>OW386562.1:16306245-16991645 GCA_936435175.1 Glyphotaelius pellucidus | reverse complement strand
TTCATGTTTCTAATTTTTTCTGATAGGGAATTAAAAAATTTGACACCGAGATATTTATGATTTTGCTGTCCTATTGTTTTTTTACATTTAAGAATTGGAAGTATTGACGTTTGTCTGAGATTTCTGTTATTTTTAAAGGGTGTTACTTTATTTTAAATATCATCTTTATAAATTTGTAATGTTGCGTAGTAGAAGTATAATGCATTTAATTTTCTGACCTTAAATTGTTTGAATAAAAGTTCTGACGAATATGTAAAGGGTTTTTTTTAAATTGTTTTTATTATTAGTTTTTGTGATACGTAAATTGTTTGTGTTAGATTTTTATATGTACCGCCCCATCCTATAATGCCATATTGTATAATTGATTGACAGAAAGCGAAGTATGTGGTTCTAAGCAATTTTTCTTTTAAAATATCTCTTAAACATCTAAATATGTATGTAAGTTTCCTTACTCTGTCGTTCAGAATATTTATATGTGGGGACCATTTTAAACGTTGGTCTATTGTTATGCACAGGTACTTAATATCGTTTTTGCTTTCTATGTTTGTACATGCTATATTGCATTTGTGGTTTTCTGTATTTGCCACTGAGTGGATTGTTATATTTATTTCTTTAGGGTTTTCTGATGAAAAAAGGTAAATAATAGGTTTTTTTAGAATTTAAAGTCAACAGATTTTTATCAAACCATAATTTTAATTCATTGATGTCTGTATTTGCCATGTTATTTAATTCAGACCAAGTGTTCGCTTTCAGTAGTAGGACTGTATCGTCAGCGTAGGAGACAATGTCTCCATATTTGGACATATATAATAAATAACAATGGTCCCAAAACAGTACCTTGGGGTATTGAAAAGTCGCTATATTTTGAATCACTGACTTGACTGAGTAATTTTACTTGTTGTTATATAATACAAAAATTTGAGTTTTATGTTCAAATTTGAATTTCCGAGATGCAGAACTAACTTACCATTAGTAATGCCGCTCGGTAAAATGATTTTGTTACTGAATTACCCATACCCTGAAATAGATATTTTTCGACCAAATATTCAAAAACGCTATTTTTACCTAATAAAATAAAATGTACATACATTTTATTAAATAACATACATATGTTATTGGTTATATAGAACTGTTTAATGTGCATTTAAAATAAATAAATCTTCAGTAATCTTTTCCTCCTTTTCCAAGGCTTCTAAGGAAGGATTGACGGCTCTTAACATGTTTTGTGCAAATACGGGTTTGATGTTGATCTTTGGGTTTTGGCCAAGCCTTTGATGTCAGTGGATAGGACTTAATGTTCGGTTCGCAACAGATGGCACTAATCGTATCGATTTAAACAAGGTTCGATAAGTTAAATTACTTGTATCTTTGGACGGTTTCATGGCAGATCAAATAAGACTAAATAATACATTTTCAATCATCAAACAGTATTTAACAGCCTAGAGACTGTACGGTTGAAATTTTACAATCCGACTAAGAATACAACTTTGACACCGCGCCTTAAGCAAAACCTTTTCGTTCGTGGAGTTCGTACACAATTTTTATAATAGAACCGAATTAAAGCAATGCGAAAGACGTTTGCCACTTACGTTAACAACCAGCGTGATTGGCAACGCCGTAAGTTGGTACTGTTGGATTTGTATTTTCGTGAATCTCTCCGGATACGGAGAGAATGATGATAATTTGTTTATTATTATAACTTGCAGTTGTAAATAATAATACTACCCGTCTATATATTATTATATGACACCATTGCCTGTCGCGGTTACTTAGTTCCGGTGATTAACTGTCGCTGGATCCCAATCGATCAGACGAACCGGCTATTTTTGCAACCAGTTCCTGTCGGATTAATAAAACGATCACCAACACTCAAACTGGGCGAAGCCGAAATAAAAGCCGCCCGCAGGGCCTAGCAAGGCCAGGGCGTTACTGGGGTTTTAGGTAAGTTTTTTTAAAATTAGATGTAAACAGTATTTTCCTCATATTTTGAACGTGCAAAAGTTCAACAAGAAGTATCAAAACTCTGCTATAATATGTATGATAAAGAGATGGGGTCTGTTTTTCAAAATCTTTTATACCCAATGACCTTTCTCTTCTTTTATGTCAAGTGTGTAAGACGTAATTATTCTCAAAATAAAACTGTAGATTTCTATAAATGACAAAGCCTACTACCCACAGACTCTCTCCATTATACCTACAATATACTAACTAGAGTTCCCGGCATGCGTTGTAATACCACTAAATAAAGAAATTTTTTCTCCCTGCTTGTCCTTTCACATCCGCCCCTTTTCCTTTCCGCCTCACCTTCCCCTCCCATGTACCCATCCCTCAGGCGTTCCCCCTCAACCATACCCGCCTTCCCTCACTCCTCTCTCGCACCACCATCACCGTGAACCTCCCTCCCGCGTTCCCCTCCACTCTCCAGCGTTCCATACATTCAGTACATTAAAATTTTTAAATTGATTGAAATTGCCACCTAAATTATATAACTTTTAAAAACATTCATTGTTGTAAATTATAAGAACAATCAATTAAATTTCGTACCTAACAGGTTTGTATTTAAAATACTTGATCAAATTATTCGATTTTTGTTAGAATCATAGGTGAGTGCTTCGATTAAATCCATTATTTTAAAGAGTTTATTCAAAAATTGAATTTAGTTTGAACAATCGATAGTTTGCAAAATGTCATTCTCAAATTGTGACATTTTTGACAGTTTCTTAAGAGTTTTTGTAATGATTGTTCGGGTGTATTGTCATGGTGTTCAGTTCAGGGTTCATGGGGTAAGGTTTGTCTAGGTCTTGGAGGCGGGTGACCAGGACACACTGAACCCCAGATTCCTACCCACCCCTTAAACCCTTTTCCGTCCCAGAACTCTCCTCTCCTCATTTTCCTTAAAAAATCCTCTGTACAGCATCCCCAAAGATGACATAGCCCCTGAGGAAAATTATTTTCCTCAGGGCCTCCTGTGTGGAGGTCATGCAAAAAAAATAAAAATAATCCAGAAACCTTTGCGAGGGTATAAAGAAGGTATATAGAAAGTTTCAAACATTTCCTGTGCTTCATATAGCAAAACATAAACAACAAAGATACACACATGCAAGCAAGCAAACTTAAATTGATTTTTAAATAAATATAGATATACAGGGTGTTATTTTGGATATAAAAAAAGACATCTAAAAAATCACCCCAGACCAAAATTTCACGAACAATTTTCACTCAAAGTATCACGAATCACTGCTTAAAGTAAGTCAAGTACATCCCTTAACACTCTGTGTATGATAGATATATTTGTAAATGTTTCATTAATTTCACCGGAATTAGGGAAAAATTGGGCCAAAAATTGGGCATAAGGACACGCCCACAACATACTTTCTCTTCGGTGCTCACAATAAACGTTGGTAGATTTTAGAAAAGCCTAGAGAAAAATGCCTAAATGGCAAAATCAGCAACTTAATAAACACCTTCAAAATACTATTGTCGGATTCACAGTGTGTTTGTTGCTGATTTTGTAAATAAAATAACCCGATGAAAATGGTTTACAGAAGAAAATAGACGGTTTATTTTTTTGATATTGAAGTACGGAAAACTTCTGAACGGTCGAAAAGTGGTTTATTTAGGAATTTTAGTTTATTTATTTATATCAAGTTTAAATGGTATAACTCCATTTTAATTTGTAATTATTTTATACATTCAATAATATTATTAATTAATTTATAAACAAGTTCTCCCATGTAATTAGTATTACGCGTGACAGCTGTTTAGCTTTCTGAAGGCATTATCAAAGTGTGGTTAGACCACCTTCAGACGATGTATAAATATTATTTCTAGATAGGTACTTAAGATGAAGCTAAACGTGAAATCCTATTTAGATACTATTTCGGTTTAAATTATAAACATAAAAAAATATGCTACGGATAAATTGAAGCTTTTACTAGCTTTTCTGTGTATTGGAATTACAATAAAATTATTATTTACATAACAAAAAATATCAACATAAACCACAAAAAAAAGTGTTTTTTCGTGACTTAACTATGAAGATGACCAACCGTTCAATAACGGTGTACAATAACAAGTTAAAATAAAACAAAAAGTACCTAAGTCAAACAACAAAAAACAAGAGACGTTAAAACGATCGGGAACATCCCAGACCATTGTGGAACATTTCAGAACATCCCGAAATATCTCTGGAATGGTGTGAAATGTTTGGGAATAGTCTGGAACGTTTGGGAACAACCCAGAACATCCCAGATCATTTTGGAACATTCCAGAACACTCTGGAATGTTGTGGAATGTTCTGAAACATTGTAGAACATTATAAGCCTTTTTTGTACAGATGGAACTACCCATTGGTAGGGGTACATAAAACAAGATCCGTCATGGGTTTGAGCGTCAACTCGCTGAGCGAAACCGGGTACCTCAGCCTTCACCTACCTGATTTGATCTTCAAAAACTAAGTAAAACAAAACTTTAGGTATGTGCCACATTACAAAAAAATTCAAATTTCCTGATTCCTACAATGGGTTTTATGAAGTTTTGAAAAAAGGAACTTAAGCTGCCGCACACTAAAGGCGCGCTAGGTTGCGATCACAGAACATCCGTACGAAAAGTAGGCCTCAACGGCGAACGCACGCTCTTCACCGTTCCAACGCATGATGGCGACTAAACTGTGTCGGGACAAAACTTTATAGTTCCGCCTCTCGAACGAGATCACTAGCGCTCCGCTACGACATCAACCGACTGAATGGCGCGCATTTTAAAAAAGGAAGTTGTACTGACGCACACTAAAGGAGCGCTGGGTTGCGATCACAGAACATCAAAAAGTAGGCCTCAACGGCAAACCCACGCTCCTCACTTTCCAACGCATGAAGGCGACTAAACCGTGTCGGGACAAAACTTTATAGTTTTGTCTCTCGAACGAGATCACTAGCGCTCCGCTACGACATCAACCGAATGAATGGCGCGCATTTTAACAAAGGAAGTTATGCTTCCGCACCCTGTTTAATACTAATTATATGACATTACGAGATTTTCTTATATCCGTTTATGCGCATGGTTGTCAAAGGGTTGCTTTAGTGAGGAGAAATGTATGAGGTTGTTAGTAACGAATGAGAGAGGTAATTAGTAAGAATCTCTTCCTGAGGAATAAACTTTAATTAAACATTGCGCCGAACTAGATCCTTTATCAAATCCATCTCAACCTCGGCCAGGAAACTGAATTAACCTTTCAAGCCTCGGGTTATTTTACTGGAAAGTCAAAATATTTCAGCTTTGCAATAAAATCCAAATAAATGAATATTTATTTGGATTGTGATAAAATACCAAGCTTAATTTTTTGAAATGTGATCAAATACCCTGCCAAAGTTTATAATTAACCTAGTGTGAGACCACCATTCAGAATTGAAGCGCTGCTTGAAATGGCTTTAGCCGTGTTAAGTGTCCAGATCTGAATAGCTAGGTACCTCTCCACCTCCTCCTAACCATCTCCCCTCACTACCTTCAGCCTCACAAAATCACCTTCGTACGGGAGATGTCGGGATTATTGTGCTGTATTCACATTAAAAAAAGTATAACTATCATAAAAATATCAAAAGGGAAGGGAGAAGGCTGGGGGAAGGTGGATGGAGAATGCGGGCGAGGGGGTGGGAGTGGGAGGGGGGAAGATGGGAAAGGTAAAAGGGGAAAGCTGGAGGGGAAAACGGACGCGAGAGGGGAACTGGAGCGAGAACGCGGTTGCATGGGAAAGGATACTCAGTGGATGGGAAACGCAGGGGTAGGAGACAAGGGAAGTGCAAAGGAATCGATTGCAAAGGAGACATAGTAGCGGTAGGGGATAGCTGGAGTAAAAATTGAAAAACCGTGCTTCTTACACGGACAGCTTTAAGTGGCTTGCTCAAGCGTCGTAAATTCTTCTGATTTATGTGTGTACCAGACGGAAAAACACAAACGGTTTCCTTCTTCGAATGTCATTGCAACGCATGCCGGGTACTCGCTAGTTATTTATATTTATAATCAGTATATATTAAAAAATAAAGTCTAAAAAAACGTGCGGCCCGCAAAAACTCAGAAACGAGTCCCGGTACGATCAAGGGAGTGATATGGTGTGGTAGATCTCTGTCCCATTTTTACCTTAAGGGTGTGCTCTCGAAGATGTAAGGGCTGGAAGTTTCGCCTTCTAGAAATTTCAAGAACAGTCTTCTGGAAAGTTTTAGAAGGTTCGATAACACATTAGAAAGTTCTGAAAGGAGTGCTAGAGTATGTCGGTGAGCCTAGAAGGTTCAAGAACGTTCTGGATAGTTTGTAAATGCTCTATAAAATTATGGAAGGAGAAAGTTCTAGAAGCTTACAGAAATGAGTGGCTGTGAGTCTAGAAGGCTCTGGAATGTTCTAAAAGGTTCGATAATCTTAATGTTAATCAATATATTATAAAAAAATATTCGAGAGCATTCCACAACATTCCAGAACATCACGAAACTTGTGGAATACTCGGGAATAAGGAATCAGAAACATCATTGTGGAACATTCAAGAACACTCTCGAATGTCGATCTGTGCAAAGCCGGGTACCCTAGGTAGTAATATTATAAAGTTACTTAATGTTTTTCTAACATCAATCAATTTTCACAGCAATTTCCTTGTTATTACGATTTTTATCAAATGTGATATCTGTGATTTAATGTATGGTGGTTTATAGATTTTTTTTGTACGGAACTGGTAAATGTTTTTAAAATCAATAATGTATATTAATTAAGTATATTAATTAAAGAATTAGAAGAACTATCATTCTAAAATAACACAGATATCTCTTGATACATTTTGGAACTAGTAGATATCGGTATTCTAAGCATTTCCTCATAGTGCAATCTTTTTGGTTGTTCCGAGAGACCGATTCAGTGTACTGGCCTGGATTGAGGAGGTTTTGCTCCTACCTGAATCCAGTCACTGTTGAGGTGGGTGATATGGCCCCCAGGGGGCGGTGGTGATCTCAGGGCCGACAGGGGGCGATGAAAGGGCTATACAATTTCGCTGATTTTTAATCTTCGCGGCTCCTGAGATAAACTCTTTGGCTGCGGTCAGTTAGATATCGAATAAAGTCAGTGAACGACTGAGATCTATTGTTAGTAGATTATTTAAATTTATAATCTGTGCTCCAATATGCACACTTCAATAATTTATTCATCATTAGCTGAATCTAATATAAGGTATGGAATTACAGCTTGGGGACTTTCCTGTAAAACAAATGTAAATCAGGTTTAATCTGTTCAAAATTCACTAGATAAATTATAACATACTCATCCTTCTTTTTTTACATGAGCTCCACGCAGGAGGCCCTGAGGAAAATAATTTCCCTCAGGGCCATCTTTGTTATCTTTGGGGATGCTGTGTGGAGGTTTTTTTAAAGAAAGGAAGGGGAGGAGAGTTCTGGGAAGGAAAAGGGTCTAAGGGGTGGGTAGGAATCTGGTGTTCAGTGTGTCCTGGTCATCCACCTCCAAGACAAACCTCACCCCATGAACCCGGGCACCCCTGCTAAATCACCGAACATAGCGAACTATTTAGGGTTCTGATAATATGTGCCAATAAATATATACACACAATTGCGTCAACTGGGTTCATGGGGTGAGGTATGTCCGGGTCTTCGTGGCGTGTGCACACGCAGCTGCGTGGCGGGCCGGATGGAGAGAGACTGGTTGAGGGAGGCCATTTGACCTCCCCAGCCGGTCCCTCTCGGCCCACCGCCTTTCAACGCAGTTAGAGGAATGGATTCATACGTCAGTCTCTTCTGGTTGCACTGAACCTCAGATCCTTCCTTTCCTTCTTTCCTCAAAAAAGCCTCCACACAGCGTCCCCTAAGATGACGTAGGCCCTGATGGAAAATATTTTCCTCCAGGCCTCAAACTGCACAATCGATACATAAAATTAAATTAGTAATTCGACTTTACTTTTTACCATAACAAAGCATTCATAATGTAAAAGTTCATACATAATAATTACGTACATCTTTTTAGGTCTGTATTGTATTGGATTTTAGTTTTAAAAACCTTGTCATTTCTGTTTCAGGAATCTAACAGGTCTCCGATGAACCAGAGATGGCAAACCAAAATTTTACCGCGCGGGAAATGTTCAATTTTGAATTATCAGATTTGAATAGCCAGGTAGATACTTATCAACCTTCAACTTCTCCAAATCCTTCCACTCCCATTATTTTCACGCACTCACAATTGTGAATAATTATACATTTGTCAAATTTGCAAATATAGACACACGTGCTGACGTATTTACTGCTAGTTACTGTCGCTACAGAACTTCACTTTATAACATTCTAGGTGCGAATAACACATGAATTAATTGTATCTAATATTTTTATATTACTTGTGTGGCAACTTTCCCTTATCCCTCTCCTCCCCTTACCCTTCCCAACCCAAATCCCTATTTTGCAGTCTATTTCAGTTATAATCACACTTATTTTAATGTTGTGTATTAGTTTACCATTTGTTGAATTCACATTTGTACTCTTATTATTTTTTTTAATATTCTAGTTTATATTCAGTTAGTCTTGTTTCTAAATACCTATCTGTGAACATTAATAATTGGTCTGTTTTTTTATCATCCTCTTATGTTTATTGTATTACTAAGACTGTTAATGTTCCTTTAACCTTTAATAAATAAATAAATAAATAAATGAATAAATAAATAAATAAATAAATAAATAAATAAATAAATAAATAAATAAATAAATAAATAAATAAATAAATAAATAAATAAATAAATAAATAAATAAATAAATAAATAAATAAATAAATAAATAAATAAATAAATAAATAAATAAATAAATAAATAAATAAATAAATAAATAAATAAATAAATAAATAAATAAATAAATAAATAAATAAATAAATAAATAAATAAATAAATAAATAAATAAATAAATAAATAAATAAATAAATAAATAAATAAATAAATAAATAAATAAATAAATAAATAAATAAATAAATAAATAAATAAATAAATAAATAAATATATAAATAAATAAATAAATAAATAAATAAATAAATAAATAAATAAATAAATAAATATATAAATAAATAAATAAATAAATAAATAAATAAATAAATAAATTCTTTTGTGAGAATTCACTTGAGTCCCTACTACCAACTTTTGTGCGCGTTAAGTTGTAAGAAAACTTTTTCATTAATCTTTTTTTTTCAATTGATCAACTATGTGAGAAAGATCTAACTAAGTAACCAGGGTGCCTAGCATGGTCGAACGATATAACCCTATATCAATACGATATTGCCCAAATCCGTCATCTATGGTCAGCTAGTAATAGTTGGTATCACGGTCAACAATTGGTAATTTGGTAGCCAAGATTGTGACCGATGGTGCGAAGGAATTCGGGACAGAAGGGAGCACTTTGCCGATACCCCTTCTATACGGTTAAAATTTTTATTTAATATTGTTGCGTGAACAATCACGGGATCTAATCTAACCAATCTATTTATGTATACAAATCAAAATATGCTTGCAAATCAACTTTGAAATTGAATGTCATTGTCATTAAGGCGGCGCTTCCCGGCCCAAAAAAAAGAAGATGGAGAGATATGTAATTACGAATGTTGGACAGAGCGCGCTAATATTTTACGTGATAAAAATGAAGCGAAAATTGCGAAAATGCTCAATAAAACATGACTCGTTTAAAATAGAGCAAAAATCTTGTGGAAAGTATCTTAAGTATCATTTAAAGAAACATTGTGAATTTTTTCATAAATATAACTTGTAAAATAATATAAATAGACTTGTTTTTAATAATTTTCGGAGCATACTTTGCGATTTTTTTCTATCGAGGGAATTTCATGTAATTTGCATTTCGGCGTGGAACGTATCTAGCAATCTTCAAAAATACCCTTTTTTTTAAGAGTTTAAAAACTTCTAATGTTTAAGGGAGATGTGTAAGAAATCGGTCGAAATTCGGATAGCGGCGGCTTAAAATATGTTATCATTATTATTGTGTAAAAGAAAAAGAAGAAAATAAAATGTAAAAAGGGAAAATATCTTCAAAATGCAACCAATACAAGACTTTGTGGTAATATGATATTATATTATATATTAATGATATTTTTTGGATGAAATAAATAAATTTAAAAAATTTTTAAAATGTTGTACGAGTACGTAGAACGTAAAAGGTTTCATTTTTTAATTTCGTTTTTTTTGCTTTTTAAGCCCAAAAAAATCAATGACATGTGTACATATATGTTTGGCTAGCTTTACACTCGTAATTAAAAATTACGGATTACGTAAGATTTTGTCAGGTTACTCCCAGGAGCGTTTACATATGAATCTGACTTGTGGCAATTAATGATCACGGAAGTTCGACCTGTGTAACTGCTCATGCGACCGTTTACATCTGTAAATGTATTTGCGGTAAGATGGCTTCCTTTCAACAACGACCTGCTACTGTCAAATTTACGCGATTTTGTCAATAAAGACGAAAAGGACCAAATAAACTGCTGAAATAGATTTTGGCTTTAATTAAACAATTCTCCACGCACTTTTGTGCCGTCAAAAGCGAAAATTAATAGATTTCTTTCATTTTATTCGAATGACAGCTACCTGACAGCTGCCGACTGCAACCGACTTCGTATTCAAATACGTAATTTTAAAAACAGAAACATTGAGATTAGAAAGGTTTGGACCGATAATTGAATAGAAGGATGCTCATTTTCAGAAAACTCAAATAAGTGGAAATAAATACTTGTTTTATAGGAAAAAAATCCAATAAAAACAAATGTCTTTTGGCTTTTGACATTTCGCAACGGCGCATTTTGGTACTATTTCTTACAAAAAGTCCCTCAGCTTATCAAATTGATTTTATAAGCTGTGAGAAGGCTGTAATTTCGCGCGGACGCGATTAAACCTGTCAAAAAACTTCCGGGAGAAGAAGTTCTGTAACATGCTTTAAATTACGTTAAGTGACTTTTGGTGTCGTTTACATTGGTAATTTGGCCATAATTCACTTACGCGAGCGAATTACGGGAAAAAACTTACGAATGTAAAGCCAGCCTTAGAAGAGCATGTTGCTTTCTGCAAAGTTCGAAGAGTATAAAAAACGTTTTGTAGAATAACGTTTTATGTGAAAGTGTTCATATACAACATTATTTCACTAATTTAGCGTAAATTCTAGTAATAAACTCTAATTTAATTGTCTTTCTAGACGAATTTTCAATTAAAACTCTTAAGAATTTTATGTTTTTTGAATTTAAAATATAAAATGTTATTTATTTATTTAGCGCCCATAGGGCTTTTACATGACTTGTACTATAATTTTAATTTGACAAATACTTTGAAAACTTAAGAAATAATAAAATTAAAATTGCATTTGATAAAAGTCATACAAACACAGACACAAAAACAGAAAAATACAGCTATTTTATAGATTTGGTCCACAAAACTCGCCAAGTTGATATTGAAAATGTCAACATCACCCAAGTATTTATTTTCCACGGTGTGAAGTCGTTGTATCGGAGAGTGGGCAATGTAGTTATGCTTATGAGTGCTGCTGAATAATACTGCATTTTGTTGTGTTGTTACTGTGGGTGTTCGTAAGTTAATGAGTTGCAGAAGTTCACAACAGTCGAATTTAGAGTTAAGTATTTTGAATAAAAATGTTAAATCGTTTATTTTACGTCAAGTAAACATAACTGGTTTCGTTTTTTCTTTTTTTCTCGGAACTAGAATATTGTTGGATACAACATTTTTCCGGGCAATGGCTCACTTATTTTCCTGGCTTGCGTGATAAAAATGTTAATTTATTACCCGAAAAGGAAAAAGGTTTGTCTTCCCATCTACTGACAGAGCACTTAGCGCACAACATAACATTTCAATAGTCAGAATTCTCGGATCAATACTTAGTGTATTCACGGCTTAGAATAATGTTTCCCCTACACGATAAAAATTAATTATTAAAACCCAAAATGTCCGCGTAGATTCACGAATCGAAATATTTAACTTGTTGCTAACAAAATATATAATCCTTATATCTTCACTGAACAAAAAATTTCCAAATTTCTACATTTTGACAACCTCCATGCCATTATGTATGGAATTTAACATCGTCAAAATGTCCGCCGCGGCTTCTCCGTGTGACGCGCTTCCGAAATGTCCTATTTTCCATGATTCTGGCGCATAAATTAGGCTGAATTTGGCCGATGTTTTGGGTATGTTGACTTTTAGGGCCGCTGTCGTTTGTGGCTTATTCGCATAGACCTGCGATTTAAGAAAACCTCACAAGAAAAAGTCTAACGGGGTCAAATCGCACGATCTCGGTGGCCAGTTCACATCACCTCCACCCGAGATTTTATCTTTAAGAGGCATTAACCAGCGGCGAGAATTCAAATTTCGTAACAGGGTAATACAGACAAAAGTAAAACAGACATTCTGTAAGGACAATAAATTTTTATTCAAACATATTAAAATAAGGTTAGGTTAGGTTTTAGTAGATATTTTGTGGCGGAACGAAAACGTGCAGTACCTTAAGTAAACCCCGATGAAGTAAGCACTACGAAACATGTTGGTTTTTAAACAATAAACATAGTTAAAACTAAGTACCTATTCTATTAATTTTAGGCCAAATTTTAATTTTGTAAGTAAAGGGCCGTCCAGACGTTCATCTTGAAAACTTAAAAGTGTTAATTATGTTGTATTATTATGTCAGTAGAAGTTTTTTTATTTTTATATAGGTATATACAAAGGCCGAAAATAATTTATCGGTGGTCAAAAATTGGCTTAACAACAACATTCTTACCCTTAACACGACAAAAACCAATTATATTACACACAGCATCACACAAAGAGGCCAACCTCCACCGCACACAGACCTTATCTTACATAACTGTGGTCAAACTTCTCGTACATGTCAATGCGAGCGAATTGAAAGGGTTAATCAGACTAAATACCTTGGAGTTATAATAGATGCCAACTTACGCTGGACTGACCACATATCTTACATCACAAACAAACTGAAACGAGTCATGCATCTCATAAAGTCAATTAAAAACATATTTCCAAGAACAATCCTCAGAACCATATTCTTTTCACTTTGTCAATCCATTATCTCTTATGGCATACTGGCTTGGGGAAGTGCAACGAATACAACAACTGACCCAATAGAAAAAATTCAAAAGGCAACAATCAAACTTATCCTCCAAGTTCCTCGCTACACAAGCTCAAATGTAATTTACGAAACACTAGACGTCATGACAATAAGACAACTGTATGCCAAATCTGTTCTACTTTACTTCTTCCAACATAAACTCCACGTTCCAATGCAAACCCAATCATCAATTAAAACCAGGGCCTCTACAAATAAAACACTAAATATACCGATAACTCATACCTCACACGGGCAAAGAAACTTTAAGTACTACGCAACCAAACTATATAACTGCATGCCCACCACACTGAAGCAACTACTAACTACAAATTCATCTACCATAGTTCTCAAAAAACACATAAAAGACTGGATCAAACAACAAGGTATTCAATTTACTCAAAAAATTATAATACCTAACCAAACATAACCCATCCCAAATATAAAAAAATATAATTAAATAAACTTTGTTTCGAGACAGAAAATATTACCACAATATCCGTGATTATACCATGGCGCGTGGTCCATAGAAAAATATATCTACCGTTTATCAAGACAATTATTTATCTTACTCATAATCTAGATTCTAAGAACAACTGTATATATAGATCCCCACCGAAACGAATCTTTTAATTTATGTGTAGGATACTGCCGCCATGGGTCGACCCACAGTGCCCTTCTTGACAATATCAAGGAGGATACAGTGTTTCTAATTAGGTCGACAGAATAGCACTTAATCCCAAACATGGGAACACCTCAGCACAGGTTCGCCTAGTGAGGTGTTCACAAAACACTACGACTAACCTATTTACATACAGTTACGGAACTTTACAATGTTTTTTTCTTATTATCTATGTAAACTATGTAATTATTTGTAAAGTGTATGTACAAGAATAGAAATAAATAAATAAATAAATTTTTACGTTAACAGGAGACCCTGAATGCTGTGTGGATGGTATTTTTAAGGAAAGGAAGGAAAGGATGTTCTGGGAAGGAAAAAGGTATGAGGGGTGGGTCGAAATCTGAGGGAAGTGTGTCCAGAAGTGACGGATGTTTGAATCTTTCCCTCCCACTGCGATGCAAGATGGTCGGTGGAGAGAGACCATCTAAAGAGGTCAAAGGATGTCCCCAAACTTACCTCTCCAGCAGGGGCAAAGCGGCTGGGTTGAGACCTGGCCAGTCAGACCTGCTAAGTCACCAAACATAGCGAACTACTTTTTTTTTACATTAACTCCACACAGAAGGCCCTAAGGATAATAATTTCTCTCGGGGCCAATGTCATCTTTGAAGATGCTGTGTGGAGAGTGTTTTTGAGGAGAGGAAGGAGTGAACATGGATCTTGAAGAGACCCATGTTGTAGGAGGGAGGAAACACAGATGCCGGCAAATCGTTCCACAGCCGAGCTGTTGAACTCAAGAACGAGTCGTAGAAACGACCCGTTCTCATGTGACTAATATCAACCGTGTACAAATGTTGAGCGCGTGTTTCCCGACTACGCACCGGTGTCGAGGGGATCAATGACGCTAGTTCCTTCCATTATAATACCGGTAGAACAAGGACAGCATTCCCACCTGACGCCTGTGCTCTAAAGATTGCAATCCGGTTGTTAAGTTAGGAGAATCTATCAAACGGACGGCCCGTTTCTGCACAGTCGAGGGTTTTTTTCAGGTATTTTGGGGCTCCAGACCAGAGGTGGTTGCCAAATTCAACCGTGGGGTGCACTTGCGATTTGTACAGGGTTAGCAGTTGTGTACTATTAAAGTATCTGCGGGCCCTGTACAGTATGCCCAGTTTCTGAGAGGCTAACTTAACTCTGGCCTCGATGGAGCCCCCGTACCTGAGCTGGTCACTTAGACTTACGCCTGGTCACTTGGGGTGACCTGAGAGGTGTAGGATATCCAATAAATGGTTCCCGGGGCGGAGAGATTTAAACCCATCCCTTGTGATAGTACCTGAATTGTTTCAAGTGGAAACTGAACATTCTTCCATCCTTTACCCTTTCACATGATTATTTTTAATGATTTCGTTTCGTACAATAAAGGAGGGGTGATTCCATGTGTCACACTGAACGACAAGTTAAAATGGTCTTAAGATATTCTAAGTGACAAGGCGATGTATTATTTACAAGCACTTAGTTGACGAGGGATGTTGAAAATAGACACATACACAAATACAATATAATATGTATTTATACGTCGAACGGGGAGTCGAGTGTAATTCCTTTTCTGTGTTTTAGTAGAAGCAACTACGGTCCTGAAATCAACACGGGTTTGAGGTAAATTCTTTCAAAAAAGATTTTAAAATGTAAAAAATTTAATCCATACTAATATTATAAATGCAAAACTGCTCGAGTTCGTTTGTTACGCTTTCACGCTTAAAACAGTACAACAATTTTAAAAATTCTTTCACCAATAGAGAGCTAAATTATATGCGGCGACTTTAGGCTGTATATAATGAAAAGTTCTGGCGTTATGAAATTATAAATTTCAATTTATTATTTTTATTATATAAATTTTTGTCGCTAACAAAAGCGAATTATTGCTGACGTCAGAAAACAAATCGTTGCCGTGGAAACGATGTTGATAGATTTGCGAGAAATTTTATTTCATCTATATGAATCTATATAAATAAACATTAATCTCCGCAATGTTTGTACGCGCATAACTTTCGAACGAATGCACCAAATTGGATAATCTTTTTTTTACTACTGGTGAGCCCTGGCATTATGAAAAGTTTTTTTGAAAACTGAATGTACCGGGAATGAATGTATGGAATGCGGGAGGGGAGGAGGAGGGCGGGGGAGGGGGGTTAATTGATAAGTGCAAACGCTACAGTAATTTCCCCCTAATACCATGCGAGCGAAGCCGCGGGTGAAAGCTAGTAATTCATATGTGGGAAGAATCAATTTAACGTAGGTATTTTGATATTAAAAATATAGTGGAAGGCCGGGCAAAGTGGACACTTTAACATTTGGCGGGCTATGGGAAGAGAGTCGATACAGATACAGGAAAAAATAATAACTGAATTTTGAACAGTATTTTTTAAACTTTTTAATATTGTCAACAAAATAACTTAACATCAGTTCTTTACTTAAAATTATTAATCACATTAAAATTGGTACCGCTATTCACTTTGCCCAATCCACCGGGTAAAGTGAAAACACGGATGATTAAGGAACAATTACCTAACTAACTAACCATCACGCCGTTTCCCTCAGGGGTAGGCAGAGAGGACGGACCGCTAAACAACTCGATCCTGGCACACACTCTTTGCTTCACTCACATTCATACATCGTCTCATACATACTCTTCTATTATTATTCCGATTTTTGACATGGCCCGACTCAAGTATCTGATTCACTTGATCGTGCCATGTCTTCCTCGGGCGTCCCCGACTTCTTCTACCATTCACATTTACGTCATATGTTCTTCTCACACTACTTTCTTCGTTCATTTGCTCTACATGCCCAAACCATCTGAGGGTCTCTTTCTTAATCTTACTCATTATGCTTACATCAGCCTTACATTCTTTGGGGATCTCCACATTTCTCTCACTATCATACGTGGTTTTACCACGCATACGCCTCAGGGATCTCATTTCAACAGCATTCAGTTTACTTTCATCCTTCCTCTGCCAGTTCCATGCCTCACTGCCATACATCAGGGTAGGTACCAGGACTCCATTGTTGACTGCTAGCTTCGCTTCTTTTGACAGTTTTTTATAAGCGCCAACGGCATTCAGTCCTCCATTAATGGAGTTATCAGCATTTACCCTTCTTTCGATATCTCTATCAGCCTTCCCAACTCTCGTAAACTTACTACCCAGATACACAAACTCATCCACCTGCTCCAAGTATTCATCGTTCACAACTATATCACACACTGTTTTCATACTTTCTCTTTCAACAATTACCGAAGAATATAAAAGAAAACATAGGCAAATAAAACAGACAATAATAAAAAAATACAACCTATCAGTCATCTGTGCCGTTGTCACAAGGAAATGTGCCATTTCCTTGGTAAGCCGTAACACTTGTTGGGCAAAGTACACACCTGTGATGATTTCAGGACAACAGTTGTGTCTACTGAATATGGAAAAGAATTACCCAATGGGGGTTGGGCGGCGAGGTGTTTGGGTCGATAAAACTTTGGAATGACGGTGGGGCGTTTCATTTCTTTATTATTGGAAAATGTTTTATGTTATCATTTGGTCACTAGGGCCATTTCGAGCGACGCTTCGATTTTGGAAGATGATTTTGACCAGGGAGGAAACTAGTGGCAAATATTTATACTTCTTGTGACTTTATGTAATTCATTGTAAAAAAGATAACAAGTATTAATTAAATACATTTTATTTTGGCACGCCGGGAATCGTAGAGGAGGAGATGAACCACGGTTGTAGTAAAGCATTAGTCAGTTTAGGTTAAGTTAGTATCTGTTAGGTTAGTTATGTTTGGTTACGGCCTCCGTGGTCAAGGGGTAGCAATCCGGAGATTGCGGGTTCAAATCCCGCGTGCGAGTGCGCAAATAAATTTTATTTGATACGTATTTTTTTTTTACATGAGTTCCACACGGTAGGCCCTGAGGAAAATAATTTCCCCCAGGGCCTATGTCATCTTTGGGGATGCTGTGTGGAGGGTTTTTTTTAGGAAAGAAGGGGGGGGGAGAGTTCTGGGAAGGAAAGGGGTTTAAAAGGTGGGTGGGAGTCTTGGGTTCAGTGTGTCCTGGTCATCCGCCTTCAAGACCTAGACAAACCTCACCCCCATGAACTCGGGCACCCCTGCTAAATCACCAAACGTAGCGAACCACTTGGGGTGACCTATGGCAGAGGTGTTGGTTATCCAATAAAGATTCCCGTGGCGGCGGTACCCATTCCCGCCTCCCAAATTAACGTATGTGTTATTTCACAATTTTTTCATCTAAAATAATATATTTTCGGCACGTATGCGGCGTGCGATACTCTCAGTATTGCCATCGTGTAAGACCACTAATTTGAAATAAAGAGTTGCTTTATATGGCTTTAGCCGTGATCAGATCTGAAAAACCAGGTATGTATTGTAAGCGTTTCTATCACGCGTGCAAAAAATTCACTATTTTGGTAGAAAGATTCCATCACATTCAAATCTACTATACTCTAATATTAATTGGATGACACGAAAAAAATATTTTTTGATTTGAATTAAAAACTTTTAAAACTTCCGATTTCACGTGAAATCTTGTCCTATAGTTGTTTATAATTTTATCGTCTTACGTGTATTATTATTAAGAATTGACAGTATGAATTCGAAAAGGAAGGTGGTAGCAACCCGGTGCTTAAAATGCAAAAGAATTGCTTTTTTCACTTGCTAAACTAAAAGGTACAACAAATAATTGAATATATACATATTTTGAAGCCATAACATTTTACACTGAAGTTTCTTATTTCTGTCGCATAATGAAAATAATAATGTTTTTACAACCCTCGGTATAACAATAAATTCTCTCAGAAGGTTGTTAATTTTAATGCGACTACCTTAATCTCATATTCAGATTTCTAACGATTTTGTAATTATATAGACTGCCTTGTATTACAACCCTTGACAAGGGGAAGGGGCTTCGTGAGTGGTGGAATTCCAGAATGGCATGAAAAAACCACTGAACTTCGGTATAATAGGATGTTTGGTAATCAATGTAATCATGTACGGTATAATAGGATGGGGTGGTGCACTTTTTTTTTAATATTCTTATTGAAAGACTAGTTAGTACATATCAACAAACAAGTCCTGCTAAGCCAATTGCATTGGTTTGTCAACAGGTGCTTAGAATTTAGTTACATGTACATTTTTAAAGTTACAATTTACATCTTATATCGACAGATTCAACATTTTTTCATACATATCAATAAAAATATTTTTTTCCGACAACCAATTTTTCACCATATATTTAACCTTTTTCGTAGAATTATGTTGCTTTTTTTTACATGAGCTCCACACAGGAGGCCCTGAGGAAAATTATTTTCCCTCAGGGCCTGTGTCATCTTTGGGGATGCTGTATGGAGGGTTTTTTCAAGGAAAAGAAGGGGAGGAGAGTTCTGGGAAGGAAAATTGTTTAGGAGTGGGTAGGAATCTGGGGTTCAGTGTGTCTTGGTCATCCGCCTCCAAAACCTAGACAAACCTCATCCCATGAACCCAGGCACCCCTGCTAAATCACCAAACGTAGCGAACCACTTGGCGTAACCTATGGCAGAGGTGTTGGTTATCCAATAAAGGTTCCCGGGCGGCGGTACCGATTCCCGCCTCCCAAATTGATAATTGATGCTTTATAGTGTCAGGTAATAAATTAAATATCTTCGGTATGTTGTATTCAAACGTTCTCTGTCCGTACTTATTATTAAATTTCGGAACTATTAACACGTCGTTGCGCGTGAATCTAGTGCTGTATTTATGTTCTTCTAGTAGGAAAGGTAAAAATAACCTTTCTGCGTACATATAGATACGCTCTCTACACAATTCCATAAGTGTATGTCTTCAGTGGAATCAACCTAACAAGAACTAAAGCATGTTTGAAAAGTTGTGCCTTTGTTTCTTTTTTTTACTTTTTATTAAATATCTAGCGCAGACCCGTAAAAAATCACGGGATTAAAATTAAAAATGATTTTTCTAGATGAAAGAAAACATTTATAATTGCATAGAATTGAAAGTTTTTTTTTGCTTTATTTTTCCCATTTTTTACATTTGATAAACACAATATTATGAAAATCATAAGAGTAATGGGAACCCACAACGGCGCGGCCCGTGCATGGGTAAAATAGTTATATATATTTAATTATTGCACCTAATTAAAATTTATCTAAATAGTTTGTTCGAAAAATGTAGGTATACAAAAGTGAGAAAAAAAATGGTATAAAATAAATAAATAAAGTGTCAATATCTATATTAGAATTTTTTTATTATTTATTTTGTACTTATAATGGAATTAATTACATGTTTTATGCATGAAATGAAGTTTTTCTATTAAAATACATTAAATGCCGCAATTTAGCAAAGGAAAATTTTTTTTTTTTTCATGTAAAACAAAAAATAGATACATTTTTTTTTTACATGAGCTCCACACAGGAGGCCTTGAGAAAAACAATCTCTCTCAGGGCCTATGTCATCTTTGGGGATGCTGTGTGGAGGGTTTTTTTAAAGAAAGGGAGGAGAGTTCTGGGAAGGAAAAGGGTTTAAGGGGTGGGTAGGAATATGGGGTTCAGTATGTCCTGGTCATCCGCCTCCGAGACCTAGACAAACCTCATCCCATGAACCCGGGAACCCCTGCTAAATCACCAAACGTAGCAAGCCACTTGGGGTGACTTATGACAGAGGTGTAGGTTATCCAATAAAGGTTCCTGGGGCGGCGGTATCCATTCTCGCCTCCCAAATTGACAATAAACAAAAAAGTATTGAGATAATGATTATGTACAAAAACTTGTAGTAAATTTAAACTAAATGTTGATGTATCTGGATCACTAGTAGAATATTTCAAAATGTCAAACTTATGTGCTGGACCGTTATGCATCCCGATATTGTTTTATAGCGTATTTAATAATATTTAAAAAAAAACTGACATTTTTTTTTTTTTTTACAGTTAATACCGCACAAGAGTCCCAACTGCTCCCGTCTGGAGCCAGTGAGACTATGGCATCCCCAATCGGGGTATGTTGTGAGGCTGAAGGTAGTGGGGAGGGGAAGGAGATAGGGAAGAGGAAGGTGGGGATGTACCTGGCTATTCAGATCTGGTCACTAAACACGGCTAAAGCCATTTCAAGCAACGTTTCAATTCTGAATGGTGGTCTTACACCAGGGCGATACTGATAGTATCTTCCACTCTGGAACGTGCCGCAAATATACTATTTATTATTTTAAATGAATAAATTGTGAAATAACACAAATTAATCAAATAAAATTTATTTGCGCACGCCGGGTTCGAACCCGCGACCTTCGGATTGTGAGTCGAGAGTCTTGCCTCGGGACCACGGAGGCCGTCAACGGAGACGACATGTGTACATAATATTATTTTATGTATGGTGAGCATTCGAAAATTATTGCTTTCTCCATTATTTCAAAGCTTTTTATTTGAAGATGTCTGACTAATCAACTAGACTATCGATATATAAAGTAGTGTTAATGAAGGCAGACTGTGGCAGTTGATGAGAAAACTACGGGGAGGAGTATGTTATTGTGGAGACTAATGAAATTTTTCCTTTACGGCTTTATTAGTGCCTCGTAAAACGGAATCAAATGAAGTATTGGCTCAGCCCGTGGAACCAAATCATTCTCAAACTTCGATACAAAATAACATATCACAACTAGTAAAAAAAACAAAGATCTTGAAGTTTTACTAGATCACACATTGCTGGAACTGCCAATCGATTGGAGAGGACTCCCACCCGTTTGCCATGCCCTTATTATTTGTGGAAGCGCCGCCTTAAGGCGTCGTATACCCGCTCAAAAAGAAGAAGATGGAGAGATATGTAACTGCGAATGTTGGAGAGAGCGCGCTAATATTTTATATTTTATAACCAAATTCTTATTTTAATCTTTTGTAAAGGTCATTTTATGAAAATTTCCAGTCCCAGAGAGCTCTAAATTCACTAGTCTTTCAAAATAAATACTAATTCAATTTTGGCATTAATCTTCTTATAAATGTAAAAGCAACAGCGATGGGGGTAGCAAAGGTAAATTCATGCAATGTCCAGTGTTTTCAATATAATGTCCTCCACGTGCAAAGTCGTATCATCCCCAAGCATAAACTTTCTAAAAAAGTGTGTTTATCGGAAGTGACCTGCCAGGTAAGTATGGCTCTGTATCTTTTTGTAAATAATAAAATTAGATAGATTCTAAGAATATAAAATAAATAAATAAATAAAATAAAACTGTAAAGCGCCCTTGAGGTGATTTTTCACAAAAACGGCGCTCTACAAATTGTCCAATTATTATTATTATTATTTTAAATGATTAAATTGAAGCAAAAATCGTGAAAAAGCTTAATAAAATATGACTCCTTTAAAATAGAGCAAAAACTTCGTGGAACGTATCTTAAGTATCATTTAAAGAAACATTGTGATTTTTTTCACAAATCAGACTTGTAAAATAATATAAGTGGACTTGTTTTTAATATTTTTCGGAGCATACTTTGCGATTTTTTTCTAGCGAGAGAATTTCGTATAATTTGGGTTTCGGCGTGGAAAACGTCTAGATATTATCTTTAAAAATAACATTTATTTTTTTAAAGCTTAAAACTTAAAATGTTTAAAGGAGATGTGTAAGAAATCGGTAGAAATTTGGGATGTGGCTGCTTAAGGAACCAGTGGAAAAAGAACTTACTAAAATATTAAAAACTTTATCATAGAAGTTTCTGGAACACCATACCCAAACCATGAAGTTGTACCATAGAAGTCGCTGAAAACTTTTTCAACACGTAGTCCCCCTCAGCGCAAGATCTCCTCATGAGGAGGACTACGAATATAACATTCATCTATTTAACATTTAACTTCTACAAACTTTAACAATTAAACTTTTTATCCCGAATAAACACAATATTATTAATAAAGAAATGAAAATGCTTGGCTTCATTCTTCGAAATTCCAGAGGTTTTAGGAATATTTCAACTTTAAAAATTTTGTACACACCATTAGTACGTAGTCAAGTCGAAAACAACTCCTCAATCTGGTCCCCCCATTTTAAAATACATTCAAATTCAATCGAAAAAATTCAACATAAATTTCTAAGACATATTAATTTTTAACTCGGCATTCCCATTGAAAGCATAAACTATAATTACTTAATAAAAAAAAAATTTATATATTAAGACTCTTTAATTAAATTTATGTTCAAAATTGTAAATGATAAAATAGAAAGTCCTGATTTAACTAAGCCCATTGAATTTCGTATACCCACGAGAGCCACTCGTTCTAAAATCCTATTTAAATGCTACAATAACCGGACTTAGCATACGAAACACTCGCTGTATCTATAGTTACTAATAGATATGCAGATGTGGCAGATCTATTTAACTGCACGGAAGCTAGGTACAAGAAGGCTTTATACTATCAAATATTTTCAATCAGTATTAACTTTTTTGCACTATAGAATTTTGTATGTAATTGTATCTCTGTTGTCATTTCTTAATCAAAAGCCACAATTAATTGTTGTACTTTTTTATTATTTATTATTTAACTATGCTTTTGTGATAAGCAATTCGTGTTTATGGTATATGTATGCCGTTTATATTAAATAAATTTAAAAAATTAAAATAAAGTAACTAAAAGAACTAATTGTCCGCTAGCACAGTTTGAGGGGTGCGGTCTGTCACTCCGTATTTCTTTAAATAGAAAATACCTGTGGATTTTATTAGCCGAGGCGAAGCGAGACTCTTAACAACATGAAAGTCATTCCAACTAAATTCTATTGTTCAAGCTGTTTTACCGCTGAACAGTAATGCATTCTGGCCTTCTCACTGTGGTGACACAATTGACCTCATGACAGTTGGGCCCCGATAGTTGGCCCCCAGCATGTGCTGCACTTTTGCTGCTAGGCCCTGGCGGGCTGGCGGCTTTTGCTTCGGTTTCGTCCAGTTAGAATTTGTGGTGTTGGTTTTTTTGGTTGGTTTTGGAACTGGTTTCAAAAATAAGCCTGTTCCTCGGATCCGCTGTCACCGAGTGATAGTCGTCGGTAAAAAGTAACCGAGAGAGGCAATGACGTCATATTATGTACTATATGCAGTTGCAAGGGTATTAATACTATTTAATGATGCGTACCAATATATGATTTACAATTTCACAGCATTACCATGGTTAATTTTTGAGTTATTATGCCGTGCCGTATTGAGCAAGAAGAGTGAGATTGAAAAATATTTTCACAATTTAATAAAAAGTATTTTTCAGTTTAACCATTTTATATTAAGAGGCAAGTATGGGTACCGCCGCCCAGGGAATATCGAACACCCCTGCCATAGGTCACTCCAAGTGTTTGGCTAAGTTTGGTGGCTTAGTAAGGGTGCCTGGGTTCATGGGGTGAAGTTTGTCTATATCCTGGCGGCAGACGCATTCGACGAGAAACTGGTTCAGCCTGACTTCTCCAGCCGGACTCTTCCGACCCACTGGAAGAAATGGATTCATTCATCCGTCACTCCTGGACACATTCACCCCCAGATTCGTACCTCGCATACCTTTTTTCTTATCAGACCGTCCTCTCATTCCTTTCCTTAAAAGACCCTGACACCAAAGATGACATTGGCCAAGTTTTATTTTTTTCCTCGGGACCTCCTATGCTTACTGTGATTATGGACACTGTAACGCTTTCCGAAACGTTGGCTAAAGTAGGAGCATATGCAATAACGGCTTAATTAACCAAAAATTATTCTTGAAAATATAGAATTTAAATGAAAATTCAACAAAAATTATAATTGAGCCCTTGCCCGGAATAATGTTGTAACTAATATAGCTATCAATATTGATGGAATAATGTTGGGCATATTAATATGCAACTTTTAAGGGAAGGATTATTGTAATGAACATTTTTTTAGACCTGTGGCAGCCTTTTAAAGTTTGGTTTGTGGAAGAGTGTTGTATAATGCCATTTATCGAAATCACGGCGCATGGTTTAATGTATGGGAATAAGTGGAGAAAACGAAAATCTTATGACTTCAACTAGAAAGTCTTCAAAGCCAAGAAGCTGAAGAATGCAGAAAAATAGAATTTTTCTAGAAAAAATATTATTAAGTCTTCTTTTTAGCTGTTGAAATAGTTTTGTGGAATAGTGTTGTATGTTGATCTCTAAACAATATCTAGAACGTAAATGGTTTCAATTATTTCTATCGTTTTTTCGCTTTTTAAGTTCAAATACATCATATGTGTACAATTTGTTAGAAGAGCATGTTGCTTTCTGTAAGGTACAAAGAGTAAAAAAAAAACATTTTGTGGAGTTATGTTGTATGTGAAATTTTTATATACAACATTATTCCACAAACTTAAATTTATTTGCCTTTCTAGACGACTTTTCATTAGAACTCTTAAGAATTGTATGTTTTATGTATTTTCAATATAAAATGTTATGAAACACAACTGGTTTCGTATTTTTAATTTTTCTCGGAACAAGCATATTGTTGAATACAACATCCTTCAGGGCTCATTTAGCAAACATGCAGAGTTCTTCGTTTCGGACTTTTGTGCTGTATTCAAAAACAACAAAAATATCTTTTCCCATTTTATACATTCTTAGAATATGTATTATGTATTCTTAGAATATTATGTATTCTTATGTATTCTTAGAATCTTCTTTAAAAATATCGACCTTATTTCACGTCTTGACTTGTAATTTAATATCTTTAAGAAATAAATATGTCAAAAAAATACCCTTTATTCTTCGACCAAGTATATCTGGTATACTAGGTCAATGCCTTTATTGTTGAATTTCAAAAAGAAAAGTAAATAATGATGTTGGGTTTTTAGGATTGGGTCAAAACTTTTTTGTACTACAGGTATACCTCAGGGAACTCTCGTAAACCCTGGTAGGTACAAAAGTTACCGGAAAACATGGTTGGACATGTTTCCAGTGGCGTTACGTAATACTGTACATACCAAAAAGGTTTATGCGTTACCTCGGGAGGGAATATACATACTACACATTCCTGTATCCATCGTTGTTCTTAAAAGGAATGCTCGATCTTAATACATTAGAAGCCCGCCGAAAAACATTTTTATGTAAAACATTTTTTTAAGCTCGTCTCCGATATTATACTAAATCCGCCATGTTGAAAGAGATTAACTTATATTTTCCTATCTCATGGGAGATCTCATGCACATATATTGCATATATTCCTTAAACACTTCAAGTTTTAAAGCTCTTAAAAAAATAATGTTATTTTTGAAAATAATATCTAGACGTTTCCCACGCCGAAACGCAATTTAAATGAAATTCCATCGATAGAAAAAAAACGCAAAGTAGGCTACGAAAATTTAAAAAAACACGTTTTTTTCACTTTATTTTAGAAGTTATATGTATGAAAAAATTCACATTGCTTCTTTAAATGCTATTTAAGATGTTCCCCATGAGATTTTTGCTCCATTTTAAACGAGTCGTGTTGAATTAAACATTTTCACAATTTTCTCTTAAATTTTATCGGCTTTAATATAAGCGCGCTCTCTCTAACCTTCATATTTACATATTTCTCCAACTGCTTATTTTTGAGCGTATAAAGTGCCATAAACCCCCTTACTAATAAATAAGTTTCAATCTTTGCACATCAGTTGTGTAAAATTGAAAACGTGTTTATTATTAAGCCGCCACTATCCGAATTTCTACCGATTTCTTACATATCTCCCTTAAACATTTGAAGTTTTTAAGCTCTTAAAAAAATAAATGTTTTTTTTTAAGATAATACCTAGACGCTTTCCACGCCGAAACGCAAATTATATAAAATTTCCTCGATAGGAAATAATCGCGAATTATGCTCCGAAAATTATTAAAAACACGTCTGTTTCTATTATTTTACAAGATATAGTGTGAAAAAATTCACAATGTTTCTTTAAGTGATACTTAAGATGCCTTTCACAAAATTTTTGCTCTATTTTAAATGAGTTGTGTTTTATTAAGCTTTTCCGTAATTTTCGCTTTTGTCACTTAAAATATTAGCACACTCTGTCCAACAGGGATCGGTTCTGTCTCCGACTTTGTTTCTGTTGCACATCAATGACCTCTTGACATGTGCACCGATTCATTGTTACGCGGATGACAGTACAGTCCATGATAGCTTTTTGTTTGACAAGCCTCCAAAGGGCTCACAAATCCCAATGGCTCGGAGGGCTTTGAAACAAAGAATGGACGGTTACCTGGAGAGTGTTTTCTCTTAGGGTAAGAATAACCTCGTCGAATTTAATGTTTCAAAGACCCAATCATGTCTGATTACGTCAAAAAGGGATCGGAATGATAATCTAGTCTCCTTCAACGGAAGCAATCTCCCGAACAGGCCTTCCATTGATATGCTTGGTGTAACTCTAAGTGACCAGCTCAGGTACGGGGGCTCCATCGAGGCCAGAGTTAAGTTAGCCTCTCAGAAACTGAGCGTACTGTACAGGGCCCGCAGATACTTTAATAGTAGACAACTGCTAACCCTGTACAAATCGCAAGTGCGCCCCACGGTTGAATTTGGCAGCCACCTCTGGTCTGGAGTCCCAAAATACCTGAAAAAAACCCTCGACTCTGTGCAGAAACGGGCGGTCCGTTTGATAGATTCTCCTAACTTAACAAATGGACTGCAATCTTTAGAGCACAGGCGTCAGGTGGGAATGCTGTCCTTGTTCTACCGGTATTACAATGGAAGATGCTCCGAGGAACTAGCGTCACTGATCCCCTCGGCACCGGTGCATAGTCGGGAAACACGCCAAACACGCGCTCAACATTTGTACACGGTTGACATTAGTCACATGAGAACGGGTCGTTTCTACGACTCGTTCTTGAGTTCAACAGCCCGGCTGTGGAACGATTTGCCGGCTTCTGTGTTTCCTCCCTCCTACAATATGGGTCTCTTCAAGACCCATGTTCACTCCTTCCTCTCCTCAACAGCACCCTCCACAAAGCATCTTCAAAGATGACATAGGCCCTGAGGGAAATTATTTCCCTCAGGGCCTCCTGTGTGGAGTTAATATAAAAAAAAAAAAAAAAAAAAAGTGATACTTAAGATGCCTTTCACAAAATTTTTGCTCTATTTTAAATGAGTTGTGTTTTATTAAGCTTTTCCGTAATTTTCGCTTTTGTCACTTAAAATATTAGCGCACTCTGTCCAACATTTGTAATTACAAATCTCTCCATCTTCTTCTTTTTCAGCCGAGAAGCGCCACCTTAACAGGAAAAGTGGTCAAGGAAAGTCTCGGAACGCCACTGTCCAATATACCCACCATGAGACTACCTGCGCCATCGAATTTTGAGCTTCGACCTTTGTAGGAAGGGCGATGAAAGAGAAGATAACAAAAATGGGGCAAAAAATAAATCAAGAGATGAGAATTTTGATATTTATTTAGATAAGGTACGATTCTGTCCACGGATAATGAATAAAAGTTCTGTCAGCAAGATTTTTTTAGAATCAGGATAACCACGGGAGCGCTGTGAAAGAGACATATTATAGATTGTTGCCAAAGGTTCCAACATTTCAAAATATTTTTGTAGTACCTTTTTTAAGGATTAACTCTACTTTATTTATAATCTTTGCATTTGTAGATGGCCCAGATTAAAATATTTTTGAAAAATGCGTTTTGCACGTTGTATCTTAAAAAATTAAGATTATTGTTTGTTGGCGGGTGTGCACACAGAATGTGCATAAATATTTACGGGTGGAATTAGGAAAATAATGGTTTTTGTTATCGTAGATTTTCAGAAACACTATTTCAAACCATTGAATGTATATATTATGTAATCAAAGCTTAAATTATATCAAAATAATACACCATAAAATGATATAAAGAATCACCAACACAAAAATTTACAGTAAGCAAACATAAAAACGAGGAAATAATCAACATAAAAATGAGGAATAAAAACATGAAAACGAAGAAATAATCCAACATAAAAATGAGGTATAAGAACTTGTTTTTTTGTGAAAAAATTGCTGAGGAAATCAGCAAAATGAAGAACAGTTCTACAAACACGAAGAAAGGGAAATCAACAAACGTAAAAATGAGGGCTACAAACATTAAGATCAGGAAATTAGCAGCCATGCAAATAAGGTCTAAAAACATGACGATGAGTTCTACAAAGCAAACGTTGAGGAAATCAACAAACATAAAGAAAAATAAATCAAAAATCATTAAAATGAGGCCTGCATACATGAATATGAGAAAATAAACAGTCATAAAGATGAGGATATTAAAAAAAAAAAAACATGAATATGAGGTGTCCGAACATAAAGATGAGGAAATCAACAAACATGAAGATGAAGTCTACAAATATAAAGATGAGGAAATCAACAACAAGAACATGATGAAATCATGATGTTACACCAACACAACAACCAACAGTGCAGAACAGGAATTTCTAGGGAGGAAGACTGTGAATATACTTTTATATCTTTAATAGTCATTATAAAAAAATAAAAATAGTATGCATTATTTATTTTCCTAGTGATTTAATTTTTTAAATATATCTATTTGAATTTCACTTTTATTTTCTTGATTGAATGAAGCGGAATCTTGGAAATGGAAATTAGCCCACTTCCCGACATCCGATCGAGCTGAAACTCAACATGATGGACTCGTTGTTGGTGACAATGCATTTTATCTTTTGGTGGCAATCACACATAAGCACGCGATCATATTTTTATGCATTTTTATAAAATTCGAAGAAATTAAACCACTTAGTATACGAAATACATGTCAGCCGTGCCAACTCCGGATTAGGCCCGGTTACTAGCGCAGTTGATTATGATCACTGGGTAGGAAGATTCAAACCTCAGTCAAACCAAAAAATAAACTTACAGTTTTGAAAGACAGGCTAAGTTCTCCATCACAACTCAAGCTACATTTTCGGCTTTCTGTGATGGTAGTAGGAGATTTTCAAATATTGTCAGGTTATTCGTAACCCGGGAATGTTTGTCTTTCTTAAAAAAAATAAAAAATTTAATTAAATTAAAAAAAATTAAAAAATCAAAATAGATGTAGATAGGTAATATGGCAAAAAAATCGATTTTTTCGGGTTGATTTTTCTAGAATTCATATCCTGGGGAAAATTGGAAAATATCAGCATCGAAAAGACGTGATTTTATTTTGTGCACGTCCTTCTGAAAAATTAATGTTGTGCGTAGTTTAGAGTCCGAGTTGGTAACTTATCATAAATAGTGTACGCACCTGTTGCTTTAACGCTTGCCACCTCTGAAACAGGGGTCGTCAACTGCTCCGGACCCCGCCCACTCCCTCCTTCATGCCTCCCCAAGGCAGGGCTGCTCAACCCCGGCCAGAGTTCCAAAGCGAAGCGCCAGATGGCAGCACTGTCACCAAACAAACATGGCGGACGCACTGATTTTTATTATTTTTATTGATTATTTCACTTTTCACTACCTCTTCACTTGTTTAATCACAGATAACTATTTTTTTTAAATACAATTGATTGCTATTGAAGAGCTGTTGACATAAGATAACATTTAAATTAAAGTTTTTATTGACATAAACATATATTTTACATGTTGGCAAAAGCATATATCATGGATATTGATTAAATATTATATGCATAACCAGTAAGAAAAGGCATCCACATTTGGCATAACATGCTATTTGACTGAATGGAATGGACAGAGAAAAGTTACCAGGAAGAGGAAGGATAGTTAGGTAGGTTATTAACCTGTCAATAAGACATCACTTTTGTGGAACAGGGGTCTTTTTGAAGTGAAACTTCTTTAGCCCCGCTGTGATTGTAAACTAGGATGACACGGAAATGACGCATTACAGTACCTACGAAGCGTCAAACTGCGCTCATAGGCCACTTTGATTATGATCTCACTTTTCAAGGCTCCTATTGGTTGAGATTGTTTTGGTGAAGTTTCGCTTCTACCGCGTGTGAACTGCACTCGATTTTATTTTTTTTACATTAGCTCCATGCAAATATTAATAAAAATATTTGCCCTTAGGGCCTATGTTTTCTTTGGGGATACTGTGTGGTGGGTCTCTTTAGAAAAGGAAGGTGAGGAAGTTCTGGGGAGAAAAGGGGTATTAGGGTTGCGTAGGAATCTGGGAGTCAGTGTGTCCAGGAGTGACGGCCGTACGAATCCATTCCTCCCACTGCGGCGCAAGGCGATAGAGGGAGACTTCGGCTGGAGAAGTTATGGGGATTCCCTCAACCATTCTCTCCCGATCCGGCCTGCCCAGCTGGTGGGCAGATCCGCCGCCAAAACCCGGACAAACCTCGCCCCATGAACCCTGGCACCCCTGCTAAGTCACCAAACGCAGCAAACCATATGTGGTGACCTACAGCAGGAAGGCCACTTATAGTGGTTCGCTACGTTGGTGACTTAACTGGGGTGCCCGAGTTCATGGGGTGAGTTTAGCCTAGTCTTGGCAGCAGATGCGTCCTACCTACTGCGGGGCAGGCCGGTTCAGGAGAAGCCGGATGAGGGAGTACTTTCAACTTCTCTAGCCGGACGCTCGACCCATCGCCGTGCACCGCAGCGGAAGGGATGGATTCCATAACTCCTCGACACATTCATACTCACCCCTCATATCATTTCCTTACCTAAATTTTCTCGTCTTACTTTCCTTAAAAAGACCCTTTTCACAGCAATCTCAAAGACGGCGTAGGCCTGGAGGGAATTTATTTTCCGCAAGTATGGAACGAAAGTTTAAAAAAATGGAACTGACCTCTTCAAGACATTAACAATTTTCTTCTTACAACTCCTACCTTAACCCGCCTCAAAAATACTACCCAACAAATATAATATAAAATAAATTAAAAAATTATTAATAAATATTTATTAATGTATGTATTTTTTTTTCAAAAGATTTGTGACTTGATATTTTGAATAAATTAATCTTCTAACCATGATACAGGAATAAAAGTCCTAAACAAAAATGAAATTTAACAATTTAGAAGCTTTGGAAATAAAAAAAATCGGTAAATTCAAAGTATGAAATCATTAATAACCAATTAAATTTAACCTTCAGCCCTATATTAAGTATGTTCCCCGTCACTTTACTTCTCCCACACTCCTCTCCCCCACCTCCCTCCCAAAACTGACGCACTGTTCCACTTTAGTATACTGTCCCTTTCTTCTGTATTTGATATTTGAAATCTTCTGTATTTGATAGCATTATTTTTACAACAGTCCAAATATATGAAAATAATAACAGTGAAAATATATCAATAAGGTGACTTAAAACCAAGTATTTTCTTATTAATTTTTATTTTAACTTTTTATGATTAAAACCTCAAACTGTAATATTTAATTAAATGAAGACATTATGATGGCAGCCAATAAAATTTAATTAAATATTACAGTTTGAGGTTTTACTCATAAAAACGTAAAATAAAAAATAATAATATTCATCCTAGACTTGCAGAAGAGTCAATAGATGTCGCACATTAAATAAAATGAATAAAAAATTTATCCAGACACCATCTAGATTGCATTTAGTTCGAGTTGAATCTTGCAATCATTCACAATGAAGACATAAAGATGACAGCCAATAAAAATATGCTTTAAGAAAAATGAAGATAATATGGGTGGTTCTTAGTCGAAATATGGTACAGTTAAAAGTGACCGAATTGGATATCGACACCTTAGCTCAGTGGATTAGAGCACCCAACCCGGAAAGTAGGGAGGTCCTGAGTTCGAGTCCCAGAGGTGTAAATATCTTTTTCTGATTTTCTGTTTCCAAATTTTCGATTGAGTTTCGCTCATAATGTCTTCATTTAATCAAGTATTTTCTGTGCATTTATTAAATATTTAAGTCAATTTTTCTCATTTCTTCATCGAAATCGTTTTTAGAGTTAGTTTATGGTTTTGTTCAGATTAGGTTAGGTGTTATGTCAGGTTAGGTTGTGTCTTGCACTGATGGACTTTATAAACTATAATTAATCATTAAGTACGTACGAATTTTTATAAAACAATGCTTATCGTTAATTTATTTCTCCATCAGAGTTCAGGTTTTAATTCGAATCTAAAAATAGGACAATTCGAGTCCAACAAAGAGAAAGCGACAGACATTTTAAAATAATGAAGGAAAACGTTTTAATATTTTCCTTGACAAACCAATTTCCTGTCAGAAAACTTTTCTTTTCGACAATTTGTTTTTCCATCCAATTAATTTCGTATGCCAGACGTTCGAGTACTGAATTTTAATGCAATCATGACTTTCAAACCAATGCCACTTGAAGATGATGAAATGTATTAAAAATGTTGGGCGAACCCGTGAAATTTCACGGAATATTGTAATTTATTTTTGTTCGATTTGTGAGGCTGAAAGTGTTTGTAAAATATTAGCTTCAGAAGCAAGCATTGTCAAATGTGTATATATAATGTAACTAGCGAGTACCCGGCATGCGTTGAAATTTCGCTCAAAGAAAGAGATTGTTTAGCCCTGTGTGGCCTCTTCCAAGTTCCCCGTTTCCCAATTCCCCTTGGCGTTCCCCTTCCACCTTCCCCCCTCCCGCGTCTTGGTTCCCCTCTCGCTCTCGGATTCTTCTCCCACTACTTCCTTCCCTCCCCACCGCTAAACTACATGAAATAGACCCATTTTTCAACCCCTTAGCGTTCTCCTTCCACCTTCCACCTTCCCCCCTCCCGCATCCTCACGTCTTGGTTCCCCTCGGATTCCTCTCTCACTCCTTTCTTCCCTCCCTACCGTTAAACTATATGAAACACATCAATTTTTCAACCCCTTGGTATTCCCCTTCCACCTTCCCCCTCCCGCGTCCTCCTGTCTTGGTTCCCCTCTCGCTCTCGAATTCCTCTCCCACTCCTTTTTTCTCTCCTTACCGCTAAACTATATGAAATACACCTATTTTTTCAAACAACTCGCTTGTCACCTATTGCAAAATTTTAATACAATTTTTTTAAAGCCAGAGCTCACCAGAATATAAAGAAACTATCGCGGGCATGCTTACAACCACTCACCAAAGTTTCTTCGCAATCGGATGAATGGTTTAGTAACGCATTTTCATGACAAGCTCGTAAAATTTCACGAGCTCTAACACATTTCAGAGCTCTCTATTATATATATATAGAAACCATCGCGGGCATGCACACATCTAATCCGAAAAGTTTCATCGCAATCGGATGAACGGTTAGCAACGCATAATTTGATGATGCCAGAACTCACTATATATATAGAAACCATCGCGGGCATGCACACATCGATTCCCCAAAGTTACATCGCAATCGTATGAATGGATGAAGGTTTCTATGTGTAATGGTGAGCTCTGGCATTATGAAATTTGGATAAAAAATTGCAATAGGTGGCACTCGAGCTGTTTGAAACCTGAATGTATGGAATGCGGAAGGTGGGAGGGGGGGAGGAGAATCCGGTAGGGGGGTTTGCGGGACGGGGGAAGAGGGCAAGGAGAATGGGGAGAGGGAAGGCGGAGAAGGCGGAGTGGGAAAGGAATGCGGGAGAGGAAGGGGAGGCGGAAGGGGAACGGGACGAATGGAAAAGGACACGCAGAGAGCAATAATTTATTTATTAAGTGGCGTAGCAACGCATGCCGGGCACTCGCTAGTAATTTTATAATAATTAAAATTTCCGAGGATTACGTAAAACGTTTGCGCGGCCCTTTTCGGCCCGTTTCATACAAATCTTAAATTTGGATTTGAGATCAAAATACCTAACCAAACTGAAAAATTATTTTTGTAATCAAAATGTATATCAAATATCTAGTGAGGATAAGAGCTACTTTATTTATTTTTGTTTTAAATTATAAGATATAGGCCATTAAAGATTTTAGTGTTTCATGATTTTAAGAGCAGCTTCTGCAATTATTTGTGAGCAAATGACAAGTAAAAATAATTTTACTATATTTATGTTAGAAATATAACGAAATTTATAATAAAAATAAAAATCAAGAAAAAAAATGATTTTGATTGGTGTAAATTTAAAATACAAATTACCTATTTACGGCGGAACAAAAATTTGTCGTTTATACATTAAATTACTACCCAAAAAATTGCATTTTCATTGACGTTTTATTTTAAATTTGTTTTTCATTATATTTGTAAAATATAAATAGTAAATTTTTTTTTTTTGTTTTTCATTTACTCACAAATAATTGACCAAGTTGCCTCTAAAAACACTAAAAATGAAACACTATGAAACACTAAAATCTGTGATGGCCTATATCTTATAATTAAGAGTAAAAATAAATATAAAATAACTCACATCCGTGCTAGATATTTAATATACCTTTTGATTACAAAAATAATTTTTCAGTTTGGTTGGGTATTTTAATCTCAAATTCATATTTATTTGTATGAAACTGGCCGAAATGTTAGTTAGTATTTGGGTATGAACAAACAATTATACCTGTTTATTACTACAAATAGAACAGAAAAAAATATATAATAAAATAAGTTTATATTTTACTGGTAAAGTTTGGATGAGAAAAGATTTTATGAAAAGAACAAAAAAATAATAAAAGTGAATTATTAGCAGATAAAATCGAGATTAGTTGACTTTTGAAACATTCAAAACTGTTAACACTAAATATATCTATAAATTCGAAGTATTTATTCACAAGGTTATGGATTCTTGGAATTGGTGAGTAAATAGAGTAATTAGTATTGATTTTATTGTTGCATTTAAAAATATCATTTGTCTGGCAGGTATGTTAATGCAAATTAGTTCCAACAAATCAGGGCTGTCAATTAAAGATTTAATAATTTTGTATAAAAATAATAAATCAATTAACACTCTTCTATCTGATAATTTAAGAAGTCTGGTTTCAACGCGTAAATAATTATAATTTATAAGAATGCACAAAAGCCTCTTATAAAACACCCATTATGTTGCATAGTTGGAACAGTAAATTATAAACAAGACGGGCAGCGTCATCATTATCATTAATATGTATTAATCAGTCCTTAGTCCGCTCATCCCGATTATCCGGCCCGACGGAGCGGATAATCGGGCGTCTGGCTTAACCAACTAATTACACGACGATGGTTCAAACCACCCTTTAGCTAAGGTCATAATGGTTTCTTGAGGACACCCTCTGTAAACATAATTACATGCATTACAATTAATATCCCAATTCTCCGCTAGAGATATCCAATAACACTGACATTTTTCCTTTTTGTGAAAATATATATTTTTTTTTAAATAAGCTTCACATAATTTTAAATTTGGGAGGTTCAGGAACCATTTATTGGGTAACCGACACCCCTGCCATAGGTCACCCCAAGTGGTTTGCAAGGTTTGGTAACTTAGCAGGGGTGACATTTGTTTAGGTCTTGGTGGTGAATTTTTTTTTACATGAACTCCACACAGGAGGCCCTGAGGAAAATAATTTCCCTCAGGGCGTATGTCATCTTTGGGGATGCTGAGTGGAGGGTTGTTTTTTTAAGGAAAGGAAGGAAAGTAGAGTTCTGGGAAGGAAAAGGGTATAAGGGGTGGGTAGGAATCTGGGGCTCAGTGTTTCCTGGTCATCCACCTTCAAGACCTAGTCAAACCTCGCCCCATGAGCCCGGGCACCCCTGCTAGATCACCAAACGTAGCGAACCATTTGAGGTGACCTATGGCAGAGGTGTTTGTTATCCAATAAAGGTTCCCGGGGCGGCGGTACCCATTCCCGCCTCCCAAATTGAAAAAGCTTTTGCCCACCAATTGCGTGGCGGGCCGGATCGGGATATAGTTGTTGATCTATATGATATGGAATCCTCAATATAATATTTATATTAAACGCATTGAAGCCATACAAAGAAAATTTGTTTATCATTTAAATTTCAAGTTTAATATTGGTTATCGTGACATAAACAGCTCGTTGGACCTTTATGGACTTAAACCATTCAAAATTAGAAGAGACTCTGCAGATATAATATATCTTCATAAAATTATCAATGGTTTTATTGATTGTTCGCCCCTTTTGGCTGAGATTAATTTCCCATGTGTTAGAACCAGAGAAAAATCACTTTTTCATCTTCAAAAATGTTCTACTAATCTCAGACAAAATGCTTTTATATTCAGAACATGCAATGTATTTGATAAGAATTTTAATAATGTAGACATATTCTCATGTAATTTAAGTTCCTTAAAAAAGTATGTCATAGCCAACATTAAATAATTTTTTGACCGTGTTGAAAGTTACCATAATATTGCTGTGAATCCTTTCCAGTTGCATACTTGCCATTCGACTTAACTATTGAGTTGTAGGTGTGTACAATGTACATATTATTATTATTGCTGTTGTGGAGTGAGAATACTCCATGTTGAAATTTAGTAAGCAGGTTATTATAGTTTATATTGTGTTTTTATATCTTATTTATGAATAATTTTTATATTTTTAAGTTCTTACGGGTACAGGACCCTTACTTTTTTGTTTTACTTTTTAATTATAATTTTAATTATGTGAAAATCTATCATTGGATATTATGTATATTATTAAGGTTATTATTATAAGTGTAATATATCTGTTGATTTTCCAAAATAAATAAAAATAAAAAATAAAATAAAATAAAATCTAACCTAGACCTGTCCAGCCAGACTCCCTCAACGAACCGCGCGAGCCTCTCCTGGGCGCATTGACCCCCAGATTCCTACCCACCCCTCATAACTTTTTCTTCCCACAACTTCAATGCCTTTCAAAGACCCTCCGCACAGCATACCCAAAGATGACATAGGTTCATGGCTTCCTGCGTGGGGTTAATGTAAAGAGGAAAAAAACACAGGTGGCTCTCAAGTAAGAAAATTCCCTAAGGGCCTGTATTATCTTTGGGGATGCTGTGTGAAGGGTTTTTTTTACGAAATGGAGGTCTGTGAAAGAAAAGGATATTTTCGAGCATAAGCTGAGTTATTTTTTTTATTTTTTTACGTGAGTTTCTACCGCACAAAAGTCCCAACGTCTAGTCTCCTTCAACGGAAGCAATCTTCCGAACAGACCTTCCATTGATATGCTTGGTGTAACTCTAAGTGACCAGCTCAGGTACGGGGGCTCCATCGAAGCCAGAGTAAAGTTAGCTTCTCAAAAACTGGGCGTGCTGTACAGGGCCTGCAGATACTTTAATAGTACACAACTGTTAACCCTGTACAATTCGCAAGTGCGCCCCACGGTTGAATTTGGCAGCTACCTCTGGTCTGGAGCTCCAAAATACGTGAAAAATATCCGGTAATAAACGGGCGGTCCGTTTGATAGATTCTCCCATCTTAACAAACGGGTTGCAATCTTTAGGGCACAGGCGTCGGGTGGGAATGCTGTCCATGTTCTACCGATATTTCAATTGAAGATGCTCTGAGGAACTAGCGTCATTGATCCCTTCGGCACCGGTGCATAGTCGGGAGACACGCCAAACGCGCGCCCAACATATGTACACGGTTGACATTTGTCACATGCGAACGAGTCGTTTTTTCAACTCGTTCTTGAGTTCAACAGTAATAAGCATCTGTAATATTTCTATGCGATCAAATTTCGAAACCAAAAACACATGTTTTTACATAGCTTCGCAGTTCGTTGAATAAATTATTGATTTTGGAGTTGAAGTCCTTTTTATTTTTGAAATACAAATACAGGAAGCAATTAAAAAAACCGAATCCAATCGGCGTTGGGTGAAATGCAGAGATAATAGAAGATAAAGGATGACACAGCAGTGATACAGAACTAGAAACAATGTTCAAAATGACATACAAAATTGAGCCCTTGCCCGGAATCATTGATATGTTGAGCTTTTGATGGAATAATAAATATTAATATGCATCTTTTAAGTTTTAAGGTAAGGATTATGGTAATGCAAATTTTTTTAAGCCTGTGGCAGCCTTTAAAAAATTGTTTTGTGGAAGAATGTTTATTTATTTATTTATTTATTTAAACGCCCATAATGCCTTGTAATTTTTTTTTTAAGAAGTTTATACAATTAACAAAAAAATTGTGTTAATTCATCCGCCAAGCTAGGGAAGTCCCTGTGTTATGGCGGATGAAGTTTACAGATTGGGTAGGTACAGGGTACAGTTATTAACTTATGCAATTCATTTAAGTAGTTTAAGTAACAAATTTACTAACAAATTAAGTTAGTAATTTAAGTAACACATTCAATTAATTTAAGTTACAAGTTGTATTAATTATATTACAATTCAATTAAAATAGCAAGTTTTACACATCATCGTTACTGAATGTAAGGATCCATTTTGATAAATTTTTTTTAAAGATATGGGGTTGGGTTTCGGATTTTAGGTTCTCGGGGAGAAGGTTAAACATTTTAGGAGCTAGGTACATGAAATGTCTTTGAGCTGATGTGGTGCGTAGTGTAGGAACATTGTAGTGTCGTTAGGTTATTGTTCTGGTGGTGTAACTGTGATGTAAGAGAGTTTTTTTCTTGTATTCGAACATGAAATGTGTTAGTGTAAATTTTAGATGAAGTTGCCGTATGTTTAAGACATTATATTCAGTGAAGAGTCTATTGAATGTGGCATACCCTCGTGTCTCTTCAAACACTGGAATTATCCGCGGAATCGTGGCTCATGGAGAAACATGAGCTTCTGTTTATTTTATTTCGAAGGTCTGATCAAATAACAAGAAAACTTTTATATTTCGGAATTTTTACCAAATTTTCATGCACAGTGGCTCAAAATGCTGGTTTTTGTCTCAAAATCTATTATTACTATTTTTTGTCTATTTTATTAATTGTTTTAAGTATTCGTCATATTGTCTCATACGTCCATCACTCCTAAACACTCTAATACCCAGATTCTTACCCATCCCTTATAACTTTTTTCTTCCCAGAACCTACTTCCTTAAATAAACCCTCCACATCCCCAAGAATGACCAAGATAATTTTTTTCCTCGAGGCCTCTTGTTTTTTTTTTTTTTAAAGAAAGACAAACATTCCCGGGTTACGAGTAACCCAACAATGTTTGAAAATCTTCTACTACCACCACAGAAAGCCGAAAATGTTGCTTGTTTTGTGATGAAGGACTTAGCCAGCCGAGGAATCGAACACGCGACGCCCGGATGGGACCCAAACGCGATGCCCACTCAACCACTGACTGGTCAAACTGTGTAGAGCTAATGTATAAAAAAAGTGTGGGATTGCACTATCCTCTCCACGGAAACGTGGTTGGCATATATAATATTATATTAAAAAATATTTGCACCATATAGTGTCAATTACTTTGTGTCAATACTTAGTGTCAAAATCTAAAACGAAAATAGGGGAACACATTCGCACCGTCAAAACGCCACCTGCGTTTCCTTTAAAATTGGTTTATTCTCCAGGTAGTAATATTTCAGTACACGTAAAAAAAATATCAGTGCCCACCATCGAAGAAGTGCTCGAGCCGCCACTGGGCTCGAAAGTTGAAACTTTGTACAAGCTCGCAGCAAAGTGCCTTCCCGTGATATCCAATGTCTCCCCTAGGGGGCTATAAGTCGAGCCTTGGGACAATCACTTCTGGTAAATAACGACAAAATACTGATAAAACCCAAAGAAATTTTCACACCTCTGCCTCTGGGAAAGTTAAACTTCGACAATTTATAAAATAACTTTCAAAAAGTTTTTCGAAATTTTTGTGTGTTTCCGATAAATAGGTCTGCGAACACTGAACGAAAAATCGCCAGAAGTGTGATATGTACCGATTTTATTAGTTATTACGGTTTATATGTTAGGTGTATACATCAAATAAGCATATTAGGCCTAGCGCGCACCACGATTGTATTTTTTGCGACACTATTTTAAAATCGTGTTATAAGAAATCGCAAAAATAACACTGCGCGCATCGCGATGAAAAATTGCGATGAATTGTTGATTCTCCACAAGGATTTCGTACAAATTGCTTGTATTGTTTTGCTTCTTCGGAAGAGGAGGAATAAAAGAAGGAATAAATACTGGACTCTTTTATCTGAAATACAATGATCTTCGACAATATGGTAGGTATATAATAGGTTAAATAATGTATTTGAAGTTCCACTGTGTAACACTAGGCTTGCGCAAAGACATGCATATTTTATTATACCAAAAATATATAATGCTTTCTATAAGGCTACAGAAATTGATTGTAAAAATATATCCACCTACAGCAAGTATAAAAATGTATTAAAGTCTTGGATAAATACCGTCGACACAAACATTTACTTGCTGTAACATCTGACCTATGCTGTAACTTAACCAAATTTTTATTATTCTTTATAAACGTCTTTTGAATGTATTTCAGTAAACACTAAATCTATTCTTTATGTATTTAATTTAATTTTTTTTTTTTTTAAACTTCTACAATATATTGTATGTTTATGAGTAATTATCTGTCTTAAAATCATTCAAGTATACCCACGAACTGGCGATGCCTATGTGGGATTTTTTTGGTTAATCTAATCTATTTATGTTATTCTCTACTTTTTTAAAACTGTTTATATAAAAAGTTTGTATCACAAAATGTTACCAACTGTACCAAAAAAATTGTTAATAAATAAAAAAAAAAACAAAAAAAAAAAAAAAAAAAATATCCAAAAAAGTTCTTTGGCTATTATAGAATGACGATTCAGACATTTGACAAACTATTAAGAATTGTTGGACCTCAAATTGCATACAATAATACTAGATGACATGTTTATCCTTGCAAAGCGGAATGGCATTTTCCCAATAGATTAACCGAAATTTTTTATCCACTTTAACTATTACCGGCACAAAGCACTCTTTTCAGGGTGAATTGCCTAAAACCAAAAAAAAAAAAAACTGAGCGGTGGCGCTGAGCCAGGAAGCGATTTTAAATCGCAGTGCGCGCGTGTCCATATAACTTCAAATGCTATAATTTTATTTTGCGACAATCGCGTCGCGGAAAAATGTGACAAATCACAATTTTAAAATAGCAACTATTTATTTGTCGTATATGCGCGCACATACTTACTAACTCATACGTTGCATTTCTGACAAAATTATCGTGGTACAGAAAATCGTGGTGCGACAAAATCATTTGCGACAAAATTATCGTGGTACAGAAAATCGTGGTGCGCGCAAGGCCTTACAACAGCAAATTTATTATAACAATTTACATATGTACCATAATTTATATTTACAAAATATTCGTACAGAAACGACTCGACTCTGTGCAGAAACGGGCGGTCCATTTTGATAGATTCTCCCACCTTAACGAAAAGATTTTTTATTTATTTTTTATTTTTTTATTTCTTTATTTTATAGATCAACAAACAAGTCCCGCTAAGCCAATTGCATTAGCTTGACAGCAAGTGCTTATAATTCACTTACAAATATATTTAAAGTTATAATTTACATCTTTTATCTACAGTTGAAACATTTTTTCATAAATTTTATCATAAATACCAAAATAAATATTCTTTTTCCAATAACCAATTTTTCGCCATATATTTAACCTTATTCGTAGAATTATGTTGCTTTATATTGTTAGATAATAAATAAAATATCTTCGGTATGTTGTATTCAAACGTTCTCTGTCAGTACTTATTATTAAATTTCGGAACTATTAACCCGTCGTTGCGCGTGAATCTAGTGCTATATTTATGTTCTAGTTTCTCTTTATGCTGCGGGGTGCAGCAACACGGGGATGCACAATGATGCTGGACAACGGGATGCACAACATATGCTGAATTATAATTTTGTACCATAGTATTGCGTTAACAGGAAAATTGCAATCATTAGAGTACAACACGTCGTCACAAGACGTCGGGTGGGAATGCTATCTTTGTTCTTCCGGTATTTCAATGAAATATTCTCTGAGGAAGTAGTGTCATTGATCCGTTCGGCACCGGTGCATAGTCTGGAGACACGCCAAACGCGCGCGCCCAACATATGTACACGGTTGACAATTCGCTTTCTGAGGATTGGTTTGTACTATGACCACAAAAATTCGTATTGAGAAATAAAAGTTTTTAAGTTGGAAAAAATTATATTTTTGTTTCATTTATTTCAAATTAATTGTTATAAATATTTTTTACAAATACAAGGTTTAATCTATCTATAAGTAAAAGAACAACACATTTGGTTGAGTTTTGAACGAACTAACATATACTTCAATTCACAGCTTAAAAAAAAAACAAAAACACAGAAGTACAAACCAATCCTCAGCAAGCGAATTGTCACATGAGAACGGGTCGTAAAGACCCGTTCTCATGTGACAATTGAGAGTTTCGAGTGTTTCCTCCCTCCAACAACATGGGTCTCTTCAATAACACCAATTTTCATTCCTTCCTCTCCTCAAAAAAAACCCCCACACAGCATCGCAGAAGACATAGGCCCTGAGGGAAATTATTTTCCTCAGGGCCTCCTGTGTGGAGTTAATGTAAAAAAAATAGTCTTCAGTAAAATCATCAATTGTTTGTTTTGGGCACAGTTTTTAATTTCAGCAGGTAAAATATTTAAACAACTGGGAATCATCTAATTTAACGTTCTTTGTCCATATTTATTTGTACGCTTAGGAACAATTAGTCTTTCATTTTAGTTAAAATGAGTATTATGGTTGTGTTCCAGCCTGTTTATCTATAAAGGGTTATTTATGTGCTGAAATATAATTTTGTACCACAGAATTGCTCTCACTGAAAGAATTTTGAGACTTTGATAAAAGTATGGAATATTATGCCTTTCTTTATATAATTTTTTTCATCTAATAATTAAACCAATGAATTTTGGACTGATTGAACATGCCGATATTTGTTTAACAGGAAAATCCCCCAAACTGTTATATATTATTTTTAGTGAATTAATTGTGAAGTTACACAAATGAATCTAATACATTTTACTTGTGCACACCGGCATTTTAACTCGCGACACTCGGATTGCTAGTCGAGGATCTTACTCCACGAACACGGAATCTGCCAAAGGTGCTATCAAGCATAAAATGTGCTCTATATTATGTGAAAGAAAAGTGGGCGCCTGAAAGGGTTTTTGCGTAAACTGAACCGAATCGATTCACATCCTTGAAAAATGTCCTCCACAACCCACTTGGACTCGTAGCGTGGAGAACAACATATACATTATTTTATAATAAAAACGTGATTGATCGTGCCATGTCTTCTTCTGGCTTCCCCGACTTCTTCTACCATCAACTTTTAAGAAAATTCAACATAAATTTCTAAGATTCATTAATTTTAAACTCGGTATTCCCATTGAAAACATAAACTATAATTACCTGATGAAAGAATTAAATTTATTAAGCATGGGTTGTTTCAAAAAATTTGATGGATTCATCAAATATTTGAAGTTGATTTTCACGTTCTGTGTAAGTTCTATTCAAGTTCTGTTATTACATCTTTATAGGACAGTTGCTTCACAAAACTGAAATAATCACAGAACTTGAATAGAACTTACACAAAGCGTGAAAATTAACTTCAAATATTTGATGAATCCATCAAATTTTTTGAAACAACCCGTCCTTAGACTCTCAGATCGAAGAATTATATCCGAATTTATATTTATTTTCAAAATTGTTAATGGTAGAATAGATAGTCCTGATTTAAATAAGCTTATTGAATTTCATATACCCACGAGAGCCACTCGTTATAAAATCCTGTTTAAGTGCTACAATAACGACTGAATATACGAAACACTCGCTTGTACCTAGATTACACGAAGTTACTAATAGATATGCTGATGTGGCAGATCTATTTAACTGCTTGGAAGCTAGGTACAAAAGGACTATACTATCAAATCTTTTCAACCAATATTAATTTTATTTGTACATAAAATGTTAACATAGTATGTTATCGCATCTCTACTGCTCCTTGGTCCGCCCCCATCTTGAATATGCTTGTGTCATATAGTCTCCTTTTTATGCTATCCATATTCGTCGTATTGAGTCCGTTCAACATCGGTTCCTAAAAGGAATTGCTAGGAGGCTAGGATTAGAACGAGGCAATTACTCCTATAATGAAATCGAACAAACTCTAAACCTTGCTCCTTTAGAAGACCGTCGGGAAAAATCTGATCTCATTTGTTTCTTCAAAATCATCAACCATATTATTGACTCACCTACATTATTACAACTCATCTCATTCAATATACCCTCTCGTAGACTCAGAAATAAAGAACTGCTCTTCCTCAATCAAAACTCGACTAATTATGGTTATAATTCACCACTATCCAGAATGTGTAGAATGGTCAACTCGCGTCAAGACCTTGATTTTTTTGGCATAAGCCTAAATGATTTTTGTCGCTCACTAAACAATTGAAGATATTTTATATTATCTATTTTTAGCAAAGTCTTGACTTGAAGTGTGCTTATGGTATTTTTATACTGTTGATATTAAATAAATAAATAAACTTAAGCGTCATATCATTAAACACCTTTCTTCGTTCATCTGCTCTACATGCCCAAACTATACTAGAACTATTAATACCATACTGTTCTATGTAGGCTTCAAGGATTACTACCCATTCCTTTACTAACTTCAGTGTGCTTCACACCTTTCCTATCTCTGTTGTATCTGGGGCTTTGCCTCAAAGGCTTTGCAGGTGATTCAAAACCGAGCTCTCAGAAATGTTCTCGGACTTCCATGGGACACTCCCCTGGTACATCTATTCAGTTTCCGATTACCTTCCCAAACATGAAATCGCAAGCACCATCCAACAAATTACTCAACAATCAACCAACACTAACATCAAGCCACTTTACAATCAAGACATCCACAACCACAATACTCGAAATAACTAGACATCGGATTATGTGCACTAACAAAGTGCCAAAATATGCATGCAAATATGCACTAAAAAAGGCCGAAATATGCACTAAAAAGCCGCAAAATGCCCAAAATATGCACAATGAAAAATCAAAAAACCATTTTTATTTTCATATATTCTAATTAAAGACGACACAAAAACCGTGAAATATTCTTAAAATTATGCATAGTTTTGGTGACAATATACCATTAATTATTTTTCCAAATTTTCGAGCGCAACTTAGTGACGTTTGTCGTCCAGTACATCAATTTCAACCGAAAACGACCTCTCTACGTCAACTGACGTCATTGGACAAAATTTAAATTTTGGCGCCATTTCGGAGATACCTATTTATGACCCGTGCCGTTGATGTAGGCATTATGTTCTGCATGTCTTCAAAACTCGGGTTCTTAAAAAATAATTTAAAATAGCGTCTAACTTTTTACGAATATTTTCTGATATTGGATTAAGATGGCGAGTTCGGTCATTTTTTCCAGTATTTCTTGTTGGCGTCCAGCGTGCGTGCTGATGCTAACGGCAGGGTTGGAGAAAGCTCTCACATATTCAATACAATTAGCTGCTGCATCTGCCCCAAATAATAACTAGCTCAAGATTTGGCACAAGCAGGGTTCCTCGTAAACTCAGGGCTAGTGCTTGTGGTTCGGAACTTCACGTTTCTCCATTGTCCCAGGGCCTCCCTCGTCAAGCAAAACACGGTAGGTTATCACATAAACAGTTTATTCAATTCTAGGAGACACAATAATACATAAGGAACGATCCTAGCTGAAAGTTTAGTTTGAATGTCCGTCTCTCTTCTCTAACACGCGTGGCTAGGGTTAATACATTTAATTGCACACAAGGGATAACATGGTAATTGACTCACGTTTGGTTTTGGGCCAACAGCGGCTCCACGCGCTTGATTCTATCAAGCTACGCAGCGTCCATCGGAGACCGGAAACGCACACGGCGAAACTGAACTGGTGTCGCCCATGTTCGGGCGGTACGTGGGCCCTCTAAGCCGGCTTGCTGGAGACTGAGGAGCTTGCGGTCGGCGGCGCGTCTCGCGGCCGCCCCGTTTGTCGCTCGCGGGAGGGGATGGTGCGCGCGCATCTATATGGCGCCTTATTCTCCAGTCCGTGGAGAAGCCTAATTCTCGAATTTGTAACGTAACACTTCCCCCCTCGCCGCAATAAAAGCGACGTGGTAATGGAGCTGTAGGACTAATAAATCCTCTTACCTTTTCAGCACTTGTGCCAAAAACATTTAAGAGAAACGAGGAGAGAGAGAGAGAGAGAGAGAGATTCCTAGCTGGAGAATAGTTATGAACAGAACACAAAAGAGATGATACATGGTGTAACAAGGAATTGTCAATAAATGTATATAAAGGCAGTGGCATACATAAATACAGTTGCAAAGAACAAGGATCTGTTGAAGAAAGGTACAAGGGTTATGCAGTGATAGAAAAAAAAACTCTAAAATTGTATCATTGGTCTGTGAGCTAATGTTTGCGAACGTGGTTTGCGTAGGATGTCTGGGGTGGTTGAACGTTTCACTGAAGTTACAAGGTTACTTTGTCACAGTAACCTGGCCCATTTGAGATTACACTCAAGGGACACTAGGGCCTTTAAGAAAATACGAGGAAGAGAACACATGATGAGGCTTCTAGGTGGTGTGGAGAGTTCTACCTGTCACAGAGGTCGAAAGGGTAACTGCTTCCGGATCCTGTGGGTGAGCCAGTACGAAACCATTGAAGTACTGGAGAGTGGAATCGCAATTGGTGGTTGGTACACTGGTTTTTGTATGTAGTGGGATTGTTTTGTGAACAATCGTTGGTATTGTTATTTGCGCAAGGGCACAGGAGCATCCGCACAATGGCAGTAGGGCATTTGCATTATGCAGCAGGAACATTTGCATAATGGCAGCAGAAACATTTGCACAAGGGCAACAGGAACATTTGTATTATGCAGCAGGAACATTTGCATAATGGCAGCAGAGCATTTGCACAAGGGCAACAGGAACATTTGTATTATGCAGCAGGAACATTTGCACAAGGGCAACAGGAACATTTGCACAAGGGCAACAGGAACATTTGCACAAGGGCAACAGGAACATTTGTATTATGCAGCAGGAATATTTGCATAATGGCAGCAGAGCATTTGCACAGGGGCAACAGGAACAGGAACCAACCTAGAGCTGGCGTGCTCGGGTTTGTTTTGAGTGTCGGTTCTTTGTGGTGATACGATTCGCAACTACACGCACGACTCACACTAGGTTATGTTAGATGCGGTCGGGTGCTTTTGGTACGCAGGGATTGAAGGCAAGGGGCCTCCGTGACGGTAGCGAGGGCAGCATGAAGAGGCGCAGATGTAGATAGGGTGCAGAGCTGCTGGTTTTCTTTAAAATCCGGCAAAAATTATTATTAGAACAAAATTCTTGAAGTTTACCTGCCTAGTAGACCAATGATGAAAAAAGTTTGGAGAGAAACAAGTGTGCATGTTGAGAAAAAGTTGGATTTGTTTGGCGTGTAGAGAGAGAGACGGAGAGAGAGCTAACTAAATGTGGCTAATTCCTAATACATGTTACAAAGGTACGTATTCAAGGACAGGTTCTGTGTAACCCCTTTTGGTTTTTTTCTTTACCAAATACATTTCCAAGAATACGTGGTTGAGGGATTGTACGTATAACAAAATTCCCATTCGAAAGAAGTTGGTCTTCCATGACCTATGCTCACGTCTATACGGTAGCATTTTTTCTACTTTCGAAAAACAAAACATTGCGTACAAGATTAGTTATAACAAAGTGGGAAAGGAGTAGGAAGTTGAAAGGATCCGCGTATGAAGATTGTCCCATTTGACAAACGAAACGCCAAGTGCGTAACGCATATATCCCCATTCACGGATAATTTCGAGGAAGGGGGAGGGTGATAATTGGGAACATTTGAACGAAGAAAACTGCTGGGGACTCGGCTATTTCCGAAATTCGACCTCTGGGTGGAGGTGAAACAAGGTCTACAGCAGTCATCCTGGCACATTACAATAATGACAACTGGGAAAGGAGTAGGAAGTTGAAAGGATCCGCGTATGAAGATTGTCCCATTTGACAAACGAAACGCCAAGTGCGTAACGCATATATCCCCATTCACGGATAATTTCGAGGAAGGGGAAGGGTGGTAATTGGGAACATTTGAACGAAGAAAACTGCTGGGGATTCGGCTATTTCCGAAATTCGACCTCTGGGTGGAGGTGAAACAAGGTCTACAGCAGTTATCCTGGCACATTACAATAATATTTGGTAATGTTGGACAAAAGAATACACTGACATAAAAGTCTAATCCTCTACGTGTATTGGGCAGAAGATTAGGGGTCGTTTTATTCTCCTACTTGTTTGCGAGAAATGACAGACCCTTGCTCAAATCTCACAAACCTGGGGATTTTCTTTGTTCGTCTCCCAGACAACGAGTTAGGTGTGTTTGTGTCCATCAACTTAACTCCCACGACACGATGCCCCATAATCATGCGTGAAGCGTATGATTAGTCCTTTTGAGATAGTAGATAGTTCCTGGGTTCTTGTGACAGGAAGTCCACGGGCATATTAATGATTACAAAAAAGGGGTGTGGACTACATTGAGTAGTTCACACATAAAGGTTTGATATTATTTCGTTCGCACGATTCATGGTGAGTATTGTAACGTCTTCACGTATAGCGTACAAGATTGCAAAATCAAAAGATTTGCAAGTAAGTTTTATAACGTCTTCACGGATAACAATGAACGAATTACAACTGGGTTGCCCAGTATTGAAGGGAGGTGCAAAAGACTAGGTGTTTATGACATTTCTGACAAAAACCCACAGAGTAATTATAACGGGCTCCCCGTATCGCATTTAGTAGATATTCTGAGATTCCCATCTATGACGGCAGATTTTATAAGGTTCCCACCTATGATGGCAACAAAAGGTTAACGTTCATATAAAGGTACCTATTCAATACAGACGGCGAGACATACTGATGTACTTAGTACAACAATACCGTAGCATAATAAATCCATATTAGCGTACGTTAAAGACTTGCACAAAGGCAAAACATATTTGAAGATCTGGCCAAGATTTTATACTTCAACAATTAAGGGACAAAAAAAATTTCTGGCGTGCTGATGGAATGTGAATTTCATCTAAGCTTACCGCAAAAGAGATCCTTTGTGGTATAAACCCTTTTGGTTACGCACAGAGTATCGTATCGTGATGGTACAACTTTTGTTGTACTTACACGTACGATGGTAGCAACAATACAAGACATGCGCTTATCGTTGTTTGACAAGGCAAATTATTTACAAAGGTCCGATTTGAGTGTTTAAGACCTTCTAGGTTTTACTTACTTAAACAGACTGCGATGGACACACCTTGGTGTTATGAAAATTATAATAATGGGATGGGTTGTTCGCAGGGTGTTCACTTGGAGACCTGGCTTCTTGTTGTGACCTCGTACTTTGCACGTGATAAGTCACAACAAGGCAACCCCAAAATTTCAGTTTGAACAGTTGAGACCCAGGGTGACTCAATGTTGCTGAAATGTTGTAAAAAAAATTTATCGTTAATGAAGAGGCACGTTAAAAGTTGTCCCTTTTATAACGATACTTTCCAGACTCCACATTCAGTTCTGGGGAGAGCTAGAGCAATTAGGGTTATTTATTGAGCGCCATTCTATTTTCTTAAAAAACAGAAAAAAAAAACTTAGAACGGGTAGCAAACATCTGATACCGCCGTGGGTTTACACAGGTTTGCTTACCTAATTTAATTACATATGACATAAGGGTTAGATGCACTTTGGCGAGGACCCGATATTTAATGTACAAAAAGATTTTCTAATATTTAGAAAGGGGTGACGAGGTATGACATGATGATGTGAAAATGTGATGCTGCGAGTTGTGACGATGCACAAAACCTTGGGCACGTAGTCTCTGACTACTTGCAGTAAGCCACAGGGAATTCCTTTCTCCGAAGTGATCAATTTCAGGTAGAGGTGTGCATGCTTAGAAAAAAACGATGTTTCCAAGGTTTGACACCTGGGGCCGCAATTAGAGGCGAATGACTGATGATGACGAGATATTTATACAAACAAAAATAAAATAAAATGAAACGAAACCACAAGGGAGAATTATAATTTCTTCCATGACTTTGGCTACAGTTGACAACACTGTGCCAGAGCTAGAAAGGTTTCTAAAAACATTTCCTTTCGTTGTGCTCCGGTTTTATGCCGGACGAAAGGCTTGGGCGAAAGTTTTCTTTGGGGAATCTTTCGTTTTTACAAAACGGGGTGCCAATTTGGCAGAGAAGTACAGCGCACCTTGCGACAGAGTGTTGTTTCTTCTCCAGACGTTCTTCCTTGAACGTGACGTGCTTCCTGATGTACTTTTTATTGTAGAAAGAAGCATATTGAATAAGGCATTTTTTGGATTTATTCCTGGGAGAAATCTTTCTACTTCTCAGGGCCTGTAGTAGTTCTTCCTTTTTTGACGTAGAAATGTGGGGGATTATACCCAGCGTGACTTGAGGGACTTCCATAGTGTATAGGGTCGTGTCAGGGTGACCTTACGTTGGGAGAAAAACGAGAACTCGACTCTTTATCCGTAATTGGAAAGAAATTTTTGCCAGGGATTGACCACTGGGGACGTATATATATTTTTTTTTTTAAAAAAAATGCTTCTGCGAAAAACGCGTATTTGTAAGTGTTTGGGTTATTTGAAAATTTGGGCAGAGGTTTGCCTCTGGCCACGTGCTTTTTAGGAAAAATCCAAGCGCTTTGGAAAAAAAATTTCGAAAATTTAAAAAAATCGAAAAGAAGGAAAAATCGGAAAAATTTTCAGAGTCCGAAAACTGGAGAAAATTTGCGCAGCGATTTTCCTCTGGCAATGCGTTTTTAAGAAAAACTCCAAGCGTTTTTGGAAAAAAATATTTCGAAAATTAAAAAAAATCGAAAAAAGGAAAAAATCGGAAAAATTTTCAGAGTCCGAAAACTGGAGAAAATTTGCGCAGCGATTTTCCTCTGGCAATGCGTTTTTAAGAAAAACTCCAAGCGTTTGGAAAAAAATATTTCGAAAATTAAAAAAATCGAAAAAAGGAAAAAATCGGAAAAATTTTCAGAGTCCGAAAACTGGAGAAAATTTGCGCAGCGATTTTCCTCTGGCAATGCGTTTTTAAGAAAAACTCCAAGCGTTTGGAAAAAAATATTTCGAAAATTAAAAAAAATCGAAAAAAGGAAAAAATCGGAAAAATTTTCAGAGTCCGAAAACTGGAGAAAATTTGCGCAGCGATTTTCCTCTGGCAATGCGTTTTTAAGAAAAACTCCAAGCGTTTGGAAAAAAATATTTCGAAAATTAAAAAAATCGAAAAAAAGGAAAAAATCGGAAAAATTTTCAGAGTCCGAAAAACTGGAGAAAATTTGCGCAGCGATTTTCCTCTGGCAATGCGTTTTTAAGAAAAACTCCAAGCGTTTTTGGAAAAAAAAATATTTCGAAAATTAAAAAAAAATCGAAAAAAAGGAAAAAATCGGAAAAATTTTCAGAGTCCGAAAAACTGGAGAAAATTTGCGCAGCGATTTTCCTCTGGCAATGCGTTTTTAAGAAAAACTCCAAGCGTTTTTGGAAAAAAAAAAAAATATTTCGAAAATTTAAAAAAAATCGAAAAAAAATTTTCACAAGTTTTCGTGGAAGTAATTTGTTTGAGAATTCAACAATATCTTGGGGGCATGGTTTCATTACGCGGCTTCCTATAGCCTGGCTTTAAACAGCACCAATTTTTTGGTATTTACCCGCGAATTCCCTTCGTCTTTTCGACAAGATATTACCTTCATTGTCAATTGACAAGGTATTATAGTGTCAGATGTCAAGGAATCCACGTCAACGCGAATTTAGTATTTTTTGCAATATTCGAATGTGATTTTGGCATGGCATGGCATGATCCGGTTTCATCAGACGACAGAGTCAAAAATACTTAATTGTCAAATGACAGAAAGAATTTAAATCCACTTGTTCCCTAGGTGTCAGCAAGTGTCTCGATTAAAGAAACGATACCAGCGAGCTGCAAACTAGTATATTATTAAAAATATTTAGCACTTTCGAGACCAAGCGGATGATTTGTTTATCATGTACATGATTTTAATTGTTGAATAAATTCTTCTTTAATTTGTGTTTATTTCCACTATTCACTTGTATTGAAAATAGCAATTTTAATCGGCCGACACTTTGTAATCACTGTATTATTCGCAGCGACAACTTCCTAGGTTGGGCACCTTGCGTTGGAATACCGGTAATATTTTGTCGAGTGACGAGTCACAAATGATAAAATCGCGTCCGTAATAATTTAAATTGTGATTCGAAATTATGTTCGCGCCGAGATTCCTGTTGGAAGTGCTAGACAATTGGGAATAAACAATACATCATAATAACATTTCAGAGTTTACAATTGTTGCTTGGGAACGAGGCCGTGGTAGAACAGAAAAAATTTAAATGGCCCCACGTTTAGCGCCAGTGTTGGCGTCCAGCGTGCGTGCTGATGCTAACGGCAGGGTTGGAGAAAGCTCTCACATATTCAATACAATTAGCTGCTGCATCTGCCCCAAATAATAACTAGCTCAAGATTTGGCACAAGCAGGGTTCCTCGTAAACTCAGGGCTAGTGCTTGTGGTTCGGAACTTCACGTTTCTCCATTGTCCCAGGGCCTCCCTCGTCAAGCAAAACACGGTAGGTTATCACATAAACAGTTTATTCAATTCTAGGAGACACAATAATACATAAGGAACGATCCTAGCTGAAAGTTTAGTTTGAATGTCCGTCTCTCTTCTCTAACACGCGTGGCTAGGGTTAATACATTTAATTGCACACAAGGGATAACATGGTAATTGACTCACGTTTGGTTTTGGGCCAACAGCGGCTCCACGCGCTTGATTCTATCAAGCTACGCAGCGTCCATCGGAGACCGGAAACGCACACGGCGAAACTGAACTGGTGTCGCCCATGTTCGGGCGGTACGTGGGCCCTCTAAGCCGGCTTGCTGGAGACTGAGGAGCTTGCGGTCGGCGGCGCGTCTCGCGGCCGCCCCGTTTGTCGCTCGCGGGAGGGGATGGTGCGCGCGCATCTATATGGCGCCTTATTCTCCAGTCCGTGGAGAAGCCTAATTCTCGAATTTGTAACGTAACATTCTATTGAATTAAATACAGGAAGGTTTTTTTGTTTCCAATTTTTTCTATGGTAACTTGTGAAAACGTGTTGAGATGGGCAATATTCTGTTTAATGGGTGCGTCTTCAAATACTAGCTTGCTTGACTCAATTGCAATGGCCCCAGAACTGTCAAATCGACAAACTACTTGTTTTACAGCCTCAAAATTTTCAGCATTGAAAAACATCGCCTTTAGCCAAGTACCCCATCAAGTTATTGTAGGTTTTGACGGCAATGCTAGATTTGGCAATTGCTCTTCTTTGTAAGAATGTACACGCGTCGGTGCTTTTAAAAACACTTTTTTGTAGAGGAAATCAATTTGTCAACATTCCTATACTCTTGCCTTATCTCTTCTGCAAGGCGATGAAACCGATGAGCTAAGGAGGTAATGTGCCGTAAATTTGGAAAAAAGTTTGCAGGGCTTGGCCAGTTATCACTATGTATGGCGCAACATCGTGAAATATGCACGATTGGGGAAAAAGGCTAAAATATGCAATAACGCCGTAATTAGAGAGATATGTGCATTTACATATTTGCATGTGCAAATGCATAAAATCCAATGTCTAGAAATAACAATAAAATCCGTGTTCCTCAAACACGCAGTATAAAATATGGGAATAAATCTCTTTTTTTTTTTTTTTTTGTTTTAGGCAATTCACCCTGGAGAGAGTGCTTTGTGCCGGTAATATTTAAAATGGATAAGAAATTTCGGTTAATCTAATGGGAAAATAAAACAAATTAAATATTGGACTCATTTAGATCACTAAAACAAATTAAATATTGAATTCATTCAGGTTAATAAACTTACATAAAGCTGTATGAACACGAGAATTGTTAAGAGATAAAAGGTATGAAATGTTAAGGGGGGACTGGTGTGTGATTTTAATAAGTCGGCGGTATATGTTCTTGAAAGATGAATGGTTTTTACAGTTAAAGAAAACGTGGTCGAGGGTTTCCTCTTCCACACCGCACTGGCAGAACGGATCATCTAAAACTCTAATTCTAGACAAGTGAGATGCAATTGAACAGTGGCCAATTCTCATTCTCGAGATGCATGAAATGAATCGTTTTGAAAGTTTTTTATCGTGAAACCATGGCTTAGCAGGGATATGGTTTTGAATTCCCGCATAGAAAGATCCAGTTCTTATTTTGGAGACTGCCCAATTTTCTTCCCAGGCACGAGTCATATAGGATTTAAGAATCGGAAAGACATCGGATATAGGAATTCTAAAATTTAGTGGGATAGTTCCGGAATCTGAACCAGATTTGGCGAGAAAATCGGCCATCTCATTACCCTCGATACCCAAATGGGCAGGGACCCAGGCCAATATCGTCTCAAACCCAGATTCACTAAGAGAATTGAGAAGATTTTTTATTTTACATATAATATTGTCTTCCGGATAACGTAAAATATTTGACCTAATTTTAGTTAGAGCACTTAGCGAATCAGTACATAATAAGGCTCGATGAATGTTGAGAACCTGGATTTGATTTAGCGCTTGTTCAATTGCAAAGCATTCGGCTGTAAATATGGAAGCTTCTTTCGGTAATTTATAAGTGAGATTGATGTTGAATTCTGGACTATATATAGATGCTCCACATCTTTTATTTTCAAATTTGGAACCATCCGTGAAAAGGATGGAAAATCCAGGGAATATTGAAGCCACTATGCTTTTAAAACAATCATCCACATTTTGAAATTTATTTGGGGAAGATAAAATATTCTTCCGAAAGACTGATGTTATTGTGTTCGGCATAAAAGTGATTGCCTTAAATGGAATATTGTATATAGGAAGATTGGGAACTTCTTGAAGATATTGGAGGGAAGATGTTAGAGAATTATAGAGATGAAAACTTTTAATTAAGAGAGGAAAACATTGTTTTTCTCTCAATCTTTTGTTAGAATTCAAATTAACACTTAACCTATTAAGAATTTGTTTAATAGGATGATGTGATAACGATAAAGCCTTGAAAATATATTTATTGGCAAGGAATTGCCTTCTGAAATATAATGGGGGCTCCACACATTCCACCTGAAGCGCATTAATTGGAGAAGACTTCATAGCTCCAATAATCATTCTGAGGGCTTTTGATTGAATTCTTTCCATTTTCTTATCTAGATATTTAGGGAGTGGGTCAAAAAGGAATGAGCCATAATCCAAGTGGCTCCGAACTAGGGAATTATACATTAATTTAAGAGTGGTAGGATGAGATCCCCACCATACTCTGGAAACTGCTCGCATCATATTAAGTCCCTTTTCACACTTTGTAGAAATTATCTGAATGTGTGGAAGCCAGGAAAGTTTATGGTTCAAAAGAAGACCAAGGAATTTGATTTGAGTAGCGGTTTGTAGAGGCACATTATCAAAAGAAATTGAGAATCGGGGAATTTTTCTTTTGCGCGTGAAAGCCACGACCCTTGTTTTAGATGCCGCCAGATTCATCCCATTTATTGACAACCAGCTTTTAATATATTGTAAAGCCAAATTCATTTCCTTAGCTGCAAGAATAATATTTTTATGTAACAAATATATAAGGATATCATCCGCAAAGTAAAGACGCTTGATAGAAAAAGGAATTACTGAGTCTAGGTCGCTTATATAAATATTAAACAACAGAGGACTAATAACAGAACCCTGGGGCAAACCTCTCCATAGTTTGCGCCTTAAGCATTTAGAGGAAGACTCAATAATAATGGACCTATCTGAGAGCAAATTAATAATAAATTGGACTAATTTCGGGGGGATTTGTTTTTTAATTAGCTTTTCTTTCAAAACATTCAGTAAAACATCATCGTAAGCTGATGAAAGGTCAAGGAATGTGGCCAATGTATAAGAATTTAGGGATTGGGAAACTCGGATATCAGTTGTGAACAAACTTAAATTATCCATTGTAGATTTCTTTTTCCGAAAACCATACTGATTTGGTGAGATAATATCTTGACTTTCAACAAACCACTCTAATCTGTTCTTCATCAAACGCTCCGCTATTTTCATCAAACACGATGAAAGAGCAATAGGCCGATAAGACGAAATTTCAGATGGATTTTTTCCAGGTTTTAAAATGGGAATGATTTTTTGAGTTTTCCAATCATCCGGAATTAGTCCTGTTTCAAACATATTATTAATAAGAGATAAGAAATATTCAACCGCCATATCAGAAAATGATTTAATGAAACTATTAAGTATTCCATCGGGACCCGGAGCAGAGTCAGAAAGGGTTCTTATTACTAGTTTCATCTCATCAATGGAGAAAGGAGCATCTAGCCAGTTAGAGTGAGATGGATATGGCTTAATAGAAGGCATTTCTTCACATCCGGCCACTGATGGGGGGGCTATTTTATCCGCAAATCCTATAAGAATTTCTTCTGATATATGCTTGGTTCTCGGCGGAGAATACGATGATCCGAATTTTTTTAAGCTAGACCAAACTGAAGATTGGGGAGTTTCCGGAGACAGGTTCTCACAGAACTTCCGCCATCCAGCGCGTTTTTTATTTTTCAAAATTCGTTTGGTTTCTGCCTGGGCTTTTTTAACTGATAAAAAATTTTCTAGTGACATACACTTACGAAAAGAGGAAATTGCTTTTTTACGAGAGTTGACGGAGTGAGTGCATTCCTCGTCCCACCACGGAGTAGAGTGTTTTATTTTAATGTTCGCATTGCGTTTCGGGATGGATTTTTCTGCTGCATTTATAACCATAGAGGGAAACGTCTCACATTGCAATCTGATGTCTCCCGGGGACGATTTTTTTTTTAAATTAATAAGATTATCTAGTTCAGAAGAGAAAGTGCTCCAATTCGCATCATTTATTCTAAATTTGAGATTATTTTTAACTGGTGGAGGATAAGTGTTAGATTGATGTTGGAATCGGATTATAATTGGAAAATGATCACTAGAGAGGGGATCGTTTAGGATGTCCCAAGAGCATTTAGATGCTAACGAATATGAACAAAGAGATAAATCAACAGCACTTTTCCGTTGATGAGGGGGGGGTGAATCTGGTTGGAGATCCGTCATTTAAAAAACATAGGTTATGGGTATCAATAAAATCTAAAAGATTGCGGCCAGAACGATTTGTTATTTTGCTACCCCAAGAAGGGGAATGTGCATTAAAATCTCCAAGGATCATAAAAGGGGATCAAATCTGGGTTAAGATTGGTGCCCATTCATTTTCAATAAAAGTGGTAGAGGGAGGAATATATATTGATAATATTGTGATATCAGATAAGACAGCTGCTATTATCTGGATATCGTCGGAGGGAGTATGTATATTAATTTGTTTAAACGGGATAGAATTATGGATTATCAGAGCCGTGCCGCCTTTACCATCCGGTCTGTCGTGTCTGAGACAATAATAACCCGGAATTCTTAAGTGAAAGGAGGGTTTTAACCACGTTTCAGAAATGGCGGCCACTGAAACGTCGTGTTCGTCGAGTAATTGAATTAGGTCAGATTTGTTAGCGAAGAGGCTTCTACTGTTCCACTGAAGAATTTTGTTCAGTTTCGAAGTCATTGGGGAGGCAAGATAATAAAGATTTAATGTAATCGGCAGCGTTGGACGGTACAGTATTGTTGTTTGTAAGGATAGAAATTAAAAGGGTAATTAAAGTTTGTATAAAAGAATTATTATTCAATATTTCGGGGAGAGCAGGAGGGGATGTATTACTATTAATGGCACACCCATTGGGGGTCCGAGATTTGGCATTCCCATTCGGGCTGGTCAAAATATTATTCAATTGTTTTTTATCAAGGTAAGGAGTATATTTTGGGTTAGGTTTGACTGGCTTGAGAATGGTTTCTCTGTGAGAAGATGACGTTGAATTTAAAAAGGTGGTTGATTGGAAAGGAGCTGAGGACGATGTCATCTCTGCGAATGATTTTTTCGCAGGAGAGAATAACTTTGAGGCCTGGAAGTACGAAATGTTGTCGGTAGCCATTTTATGTTTAATGTTCCTCTGTCTTGTCAATTCCGGACAGGCTAGACTGACCGCGGTATGTGCACCCGAACAGTTAATGCAAATGGGATCATTGGAAGATTTTGGACATTGATCAAATGGGTGACCTTCTCCGCAAAAGTAACAACGTGGAGGGGAGCGGCATACGGATTTTGTATGTCCAAACCGGCAGCAATTGAAGCATTGAACAGTTGGAAATTTATAAACTTCGACGGGAAGCGAGGTATAATAAATAAACACACGAGACGGAAGGGATTGTCCCTCAAATGTAACAACAACAGATTGGGAAGGTTTCCAGATCGTGTTTCCATCAGTAGAATCCTTGTAGTTCAGTCGACGTGCTTTTATTACTTTCGGGGTTCCGTGGGAATTATTCAAAGTATCAACAATTTCAGCCTCTGGGATCTCCGTGGGAATTCCTCGAACGAGACCCATTCTCGTAAGGTTAAATGACGGGATGAACGATTTATATTTATGGTTTGAGAGCGAGTCAATTTTTTTTACAAATCCATTTGCGGAAGCGGCAGTATTAAACTCGATAGATAATTTATATCGCCCTTCCGGTTTAATTGAACCGTTAACAATACCAAGGTTATTATTTTTTGAGTCAAATAAGAATTTTCCAAAATTTAAAGGATGAATAAGTTTTCCTTGTTCAGTTCTCTGAACAATTACGATAAAAGGACCAGAAGCGGAAGCAGGATAAAGTAAGTCAGTACTTTTTGTATTATCGCTAGCTAAAGTACTTGTCTGGGTGTTACTATTGGGGTTAAGGTCGTTAGAGGTCGAGGTTTGTTGAATCGGCGGTATAGATTTAACTTTCGATGGGATGTAAAGGCTATGCGATGGTCGTCGTTTACGAGATGGAAGCGTAATAGAAGCCTGGCTAGTGTTAGATTCCGAATCAGAAAAATCTAATATCGATCCTGGGTCGGGAGGTCTATCTTCGTCTTCCTCCATTATATAAAAAAAAAACTTAACTTTTAAAAATTAAACTGAAAAAATAATACGCAGTCTATTTCATTGACTGTACAGACAAAAACGGATTAGCCGTAAGTAGGAATGCAAACAAATAAGTATACGATAAACAGAATTAAGTAAAATGTAACAATAATCTCTTATCTGTATGAGGCACGGGAACGGGCGGACGGCACTAAGCAATAGGTAAGGTACACACAACCACTGTTGACCGCGGCTCGAATCGGACTCAATAAATCTCTTAACTACATTGCCTTCACTACATTGCCTACACGACGTAATTCCCTTTCAGATGTGTTCAAAAACATCCAGAATAATAAAATAATTCAAATGAATTCTATAATTGCTAGAAATATTTCGATTCTCACGCCATACAAAATTTAAAATCGCGCGTCGTATTTGCACGAGGCAAGTAGCCGAGGTGGTTTTTATTTATTTTGTGCATAATTTTATTAGAATGAAAAAATGTTAAAACATAGAAAACCTCAAAAATAGTCTTAGCCATAAAGGGGCATTTTTTAAAAATTGTTTCTTATATTACTTCATAGTTAGGTCATGGAAAAACATTTTTTTAATGGCTTACGCTTAAATTTTTGTTATTTAAATAATAATTCTATTGTAATTCCAATACATAGAAAAGCTTCATTCGTGAAAAATGCCCATCTCGTACAAGACCCCACTGAGAGACAGCCTGGGTTCTCATTGCCTCGCAAACTCTGGTCCGCCATCAATAGGTTAAGGTGCTCCCATAGCCGTTGTGCCCATGTGATGTATAAATGGGGCCTTAAAGAGTCGGAGATGTGTGAATGCAGACCTCCGGACATGTTGTCATCGAATGCCCGCTCCATTCATTCCCCAGCGAGATTGATGAGGTCCACAGAGCAACGCCTGAGGCCCTAGACTGGCTCGCAGATCTTCGTCGTAATTCGTCGATTCGTCGTAAAGATGAAACTAAATAGTATCTAAATAGGATTTCACGTACAGCTTCATTTCAGAGGGAATAAATAACCAGACAAAATCGGAAATATGTCATTTTTCAATAAAATTTTAGACGTATTGACTCTTTTCCACAAAAAAATATAAATTGATTTCGAAAGACTGTTCTTTTATCTAGAAAATTCTGTTTTAAATTTTGAGAAAATATGTTTATTCTTAGTACAATAAGGTTTTACCGCAGGTCGTTGGCAGCTTTGTTAAATTTTCAAAAAAAAATTGTATTATACAACATACATTTCAAATCATATAATCATGAAGAAAAATAAATCAATTTATTATTTGGGAGAACTACTTTTCAGAATTTTAATTGTAGTTCAAATAAAATCATTAAAAAAGATCCGTGCCCTTGTTTCGTGACGAAAATATTTGAGTTTGTTTATTTATTTACGGTCTTACAAACTAAAATATTTAAAAAAAAACTACATTCTTATTTTGCTTAGAAATTATTGAAAAATTATAAATACTTATGATCAAAAAATAATAACAAAAAGTACATAATTTTAATAGCTTTATCATAACATGTTTGAGCATTTTTGAATGTGGGTATTTATCAAAGCAAATTTGGAATGAAATAAAATCTTCCATACTGAAATAGAAATCAGCACCGCATCATCAGCATACAACAGGCAACGTACTTTCAGATTACTCAATTTCGCGCCCAATCCTAGGCCTTTCAATTCTTGTATGCAATAATCCACGCTTAGATTAAATAACCACGGTGACACTACGCAACCATGCTTAACACCTTTTGTTAAGTCAAAACACCCCGTAAAATCACCTAGTACATGCAATGCTTCCCTCATACAGAGACACAATTGCCGGTATGAGATTTGTATTCTCTCCATACTTGTACAATACAAGAGCCTTTAGATCTTCATTTACACAAAACAGGCAACATATTTTCGAATATCATATATTTACAACAATAGTTGAAATATTGTGTAATTTGGTTTGCAGAGGGGATTAGAAAGCCTATAAGTAGTGGAACCAGTGGCGTGCACAGAGTTTCTATTCAGGGTAGACAGTTGGAAAAACTACGAATAAATAGTTATTTTAAAAATTAAGCCAAGCAACTGCAGAGTGAGGCGATATTCTGAGAGAGTCCTGTCGAAGAGGTCAAAAGGTCTCTCTTAGTCATTCTCTCTCAAAGACCCGGATAAACCTCACCCCACAAACTCGGGCTTCCCTGCCTAATCACCAAACGTACAAAAGCGGCGTGACGGTACAAAAAAGCATAAAACGTACGTTCTGGGTCCTAATAATGCTGCAGCTCTTTCTAACACATTAAATAATGGTGAGACAAAAGTAGAGACGCACAATGTACGTATGTCTGTTTCCCCCAAATAACTACTTTTTTTCCTTTGGAGGAAACAGATACATCTTATTACGACTCAGTTACGGCGACGGGAATTGCGTTTCATTTTTTTCTGTATGAGGGAGATGTATGATAATGCATGTATATTTCCTTTGGGGGGTGCAGACACACGTTCATCGAAAATGACATTTTACAAGCCACCGATTGTTAAATCGAAATTCTTTTTTCGAAACTCTTTAAATTAATGAATTTATTTAAAGTACTCACCTACGGTGCTTACCAAAATCGAATACTTTGAATCGAAATAAAAATTATATATTTTTTTAAATAGCCAAATTTTATTGATTGTTCTTATAATGTACAAAATTAATGTTTGTAATAGATAACTTGTAAAAAAAAATTGCAATTGGTGGTGGTATGCGAGCTGTTTGAAAATCTGACTGTACCGGGACTGAATAAATTGAATGCCGGAGAGGGAAGGGGTTCACGGGAGAGGTGAGAGGGATGGCGGGGAAAGTTGAGGGCAAGGGGACATGGGAGGGGAAGGAGAACAGGACGAATGGAAAAAGACACGCAGGGAGAAACAATTTATTTATGAATGGCACTGCAACGCATTTGGCGGCCGGCGTAGTCCAGCGGTAAGGCTCGCGGGATTGGATCCCGGCGTGGCAAATAAATTAATTTGATTAATTTTTATTATTTCATAATTTATTCATTTAATTAATGTATAGTATATATGCGGCACGTTCCATAGTGGAAGATACTCTCAGTATCGCCCTGGTGTAAGACCACCATTCAGAATTGAAACGTTGCTTGAAATGGCTTTAGCCGTGTTTGATGACCAAATCTGAATAGCCAGGTACATTCCCACCTTCCTCTTCCCTATCTCCTTCCCCTCCCCACTCCCTTCAGCATCACAACTTACCCCAATTGGGGATGCCATAGACCCACTGGTTCGGGAGCAGTTGGGACTCTTGTGCGGTATTCATATAAAAAACATTTATAAAAATGCCGGCAACTCGCTAGAAATTTTATAAATTTTAATAATTGTATGTTTCTAGGTTTTCACGGCCAAAAGTATTTTTGTTATTTATTTTTGGGGTGTTATGCCGTGTTTCGCTACCTCCTTCTTTAGCCAACGTTTCGGACAGCGTTACAGTGTCCATCATCAGGGCAGATGAGCCTGTAACGCTGCCCGAAACGTTGGCCAAAGAAGGAGGTAGCGAAACACGGCATAACACCCCAAAAATAAATAACAAAAATTTTAATAATGTTTATATATTGATGCGAGTGACGTAGGATTAGGCGGTGTGCCTTTTTGAACGGCACGCCTCTGATCCATGATCTGTGAGCTGGGAAGGAATGCTTGACCTACATTTGGGCAATTCAATGACTGTATCCACGCCATTTCAGCATTTATCACCTTTCGTAGTGAAAAAATCAACGGAAAAATTCACTGGAAACTTTTTCACGAATTTCAGTTCACCATTTGAAAATATATTGATTGATTTTCAGTTCAGTCACTACAGACGAAAAGAACACCAATTTATTATTATTATTGCTTCACAGAAGGGTTTTTTTTGTTTTTATGTGAACACCGCACAAGAGTCCCAACTGCTCCCAACCATCTGGAGCCAATGAGACTATGGCTTCTCGTATATGGGGTATAATGTGAGGCTAAAGGTTGTGGGTAAAGGAAGGAGATGAGAGAGGAGGAAAATGTGAACATGCCTGATTCAGATTTGATCACATAACACGGCTAAAGCCATTTGAAGCAACGTTTCAATTCTGAATGCTGTTTTTACACCAGGACGATTTTGGGAGTATCTCCCACTCTAAGTTTTTTTTTTAATTTTTATTTTCAAAGCCGAAAAAAAATCATTTACATGTCGTCTCTGGTCATTCAGCCGAGTAACCGCCCAACCCTTCAACCTGTCTCTAACTGCCCAATATATACTGGTTTTTTATGGTATTTTTTTAGGTTTTCACGGCCAAAAGTATTTTTGTTATTTATTTTTGGGGTGTTATGCCGTGTTTCGCTACCTCCTTCTTTAGCCAACGTTTCGGACAGCCCTGTTGATGGACACTGTAACGCTGTCCGAAACGTTGGCTAAAGAAGGAGGTAGCGAAACACGGCATAACACCCTGAAAATAAATAACAAAAATGGTTTTTTATGATTAAAAAAATTTGCATCTCTCCATTCAACGTCTCTTCTAAGTGTGAACTCGACTACTATTTTTCATTTTATTTTGAAATTTGTTAATTTATTTGATTTTGATATTTCCAATGTTTTTAAATTATTAGGGAGTATTCTTTTCTATTCGACTAGGACTCCTGTATTTCTATTAATAATATGGTTGGTATTTATATATTTATTAATAAACGCCCTTTTTCGGGACCTTTACATATATAGCATAGTTCGAAAAATACATATTTATTGTACATAACTGAACTGCCTCAATAACAATATTTTAAATTTGTTTAAAAGATGAATTGAAGTAATCCACTGACTTGGTATAATTGTTTCCCTCCAATAGTATTCTGGGCAAAGAAGAATACTTAGTTAGTCCCAGAATTTCTGCACTGAAATAAATCCTGACTTGTATTACGAAGTGGAATTCGGAAGCTTATCAATTCAAGCAATACCGGACTATCAACTAAATCGTGTAGAATTTTATATAGAAATACCAAGTCAGTGAAAATTCTTCTGTCTAACAGTTTGAGCATATTTATATCGTTTAAAATAGGTTTCAACACAATTGCTGGAATACCCATTTTAAAATTTAGAAAACGTAAGAATTCGTTTTGTACATATATTATAATGTGGATCCCAGACGGGAGAATTGTATTCAAGTTGACTTCTAACATACGCAAAATACAACAGTTAAATACACATCATATGGTTAAAATTTCTAGTTTGTCTAGTTATAAATCCCAACATTTTTAAGCCCTTGTTACAGATTCTTGTCATGTATATTAACTTTATGTTCGGCAAATTCTGAAAAACTTGTACCTTTTAATGACGTGTTTTTTTACTCTTAACATTTACGTAACGCGTGGTTTTACCTGCGTAGATTACCGCGTAATCGTTGCAGTTATGTTTGTAGATTCCAGAGTGGCTTAATATATCTTCTTTATCTTTACAATTAGTTAAAGCTTTGGCTTATGTATTATTAGCATAGAAGATTAGCTTGATTTTTGTTGGAAGTTTAGATGTCTTCGAGAATTCAATATATTTATGTAAAGAAGAGCGTATTGAAACGGGTTTTCTAAAGGTTATAAAATATGCTTTAAACGTGTACTGTAATAATTTTTTAAGAATAAAAAATTTAAATGCAAAAATAAAAATATTTTTACCAATTAACGTTTTTTTTACTAAAATTACTGATATGGAACTTTTTTTGTAAACAGTTCCAAAACATCCAAAAAAATTATATATGTAAACAAAACTATTTACATAAACTCAATATATGCTAATATTATAAATACCAAGCTGCGTGTGTTTGTTTGTTACGCTTTCACGCATAAACCAATAAACCGATATTTAAAATTCTTTCACCAATAGAAAGCTACATTATGTGCGAGTAATACAAGCTGTATATAATTGTAGGCTAAAATTATAAATATTAATATATAATATTTATTGTTCGTTTTCTGTCGCTTACAAAAGCGAGTTATTGCTAACGTCACAGACTGGACAATTCTTTGTTTCTTTGAGCTCTAGCATTATGAAATTTAGGTGGCAGGCGAACTATTTGAAAGATGAATGTACCGGAAGTGTATGGAATGCGGGAGGGGGGATAATTGATAAGTGCAAGTGCCACAGTAATTTCCCCCTAATACCGTGCGAGCGAAGCCGCGGATGAAAGCTAGTTTATTATAAACAGATTAAATCACTTTTAAAATTTAATTTATCGTACTAACTGTAGATTTTGGTATGTTTTATTTATTTATTTATAAATAAACGCCCTTTTTCGGGGCTTTTACATTTATAGCATAGTTAGAAAACAAATTTTAATGTACATAACTGAACTGCCTCAATAACAATATTTTATATTTATTCAAAGATAAATTGAAGATGTCCACTGACTTGGTATAATTGTTTCCCTCCATTAGTATTATGTTATCGCACCTCTGGTGTCATTTCTCTTTCAAACGCCACAATTATCTGTTATAATCTTTATTTACCGTTTCTAATAATTTTCTATGATTTTGTGACATGTGTGCTTACGGTATATTTACACCATAAATAAATAAATTTTAACTTTCTGCGTATTTTTTTTTTTTTTTTTATATGAAATACCGCACAAGAGTCCCCAACTGCTCCCGTCTGGAGCCAGTGAGACTATGGCATCCCCAATTGGGGTATGTTGTGAGGCTGAAGGTAGTGGGGAGGGGAAGGAGATAGGGAAGAGGAAGGTGGGGAAGTACCTGGCTATTCAGATCTGGTCACTAAACACGGCTAAAGCCATTTCAAGCAACGTTTCAATTCTGAATGGTGGTCTTACACCAGGGCGATACTGATAGTATCTTCCACTCTGGAACGTGCCGCAAATATATTATATATTATTTTAAATGAATAAATTGTGAAATAACACAAATTAATCAAATAAAATTTATTTGCGCACGCCGGGTTCGAACCCGCGACCTTCGGATTGTGAGTCGAGAGTCTTGCCTCGGGACCACGGAGGCCGTATTTCTACATTCGATAAATTTTCACAGTTGGTTTATAAAAACCCAAACAAAACACAGAGGGCGGCAAACCAGTGGATGTTTTTCTTTGGAAGATTGTTCAACAGGGATGATTTATAGCAAACAGCCATGTGAACGAACAGGAAATTGTTCTACGTTGGGTAGGTAGTAGGTACCTTAATCGGCTATTTCGCTGGACATGCGATCAATTCGTTAAGTTGATTTTCCACTACACCCCTAGCTTCCAGATTTTAATTTTTTTTGTTTATTTAGACATACAGTGTTACTAGTTATCTTCTTCATAAAATATAAAAATGAGTATACGTTTGCTTGCTTGTTTATTTGTTTGTACTTTATCCACTGGAGCGCTTTTTGCCACAATATGGCACTATTTAAAACACCTCGGACTGCTTTGCTGTCAATTTTGGCAATTTTTCCCTTTTTTTTAAATTTTACAACCGATAAATAATCCAATTACCGTACAATTTTCTCATTTAGACAAGCTTAACACCTAAGAAGATGATCATTATACAAAAAAATCTTAAGGCTATCTAAAGAAGAGTTGTATACATCTAGTGTTTTTGATATTTCGTTCAACAGTACCATTCCTCTTGTTATGCTATGCTGTGCTAGAACATCTGTTCTGCCGTATGGTATTTTGAATAAGTCGTGTCGACGACTACGACTGAAGTTTTCAGGCACGTATAAACCGTAGCATTCCAAGAGGAATGGGCTGTCAATATAGTTATGGATTATGTTAAAACTAAGAATTGCAAGATTTGCATAACGTCTAGTTTCCAAACTAAATCTATTTGTTGCCTCAAGTAACTCCATATGTTGCATGAACCTCGGATAAGTTCCGTGCATTCGCATATAGACGTACCTAAGGAATTTTTTCTGGATTTGTTCCAGCATATTAATATATTTAGTCTGGTGCGGAGTCCACACACCACTAGCATACTCCAGCTTACTTCTTATGACGCCATCGAACATGGCTATCATTGCATCTGGGTCATCAAATTGCTGTAAGTAATTAAGTAGAAGTTTACGATTTTATAATATTTCTTTTATAAATTCTACGAATATGTGATAATCGACAAAAGACAGGAAAATTTATCGGCTATATAGATCTGTAGGTACTCAGTTTGTATGTCTCCATATTAAAATTCGGACGAATGATTTTTTTTTTATGTGGGCGGAAAATATTCAAAATGATTACCAAAAAACTTCGAGCAATCGGAGAAAAAAGTTTTAAATTGCGTTGTCGCTCCAGTGGTTATATTTTCCTCTATTAAGTGCTAGCTGGTACCCGGCATACGTTGCAATATTCAAAGAAATAAATTGATTCTCTGAGCTTGTCCTTTCATGTGCGTCGCCGTACACCTCCCGAGTCCCTTTTCCCTCCCGCGTTTCCCTTGCACCTTCCTCGCCTTCCCCCTCCCTCGTCAACTCCCCCGCGAAACGCACCTCCCCCGTTCCCCTCCCCCTCCAGTCCGTTCCTCCTTGCCGCTAAAATACACGAAATAAACACATTTTCATTTGTACAAATTTCATAACGCCAGAGCTTACCATTATAAATAGCCTATAACCCTTGCGGGCGTGCGCACAACAAATCACGAAAGTTTCATCGCAATCAGAAGAACGGTATGGCAGCGCATAAAATACGAACAAACAAACAAACATTGATGTTTATGTATAAAGAAAGGAAATGTTTGTTTCAGTGAATAAATAACATTACCGCAGTTTGATAATGGTTTTAAACACCGAAACAGCTGTCACAATAACAAGAACTTAAAGGCCTGCGGAAAATTATTAAAAACATAAATATTTTAATTTTTAAAAAAAATTAAACAAATTTCCATCAATTAAACTCATTACAAAAAATTAACAAAATATTGGTTAAGCGTATCAGAAAGTGTATATCTAAATAACAATCTAAAAAGAGTATACTGTGCACTAATCCAGTTATTTATTCAATATGGAATTATTGGATGGGGGGGTCATACAACAATATTCTTACCCCGATCAAAGTGATCCAGAAGCTAATCATTAAAGTAATCCTAAAGAAACCCTCCACATATCCAACAGAAACGCTTTTCGCAGATTTTACGGTGCCTCGAGTAGAGAATATCTTCAAGAAAAATGCAATTATCCAAATTTACAAAGATAATATCGTCAAAAAATTTGAAACCCACCAATCAAAAAGATATCAAGACAACATCAAAATACCAAAATTTAATACCAAACTAATGCAAAACAATTATATCTATTTAGGAATAAAGTATTTCAACAATCTTCCGATTGAAATGAAAAAATCAAAGACATCAATAAACTGAAACTCAAACTGAAGCTACACTTCATCAGGAATAATTAATGAAATAATTGCCTGTTCTTCTCTTTCTTTCTATTTATTATCAATCCATATTCATCTCTATTTTATTTAGATTTTTCGAATTTCTCTAAAGTGCACAATATTTTAGTATGTAACCATATCCCATTGTATGTACATCTTCACATATAGATGATCCAGAAGTTTCAATTGTTCACATTATATACTTACCTATTGCGTAATGTTATTCTATTTCTGTTATAATTAGTGTAACTCGCTCATCAAGCACAAGAACTAGCTTCTTCTTTGGTGAGATTGCAGTTTTAAATAATTTCTGTACCAGTATTTAATTTATATTAACACTACTGTACACTTATACATCTATATTAAATAAAATAAAATAAATAAAAAATTGTTCCCTAGCTTCTTCAAGAATGAAGCGGGGCGGTTGGAAGGCCACCACCGAACTCTAGCGAACTACCAATAAATCACGCCCTCTTTGCTTGCGGCCTAGCTATAGTTACAGATGCTTTTCCTTCAAAAATACAACATAATATACTCGTAAATTTAAGTAACATTTTGTTTGACGCTGCGGGGCCCTACGTTAACCCGTTAGGCGTGCTTAACAGTTAACTCGTGTTATTACACTATGGCCGAATAATGCGAGTTTTATTCCACGCGATAGGGGCGCGGGGCCGGAGGGGTTATTTATCGACAAGGGCCCAGTGCACAGTTCCCGATCAGGGCTGCTAAAATTACCTTCGAAAGCTTTACGCATTGTTTCAGCTAGAGGTTTTTATAATATACGACAAAAGGAAATCTGTAAATTTTTATGTTTTATTTCATTTATTAGGGAAACAAACAGTTATACATATTTTATCGAAGGAATTACATATTACATGGTTGCATGAACCAACGAAGATTTCGCAAAAATTCAAAGTATATATTAATTACTCGTTTATTAATAAACGCCCTTTTTCGGGGCTTTTACATAAATAATAGCATAGTTAGAAATATACATAATTATTGTACATAACTGAACTGCCTTAATAACAATATTTTATATTTGTTTAAAGATAAATTCAAGATGTCCACTGACTTGGTATAATTGTTTCCCTCCATTAGCTTTCTGGGTAAAGAGGAATACATATGGTAGTTAGTCTTAGAATTTCTGCACTGAAATAAATTCTGACTTCCAGTATTACGTTGTTGTATCCGGAAGCTTAATAATTCAAACAATACCAGGCTATCAACTAAATCATTTAGAATTTTGTTTATAAAAAAGTCAGTGAAAATTCTTCTGTCTGACAATTTGAGCATATTCATATTATTTAACAGAGTGTTGTAGTTCAACATAATTGCTGGAATACCCGTTTCAAAATTTATAAAACGTCAGAATTTGTTTTGTATTCTTTCAATAGCTTGTACATATATATTATAATGTGGGTTCCAGACGGGAGAATCATACTCAAGTTGACTACTTACATAGGCAAAATATAGCAGTTTAATACACTTTATATTGTTAAAGTTTCTAGTTAGCCTAGTTATAAACCCCAACATTTTTAAGCCCTATTTTGTTAAATTTAATCCCTTTATATTGTTAGTGAGACTGTTATTATGCTGGCCTCATAGGTCACAGGTAATAGAAACCTGGGAGATAGGCAATGAACTGTGCAATCATTGCATGTCGCCAACATCAACAGAGAATTACTTCAGTTGGTCAGAACGAAATTACATAGGCGTCAATTTTATGTTCCAGTATCTACACCGCCAGAATTGCGCTTAGGCAAAATAATTGCACGTGGGGATAATTACTCCTAATTAAATTGCACACATTGAAATTCCTCTCGTCCTGTGTTCGTGTCCGTGCGTATCTCCCTGGTGTAAGATCAACATTCAGAATTGAAAAGTTGCTTCAGCCGTGTTTGATGACCAGATCTGAATAGCCAGGCACTTCCCCATCTTCGGCTTCCCCTTTCATCTCCTTCCCATTACCTCCAGCCTTACAACGCACCCAATTTGGGGATGCCATAGTCTCACTGGCTCCAGACGGGAGCTGTTGAGACTTTTGTGCGGTATTCACATTAAAAAATATATTATTATTTTTTATTTTAACTTTTATGAGTAAAACCTCAAAATGAAATATTTAATTAAATACATAAAGATGGCAGCCAATAAAAATATGCGTTAAGAAAGTGAAGATAATATTGGTGGATCTTAGTCGAAGTAAATAGTTAAAAGTGACCGAATTGGATATCGACACCTTAGCTCGGTGGTCAAGAGCACTCGCCCGGAAAGCAGAGAGGTCCTGGGTTCGAGTCCCAAAGGTGCAAATATCTTTTTCTGATTTTTCTGTTTCCAGATTTTCCATTGAGTTTCGCTCATAGTGTCTTCATTTAATTAAAAAAATATGTAATTGTAATTTATGTTTATTCTAAAGCATTTGTTTATGTTTAAGTTTATGTTCTTGTTTTTGTTGTCGTTATTTTTGTTGTCGTTGTTCTTGTTGTCGTTGTTCTTGTTGTCGCTATTTTTGTTATCGTTGTTCTTGTTGTCGTTATATTTTTTTCGTTGTTTCTGTTGTTGTACATACTTATAGTTTTATTCTTACATAATTTTGAACACCGTTACTGGACAGTTGGTATATTTTTTCTGTTATTTCTTGGTAACCCTGTCTGGGTTACACTTTAATCAATAAACTTTTTACATAATACACTTTACTTAATAAACTTTTTACACTAATAAAAAGTACGTATAAATATAAAATGTTGGCATCCCTGTTTGCAGTTAAAGTGGTGAGGCAATTTGCCGACTAATGGAGGGAATTAAAATAAAATAGTGGAAGAACGCGCAATCGATTCTCCACGGACGATTTATTTTCTTTAAGGCTGTCATTTGTTCTCGCGCTTTCACTTGAGCTATTTCGGAAACATATTACTAATAATGATTTGAAAGTCTTTTTGAAAATCGTCACATGAACAATATTCGACGAGGGTGGCAAACTACCTCGGTAATGCGCGTTTTCATCCCCCAACAAAATATCTTCTAAAACCTAACAAAAAAATGGGACAAAAACAATACAGACATCCTGCAAGATGTTTTAATTAATTTAGAAAGTAATATTATTGCTGCGAAGCCATTTCGGCAACATTATGGTATGATTTAGTGGTGTGGTCACTGGTGGAAAATAATCTTTACTTACCGCAAATTTGCGCGTTCAATCTTTTACGAATCGATGGTTCAGTTAAGCCGCCGCTACCCGAATTTCTTGCATATCTCCCTGAACATTTGAAGTTTTTAAGCTCTTAACACTTCCTTACCGGACCGGTGGGACGCACTTACACTAACGAGAGTTTTACGTTGTATCTAAGTTGTTTTTTAAACCACATACACAATAATTTGGGTAATCTTAGAAAAACTATTTGGTTATCGATTTGTATTAAAAAAATTAATATCGCATTACTACTTTTCTTAAAATTAAATAGTTTATAACAAATTCCGGCGAATAATCTGTGCCACCCGCCCCCCTTCCCCTCTGTTTGGGCGTACCCCGTCCCTATCTGCTGAATGTATCGGGATAATTCTAAGCGATAGCAAGTAATTTCTAAGTTGTTAGTGGAAAGGACTAGATCGCGTTCGTTTACACTGCGCATCGCGCTGCGATTTTTAAAATGACTACTGAAATACGATGAATATACTTTCCTCTACTTATTATCATAACAAATTACAAAAAAATATGTCATTAACACCCTTTAATAAGCAAAACATATTGGGGTCCCCGAGTGACCCCCCTTCGGGTCATGTGTGATTTTTTTCGTTCCGGGACGAAAAGGTTAAGAAAGAAAAAATTACCCATGATCCTAAGGGGGTCACTCGCGTACCCCAATTTGTTTTGCTTTTTAAAGGATGTTAATAACATAATTTTGTGTATTCTGTTTTGGTAATAATTAGAGGAAAGTATATTCATAATATTTCAGTAGTCATTATCAAAATCGTTTGTTAAATAAAGTCATCATTAATATTCTAATGAATTTAGATCATAGCGCATATTTTTCCTTAGAAAACAGAGAAAGCGGGCCGATAGCCACCATTACTCCTTGTTTCCGAATCTCGACTGGCGATTGGCGATTACAGCGACCTCGTTCGTGACTAGTGTGTTGCACAGGGTGGAGGGGATAGGAACGGGGTAACGCCAGGCGATCTAACAGAAACAAGTGGGGCGGGCGAGACAGATACTCTGCCGGAATTTGATAGAAATTATTAAATATTTAAAAAAAGCAGTAATGCGATATACATTATTTAAATTCAAATCGATAACCAAATAGTTTTTCTACGATAACCTAAATTATTGAGTTTGTGGTTTAAAAAACAACTCACATACAGCATAAATCTCTTGTTAGTGTAAGTGCGTTCCCCCGGTCCGGTACGGAAGTGTTAAAAAAATATATGTTATTTTTGAAGATACTATCTGTGCATTACATACGCCGAAAAGCAAATTATATGAAATTCTCTCCATAGAAAAAAATCGCAAAGTATGCTCCAAAATTTTTATTTTCACGTCTGTCTGTATTATTTAACATGTTATATGTATGAACAAATTCACAGTGTTTCTTTGAATGTTGTTTTATACAAACTCTACGAGATTCTTGCTCTATTCTAAACGAGTCGTGTTTTATTAAACATTTTTCACAATTTTCGCTTCAATTTTATTGTTTTAAATATTAGGCGCTCTCTCCAACATTATATGTACAAATCTCTCTATCTTCTTCTTTTCGAGCGAGGATCGGCGCCTTGAGGATTCAGTCAAGTTCCTACTAAGGATATCGATTATTTCCCAAAATATTAATTGATGTCTGCTCAAGTCAATCACAGAGCGAATTGCTCTTGCAAAGTGATATCACTGACAAAGAGAATGAAATACAAAAAATAAAGTGTATTCATCCAAAACAGAATAATATATATTTAATATAATATGAGGTGGGAAAGAGTCGTAGGTAGCTGTTCTTTACGATGTTGTTTTAATGGCATCGATGTCATAATCTCCTCAGTTAATTTGTTCGCTCTTTGGAACAACTCATATAGGTATCATAGAAATCATTGGGTCTTCCTTACTATTAAAGTTGGAAATAATTTAATTACAAGATTATTAATGTTCTCCAAAATCCCCTTGAAAGAATCTCATCCTTGCGATCTCTCGAAAGAAACCATTTTTTTGTTCTGAATGCAATCGTTAATGTTCTCCAAAATGACCTTGAAATAATCAAATACTTGCGATACTTTCAAGGACATAAAGAAACCATTCTTTCGTTCCGAATTCAACTATGAATGTCTCAAAATTTGTCTTGATAGAATCTCATTCTTGTCATATCTGGCACGAAAACATTCCTTCGTTAAAAATATTGTGAACAATTTGGCTGTCCTGAAACGGGAAATCTTCCCGGTTGGACAGACAAAGCATCACTTTGAAATGTATTGTATTGTATTATATATATTTATAAATAAATAAATTAAAATATTAATTTATTTTAATAAAAAATTAACAACAAAAGAAGTGAAATGAATACTTTTATGAAACCAAAGGCGCGGATCGCAATTTGAAACTTTAAGAATTTTTTATTAATTATTACATGGAACAACAAAAATTGAGTATACAATAACCTTTTTATAATACATTTATTTGTCTAATAAATTATTTTTTAAATGTTTTTTCATCAGTCATTTTATATTTAAAAAAACGTAAGGTTAGCCTAATTTATCACCTTTGAGAAACAGTTTTCAGTTTTCGGGTGCGTTCAGAAATATTCCATTTACTTAGATTTTATTGTAAAGCGGAAATATGTTGACCCTCTGACAGAACGTGGCCGTGGCCCGAGCTGTTTACTACGAGTTTTGTGATGTGTGTTTAATTGCAAACTGGCTGAAAACTGAATAATGAACTATACTGAGCACTCAGAATATATTGAAAGGTGACCCCTCCATCCTCCCGCTGAAGCAAATTGAGAGTGCCTTTGTTTTGTGCCATCCATGTCCTCCAAAAGTATCTCTAACAGGCTTATCAGGTATTTGGGACTCGAGACCAGCGGTGGCTTTCAAATTCAGATGCACAGAAATGCACTTCGGCATCAGGCTGACTCGAGCGTCCATTTCGTATACTTCGAAAAACAAACAAAGATTCACCATCTTTGTATATCATAATATTCGAGCAATTACTGATTTAACATTTTTGCACAGAATTTTAAATAATAAAATCGACTGTACTGAACTTCTTTCCCTAATTAATTTGAATGTCAAACGATGATCTTGCCATCGTACCCTTGCGACTGTACAGGGCGGTTCCGATGAGAAAGATTGATTATTCTCCATACCAGCATTTTAAAGTAATAACTCAATATCGATTTTATTTCATTCAAAATTTGCTTTGATAAAGACCCACATTCAAAAATGCTGAAACTCGTGATGATAAAACAATTAAAATTATGTACTTTTTGTAGATATTTTATGATCATACGTATTTATTATTTTTCAATAACGTCTTAACAAAATAAGAATGTAATTTTATTTGAACTAAAATTTAAATTCTGAAAATTAGCTTTCCCAAATAATTTATCGATTTATTTTATTGCATGATTATATGATTTGAAATGTATTTATTTATTTATTTAAACGCCCATAGGGCTTTTACATAAAGTGCAGGACATGTTTTTGGTAAAGTATAGGAAATAACAAAATATAATATAAACATAATATAACTGTAAGAAAAAAAATAAAGATAACATAAGATATAAGAAACGAAACATAGAAAACACTAGATATGACACAAAGCAGGTAAAATAGAATATATGGTCACGTAAATTAATGTGAGATAGTTATTTTAATTATAAAGAGAAATAAGACAAGATTGTCATTATTTGTTTATAATTAGCAATCTTTGTTATACATATTTGGTACGTGTTTATCGAAACATAGCTACAATAATATATCGATAAAGGTGCTATATAGTGCATGATATTTATAGCTTTATTTTAAATGTTCTGATATACTGAGTTTAAATTTAGAAATCGATTGATGTCGATAAACGTCAATTGAAGTATATTTATTTCCGAGTATATGAAGTCTTTGTATTGGAGAGTTTTCAAAATAATTATTAGTAGAATTGGTAACAAAGTAGAGTGCATTAGAACGGGTATCACGCGTGGGTACTCTCAAATTAATTTTACAAGTTAAATCGAGGGCGTCCAGTCTGCCATTCGCAATATTAAAAAGGCAAACTAAATCGCTCACTACACGCCTTGACGTTAAATCGCTTATATTGAGTAATTCCATTAGATATACATAATTTAGTTCTTCGATAGGTATTCCGAGTTTATAATTAATAAATCTTAAGAACTTATGCTGTACTCTTTCAATTTTTTGTTGGTGTGTCTTATATAATGGAGCCCAAATGGTTGAATTATATTCTAAATTAGATCTCACCAGCCCAGTGTACAGCAATTTAAACGAATTAATTGATTTGAATTCTTTGACCGTCCTCAGAATGAAACCCAGTATGTTGTATAATACAAAATTTTGTTTTAAAATTTAACAAATCTGCCAACAATACAACTTTATTGTACGAAAAATAAACATATTTTTTCAAAATTTTGAAAATAGCTTTACTAGATAAAAGAACAGTCTTTCGAAATCAATTTATGTTTTTTTTTTTGTGGAAAATAGTCAAAACGTCTCAAATTTGATTTAAAAATTACATATTTCCGGTTTTTTCTGGTTATTTCCTCTTAATACATACACGCCAGACAGCACTATTCCACACGCTTAATTACAAAACAAATGCAGCAACTAATTCGCCTGTTAACCGTGCTCTTCATACGTTCAATAATATTTGTCTGAACTCTAAAATCGACATTTTCTCCGATTTACTGCCCAAATTTAAAAAGAGCATCATGTCAATAATATAAATTGTTCAATGCGCATACGTATCCCTTCACACATCACCACTTCTTACATCTGAGGGAACGGACTCCGGGTGTCGACGGAGACGGAGGGAGAAATGAAAGGCATCCATGTTGGTTGCGAGTCCAGTCGTTTATTGTATCATGGGCTACGTAGCTGAGGTCGGTCGGTGTAACATGAAATGATGAAGTGCCGTAGAGTGAAGCGTTGCGGGTGCTCGCTCATGATGGGTGAAGCAGGTCGGAGATGCTGTGGTGGAGCAGGCCACGGGCCTGCAGATCACCAGAGTGCTGCTCGACGCTCGTTGCGGAGAAGACCTGATCATCCAGGCCGTTGCTCGACGCGCGTTGCGGAGAGAAACGGCGGTGACTCGAGAGTGGAGCCACCAGCGTGATGCTTGACACCGTGGCGGTGGAGGATGACCTCGTCTTCCAGGCCGCTGCTCGACGCGCGTTGCGGAGATGGGCGGCGGTGACTCGGTGAGTGGAGCCACCGGCAGATAGTCCTTGTGACGTCCACGAAGGAAGCTGCCCTGGGAGGAGAGGGCTGATGCACGGGCACTGAGAGTTACACTGCTTCGCTGTAAAGAGGCGAGACTGACTTGAACTGAACAACTTTGTAGTTTAGCGGGCCGCTTTATATAAGAGCGAGCGGCCGAGTAGTTTTCCACTCGCTGGCAATACGTGCGCTGGAAGGTGCTAGAATGTACTCGTCACTGCAGTCGTAAATGCACGCTTGAGTCTGGACCTTTCGCGAAGGTGGTGCATATTATTATTCAGCCGGCAGCCGGTCTCACGAGTACATTGTCTGCCGATACGTGCATACGTAGGTGCCGCGCGTAGTGTGAATTTACAAGTACTTAGCGGCGGTAGTTCCTTCTCGCAAATTCTAGAGTGGCGAAAAATAGTTGTATGAACGCCACACATCTACAAACATACTTACACATGCACACACACCTACCCACTATGCATATCACTTAGTAATTACAAAATATACATACCACAAATAAGACACTACAAAGAAACATTTCATAGGGCCCACGTATTATATATTATTAATAATACAATTTATACGTGAAGCAAAAACTTTGTACCCCTTTTTACGAAAATTGCGCGGATGGAGGAGTATGACATTTCGAACACTTATAGTTTATATAGAGAAGGGGTGCAGAATGCTAATATTTTTTAAAAATAATACATAAAAACACATTAAATCAATAAAAAAAACATTACACATTAAATTAATTATGCTCGAATTTCGACCATTAGGCGACCACTAGCATTACTTAAAATTTGTAAATTGTCTCTTTGTAACCAGCGCACTGTTTGTTTGTTTCTATATAAATAAATAAAATAAAATGTATCCTATATGTAAAAAATCAATATATGTTTCTACGCTTGTGAGTTGTCTATATATGTCATTGCTATATTAAGCATAGGAAATGTTTGGATCTTTCAAAATACCTTCTTTCTTTCGCGAGGATTCGCGAAGGTTTCTGCATTATTACAACCACGTGACAATACATCTGAAAAGTTTTTTTTTTTTAATAATTACAAAAACTCTTACGAACCTGTCAAAAATGTTACAATTTGAGAATGACCATCCATCGATAGTAAAATCAAAATTGAATTTTCGAAAAAAATCTTTGAATTAATGAATTTCATCGAAGTGTACACTTATGGTACCTACTATCAAAAATCGAATACTTTGAATTTAATAAAAAAATAATATTTTAAATATTTCAAAGACCCAATCATGTCTGATTACGTCTAAAAGGGATCGAAATGAAAATCTAGTCTCCTTCAACGGAAGCAATCTTCCGAACAGACCTTCCATTGATATGCTTGGTGTAACTATAAGTGACCAGCTCAGGTATGGGGGCTCCATCGAAGCCAGAGTAAAGTTAGCTTCTCAAAAACTGGGCGTACTGTACAGGGCCCGCAGATACTTTAATAGTACACATCTGCTTACCCTGTACAAATCGCAAGTGCGCCCTACGGTTGAATTTGACAGCCACCCACTTTGGAGCTCCAAAATACTTGAAAAATACCCTCGACTCTGTGTAGAAACGGGCGGTCCGTTTGATAGATTCTCCCATCTTAACGAACGGGTTGCAATCTTTAGAGCACAGGCGTCGGGTGGGAATGCTATCCATGTTCTACCGGTATTTCAATGGAAGATGCTCTGAGGAACTAGCGTCATTTATCCCTTCGGCACCGGTGCATAGTCGGGAGACATGCCAAACGCGCGCCCAACATATGTACACGGTTGACATTTGTCACATGAGAACGGGTCGTTTTTTCGACTCGTTCTTGAGTTCAACAGCTCGGCTATGGAACGATTTGCCGGCATCTGTGTTTCCTCCCTCCTACAACATGGGTCTCTTCAAGACCAATGTTCATTCCTTCCTCTCCTCAAAAAGACCCTCCACACAGCATCCCAAATGACATAGGCCCTGAGGGGAATTATTTTCCTCAAGGCCTCCTGTGTGGAGTTATTGTAAAAAAAATATATATATATTTTATCTACGTTAAGTACCAAATTTGATTGATTTTTCTTATAATATAAAAAAAATCAATGTTTGTAATATATGAAAAAAATGCGATTGTTTGAGAATTTGAATGTACCGGGACTGAATAAATTGAACCCGGGAGAGGGGAGGAGATCGCGAGAGAGAGTTCATGTGATGAAGGATGTCTAGGTCTTGGCTCACCCACTGTGCGGCGGGTCAGGTTCGGAGAGAGTGGTGAGGGCGACCTATTTACCACTCCAGCAGGATTCTATCAACTCATCGCTTTGCACCGCACTGGAATGGATAGATTCATATGTCCGTCACTCCTGGACCCCTGACCTCCAAATTCCTAACCACCCTTTATAAATTATTCCTTCCCGGATCTCTCTCTCCTTGCTTTCCTTAAAAAACCCGCTACACAGCATCCCCAAAGGTAATTTAGTAAAACAATGATATTCAATTTGTAGTCGATGTCCATTGTTATAAATGTATTTAATACTAGCTGGGTTACCCGGCTTCGCTCAGGACAACATTCGAGAGTGTTCTGGAATGTTCCACAATTTATTTTATTTATTTATAGCGGACCCGACAGACGTTGTCCTATACACAACTGTCGGGACAAACTAAAATAGAATAATATTGAATATTCGATACTGCGATGGTAGCGCAGTCTGCCGGATCCAATGAAAAACATTCCAAAATCAACAACTCCTTAGAAATAAAAAAAAATAATTAAAAGAACATTTTCCAGTGGACCAAATTGTAAATCTAAACCATTCTCGAATCCCCTTGAACCCACACAAAAAATTTCATCAAAATCGGTCCAGCCGTTTAGAAGGAGTTCAGTGACATACACACGGACAGAAGAAATATAAATATTAAGATTTTTCGCTCGCGTCAACTAAAAACCAATATTTTTACAGTGTTGAATTTCGTTTATTTTTGCTAAGTCCCCCGGTCTTCTTACTCACTGAAACAAATAGGGAAAAATATATATGAAACTAGGTCAAACGATAATATCGCGTAAAAATAATGAAATTGAGAAACCGCAAAATAACTTTTTTTCGAAGTCTAAAGAAATAAGTTCTTCAAACAGATCTACCGAATTTCATATTCAATTTACCCTCTGACATCAATTTCTCATAAAATACACTTCGAAATTTCGTCTTGAATACTGCCAACCTTCCCACTGGAGCGACCACGCGAAACAAATAAATTTGCCTCGATTGCAAGAGATTTCCAGAAGATCATTTTTTTATTTTTCGCTAACATTAAAAAAAATCATACCTTCGAATTTTAACATGGAGACGTACAAACTTATTTCAGTGCTATATAGCCAATGAAATAACCTGTATTTTAATGTTTATTTCATAATTGTAGGACTTACAAAAAAAATATAAAAAAATCGTAAAGTTTGTAACCGCGCGAATACTGCGTGTTACTTCGAAACTCCGTTAGAGGTACTTATTCGAGTCAATATAGAATATTTTCAATTTCTGTGTGTTGTCTGTGGTGTACGTGATAATGAAAGTTGCAAATCTATGGAAAAAAAGATTTAATTTTTACCGTAAACAGCTGATCAGAAATTCTGCGTGAAAAAAATATTTTAAAAATTTATTTTTAACATCGTTCTAAAATAGTTAACGAAGTTTGGATTTGCGACATCTGTGGTCGTAATAGATAAAGCATTTAAATAGCTTCGTTTTAAACTAAATAGCTGGCCATGGAAATGTTTTACATAATTACAATAAATGTTTTTCGAATGGTAGGAAAATGTGGTCCAGTTTTGGACCGCTATCAATCGCAGAAAAATAAATGTGGTCCATTTATCGACCATAATCGCTCCAGTGCTACCGGCTAATGTTACGTGTAACAATGTTCGTTATTTATAAAACTAAATATCTTACTGCTTGCATTGTGAAAATGCAAGTGTATTGTCAAGAGTATTCTAGACCTAGAATATTAAGCAACAATTTCAACCATTTGTTGAATAACCATCATCTCTACAACAGGTCATCCCAAATGGTTCGCTACGTTTGGTAACTTATCTGGGGTGCCCCGTTTCATGGGATAAGGTTTGTCAAGGTCTTGGCTGCGGATGTGTGTGCCCACTTACTGTTGAGGAACAGGGAAGACCTTCCTCTTACCAATCTCCCCCCCAATTACCTTTAACCTCACAACATACTACCCCTGCTACAAATAATAAATTCTAGGTCTCGACGTCAAATACCATTACCTCAATAAAAAAACATACCAATACTGTTGTTTGACTTTAAGCCCTCGAATTTTTGGTATGTTTTTTGTAGATAACGGTGTTTGACTTTAAGACCTAGGATGATTTTATGTTTTTTTTTATGGATAACATTGTTTAGCTTTAAAATCTGGACTGATTTGTATGTTTTTTGTAGGTAACGTTTTTTGACTTTAAGGCCTAGAATGATCCTATGTTTTTTTACGGATAACGTTGTTTGGCTTTAAGACCTAGAATGATTCGTATGTTTTTTTGTAGATAACGTTGTTTGGCTTTAAGACCTAGAATGATTTGTATGTTATTTTGTAGATAACGTTATTTGGCTTTAAGACCTAGAATGACCTAGAATTTATATGTTTTTGTAGGTAATGTTGTTTGACTTTAAGAACTAGAATGTTTTGTAGATAACATTATTTGGATTTAAACCCTCGAATTGGGAATGTCGTAGTCTCCCTGGCTCCAAACGGCTGAGAGCAGTTGGGACTCTTGTACGGTACTAACACAAAATAGCCCGTAAATTCACGGAAAGGAATATTTTGTATTTTTGTAAAGGTTTACAAACCAAGGTTAGACATTAAGAATTCACTTTTTACTGGCGGTCAAAAGTGGAACATTTCTTCAAAAGATGCTGCATTGAAAGGGTCCTATTTAAAGCGAGACTGCTTCCCGTCCCAGTTGAAACAACCTTATGTGGAACTAAAGATCGACATTGTTATATTTATAGGTCATTTTAGTAAAACATCAAAAAACCGGTGCATGATTTGTAATTTTCACTCCCAACAGTATTATTTTGGAGGGAATGGGTACCGCCGCCTCGGGAACCTTTATTGGATAACTAACACCTCTACCATAGGTCACCCCAAGTGGTTCGCTACGTTTGGTGATTTGGTAGGGGTGCCCGGGTTCATGGGGTGAGGTTTGTCTAGGTCTTGGAGGTGAATGACCAGGACACACTGAACCCCAGATTCCTACCCACCCCTTAAAACCTTTTCCTTCCCAGAACTCTCTTCCCCTTCCTTTCTTTAAAAAACCCTACACACAGCATCGAGCTCCACGCATTTATATTCGACGTTATAGTTTCGGTTTACCTCAACCTTCCTTAGGACAATAAATATATAAACATAAAAAAACAATAAACATACATAAAAATGTATAAGTTTATTGTTCTGAAGAAGGTTGAAGTCAACCGAAACCGGTCGACAAATATAAATCAAAATAAAGTGGTTTCAAACAAATAACTTGTTTCATTCTGTTTAATTGTTTTTTATTCAATTAAAAACAAAACAAAAACAATTTTCCATCGCACGTCACCGATGATCACCTTGCTATACGTAGCAACGACACATGGTACGCGCTCTGTCTCGTCTGGAGGGTGCTGGTTGAACGAGATGGAATGCTTATCACATGACCCACCAGGCTGTACCCATCTATCCAGTGATGGCTTTTTTTGTTCATTGAAAAAATAAGTCATCGGACAGCAAAATGATTTCTAAATTTTTCAGGAATCGAAGGTTGAAATTTTTCGGGTACTTGTTGATACATCCTGAATATTAGTTAAAGCCGTGTGGTTTTCGGCGTTTAGTTTTGATGAAGCCGTCAAGTACCGAATAACTATAACTATGCATCACTTCAACATACTACCTAAACACACTACTTATAACGAAACGTTGATTAAAGAAGGAGAAAGTACAACACGGCATGATGACCCAAAATTAATCACGATAAATAAACCGTCATTTAAGAATTAAGATGTTAGATTATATGACGCGAATGCGAACGGTAGAAGAAGTCGGTGACTCCCGAGGAAGGTATGTCACGATCAAGTGAATCAAAGGTCAAGGATCAGAATAACATAAGAGTATATATGATGTATAAATGTGAATGAAGCTAGAAGCGTGTGACAAGACCCTGTGGGGAAACGGTGCGCGAAGTGGGTTAGTTAGTTAGTTAGCCGCTCAGGCCTCGGGCCTATTTAGTCTGAAGGTCAAAATATTTCGGCTTTGCAATAAAATCCAATAAACGGAATATTTCTGAACGCATCTGAAATCTAAATACTGTTTTTGAAACGTGATGAAATAAGCATTCAAATTTTACAAATCGAAATAAATATATCAGTTTTGAAATATCAAAATTTTGAATGCAAACTTCAATGGGCTCAAATAACTTTTTTTCTATCTTAAATTACTGACAACATAAAAACATACACGTATTTTATTATGCAAATGTATTATAAACGTTATCTCGCGTCAATTTTATCGTTTCATGTAAAAATAATCGTATAATAAAACTTTGGATTCATAAAGATGTGCGTTTTAATTATTTTGTGGTAATCTTTTAAATTTAAATATAATGCGTGGTATTTTCTCTTTCGAACACCGTTTAGATCGCATTTCTAACCATTATAGTAAGGGAGAAACAACGATTTATATGAGACCTACATAAGTTGGTCCGAAAACCGAACAAATAAACCTGAAGGGTTAGTCTTCCGTCGGCAATCAGAAAATTTCTTCTATCCATAATATTATACTTGTAACTTTAAGTTCAATTCTATTATAACTCTCAAATTTTTAATCTTATCCATGACGCTCTTCCCAACAATAAAATATATATTTTTAGAATCAATTTAACTGCACATAAATTTAACAATGCATTTTTTCAGTAACACTTTACGATTTTAATCCCCATTTAATGAATAATCCACTGAAAAATTGACATAAAACTTTATAAATTAACAATCACAAAAAAAAACCACTAAAATTCAAAGATCCATAAAAAATAACGCACTCTTATTTTGAACAACCATAAATTTAAAAAAAAACACACTTACTTTTTTAGCTGCCACAATTGTTTTAAAAAAAGAACAATAATTTAATAACAGCACGCACTTATTTCAAACGCCCCAGATTTAAATACCATTGAAAATGGAACAACTCTCAATTAAAATAAAAAAGAACGCACTTACTTCGAACGACCACTATTTTTTTTAAAAAAAGAACACTTTATTTTAACGGTCTTAAATAATAATAAAAAGCATTAAATAGAACACTCTTATTTTGAACGACCACAAATTTGCATAGGTACCTATTTAAAAATCACTAGTTTTATTAACAGAAGCACTTTGAAAATGATTAACGAACTAGATTAAGAGTTAGTTGTCGTGTAAGTTGGTTTTCGCTACTCTACGCGAGCGAACACCGTCGCTGCTTACGGCTAACTGAGGAAGGCTTTGCGAAGGTACTCTAGTCCCTAGTAATGTCTATCAGTAGATTGTACCGTAGGTTTCGTTCTGTACCTAATAGGAGTAGAACCTTTTCCTTATCTGAATGCTAGCTCTATTGAATTTTCCGAAATGGCTTTTGGGAAAAAGATATTTTTATTTATTTATTTATTTTGTTGTGTTTGGGGAATCAACAGTTGGTTGTTTACATTTGCGACTCTTTCAAACTCGATCATATTGCATTTCGTCTGTCTGTAAATTTCTTTGCAAGTTCAGTTTAATTTTTCAAAAATCGCGTACTTCCTCTTTATTATTCAAGCAAGTCTTGATTTGATTTTTTTAAGTGAAAACTTCTTTAGCACTGTTGTGATTTGAAACTTGATGAAACGAAAAATAGCGACACTAAAAGGAGACAAACTCATACATCTCTAGGATTTAGCTTGCAAGAGAATTAGATGGACTAATCAATTATAGTAGCCTATCGGTCTCCTCATTGTGCGGTCTCTGCAGCCTCCCCACTCTAATTTAGTTTTCTGAAGGTTTCATTTTTACCGCATGTGAATTTCACAATCTGATTTTTTTCACATTAGCTCTAGACAGGAGGCCCTGAGGAAAGAAATCTTCAGGGCCTATGTCATTTTTGGGGATGCTGTGTGGAGGGATTTTTTAGGGAAAAAAAGAAGATGAAGTTCTGGGAATGGTAAAGGTATTAGCGGTGGGTAGGAATCTGGGGGTCAGTGTTTCCAGGAGTGACGGACATATTATATATCCATCACTCCCACTGCGGTGCAAGGCGATGGGTCAAAAGAGTCCGGTTGGAGAAGTCTAGGTTAAGTCTCCCTCAACCAATCTCTCCCGATCCGACCCGCCGTGCAGTAGGTGGGCAAACACATTAGCCGCCGAAACACAGACAAACCTCACCCCACGAGCCCGGGCACCCCTGTTAAGTCACCAAACGTAGTAAACAACTTGATGTGACCTATGGCAGGTGTGTTGGTTATCCAATAAACGGTTCCTGGTGCGGCGGTACCCGTACCCGCCTCCCAAATAGGTGACAAACTTTGACCGTGGTTCCGAGAAGATCCTTTTAATAAATAAAAAGGTGTAAAAAGTTTTACAAGCAGTTACTTAAATACCTACCTTCTTAGTTACAAATCGTATATTATTTTTTAATTTTCAAATAAGGTATTATACAATTCGTTCATAGAAACGTTACTAGCTCAATGACAATACTTTTTTTACTTTCTTCGTGCACCATAATATGATAATGCTAATGATAAATTCCAAAAATACGACGGCCTCCCTGATCGAGGGGTGAGACTCGCAATCCGAATGTCGCGGAATCGAATCCAGGCAAATAATTTATTTTTTTAATAATTATTCATTTAAAATAATATATAGCATACGAAGATACTCTCAGTATCGCCCTGGTGCAAGACCACCATTCAGAATTAAAGCGTTGCTTGAAATGGCTTTATGACCAGATCTGAACAGCCAGGTACCTCCCCACCTTCCTCTTCCCCATCTCCTTCCCCTCCCAATACCTTCAGCCTAACAACATACCCTTGGGGATGTCATAGTCACACTCGCTCCATACGAAAGCAGCTGGGACTCTTGAGAGGTACTCACATTAAAAAAGATACACGGGTTTTTCTTCTTTTTAACATACATAACTTTTACCACTCTGTCACATTTTGTTTTTACTATAAATGAATTCTCTCTGGATCTCAGAGGGTAAATTGTAGCATGGGGGGAAGGAGCCTAAAATGCCTATTGGGGTGACAAACACGAGCTGCGTGTATACCTATTTCGAATGACAACCCACGTGACAGAATTAACGTACGACTTAAAAGTTGTAAGAGACAAGTTTTAAGTTTTTAAAAATATTTTCTTAAACATCATTAAAAATAATAATCGCTGTTATTTGATAGGTTATACTTTTTGTAGTTTAAAAATAGTTTTATATTTTATGTCGTCATATCATTTTTTTGTAACATTATAGAATATGCGCAAGTCGAGGTGGCAGAAGACAACTGTGATTTGTATGAAATAAACTTATATCACGTGCCATGTACTCGCACCTTTGCAAAAAAAATTTAACAAACAACTAAAAAAGTCAATTTTTCAACAACCATTAATATAAATTCGTGATGAAAGAGAAAGGGGCCTTTTTGGCCCGGAGCTCTGTATGCCAATATTTAAAAAAGTCAAAAAGTCACATCTATCACAGAGAGTCACAACTCTGTAACGTAATTTTTACTACAAATATATAAACACATATTTTTTTAAACGCACACAGTCGTTACGTCTTTAGTACGGTAGATTTTAATGTAATTATAAGATAATAATATTGGTAATTCTGTTGAATTTTTCTCCACTTACTGTTGGAGACAATTTTATGTAGGTTAAAAAAAAGAACAATCATTACTAAACAAGAAAAAGAATCATTACTGAACCAGTAAAACGGCCACCATCTTGAAACGGAAACGAAATGTTCACACACTTGTAGATACTAAACGAAATTCAAACCGCACTTTGCTGCGCTCAGTCAAAAATTTACAGCTTTTCAAGAAAGAATTTCTTTATTTTAAAATGTTTGTTCTATTTTCAAGAATTAATAAAACTGGAATTATATTGGTACTTCGGACATACGGACTCTTCAGTGTTTCTGTGTTTATCCCTAGAGCCAATAAAGCTACTCCTTTCCTTCTCCACCCCCTCTACAAGACAGTGTAAACATGGGCCATTCTGGGAGCTTAGTTCTCCGTCGGCGTCGACCACGTTTTCTCTACTAGGTAGAAAGCTGAAATAAGAATACCAGAAATGCGTTGTGGACTTGTTTCGTGATCAAAAAGTCTGGCTATTTCGACCTTACATTTCATTCAACCATTGTGTTTCGTCAGCATTAAGAAATTTAATACGGATGGCGATATACGACGTCAGGCAAGTGTAAGAGAGACACAAAGCGCGTGCTAAATAGCTAGAATCGTAGAATATAGAAGAATACGAAAAATGTTTGTGGACTTGTTTCGTGATCAAAAAGTCTGGCCAATCGGGGTTTAGACTTCAAATAAAGAACTACAGATTTTCATCATCATTACGGAATTCAATAGGGATGGCGATATACGATGTCAGGCAAGTGTAAGAGAGACACAAAGCGCGTGCTAAATAGCTAGAATCATAGACTATAGAAGAACACAAGAAATGAAATGTGGTTATTTTTGTTTTCCTCTTTTTTGTTTCATGTGGAAGACTTTTGAATGCTTTTATTGCCAGGTATTTATGATATCTTTGTCCAAAGCTTGTATTTACTGTTTGAGTTTTTATGTTTTCTTTGTACCCTTGTCTAACTCATTAGTGTTAGTTTGTGATTGTTGAAATTTGTTTTTTATTCAAAAATGTTGTTTAGAGGATTTTTAACGTATAATTGGCGCATATCTAGTACATCAAACATGTTGAATATTTGATCTAAATCAGTCAAACTATGTTTTTTTTTTAAGTATAACTTTTAAAATGGTTTTTTGTACGATTTCTACATGATCGATATCTGAATTTGTTGCTCCTCCCCATTCTGTTATTCCATATTCTATTATTGATTGACAAAATGCAAAATATGTGTGCATAAAAGCCCAGCGGAAGTCTAAATTAAAAAAAAAAACGGGCTTCAACTAAAAGGTACCAAGTCAGTAGAGACATTGATTTCCGTTCAAATACACATGGAAGTCATTTCTAGTGTGTAATATCTGTTCGGCGATCAGGTACTTGTTGCATTCTAACATTTAATATCGTTGGAACGTTTGGTAAGTCGTTCAACTAGAAGAGTAGAAGTGTACAAAATAAGATTTTTTTTTTCTCACTATGCAAAAACACAACTTGTAATTATAGGAATCGATGTTTTACCTTTAGAATAATTTTTTTTTTTTTTTTAAGGAAGGCAAACATTCTCGGGTTACGAATAACCCAACAATATTTGAAAATCTCCTACTACCACCACAATAAGCGGAAATGTCGCTGATAAAAATGTGGAGGATGATTTAGCCATCCGAGGAATTGAACACCCGACGTCCACGAAACGCGATGCCAACTCAGCCACTGACCGGTCATTCATTAACTACGTAATTAAGCGGAGAGGATAAAACTCCACACAACTCAATAATGTCTCGGAACACACCACTTACTTCATTCACAATCATACATCGTCTCCTTCAACGTAAGCAATCTTTCTTAAATTGCTGACATGCTTTGCATTATTTTTTTTACATTAGCTCTACATGGGAGCCTACGAGGAAAATAATTCCTCTCAGGGCCTATGTCATCTTTGGGGATGCTGTTTGAAGAGTCTTTATAGGAAAGGAAGGGGAGGAAGTTCTGGGGAGGAAAAGGGTAAGAGGGAATCTGGGGGTCAGTGTGTCCGGGAGTGACGGACGTATAAATCCATCCCTCCCGCTGCGGTGCAAGGTGATGTTCGAGAGAGTACGACTGGAAAATTCAAAAGGACTCCTTCAATCATTCTCTTCTGATCCGGCCTGCAATCCAGTTGGTGGACTGGCGCATCCGCCGCCAATCCCCAGACAAACCTAACCCCATCAAACCGGGCATCTCTTTAGGTCACTAAACGTAGTGAACCACTTGGGGAGGTTTTGGTAATCCAATAAATGTTTCCCGGGCGGCGATACCCGTACCCGCCTCCCAAAAAGATAATGTTAAAAAATAACGATAAAAACAACGTTGATTGATTTGTTTTCAATTAGGAAGGCGGGTATGGGTACCGCCGCCCCGGGAAATATTAATTGGATAACTAACATCCCTGCCGTAAGTCACCCCAAGTGGTTTGCTATGTTTCGTGACTTAGCAGGGGCCATTGCGTTTGCTGCGTGGGAACGGGAGAGACTTAACCTAGACCTCTCCAGCCGAACCTCCCTAAAGATGACACAGATCCTGAGGGAATTTTTTGTCCTCAGGGCCTCCTGTGTTGAGCTAATACAAAAAAAAAACAATATTGATGACTACTTTATGCAGAATTTTCTTTCATAAATTTTTCCCAGAATTACAATATCGTCCTGTAGTCCTTTTACGTTTTTTTCCTACCATAATGCTCATGTACAAAAGTTTTTTTATTTACATATTCAATTCCCTGCCGCTTATGACGAAGGACGTTCACACTTTTCCCACCTTTTACTGAATTTTTCATGTAGAGGTACTGCCAGTACCATCACAATACAGTCTGTCCAGAGAGTGTAGACAATATTGGAGGCCCAAAAATCCGAATTTATTCCGATTTTTAACATTTTTCTCTCGCACACTTTCAGTTCAAGCCCTCAGAAATCAGCGTATTTTTAAGAAGGTCAAAATATGTTCGTTTTGCAATAAAATCCAAGTAAATGGAATGTTTCTGAACATATCCAAAAACTAACTGTTTTTGAAAGGTGATGAAATTCGTGTACAAAAATGTCATTTTTGAAATATTAAAATTTTCAAATCATAAAAAGTTTATAAACATTATTTGTTTATATGTAAAATTACGATAACAAAAAAAAAGAAAAACACAAATTTTATTACGCAAATGTACTATAAACTTTGTTATCACCTCGCGTTTTTGGCGTTTCATAAAAAACTAATGAATAAAAAAATCTTGTTTGCTTTATCGCTTGTTTGAATTATTTTACAAACAATCAGTTCCAATTTTGAAAATAACACATAAACTTGTACAAAAATTTGCGCTAATTGCGTACTATTTTGTATTCAATAAATTATTGTAAGTTAAAAATATTTCGGCTGCGAAAATACAGGCGTTGTGCCTGGTTTACCAACATACCAACTTACCAAATTACCAACTTACCAAATTACCAAATTACCAACATACCAACTTACCTACTTACCAATTTACCCAAATACCAACTTACTAATTTACCCAAATACCAACGTACCAATTTACCAACAGGACGGCCGGCGTAGTCCAGCGGTAAGGCTCTGTGTGGGTTTGTGTTATTTTACAATTTATTCATTTAAAATAATATATAATATATTTGCGGCACGTCTCAGAGTGGAAGATACTCTTAGTATCGCCATGGTGTAAGACCACCATTCAGAATTGAAACGTTGCTTGAAATGTTGCTTGCACGGGCATGTGCCTAGCATGGTGGTCGAAAAATTCTAAAATTAATGTAACAAACAATTTCAATGAATAAAGAAAACTAAAAAAACTTTAAAAAAAAAAATGGCTTTAGCCGTATTTTCTGACCAGATCTGAATAGCCAGGTACTTACCACCTTCCTCTTCCCCTTCTCCTTCCCCTCCCCACTACCTTCAGCCTCACAATATACCCCAATCGGGGATGCCATAGTCTCACTGGCTCCAGACGGGAGCAGTTGGACTCTTGTGCGGCATTCATTTAAAAAAATTTTTTTTTAGAAAAAACCAATTTACCAATTTACTAATTTACCAGCTTACCAACATACAAATTTACTAACTTAACTTTCAGCTTAATTTACCAACTTACACAACCCTTATGTAAAAAAATGTAAACATAATGTACCAAATTTAAAATCCCCAAGGGCGTAAAATAGCATAAATAAATTTAAAAAAATGTGTAATGGTCGAAAATCATGTCAAAACTTTTCTACAAACACATTTATACAAATTAAAAAAAAAAAATTTCAATAAAATGTCTTCTCAATATGTCATATTCGGATTCAAATCTTACATTTGAATATAATAAAATTAATTTGAAAACCGGTAGAACTCGGTGTTACAATAATAGTATTTATGAAAAAAATTATTTTAATTTTTTTTATTTTCTTGTCAGACTGTACATTAGGGTGGAGTGATATTGCTATGTTCCCGGCAGCTGTCAACTGTCGACTGTCACCTGTCAGGAGAGAAAATACTTGTTTAAATATTATTGTTATGTTTTGGGCCAACCCTATTCAATCAATATTGCAAGGGAAGGACAAACGTACTTTATTAACAACAACAAAAAATTGTTTACAACCGGAAAAAATATTTTACTTTTACGGCATTCTAGGTCGAGGGGTAAGGCTCTCGATTAGCGCTAAGTTGCAGGTTCAAATCCTGGCGTGCGCAAGTAAAATTCATTTGATTAATTTGTGTTATTTCACAATAAATTAATGCATTAAAATGATATGATATTGCGACATTTTCCAAAGAGTTAATTTTATGGTGATGCTTCAGAAAAGCATCCCTGTCTGCATAGTGTACAACCCGGTTGGGCAGCATTGTGAGGCGGATTAAAGTAGGGGCTGAAGGAAGGAATTTGTTAATGCGGGTCGTGAAGAGGCCAAGATAATGTAAAATTGCTGATAGCTTGTTCTACATCTCGCAATCCGAAGCCCACGGGATCGAATTCCGGCGCGCGCAAATAAATTTTATTTGATGAATTTGTGTTATTTCACAATTAATTCATTTAAAAAAATATATTTAGTATATTTGCGGCACGTTCCAGAGTGGAAAATACTCTCATTATCGCCTTGGTGTAAGACCATCATCATCATCTTCATCCCCTTATCCTGTCGATGCAATGGGTCCCCGACCCATTGCATCGACAAGGCTCCTCCATACGTCACTGTCTTGTGCTGACTGTTCGGCCTCTGTTCATGACAGTCCCATCCTCTCCTCACACAGTTTCTGGAGTTGCCTTGACCAGCTGTATCTGGGGCGGCCCACTGGACGTCTACCCTCTGGAATCGCACTTAGTATCTTCCTCGGAATTCGGTCATCAGGCATTCTTAGTACATGTTCATGCCACCTCAGTTGCGATTTTTCTATGAAGAGTAGCAGTAAGACCACCATTCAGAATTGAAACGTTGCTCGAAACGACTTTAGCTGTGTTTGGTGACTAGATCTGAATAGTCAGCTACTTCTTCGTCTTCCTCTTCCCCATCTCCTTCCCCTCCCCACTATCTTCAGTCTCAAAACATACCCCAAATTGGGGATGCCATACTCTCGCTTGCTCCAGACGGGAACAGCTGAGACTCTTGTGCAGTATAAATAAAAAATAAAAAAAAAACTATTCTCCAAAGTTATGTAATTTCCCAACTAATTATTAAAAGAGATCCAAATTCGCTAACCATTTTCCCATTATTATGTTGAAAAGAAAAGCAAGAACTCCATTGGAATTTTAAAACGAGAAATTTACTATGGTCAGTCAATAAGAGAGCCTCATATTTTTTTCTCCTTAAATTATCATGAAATAAAAAATGCAATTTACATGGGTTGAAAACCACACTATTGACGATTAATTTGTTGTTTTTTAATATAATATCCATCCATTTCCACAGCTTTGGTCCATCTTTTAACAGCATGTATCACAGTGTTTTAAAAAGCACGATCACATCCAGAACTACATCGCCAGAACTTTCCCCGCCGATCACACAGTTTTGATTTTTTTGTCCTTGGTGAGTTTGTGTGATGTTATTCCATTGACTGCCTCTTTAATTCAGATGTTAAAAAAAATGAACCTATATTTCGTCTCCAGTCACATTTTTTTCCAGAAATCAAGCGCTGCAGTTGTGAGGCTATTGTTTTTCTTGTTTCTTTATTTTGACCTGTTAACTTTCTTGGTACCCACTTTGCACAAACTTTTGTTGAATAATCAGTTGTCGAATAATTATCATCACACTGACTTTACTGAGAGAGAGAATGCGACATCTGTAGTTGTCTGGAATCACCACGGATGATGTCATCAACTCGCGTGCAGCCACTGCAATCAACGGCCTGCGCCGTTACGCTTTTTGTCAGCCAGCTGAGTTTGTCTTGCAGCTTCGTTACATACAGCGAGGAACCCATCATCTATCAGTGCTGACGTCCACTGTTATACCAAGGTACACATTTTTCAGTCTTTCATGAACGCGAATGGGCGTTTCACCTTCTACAGTTAAGAATCAATCACAGAACACTGTCTTTTACGAACATCGATGTCGGCCATTTTGCAAGCGACTGCAGTGCTGCCACCTGTTGATGCAAAAAGTTACTATAGCACAAAATACAAAATTTTCACTTAACTAACTTTATTTAAGTAGAAAAAAATAGGAAGCATTACTTATAAACTCACCCTCGTATTTATTTATTTTTTAAATTACTGAAAGGAAAAAATAAATAAAAAATTAGAAATAATTTTTGTTAGCTTTGAAAGGGTTGTCATCTGTTTTCGACGTGAGTTCCGCGGGTTTGGAAGTTTTAATGGCTGATTATTGGCGCAATTCACTCCCGGGGGATTACGGTTTGTTGTGTTTTTCTTTGTTGTTGTTAGTTGTTGTTGTTGTCGGGTATTATACAGCCTCCTGTTGTGCCGTTGTTTCATGTGTTAAAATTAGTGATGGCAGACCTTTGCTTCCGCCTTCACTCGGAAGTTCTGCATACTTATCACTTCCGCAAAATTATATCGCTACTTTCATAATAGTAATTTGTTATATTTTTTCCGATAAGTACGATTAAGGAACATCCCTTAATGTAAGGCTTACTTCGGTACTTACAACTTTCCATTTTAAAATATTTAAATTAAAATTCACATACCTTACTTCATCCAATCCAATTTGGGAGGCGAGTACGGGTACTGCCACCCCGGGAACCATTTAATGGATAACCAACACCTCTGCCATAGGTCATCCCAAGTGGTTTGCTGTGTTTGGTGGCTTAGCAAGGGTGCCCGGTTTCATGGGGTGAGGTTTGTCAAGGCTTGGCGGCCGATGTGTCTGCCCACCTGCGTGGCGGGCCGGGTCGAGAGAGACTGAGGAGGTTTTTTGACCTCTCCAGCCAGAATTCTTCCACCCAACGCATTGCACCGCAGTTAAAGGGATGGATTAATACCTCCGTCACTCCTGGACACACTGACTCCCAGCTACCCACCTCTTGTACCAATTTCCTACCCAGAACTTCTTTTTCGTCCTTTACTTAAAAAACCCTCCACACAGAATACCTTAAGATGGCATAGTCCCGGAGAGAAATTATTTTCATCATTGGGGAGCTAATGTAAAAAAAAGTGTTTAAAAACTTCCTATTTTACCTATCCTATCCTAATTACACTTCCGCATTTGCTTCCGCATCCGCATCCGAAAACAATTAACAAATATCCGCTTCTGCTTCGGTTATTATATTTCCTTTACATCTCTAGTAAAAATGATACCGTGAGACGGCAGTAAAGTTGTCCCGGTTAATGCCGCTATTCGCGTGAAAACCGTTACCTGTATCATCATAAGAAACTATAGTTTTTTTCTTCATTTTCGTAGTTAGGTTGTGAAGAATTTATTGTTATGAACGTTTATGCATCCAGATTTTTTCTAAGAAAGACAAACATTACTTGGTTATATCTACAGATGGGACTTTCACAATAATATTAATGGGTTTTCTTTGAGGCTTCCTTTAGAACGGGGAAATGAATTCCCTCTAGTTTTCCCATGATTCTAGTATTCTAGATGTTAAATAATTTTGAACGCAGACCCACTCGGTTTACGAGGCGAGAATGGGTACCGCCGCCCCGGGAACCTTTATTGGATAATCAACCTGCCATACGTCAACCCAAGTGGTTCGCTACGTTTGGTGATTTAGCAGGGGTGCCCGGGTTCTTAGAGTGAGGTCTTGGAGGCGGATATCAAGGGCACACTGAACTCCAGATTCCTACCCACCGCTTAAACCCTTTTCCTTACCAGAACTCTCCTTCCATTCCTTTCCTTAAAAAAAAACCTCCACACAGCATCCCCAAAGATGACATGTGTGGAGCTCATTTAAAAAAGCGCTTTTGCCAGGGGTCACCCAAAGTGGTTTTTTGGTGACTTTGCAGGGGTGACCGGGTTCATGAGGTGAGGTTTGTCAAGGTCTTAACAACTGCCCACCTGCTGCATGGCGGGCTAGATCGAGAGAGGCTGAGGTCTTTTGACCTCAATCCCTCGACCCATCGCCTTGCACTGCGGTTGGTGGGATGGATTCGTACGTCCGTCATTCCTGGACACAATGACTCCCAGATTCCTATCCACCTCTCGTACCTATTTCCTTTCCAGAACTTCCTCTTCTTCCTCTCCTTAAACAAAACCTTACACACCCTCAGCATTCCCTAAGGCAAAGACCATGGGGGAAATTATTTTCCTCAGGGCCTCCTGTGTGGAGCTAATATGTAAAAATAAAAATAAATGAATAAAAAAATGATTTTAAATACTCATCAGCCTTATGAGTCGATCAATATCAGTGTTGCCAACTCAACTGATATTGCAGTTTATAGTGATCATGTAGCGTTCTATTGAACATGTCAATCGGAACATGAGAATGGTTTCCTTGGATATTTTAAGATTTTACAATATATTTCGTTCGGAACACGAGACTAATTTAAACTTTAACTTAACGTTATATTTGAAATAATCAAATGGTTTTCCTCCAAACTTTTCCGCAAAGTTTCTTGACTTTGAATTTTTTAATTTTACTCGGAACATGAAAGTGGTTTCCTTCGAAATTCTTCTTGCTCATTGTAGAATGTGCAACTGGAATTCAATTTTCACATTTGGAACACAAAACTGGTTTTAACATAATAACGAATCTGAGCAACCAGAATTTCTGTACACCATTTAGAACATGCAAATGCTTTTCCTACAATTTTCGAAACATTACGAGCTAAAACAAAAAATTTTACTGTTTTCGAAAGATGAGAAATGTTTTCTTCGAAATGCATCAGCAGATGTACCTGCAATTAGAATTTAATAGTAGTGTTTGGAACACAGAACTGGTTCTAACTTAATTAAGTAATAACTATAGGTTATCACTTCAAGGGAGAATCCAGTATGCGAGTCTTCAGCTTTAATTAAAGTAAACTCAGAACACAAAAATGGTTTATCTCCAATTTTTGGAGCTCATATAGCAAATAGAATTGTATTACTGCACTTGAAATATGAAAATAGTTTCCTTTGAAATGCGTCAATAGATGAACCGGCAAAGAGAATTTTATACTGCATTCTGAACACGAGATTGGTTTTTACTCAAGAAAATCTGCACACGATTCCACCAATCCACCAGCAAACATTATCTCTGTACTCAGGAAACCTGAATGTTGTTGCTGCTAGTATTGCAGCAAATAGTTTTGAATTTTAAAATTACGCACGGAATATGAAGGAATTTTAATATATTTTTTTATTTTTTTTTATTTGTTTATCTCAAAAATGGTACATATAAAGTAGTACTGGTCTTCCATTAAAAGCATTTGCTTGTGGATGGAAGAAGAGTTTACATTCTATATATATTTATACATTTAAACAGTCACGTGCGTTACATAATTAATTAGTGCAGTTAATACAAACAAATCGCAATTTTTAACTAAAAGACATCCATGCATTCCATAAGAGTAAAAACAAGTATATTTTTTAGTGTTACATTCATGTGGAAATAGGGGAAGCAGTCTTCCCGTTGCTGATTTCTTTAAAATGATTTTTGATAGAGTTAGATAATTTTATTTTGTTATTAATGATTCTGATTTCTATGGGTAGGTTGTTAAAAAAGTATTTTCCTTGGTATGAAAAATGATGTTGAGCAAAAGAAGTTTTTAGTTTCGGGCATACAAATACATGTTTGAGTCTGGTACGATTTTCCGTTACGAATGAGTGTTTTTCTTTTTCTTTTACAATTTGTAAGATTGAATTTTTTATAAATAGATTTTTGAATATTGGGACTTTAAATTCTTCGAATATTCGTTCAGAAGGGAAGTCTGGAGGTTTTTTTAAAATAATTTTTATTACGAGTTTTTGAACAATTTCTATGGGGGTCAAACTAGTTTTGTAAGCTGCTCCCCAACTGGTAACGGCATACTGAAGAATAGACTGTACTAATGCGTAGTATATTGAGTATAGATTTTTCGTTGATAAGAAGTTTCTAATTCGTAAGAATATATAAATTAATTTCCTAATTCTTTTTATTGTGTGGCCGATGTGATCTTTCCATTTGAGGTTTTTATCTACGATTATTCCAAGATATGTTATTTTATCCGCTATTTTCAGAAGTGAACATTTTTGTCGACAGTGATTAGTGTCGTGTTGTTCGAGAGAATGATCATGTAAGATTATTTGTAGATTTGGAGGTATATTGTTTGTGTTAATTTCGAAAGGGATGACATATGTTTTATCACTATTTAACGACAGGAGGTTATTGTCAAACCATATTTTTAGAGTGTTTATGTCTTCCGTGGCTTTTAAATTAAATTTTTCCCATGTTTTTTCTTTTATTATAAGCACTGTATCATCGGCGTAAGAGATAATTTGTCCATGTAATGGTTGAATAAATATGTCGTTTAGATACAAAATGAACAATATTGGTCCCAGCACGGTGCCCTGTGGGATACCAAAACTTGGTGTTTCTTTGTCGCTTGTTTGGTCATTTATTTTAACAAATTGTGCACGATTGTTCAAGTAACTTTCTATCCATTGGACGGCTTTATCATTGATGTTATTTGATTTCAGTTTTTTAATAAGTTTTACGTGTGAGATACTATCAAATGCTTTTCTTAGGTCAATGAATATTCCTGCGCATTTATTGCCTTCATCAAGTGCCGAGTATATAAGTGATGTTACATTTGCTATTGCGTCTTGCGTGCTTTTTGTTTTTACGAACCCGAATTGATTGCAGTGTAATATTTTATTGTTCTCCAGAAAATCTACAACCCGTTTTTTCACAATCTTTTCAAATATTTTTGCAATATTTGATATTAAGGATATCGGTCGATAATTTGAAATGTTTTGTGGGTCACCGGTTTTAAAGATAGGGGATATTATAGATTGTTTATAATTAGTAGGGAATATGCCTTTAGTCAGACTGAGATTAATAAGATGGTTAAGAGGTTTCAGTAGATACATTTTCATTGTTTTAAGAATTTTCACGGTAATGTGATCAAAACCTGGAGAGGATCCGTCTCTCATGTTTTCTATTATAAGTTGTATTTCAGTTTCAGTAGTTTTTTTAAAAGTGGATAGTGTATTGCGTCTTTGTATATTGCTAGTTATAGGTTTTGGCGTGTGTAAAGGTTTAGAGATTTTTTCAGCGAGATTATTTCCTACTTTAGAGAAATAAGAATTAAAAATGTTTGCTGTCAGTTTTGGGTCTTTGGATACATCTATGATATTATTTTCATGTTGTATGTATTTTATAGAATTTTTTTTTTCTTATTTTCAATTGTATAATTTACCGTTTTCCAAATAACCTTCGGATTGTTTTCTGAAGTAGAGATTATATTTTTAAAGTAGTCGTCTTTACTTTTTTTAATTAAAGTTGTTAATTTATTTCTATATTTTTTAAAAACAATCTTAGCCTTTTCATCGTGCGGATTTTTGATTGTAGTTTTATACAGTTTTTCTTTTTCCCTAATAGATTTTATTAGACCACAAGTGATCCAAGGTTTTATACGTCTGAACTTTGAATTTGTGTACAGTGAAACCTCTGTTGTGGAGGTTTCAATATGATTCATAAGTATTTTTTCAAACATACTGGAGCATTTTTCAACGTCGTTAGATTCTAAAATTGTATACCAAGTTTCTGCTTTCAATTTTTTCTCTAACATGGCAATATTTGTGGTTTTTTTAATCGTAATTGGAGCTTTTATTTCTGATTTAATTTCGTTATCATATAATAATAAGCACGTATGGTGGTCAGTAATATTCGTTTGCCAAACGATTGTTTTGATTTTATAAAGGTTTTGTAATTTTATGTTTACCCAAATATGATCTAAGCATGACGATTGTTGTCCATGCATTTCTCGAGTATTTTTGTTTACACATGATTTAAAATCTTTTTTTTTTTTTTTTTACAGTTAATACCGCACAAGAGTCCCAACTGCTCCCGTCTGGAGCCAGTGAGACTATGGCATCCCCAATTGGGGTATGTTGTGAGGCTGAAGGTAGTGGGGAGGGGAAGGAGATAGGGAAGAGGAAGGTGGGGAAGTACCTGGCTATTCAGATCTGGTCACTAAACACGGCTAAAGCCATTTCAAGCAACGTTTCAATTCTGAATGGTGGTCTTACACCAGGGCGATACTGATAGTATCTTCCACTCTGGAACGTGCCGCAAATATACTATATATTATTTTAAATGAATAAATTGTGAAATAACACAAATTAATCAAATAAAATTTATTTGCGCACGCCGGGTTCGAACCCGCGACCTTCGGATTGTGAGTCGAGAGTCTTGCCTCGGGACCACGGAGGCCGTCAAATCTAATTCAGACATACAATTTAGATACTCATTTTTGAAAATATTTTCCATTCCCTATTTATTTCCATTTAAATGGTCAGAAGTGTTGAATACTAACCACCCCAAAGTTTCGCGGTACGAGTCATAACATATATTAATTAAAAAAATCAAAGAGAAAATCAGGATTTTGATCGAATTATTTGATAGGCTGAATGTTCACTTGGTGGTTGTCAATAACCGGATGCCAGCGACGCGCGGATGCCATATTTGCGGAAACGGCTTTCCGATTTGTAACCAACGTCGCGGTAATGCAATGACACGTGTGCTGCCGTCCCAAACGCAGATGGGGTTATTTCCTTATTCAATTTAAAGATTTTCTTATTTTTATTTATCGATTGTGTTTAATTCTTAGTACCCCTTATTATTTGGCGACATAATATATCCTAACTGCATTATGCAAAACGCTTGCAGTACGAGTATCGATTTTTTTAAGCGAAAACTTCAATAGCACCTTTGTACTTTGAAACTTGATAAACGAAAAATAGCGACACTAAAAATCAAAATAAATTAAATATTTCTGAATGTACCCGAAAACTTAGATCTGTTTTGGAAAGGTGTTGAAATATGTCTTCAAATTTAATAATTAAAATAAATATATTTTTGAAAAATAAAAATTTTAAATGCCAACATAAAAAAGTTTTCAAAATAACTCACCTTACATTTTTCTAACTAAAATTACTGGATAAAGAAAAAAATAAAAAATAAATATACATACTAGCTTTTCCCCGCGGCTTCGCTCGCATGGTATTAGGGTAAATTACTGTAGCGCTTGCACTTATCAATTATCCCCCCTCTCACTCTCCCCCACCCACTCCCATACATTCATTCCCGGTAAATTCAGTTTCCAAACAGCTCGCGTGCCACCTAAATTTCATAAAGCTAGAGCTCAAAGAAAAAAAGAATTTTTCAATTTGATGCAGTCGTTCTGAAATTACGCATAGCTATTTTTATTTAAATATGTTGAATTTTTGTATAATTAAAAATAACACTATTTATTATACAGTATTTACAATCCTTACGAATTATATTTTTAATGTACAAACTCTCATTTGACATTTATTCCAAAACATAAACTTTTCCAAAAAAAAACAAAACATATTCTAATATTTGAATTTTCTGGAGCAACAGCCCACCAGTAGGCGGAGTATCTACCAGCATAGAGCCCACAAATATATCAACATCGTTACAATGGCAAGGATTTGTTTTCTGACGTTTACAATAACTCGCTTTTGTTAGCGACAGAAAACGTATAAAAAATATTATATATTAATACGTAAAATTTTATAACGCCAGAGCTTACTATCATATATAGCCTGTAGTCTTCGCATATAATTTAGCTTTCTATTGATGAAATAATTTTTAACATCGTTATATTGTGTTATGCGTGAAAGCGTCATAAACAAACTCGAGTAGTTTCGCATTTATAATATTATTATGGATATGGATTAAATTTATTCGGCAAATGTATTTTAAACGTTGTCATCAGCTCATTTTTTTCATACAAAAATAATTAATAAAAAAATTTCAAAGTTAAATTTTTTTTTCAAACTGCCTTCTGAAACTTTGGATTCATAAAGGGGAAAGTTTTCATTATTTTGTGGTTTATTTTTAGATTTGAATAGAAGGCGTGGTATTTTCTCTTTCTATTACCGTTTAGATCATATTTCTAACCACGATAGTAAGGGGGGCACGACGATTTCCATGAGACCTATACAAGTTGTTCCGAGAACAAATAAACCTGACGCGACACGGGTTAAATAAATTGTCGCGTGAAACGGGCAAAAGTGTTATCATTTGCCAAAGGCATGTTTAGGCACTGTAATGCCCTTCATATGTGGAGATACATACAAGCTACGTGACTGTGACGCAACCACAAGTAGCCTACCGATGTGCTACTCTTAATGCTGGTATACCCTATTTGTGGTTAGGGCGGCAGTATCGCTCTACGTGTTGCATACGAGGATAAAATGAAATGCTAGTCGAATATAGTCGTGCAATGTGCATCGGATCATTAAAATACATTTCAGGATTTGACAGGAGGCACCCTTTCTCACAAAGGATGGAGATGGGACGGGGAAGGTATGGGAAGGGATTGGGAAAGGGTGGGTAAGAGAGGGAAAGGGATGGGGAATCGATTGATGGAGTTAAACAGAGAATGCAGAAATAATTGGAATTGAACAGAGAAACTCAGAGAACACAATATTAAAAACACATTGCATGCTTTTATAGCAGCGATGGGTCATACGACGTAACGGAAATCTCAATAAGGGCTTTCAAGTGTTGAGATTTATCATTACGCTAACTAGAAATTTCAACAATATTACTAACTTTACCTTTGTTAGAATTTGAAGTCAACTTGAATACAATTCTCCCATCTGGAACCCACATTGTACATATGTACAAGTTATTGAAAGAATACAAAATAAATTCTGTGGTTTCTAAATGTTAAAATGAGTATTACAGCAAGTGTGTTGAACTACAACACTCTTTCAAATTATATGAATACGCTTAAATTTTCAGACAGAAGGATTTTCATTGACTTGGTATTTCTACATGAAATATTAAGGGTCCACTATTAGAATTTCGACCGATTTCTTACATATCTCCCTTAAACATTTGAAGTTTTTAAGCTCTTAACAAAATATATGTTATTTTTGAAGACAATATCTAGATACGTTCCACGCCGAAACGCAAATTATATGAAATTCCTTCAATAGAAAAAAAATCGCAAAGTATGTTCCGAAAATTATTTAAAACAAATCTATTTCTTTTATTTTACAAGTTATATTTGTGAAAAAATTCACAAGGTTTCTTTAAATGATATTTAAGATACGTTCCACGAGATTTTTGCTCTATTTTAAACGAGTCATGTTTTATTAAGCTTTTTCGCAATTTTCGCTTCACTTTTATCGTTTGAAATATTAGCGCGCTCTCTCCAACATTCGTAATTACGTTTCTCTCCATCTTCTTCTTTTCGAGGGCGGTTACGGGGCCTTAAGCGAGATACGTAAGAAATCGGTCGAATTCGGACAGCGGCGGCTTAAGAAGATTAGAAGAATTATGGCAAAAGTAGAGTTGATATTAAATTTATTTATATGTTTTTAGGTGATGTTTTCATTGTCAATCTTAGAACTGGAGAATTTTTGATGATGATTCGAGATCCATCTCTCTTATTTCTACTATCTATGAATAACACACTACGAGCCACACACACCCCAATTTATTATCGAAAATAGGCTGTCACCTTGCCCATGTATGTAGTCTTGCCGTCGCTTCCCATCAATAATACATTTTAATTAATGCAGATTTGTAAACAATACTTTCTGTGTCGCCTCGGGTGATCAAGTCATCCACTGGGAACTCCGCTGTGAAGTCAGGCCCGTACATTTTTATTTTATTTATTTATTGATCAACGCCCTTTTTCAGGGCTTTTACATATGAATGGTAATAAATACAATATTTATTGTACGTAACTGAACTGCCTCAGTAACAATATTTTATATTTGTTTAAAGATAAACTGAAGATGTCCACGGACTTGGTGTAATTGTTCCCTTCCATTAGTATTCTGGGTAAAGAGGAATACATAATATGGTAGTTAGTCCCAGAATTTCTGCACTGAAATAAATCCTGACTTCTTGTATTACGTTGTGGAATCCGGAAGCTTAGCAATTCAAGCGGACTATCAAGTAAATCATGTAGAATTTTATAAAGAAATACCAAGTCAGTGAAAACTCTTCTGTCTGACAATTTGAGCATATTTATATCATTTAACAGAGTGTTGTAGTTCAACATAATTGTTGGAATCCCCATTTTGAAATTTAGAAAACGTAAGAATTTGTTTTGTTTTCTTTAAACAGCTTGTACATGTATATTATAATGTGGATTCCAGACGGGAGAATTGTACTCAAGTTGACTTCTAACATACGCAAAACACAACAGTTTAATACACTTTATATTGTTAAAATTTCCTTCTTTAATTTGTGTTAGTGTCTCGAGAGCATTGTCATCAATGTAGTAATTAAAAATCACTGGATTTTTTTATTCGAGAATATCTAACTATTTGACATTTTGAGATATTTAAATAAAGTCTATTTTCCTTACACCAAATTAACAATTTCTTGATATTATCTTGAAGAATGTTGCAATGGTAAATATTTTGAATAATTTTAAAAATGTTTAGGTCATCAGCAAAAATTAAGATAGATACATTACGAAATATATTTGTAAGATATATCTGATCGAAATATATTGTAAGATATATAGGTAAGGTATATCTGACCTACTTATTTTATAGACTTAAGGAAGTACTAAACATTGAAAAATTGAAAATGGTCTACTTTTCCCTGGTGCAATCATCAATCACTTATGGCATTATAGGATGGGGTGTGCACTTGATACATTTATTAAGCCTCTACAAATAATTCAAAAACACATAATTAAAGTCATATATAACAAAAATAAAACATTCTCGACCAACTTATTATACAAAGTAACTAAAATATTTAATATACGTAAATTATTTATATTACGAACTTTGAAATATGTATTTAAAAACAAAAATAATTTCGAAATAAATGGAAACAGAATGAGCAAAAGAATAAATAATATATTTTACACCCCACAAACCAATACTAAATTATTGCAGACACATAGCAGTTTCATTGGTCCTCGTTTATTTAACCTTCTACCACTACAAACTCAAATGATAAATAAAATGATAAAATATGTAAAAGAGGTAAAATTATGGTTGAATAATGTAGATATTGAAACGCTTTTTCTATCAATTTATCCATCCTTCTACAACTCACTTTCTGTAACTTTCTAAACTTTAGTACAATGTGTTTTCTGTCAATTTTTTTTTTAAATAACTAAAAAAAAAATTAAAAATCAGTATGTTTTTTCCATATTTTTATTTTATTTTTGTAATAGCTGAAAAAAAAACCTTTTTCACTTATTCTACCAATGTAATACTAACTTTTTTATACTAACTTTATATTTTATATGTTTTTTAAGTCTATTTTATACTTTGGGTACTTGGAAATATAGTATTTTGTTTTAATATTACCCACACTCAGGCAGTGCCTTAGTGGGTTTTCATTTCTTGTTCATACTATTTGTTATTATATATTATGTTATTATATGTATACTATGTGCTATTATACATTATATGTACAAAGAAATGAGAATAAATAAAGTTTAAAAAAAAGATCATTTATAAATAAGATAAATAAGATTGGGCCAATACATTAATAATTTTAAACATTTATTCATTAGTAGATTTTTACAATTGTAAACATTTTATTTATTTAACATTGCTTCTATTGACATAAGGTTCACGGCACAGCTACACATTCAGAATTTCTCATATATAATATCAATAATAAAAAAAGGTACTTTTGATAATGCTCTCACCAAATATTTTAAGGAAATTCGTAAAATTGACGGAGATACAGCATCTTATGTGAAATCGTTTTAAAAAGTGTGTGTGTTAAATTATCCTTCAGCAAAACTTTGAACGCATTTTTCTCAAAACTACTTTTTTCAACTTGGTTGACGACATATTAGAAAAACTACAATTCCGATTTGCATGCACCACGCACCAAGTCTTCAACTGTTTGAAAATCCAGTCACCATGGCCGTGGCCGTAATCCTAAAGTATTCCAACTTCGGACTCGATTTACTCGAAAACGAAAGCTCACATAAACAGAAAAGGAAATCATACCACAAAACAGATTCTAATATATTCACTAGTTTCCCGTTTGTACTACAAGTTACCAGACAACGTGTATGGTGTGTATTTTTTTTAAATTTTATGTATTCGAAGGACATTTGAAGGATATTAAATGTTAAATATTTTTTTAAGTATGCCACTTAAATAAATTGTTTCTCACTGCGTGTCCTTTCCCGTTCGTCCCCTTTCCCCTTCCGCCTCCCCTTTCCCTCCCGCCTTCCCATCTATCTTCCACCTCACGCTTAACCCCCTCCCGCGTTCCCCTTCCACCTTCCCTGCCTTCCCTCCCTCGTCCTACCTCCCGCGAACCCCCTCCTTCCCTTTCTGCCCTTCCCAGTTTCCCTTTCCCCTCCCTGCCGCTAAATTTCATACAATACACACATTCTTCAAACTACTCGCGCTCCACATATTGTACATTTATTATACAAATTTCAGAAAGCCAGAGCTCACCAGTATTATTTAAAAATCTTTGCGGGCGTGCGCACATCCAATCCCCCAAAGTTTCATAGCAATCAAATGAATGATTTAGGAAGGTTTGAGAATAACTCTGTATGTTTCCTAAATCATCATCATCAGTATATTAATACGTGAAGCAAAAACTTTGTACCCCTTTTTACGAAAATTGCGCGGACGGAGAAGTATGAAATTTTGCACACTTATAGTTTATATAGAGAAGGAGTGCAGAACACTTATATTTTTTTAATTATGCATAAAAAATACATTAAATCAATAAAAAAAACATCACAATTACGGTCGAATTTCGACCGTTGGGCGACCACTAGTAAACTTAAATAAAAAAATACTTACCGAGAAAGACAATGCAAAGAAGCACGTATTGACAATAATATAGAGTATATACTAATGTACTCGTACCAACGCGCATCCCCAAAGATGACATGGGGCTCATGTGCAGAGAAAATACCAATACTGCCCTGAACAGGAGTATGGGGATTTACTTACTAATAATGCAGAATGAGGCCGTGGGGAAACAGATTAACTAGTAAAGAAAAACAGTTCCCAGTTAATTGGAGCCTCGACTGCTAATCGATGATACATATTGAATTTGTTTTTTTTTGTCAGTTTGTATTTGATGTGGCGGATGTATCGGACGTGCCTTTAAATATAATTTTGTATTTTGATTGAAGACAATTTTGATTTAAAAGTAATTTTATTTCTCTTCTTTTTTATGAACAATAAATTGAATCACGGGGTCAAGCTGTTCCTATGGGACCAAAACGAAGTTTGAGCCCCCCATCCTCTCTCCCCCCCCCCCCCCCCCCCCCAACTGTGTACATACCTACACACCTTTTTCCTTTGCATAAAAGTTTTAATTTGTACAAAATAGTCTTTACCATGATCTATTGCTGGTGCAAATGCTGGTGTCAGGGATCCAATCAGAAGAATATGCGAATCGTTTAATCAAAATCAAAACCTCAAGGATTCCGACATTTTTTTTGATACATACCGTACTTTTAATAGAAAATTGAAGGCTGTTTTCCTACAAAGTACAACAACTTAGACATATTTCGTTTATAATTCTAATTTATTTTCTTTTAGACATACTTCGTTTATGATTTAAGTACTTTTCTTTCTTTTGATTTCTGTATAACATTAATTAAAAGAAAGAAAAGTACTTAAAATTTTTTACCTATTTATGTATTTTTTTATAATTTTTTTTTTGTCTTACCATCTCAATTTCTCCAAAAATAGTTTTTAAACTATAATGCCTTCAGAAGGCGAAACAGCTGTCACGTGTAAAAATAATTACCTAGCAGAACTTGTTTATAATTAAACTGTTTTTATAAATTAAATAATAATATTATTAAATATATAAAAGAAATAAAAAAATTAAAATGGAGTTCTACAAATTAAACTTGATAACAATAAATAGTTTTTAAACTTTTGTAAGGTTATTGCGCATTTCTCTCATCTCTCTATTTGTAAAATAATATTCTAATGTTTTTCCCTATTTATACGTAAAAATATTTGTACATGTTTTTATCTGCTGTTAAAGTCAATTTGTGAAAAATAGTTTGGATGCAGGTGAGTTCTCTAGTTGTTGTCTTGTATATTCTTATCAATTAACATGTGTATCTGTATTTTCTCCTTAATAAATAAAAAAATAAAATTCGTACGGACGCCTTATCTTTGCACAAATTCGACTTTTGTGGAAAGCCATTTTCATTATGTATCAAAATTGTGCAAACCATTCTCTACTATAGGTTAAAATTATGCAAACTCATAATTGTTAATAAAATATCGGGGTCCTATTCCAAGAATCTCATCTTAGTTCTTGGAATTGCGAGGAGACAAAAGGCTAGGCCCGCTGTTTCTCCCTTTAAATAGAGCCCTAAAGGCTTTGAACCGGCAGAGCCAGCAACCGTCATCACAACGACATCTTCGTCTGCCCTGCTCTGCCTCTCCGATCGAACTGCAAATTGGACTTCTTCTTTCCTCTGGCCGACTTGTTCACCTGAAGACTCCGATACATTGCTCGATCGCCTTTCTCAAGGCTAGGTTTCCCCTCTAGCATCCTCCCCTTGCCTTTTCACCACTTTTCCCTCGCTATTCCTAATTTATCCCTTTCCCTACATTTTCCCCTCGTTTTTACCCATTTCTCCCTAGGCGTCGAAGCGGCCAGCCGGTGCCCTCCCACTACACCGTCTGTGCGGCTGGCGAGTACAGTGCCCGTTCCGTACAGTGGATATATGTGAAGAAAATTGGTCTGTCTGTAAATAGTTTGTCCGAAATAGTATAATTAACACATGCACGAAAATCCCCCCCTCAAAATGCACATAGTAGATTTAGACAAGGCGTTTTACTCCAAACTCGCTTCAAATCCGAACCCAAGTATCTCCCGTCTCGGGCACATAAGTCCCGGCGACTCCCCCACCTATTCATTACCTATATCCATCACAATATTTCCCCCCTGATGTGAGGGCTCTAATAAAAAAATATAAGCACAACCAGACATACAAAAAATATAGTATCGCATAAAATTAAAAAATATCTACCGACAAAAAAAAACTAAACTAAACAAGTAAATATAAACTAAAATACAAAAAACCTAGTATTAAAATAAACAAACAAAAGCCCTTCACGTTGCCAGAGGCAGCCACACATCGGGTAGAAAAAAACCATCCTTCAGGTCACTAAAAACTACAAATCGCGAGACAGAGGGATTAACTTCTCTGCACCTCGTCCAAGTTTACAATACGATACTACTGTCTGTAAATATATATTCGTTTCGTTTCGTTTCTATTCGTGTATATAAGTATAGAGAAATCGCTTGGCAAACCGTACTTAGCACAGTTGTGATTTGAAACTCGATGAAATGGAAACAAGCGACATTAAAAAGAGACAAGCACTTAATAATCTGTAGAATTTAGCCTGCGAGAGAACGAGATAACAATAAAATATGTATTTAATTCGCGGGTACTTGGTTCCAATATAATACGATAAATCCACAGTCCCACGCAAACCCCATTTGGTGTAGTGGTGTAAAGCGCCCGACGAACCTCTGCAGACTTCTAGCAAAGGATCGAATCCTACAAAATCCAAAAAAAAAATATTTTTGTAAAATCATTATCCAATCTTCAAACCACTCCAAAATGAGCAGGCAAAAGAAAACACAAAATAGCGACATCTAGCGACTCCGAAGAAGAAAACACAAATATTCGACGACAAAAATATGGGACAATCATCCTTCACATTGATAAAAAAAGTGCTTCATAGTCTCCCTACTCTTGTCTACTTTAGTTTTCTGAAGGTTTCACTTCTACCGCATGTGAATTGCACCCTATTTTTTTTTTAGGAAACACACTTGTATTTTTTATAAAGTAATTAACATTTTTATTTTAATCTACTCAAGCGAAACGATAAGAAAAACTTTAATTTATTCAAATCATTTTTTTGTGTTCATAATATAAACCGATTCGTTGTAAAGATTAAAATGAAAAATATATAAAGAGATGAGGAAGCCAAATTCCTAAAATAAAGAATACTATTTCCTCAACACCTCCATACGGTTTCCGTAAATTCGGGAAACTGGCGTATCTACATGTCGATTTTATAGTACAAACGTGTGTATACACGGTTTCCGGAAATTCGGGAAACTGGCGTATCTACATGTCGATTTTATAGTACAAACGTGTGTATACACGGTTTCCGGAAATTCGGGAAACTGGCGTATCTACATGTCGATTTTATAGTACATATATTTTTTTAAATTTGAATTGCGTTTTCAAGAAAATCGAGTTGAATGACCTCCAAGCGTACAAGAAAATTAAACGGTTGTGGGTTAACATTAGCTGTTTATGTCATTTAACATGCATCAAACCGTAATTTAACCTTTTTTAACCCTTCAGTTGTCGAAAAATGTGGAAAAAACGTTTTCGCGCATCAAATATCGAAACTGTCAATCCCCCTTAAGGCGGCGCTATTCGGCTGAAAAAGAAGAAGATGGTGAGATGTGTAATTACGAATGTTGGACAGAGCGCGCTATTATTTATAATGATGAAATCGCAGCGAAAATGGCGAAAAAGCTTAATAAAACATGACTCGTTTAAAATAGAGCAAAAATCTCTTGGAACGTATCTTAAGTATCATTTAAAGAAACATTGTGAATTTTTTCACAAATATAACTTGTAAAATAATAGAAATAGACTTGTTTTAAATAATTTTCGGAGCATACTTTGCGGTTTTTTCTATCGATGGAATTTCATATAATTTGCGTTTCGGCGTGGAACATATCTAGATATTATCTTCAAAAATAACATATATTTTTTTAAGAGCTTAAAAACTTCAAATGTTTAAGGGAGATATGTAATAAATCGGTCGAAATTCGAATAGAAATCCCTTAACGTGGCGCTTTATTGTCAACCAACGCCATCCCTTGTTAAAATCCTAAAAGAATTTGCAACAAGCTTCCACTACCCTTCTCATCCGTAAAAACGACCACATCCCTAACCCATGTAACAGAGAAACTAACCTTTCCAGCAAAACCCCTTTCCAGCAAAACTTTTGGTTCAACCCCAAAATCACCCTAAAATTAATAATTACCTCCAATCACGTCCATCTATCGGCGAGCTCCCAAACTGCCAGCACAGCGTGAAGTTTGCGCCTCGGCCGGCAGGTACGACCGCATCGCTGCAATGGCTTGTAGCCAGAAACGACGTGTGTGTTTTGGTGTATTTATGCCTGAAACGCACGCTCATCGTTCACCGTTGTAGTGTATCTTTTATCTTTGTCTTTACCACAGTGTTCAGGCTTTGTGTCTACTTTCTTTATTTGTTTTTGTCCGTGTCTATGGATAGTGGATATGTCAAATTGATTTCGATATTCGACTTTCGACGGATCCTGCGCTTCCTCGTTGTCAGTAATAATTACCATTCCTGCTCCGCTTTTCTAAAACAATATCGTATGAACTGTGCATTACTTGTGTTAAATTTATACGACTTGAAGTTATTTTAATCCATCACACATTTCTATAGAAAAGTCTTTAAAATTCAGGAACTTCTGTTTTCTAGTGATGTGTCTTCAACGCGTTTCTTCAATTGACCCTCTCGATTTGCCTTGAAGTAAGTAGGTTTTAGTTTTATTTAATAAGTGACACCTTAATTGGTCCTTTTATTAATTTGTGATTATATAATTGAAAGTACACTACTTTTAAACTGAGTTACCACAAAAAACATCGATTTGGTAGAAAAATATGCATCCTTTAATTTTACATTTCATAAAAAGAAATGGAGCCTTGTCGTCCAATGCAATGGGTCCCCGACCCGAATAGGATAAGGGGATGAAGATGGTGATGATGATAAAAAAAATTGTACGTAATTTCTCGCTACGGCTGACATTTCATGTTAGGTACATTCTTTCGCATTGCTTCGCATACTGAATGATATCCAGGGTACCAATCGATAAATATTTTTAAAAAATTGCCATATCGCAATAATCACACATATTCGAGGAAGGTACTAGTGTGATGCAATTTTCATGTTCTGGATAAATAAATAATTGGGTATATTTTGGTTGTACGAATTAAAAGGTACGGGTAATATAGGATGTACGAATTAAAAGTACGGTTAGGTTAGGTTATGTTAGATTAGGATAGGTTAGGTTAAGTTAGGTTAGGTTACTCAATTAGGTTGGGTTAGGTTTTTAGGTTAGGTTAAGTTAGGTTTATAAAAAAGATGCCTTCTCCGACAACGTCCAGAAATTAATTATTGATTAATTTAAACCTGTTTTTGTAATAAAAATTTGATATAATAATTACACATATCCGTTAGACAAACCCTAATCAAAACCATCGAAAAGAAGTACGCGTGCACATTCTTTTATTTCAATTAACTTTTGTTCAGTAAGTGTACAAATTAGACAAACCATTTTTTCTTTTATTTAAAAAAAAAAACTAGATGTGTTTGTTATGATTTTTGCGGTATGGCAATCTTTTTTAATATTTTAAAATTAGTACCCCTGAAAATGTTCGATATGTGAAGGAATTCAAGATTCAAGTCCAAATGTCAGCCGTAAGCGAAAATTTACGTACAAAAAATATAAATTTAAGTGCATGTTTTTCCGTCTTTCTGGACTGAAGCCGATGGTTCTTGTGGTAATTATGTTTAAAAGTAGTTTAGTTTTCAAAATTTATGCCTATTTAAAGTGTAGCGGCATTCGGCGGCTCTTTTACAATTTACCATTCAAACACCAATTTTGTTTACTTTAGTGGTGTATTTACAGTGTTAATATTATGTACTACATACAATAAAACAACTGCTTCAACCAGCACAAAACTACACCGATTGGCAGTATGATCTTAGTGTGGCTTAATACACGAGTATAACTCACTTTAACAAAAAGGGCACCGTTCAATGATAATTTCTCTAAGTCCTATTTGTGAAGCAAAACATTGCGTATGTTTCTGTTACGTTCTTAACTGAACGATCGTCCTCTGCTTAAAACGCCTTACGCGCCGCGCGCGCGCCGTCGCGATTTTAACCCTTATGTGTGAAGAAACTACGAAGGACAAGGTCAGAATCGCGTCGGCCATTCTCGTTCTTGATGTAACCGAAGTACACCTATCCACTCGGCATAAATAAACCAGTCATTAGATTGATAACTTCGAGCTTTTTGTATGGACAAAACGTCAACGCTATTTAATCAAAGATGTGCCAGTATTTGGCGATTTTCTTTTTTGCCGTGTGTTAACGACGTCACACGTACCATAGACAAGAATAGAGAAATAAAAAAAAAAAGCTCGACCATAGACAACACAATCCTCTTTTAGTACCTACCCAACTTATTAGCCTAAAATATTATTTTAAAAATAAATTGAAATGTCAAAATATTCCCCAGGGTAACGAGGCTGCATCTGACAAATTGCTGCCTTGAGAAAATGAGCTTACTTTTCTTTACGGCTCATTTTCTCCAGACAGAGTTTGTCAGATTGAAACCTGTTGCCCTACAAAGAAACCAACTGTCGTAAAAATAACTTAAAATTACTTGAAACTTCAATCCCTTCAAAAAGGGAAGAAAAATTTCAAATAAGATTTAGCTTTCCTACGATAGTATCGACTTTGACATTTCTCTGTGGTTTCAACAGAAAAATGAAAAACTCAATTCAACGTTTTAGCATTTTATTAAAAAACAGGAAATACAAGAATAACAAACCATCACGCCGTTTCCCCACAGGGGTAGGCCAATAGAACGGACCGCCAAACAACTCGGTCTTGGCACACACTCTTTGCCACACTCACACATCGACTCATACATACTATTCCGACTCTTGACGTGGCCCGAAGCAAGTATCGGATTCACTTGATCGTGCCACGTCTTCCTCGGGCGTCCCCAACTTCTTCTACCATTCACATATGTCATATTTCTCCTTACACTGCTTTCTTCATTCATTCACTCTACATGCCCAAACCATCTGAGGGTCCCTTTCTTAATCTTACTCATTACACTTACATCAGCCTTGCATTCTTTGCAGATCTCTCTACATCACCTCAAAGGCGCTCTGCACAAACTCATAATATATTTCTACAATCTTACTTCCAACTACAAAGTAGACAAACCATTATAACTTAAGGCTAAAAATTGCATCCACCGGTTCAGCGATCACTGAAATGAAACTATACATACAATTTGACCAATAAACGCTTTGCTGTATAAAAATATAAATATATTGCTCTATTTACACTCTGTACAGGCAGAAAATATACAGGACCATACATGGTTTTACCACACATACGCCTCAGGGATCTCATTCAGTCTATTTTCATATTTCGTCTGCCAGTTCCTCACTGTCATAGATCAAGGTACCAGCACTCCATTGTAGACTGCTAGCTTCGCTTCTTTAGACAGTTTTTTTATTAGCGTTACCTGCATTTACCCTTCTTTCAATATCTCTACCAGCCTTCCCATCTCTCATAAACACACTTCTCACGATATATAAACTCATCCATCTGCTCAAAGTATTCATCATTCACAACTATATTTCGCACTGTTTTCGTCTTCTCTCTACTGATAAAAATAGTACAGAATAGAAAAGGCGTACTAAGAAAGTGTAGTTCCTGTTGCGTCCCGTCCATGGTGTTTTCTTCCTTCCTCTCTCAAGGACAGCGGCGGCACAAAGTGATTGGAAACGTCAGCCCCATCTCCTTACATGACACCTACAACAAACAATCTCATCATTAAGGTGCTAAATGAATGCTTTTAAATGTGCATCACAATGACCTTCATAAAAAAATATTTAAGAAACGTTAAAACAATAGTAGAATTGTCACACTGTATCCGGTGGATAAAGTTAACTACCAATGTAATCCTCGCAATATATATACCTTTACCTAGGTAATAATTTATAATAATAAAGTAAAATGCATACAAACCAAAAGTCCTGTTGGCGGGGGGCATTGCTAGTGGGACGTGAGTATGTGGCAATGAGAGAATTCCAGCACTAGTAGTCTTCACCAGCCTGTAAGCTGTAGGGGGGTAGAAAGTAGGCAGCATGACAGTATATCGGCCACGATTTGGTGTTTCGAGCTGAAAATATTAATGAAAAAACTCAGAAGATATATCAAGACAGACAATCTGATCAAAACAAAACAATGTTTATGTATTTTAAAGTATGTTTACATCAGGTTTTTTGATGCCTGTCTCACTAGGATATACCTGTGTCGAGACAGGCGTAGAGGTACATAAATGAATATCATTGTTAAAAGAATATTTAAGGTCAAATACAAAATAATTTTAATACAATTAAAACAGAAAGATATCGAGAGTGTGGGTGAATCCCATAAAGAGAGTTATTTTGTAAATGTAGGAAGAGATGAAGTAAGTACATCCTGTCAATCTATTTATGGAGTTCGATTAAACAGGATTCTATTATTTTTAATTGTTTTACATGGGTAAGGATGTCAGTAAATTGATATTTCTGTCTATATGTAATTTATTTTACAGATGTTAGCACTAGTGTGACGTCCAATACTTATAATCCATTTCTTTACAATGTAACTTTGACACTGAAATGATTGTAATTATTCGTTAGAAAATAACCATAAGAAAAAAACTTACCTTTAGGTTAGGACGAATCCTATTTCCACGAGGATCATGGATTTAATCCCGAAATAAGCCATTTCGGGTTAGTATTAGCCACAAATAGATGCATGAGTTCCCAAAATTGGGTAATCAATGTATTCAAGTATGCTAATTACACACTGCCCTGATATTTACTTGTTATAAGCGATTTGCGTCGTGCTTGTTAATACAACGTGAGAGCGTCCATTTTGTTAGATTCGCTCAGCCACGCTCAGCTGTCAAAAAATCAAAGCTTTCCATTGGTCGGTGTGTTAATGACGTCACACAGTCATAGATATTTACCATTTTTGAACTCGGTTGAAATTTTGGATCGGAGTTTTACCCCCCTGCCACTCGGAATAATTTGTATTGAATTCTCTATGGCTTCCGGGCATCATTTTGTACCGCGATTTGAACTGTCAAACTCGGAGCGTGGTAGGTAGCGAAAAGATCGAAAAATATATCAATTTATCAAATAAACGCAAATAATGTTGTTTTTATGCATAGTTTATTGTTCAAGGAATATGTTTCGGTAAATAAATAAATGTACGATAGCCTAAAATAAACCCACAAAATATTACGTCAAAGTCAAAACCTTGCGAAATTTACGTGTTTCCCTCCTTGGCATTTGACAGGATTTATTGCTAAGAGCGGCAGTTTATTGCTTGAGTGGTACAGTTAATAGTAAATTTTGGGTTTTATATACCGCGGTTTTCGCGAAAAAATCACCACAAGGGCGTTTAGATCACCAAGGGTTTCAGTTTTTTCCTGTTCCTGGAATATTTGAAGCTCATTTATAACCTCTCCTATTTGAATGGTTAATTTATGATTTATTTCACTGAAGAAGATACTAAATTTAAACGAAATATCAAAAAGAACAAGATACGGAAAATAAAAAAGGTAACCGACCCAACTGGGAACCGAACCTCGGATCTCAAGTCTTACCAGGATATATGCTACCTGTAAATGAAAATTTTCAATTATTTTTAATTGCGATTTTAACCCCTATGTATAAAGAAAATGTATGAAGAACAAACAAGGTCAGAATCGCTTTGGGCAATCTTATTCTTGACGTATGAGGTATACGAAATACGCCTAGCCTCTCGGAATATTTTTTATTGAATTTATCTATGACATTGAACCTTCCTTTTTCCGGCGATTTGAGCTGTCAAACTACGAGCATCGTAGGTCGTAAAAGAAATCGAAAAACCTATCAATTTATCAAGTAATGTTGTTTTTATGCATAGTTTATTGTCCTAACCTATCAATCAACGCAAGTAATGTTGTTTTTGTGCATAGTTTAATGTTCAAGGAACGATGTCAATATACGATAGCACAAAATATTACGTCAAAGTCAAAACTTTGCGAAATTTACGGGTTTTCTCCTTGGCCCTTTACATGACCAATTTGACCATTGTGACCGATTTATTTTAAGTAATTTTGGTCAATCTGATAATTTAAATTCAGAATTAACAATATTATCTTCCACATTTTTTTCCAATGTCCAATTTCTTCAATTTTTTCCAAAGTCTTTTGGCCCGTTAAAAGTCTTTCAACGGAATTTCCGAATGAATGTGTTTGAATTTGTTCACATGGAGGGAATTTATTACAATCTTTATTTATTTTTAGCTGAGACCAAATACCATCACATAACAGGACGCTATCGCAGCAGTGCCATGGAACTTCCCGACTCGGAGAGTGATTCCATCAAGACTGAACCATGGTTGCAAGAAGAAGGCTCGAGTGTAATGGCGTCTAGGGATATAGAATGTTTGCCGTGTGTCGTGAATATTCAGTCACTTAGTAAGTTGCATTTTATATCACAGGGTGTTTCAGATGGACAAAGTTAGTACAGCAACTGTTTTCTACTTCCCCTCTTATTGCCCACCGGTATTTTTGATTTTACCTCATTTTCTTATTGACGAACTAAGAAAAGGTTTTTCTAATTATGTAGTTATTGCTAAAATAAATCATCTCACATTCTGTACTCTAAAAATTCATGTGGATTTTAAGATGATGCTTGGTAAATGCCCTACAGACGTTAAAAATTTTACAAACTTTACGTGTTTTTCGAATTATTTGGCAGTCTGCGGCTGCGACCAAAGCCTCAATTACATTAAGCTAGTTTACACGCTACTAGCCGCTAAAAACGGGTGAATCGGCAAGTGAGATTGTCATGATGACACACAAAACTGTTTACTCGCTCAGTAGCAACAGTAGCAGCTGAAATAACAACTCCCGCGCCATGCAACCCTGTCGACATTTTGTAGAAAACTAGAATTCGCAGCGCTAAACAGTAGCGAGAATAACGGCTGCCACCCGAACTAATTCTGAAAGACGAAATCAGACTGTTAGTGGGCCGCCGTCTTTAGGCAAACACTAGCGAGTAGCGAGTAAAGTTGACCACCTTTAAACTTTTTTCGTAAATTGTCCACAATCTGCTAGTTAGCAAGTAATACGATGACACTGGGCGAGTTTACTAACAGAATTTCCTAGATAGTAGCTTGTAAACTCGCCCTATTTCATCGAGGCTTTACTTGCTAACTAGCAGATTGTGGACAATCTACGAAAAAAGTTGAAAGGTGGTCAACTTTACTCACTATTCGCTTAAGATGTCGGCCTACCAACAGCTGATTACGTAACTGTCAGAATTAGTTCCCATGGAAGTCGTTATTCTCGCTACTAGCTAGCGTGTGGCGTTAACTGCGAACTCAAATTTTCTATAAAATGTCGACAGAATTGGTTCACGCGAGAGTCGTTATTTTAGCTGCTACTGTCGCTACTGAGCGAGTAGATGGTTTTGTGTGTCATCATGACAATCTCACTTGCCGATTCACCCGCTTTTAAATTAACCGGTTATTAAAATTCGCTCAATGTAATTGGGGCTTAACACGTCAAACAAAATAATGTTTGATGTGTTAGTCGGAAAATTTGATTGATGGCAAATTCGACCATGTTTGACAAACACGTTGAAGGTCTGCGCGAGTGTCGTCAAACAGACGTCAGTTTCGTGTTTGACACCACAATGGAGAGTATTGCTTCATCGTCTAATTTGAGCGAGAGAGTTTATTTTTTTATCATTATATCAACACTTACCACGGGTATTGAAGGTTAAATCTAAATGATGGGAAGGAAACACTGCAACGAGAAACACGCCGTCCATACATCACTGACGAGGACCTGAAAAAATTACATTAAGCACACAATCGCAAATACAAAAATACTTTAGTCTTCACTTCCATTTCAGTCTAGATAGGTACAACAGCTTCGTTTGAATGTCTTCGGCCTTGTTTGTCAAATCCGTGACGAATAAAATTCCTGAATTCTTTATTCTGTTAAACAAACTAGAATTTCATAAATTGAAATAACACAATAATTTTGTTTGTAACCATGATTTATTTAATTTTTCTACTACCGACCGGTTTCGCTATACACAAACATCTTCAGGCTATAAAAATTACACTGAACTATATTCGTTTAATTTTTAAACCCTGACGATGCTTGTGTACAGCGAAACCGGTCGGTAGTAGAATTTTTTTTTTCAAATCGTGGTTACAAACAAAATTATTGTGTTGTTTCAATATATAATATGTCAAACCACAAAGTTACCGATTTCTACCAAAAAACAAAAAAAAAACTAGAATTTCTATTTTAAATACATTTGTTATTTCGGTTGTTTTTTTGCATACTATTATATTTTACAAATGCCTTTAAAAATTGAGCATTCAGTTTGATTGTAAGAAAGTAATTTGAATCATTCGAGCCATTTGTAATTTTTGCTTTAGTTCTCTCAATGTATTTATGATGAGATATAGTATTTTTTATGATATCTTGATAAACGGTGGTGATTTCTCAGCAGATTGCCTAGCAGCTTTTAAATGTTTGCAGCTTTAAAACAAATGTTTGTTTCCTTAAAATTATGGCGGTTTTTTTTTAAGTGCACGATATGTCCTTCTCCTCCTCTAGTCTCTCGAGTATTTGTGATCGAGGTAAAGTTTGGAATATTGAATATTATGTATTGTTTCGTTTTTACTGTTATGTTCCGTTAAAAATTACGTTCTTATACTGCAGAACATCATTAACTTGTGCTAAAAATTAATTTTAAAAAAATTTCAGTCATCTCATATTTAAGTGTATTGCCACAAACCTTTGATCTTTGTATCATCTATCCAGGTATCTAAATTTTGATACTTTGATAAATTTGAGTTTTAAAATAATGTTGTTCCAACACTAGTGAATCTTCGATGGCGTGGATTTGATAACTGATAAAATAAGGGTTCAGAGTTGCAAGGTGTTTTTATTTTATTTTTAATGTATTATTTGTTTATACCGCTCTCATTTTTAATGTGGATGATTTTGCCTTCACTTTACTTCTAATTTATATTTTGAAATTTTGCACCCACGTGTACTTATATTTTCTTTTCAATTTTTGTATTGTATAGATGTTTTTTTTCTTAAGTAACATTTTCGTTAAGAGCTGGTTCACACACAGCTATCAAATATAAAAGATCATAGCTTGCCAAATAACGCTCTCCGTACAATCCCTTCAGACCGTTCACACCTAGCGGTTTTAAGCGCAGATCAATCATAGACAATACACATCTTACGACGGAACCGCTCCAAAGGCGATATACCAAAAGATAAGCCTCCCCCTCTCCGACGAAAACAGGGGAGGGGGTCATTAGAATTACGGAGCTGCCTAGACCGGTGGATGACAGTTGTCAAGTTGACAGATTTCAGTACAAAAAATGTGCATTCCGTTGCCGCTCCCTGATTCAACTGATCCCCTCTCTTACCACAGGAAGAAATATTTGATAGCGTCGTGTGAAAGTACAAAAGATAAACGCTCGCGGATCAACAGATATCTGCTCGCAGATTTATAACTGTTTGTGAATGAGTTTTTATGTGTGTTCGGCTGTTATTTCCATTTTTGTGTACCTCATTGTTAGTCGGTAGAGTTATCCTTTTTTGTGTTCATTCGTCTCGAAATTTTTGACGCGGGAACATGAAGACGACGTTAGCCAATTTGGATTCCGTTCTTTTGAAAAGTAGCCACATCTTTTCTATGATTTCACTATTTGCGTTCAGTTTTTTCGATTATTTCGACAGTTTTTCCAATATTTTCGTCTTGTTTCATTTCAAGATCAAACAATTCGACTAAATAATCCAAACCCCAAAATAATCTCAACAATAGGATTTACTGAAAACGTCCGTAAAGCGGACATCAGTCAGTTTTTTTTTTTAATATTGAAAATCATTATACACGTATAGTAAACGCGAAGCTGTTTTCTAGCAGTATGGAAGATCTGCGTTAATATTTCTCAATCTTGTCTTTTGCGCCATGCCCCACTTGAATACAATTTTGCCCCATTATTAGTTTATATTCAACAAATTCTGAAAAAAATATGGCTGTTTCTGCATTTTGGCGGGAACTAACCATATTCTCAATTCAAACTCTCCCCGAGAAGAAATTGAAATCTCTTGTCCACAACCGATATTAGGTCATCCAATTTCGAATACTAAGCACAAATATCAGGCCGCTTACGATAATATTCCTTATCTAGATGGCGATAAGGTTTAATTTCCCGTTGAACACCAGTCGCCACAAAAAAAGGAAAACTCTACTGACTAAAACTGAGGTTAGTTTAATATTTAGGTCCAAATGGCCGATTTGGTTTTATTTTAATATTAGCTCCACACAGGAGACCTCTGCAAAAATAATTTCCCTCAGGGCCAATGGGGATACTGTTTGGAGGGTCTTTTTAGGGAAAGGAAGGAGAGGAAGTTCTTTGAATAAAACGGTATGTATGTTAAGGTGGGTCACGACTGCATGGGGAAAAAAAATCTTGTTTTGATTTGTCTAATAGTGATAAAAGGGTGTTAAATGGAGATATAAAATCACGTGATTTTTTAAAAAAATATTTGGATACTATCTTCTTCCTCCGGATTGACTTCGAAATTTCACATAATAGAGAAAAACCCAACCTTGTTAAATCTTAAAGAAATGTTAGATAAACCATTAAAAATGAACTATTTTTAATAAAACACGAAAAAGAGGGAATATTTTAATTTTTTCATAAAAAAAATAAATTTCAATATAATTCAAATTATCTCAAGGCAGTGTATTCAAATACCAGCAAAATCCTTCTTACTCTCAAATTTCGACATTATTTTGTGAAACTCAATTTTGGGACTTTTTGTAAATGATTTCGTCAAAATTTACTACATTTGCTATGAAAGATTACAAAAAATGGTTTGGTAAAAAAAAAAAATTTTTCAAAAAAATATTACAATTTTCAAAACTTTGAAGTGAATCCGGAGGAAAAAGATCGTATCAGAAAATTGAAAAATTTTAAACATGTCGTTTTGAACCCATTTGGCACCCTTTTATCGCTATTAGAATTTAAAAATAACATTTTTTTTTTAAATGACCCACCTTAATGTATGTGTGGGTAGGTGAGCGGGGGTCAGTGTATCCAGGAGTGACGGACGTGCTGCGGTGCAAGGCAATTCCCTCAACGTGTCTCTCCCCATCCGGCCCACCATGTAGCTGGTGGTCAAACGCATCAGCCTCCAAGAGCTACACGTCACCAAACGCAGCGAACCACTTGTGGTGCCTACGGCATAGGGATATGTCTTGTTCTGTTTCATGTTTCGTTTAGATTTATATTTATTATCTTCTAGTTCCGTGGTAAATATATAATATTGAACTAGCTTTTACCCACGTCTTCGCTCGCATGATATTAGGGGAAAATTACTGTTGTGCTTGCAATTATCAATTATACCCCACCCACCCCTCCCTCTCCCCGCCCGCACTCCCTTTTCCTCACCCCTCCCCCAACCCGAATTCCATACATTCATTCCCGGTACATTCAAACTGCTCGCGTGCCAACTAAATTTCATAACGCCAGAGCTCACCAGTATTAAAAAAAAAGAATTATCCAATATAAAATTTCAATAAATCAACATCGTTTCCATGGCAACGATTTGTTTTCTGACGTTAGCAATAACTGGCTTTTGTTAGCGACAGAAAACGTATAATAAATATAATATATTAATATTAGTAATTTCATAACGCCAGAGCTTACCATTTTTAACAGTCATATTAACAATATTACTCGCATATAATGTAGCTTTCTATTGGTGAAAGAATTTTTAAAATCGGTTTATTGGTTTTTGCGTGAAAGCGCAAAAAAATAAACAAACGCAGTTTCGCATTATAATATTAGTAAAGAAGTAAAGATGGCATGGCTTTTGCAAGAGAGAGTAAGAAAGCAACGTGCAATATATTTGTGACTCAAGAATACTTTGAGCAAGTTGTTGATGTTTTTCACCCATTTTTTGAAAGTTGTTTTAGCAGATCTGAGTACATATTATTAAAGTATTATTATTCTAGGTAGCATTAATATGAAGACTGTTCCCATGGAGGCAGAGCCAGAACCTCAAAGAGTAGATGAATGGGGGACTCCTTATACGGAAATAGACGTAGACCTGCCAGATATTAAGAAGGAATGCTTAGAGCAATCTGGAAATATTACTGAGACTGCAGGTAAAATAGATTTTTGTTCATCGGAATTGGTTTTAATGATTTTTTCTCGTTGCATTTAGAAGCATTCATACTTATTGAGCTTTATCCGATATCTTTTTCAGACCCGATAACGGACCTGAAGACGCATCCCGGAGGAAAACTTCATTCATGTTCCCTTTGTAACTATTCCTGCTCAAGAAAAAGACGTTTTAATAAGCACTTACGCACCCATACTGGAGAAAAACCTTATTCATGTTCCCATTGTAACTACTCCTGCCCAAGCAAATCACGTCTTGTAGTACACTTACGCACCCATTCTGGAGAAAAACCTTATTCATGTTCCCATTGTAACTACTCCTGCACAAACAAATCAGGTCTTATAGTACACTTACGCACACATACTGGAAGAAAACCTTTTTCATGTTCCCGTTGTAACTACTCCTGCAAAAATAAATCAAATCTAACAGTACACTTACGCACCCATACTGGAGAAAAACCTTATAAGTGTTCCTACTGCAGCTACGCAGGTTCTCAAAAGACATCCTTAAAAAGTCACGTTCTTACCCATACTAGAGAAAAACCTTTTTTATGTTCCTACTGCAGCTATTCATGTTCTCTAAAGATACGTTTAAAAAATCACATTCTTACCCATACTGGAGACAAACCTTTTTCATGCTCCTATTGTAACTACTCCTGCTTAAACAAATCAATTTTAACAGTGCATTTACGCACACATACTGGAGAAAAACCTTATTCATGTTCTCGTTGTAACTACTTCTGCACAAGCAAATCAGGTCTAACAGCACACTTACGCACCCATACTGGACCAAAACCCTATTCATGTTCCCACTGCAACTATTCATGTTCTCAAAAAGAAAATTTAAAAAGTCACATTCTCACTCATACGGGAGATAAACCTCATTCATGTTCCCATTGTAACTATTCTTGCTCAAGAAAATCAAGTTTAAAACAGCACTTACGCCGCATCCATACTGGAGGAAAACCTTATTCGTGTTCCCATTGCAACTACTCCTGCTCAGAAAAATCACATTTAGCAAGGCACTTACGCACCCATACTGGAGAGAAGCCTGTTTCATGTGCTCATTGTAACTACTCTTACTCACGGAAGTCATATTTAATAGTGCACCTACGCACCCATACTGGAGAAAAACCTTACTCATGTTCGTACTGCAACTATTCATGTTCTCAAAATTCAAATTTAAAAAGTCACATTCTTACCCATACTGGAGAAAAACCTCATTCATGTTCCCATTGTAACTATTCTTGCTCAAGAAAATCAAGTTTAAAACAGCACTTACGCATCCATACTGGAGAAAAACCTTATTCGTGTTCCCATTGTAACTACTCCTGCATAAACAAATCAGGTTTAACAGTGCATTTACGCACCCATACTGCATCAAAACGTTATTCGTGTTTCTATTGCAGCTATTCATTTTCTCATAAGGGAAGTTTAAGAAGTCACATTCTCACTCATATTAGAGAAAAATCTCGTTCATGTTCCAATGGTATCTATCCAGCGCAGAAAAATCACGTTTAGCAAGGCACTTATTCACCCATACTGGAGAAAAACCTTATCACGTTCCTACTGCAGCTATTAATGGTCTCAAAAAGTTAATTTAAAAAGTCATATTCTTATCCATACTGGAGAAAAACCTCATTCATGTTGACATTGTAACTTTTCCTATTCAAACCAATCAGCGTTTACACACTCGTACTGTAAAAGACCTTATCCACATATTTATTTATTAGTTTTATTTTAGTAAATTATACATTTAAGTTTACAATTTCCTAATTAATTATATCATATCATATTGCAAACTATACTTTTTCTTGTTTTATGTAGCTCCTACAATACATTTTGAACTTTCCAATTGGTGCGGCCTTTAAAGTTTCTGATAGAGTGTTGTATAACTTCATCCTTTTGTATATATAGTAAACTGTTCTGCGTATTCGTTTTGTCCTTTTTTTGTAGTCTGATTTCCTTGCAAGTCCTTGTGTTGTGTCTGTGAATGTCCTTGTTGTATATAATTTTGTTTGAGAAATATTTTTGTAACATATTGTTCACTATTTTATGGATAAATATCATCGTGTGCAGGGTCAACATCTGTTTCACGGTTAGCCAATTTAGTTCCATTTTATTTACTTTTGAGAATCTATTTCGCCGAAGTATTATTCTCATTGCCCTGTTTATATGTAATATAATGAATAAGATTTTTGTAATATAATTTAATTTATTTATTTATTAAAATATATAGATGTACATAAAAACATAAACTGCACATCTCACTAGGGCATTCCTGTATCGAGATGTGCAGTTTTACAATAAAAATAAAAAACAATAATCGAATAAAAATAAAAAACATACATATAAATTCACAAGAAACACTAAATATAGTTTACTCAAATAGTAATTACAGCTGGGCGGTATATATTGCTCTTAGTTGGCCACAATAATATTCTACTGTAAACTAAACATGTTCAAGGTACCTGCAGTGGCTTAACAAATGCATTCATAGGGTGACCATACCGTCAGTAACAGTAGATTTACGAGTATTAACAAAAAATAAATAAAAATAAAGGTAGGTTAAATAATAAAAGTAAATAATAATAAACAAGTATGTAATAAATGTATATAGATTATGTAATAAAGTAAGTAATAAATATAATATAATACGAATAAATATAATATAGTAGGTAAATAAATGTAAGTAAATTAAATACATAATATAAAATATAATTATGAATAAACAATAATAAACTATTTAGTAATCGTAAGAAAGTAAATAAAAAATAAACAAAAAATTAAGTAAATACATAATAATTATGAGTAAATAATAATAAACAATTATGTATTATAGTGAGTAAATAATTATACAAAAGTTAATTTGATAATAACAATGAGTAAATTCAAAAGTATACAGCAGAAAGAAATAACAATAAGTAGTAATGTACACACACAGTAATCAAATATGGATTGTATCGATAGCATTGATTGTATAGCTTAATTCCATGCTGATTTATGACAAAAGCGACAACATGGGTAATCCAAAACCATCGCTCTCAGTATACATATTTTGACCGTTTTTTTTAATATATTTAACGTACCAATAGTTTTTATTTTTTCACTAAGCATGTTATAAAGCAATGGAGCTTTATATGAAAATATATGCTTTATGATATAATTCATGTCAAAAGAAGGGGTACTTAAAACGCCACTTCTCAATTCTTATGTAAATACCATTATAATGTTTCTGATTTAATAAAATAAACAAATTAAATAAACTTTTTGGAGAGAATTTTTTTCATGTTCCGACTGCAACTAATCATGTTCATAAAATGTGAGTTTAAAAACGTTATTTGAACGCTAAAGTTGAAGTAAAGAAACAAGTATGTAATTTCTGTCTTAACACTCAAGTATACCCACGAACTGGCGATGCCTATGTGGGATTTTTTTGGTTAATCTGCTAATCTATTTGTATTATTCTCTATTTTTTTAAACTGTTTATACAAAAGGTTTGTATTACAAAATTTTACCAATCGTACCAAAAAAAATAAAAAATGTACGAAAAAATATATTAATCAATTATTATGCAGGGCATGTTCTGAAGTAAGCCGAACCTAGCGCTTACTCAGGTGGAGCGCTTGACGCTAGAAGGCTGCGGTCACCACCGTGTTTTCGGAGGCTATTAGCTGCATCCTGGCTTCAATGACGCGGTGTCTTTTCAGGCTGGTGAATCCAACTTGTTCCGTAAACATTATTGATGCACTGCTGTACCTTTTGTATTCAAATACAATTCTTTATGAGTTATTATATTGAATTCGGAGTCGTTTCATCGAGCTAAATCGGTAGTAACACCATGTATTGTATTACGTAACACCATGTTTCACATGTATTCCATTGAGCTGATTTGATTATTATACTTGTGAAACGTGTATGCGTGTACGCGATTATACGGTTTATAAGCGGTTATTATACGATATAATATAGAATATAGTATAATACTGACAATTATAATGTCTAACACGAGAATGGTTATCTTCGACATGGGTCAGCAAATAAAACCACACCTGTATCTGTAATGTTTTCGTTGCATTCTACAGAACTGGTTTTAATGTAAGTGTGAATTTGCATGCGAGTCCCCAACTTTAATTAAAACTGCATCCACTAAAATGACCACCTGAGCAGTATTTGTTACATCGGTTGGCTCATAAATCTACCAAACCACCCACGGTTGGGTTGTCTCGGTTGTCTCCTCAAAAGCCAGAGAGAAAAATTAAAATTAAAAAGACATAAAAAATACTAATTTTATATAAAGACCACAGATTTATAAACAACTGGATGGATGACAGGATGACTCGCGTAAATTAGCCGGTCTTCCGGTTTCGGCGGCCGCCATCTTTAAAGAGGGCAAAAGATACGGAATTTCTTAGGGAGAACTCGCAAATCCCAAGTTTTTGTTACTTAAATATGTTACTTAACATTTTTCCTTTCTGTTTTCAGAATGCATAATGAATTGTAGTAAAGTAAAACTGCGACTTCGTGTAGGTATTTCACATAAATAAATCGCTATATATTAGAAAAGGATCCCCAGAACAACTTTATTTATAGAAGATTAAATTAGAAGTAAACTTCAATAATGAAACTTCATTCAGGGCATCACAAAACATTTTTAAGCCTAAATAATTCAGAATCAAAAATAGAGTATCTCTATTGGTTTATCTTTATTATTTAAAATATTCAAAAACTTTAACTGGTATGTTTTAAGGTTTTCACGGCCAAAAAGTATTTTTGTTATTGTTTTTGGGGTGTTATGCCGTGTTTCGCTACCTCCTTCTTTAGCCAACGTTTCGGACAGCGTTACAGTGTCCATCATCAGGGCAGATGAGTGATCCACTCAACAACAACATCTGTTGAAAATAACAAAAACTTTTGGTCATGATGACGTCACACTAGATACGGTGGTTTTCGGGGATCTTGAAAAATTTAAACTTTGACATTTATTTTAACTATAAACTTACTTTAAAAGTTTTAAAAAAATACGCGGTAAATTTTCGATCGCACTGGCCACGCTCAATACAAATATTTTTTAGAAAAAAACTTTAGATTCGCCTTAATGACTATTAAAGACAACTTTCTGCATTCGGGGTGATGGAAAACAATGCACTTAAATTTTCAACTGCGTAAACCGAAATTTAGTTCCCGCACCGAATTTGCACGGCCATTCTGTCATTTTGTTCTGTTCATTCTGTTGGTATTCCTGATACTATATGCAAGTAGTTCGTATGAGTTCGTAGCCGACTTCATACGTAAACATGATATGTGCGTAATTATAAAGACAAACATAATTAATAATATTCAAATACAGAATAGGTTCTAAGCAAGATTATTTTTACTTTAAAAATAATCTTGCTTAGAACCTATTCTGTATGTGAATATTATTAATTATATTTGTCTTTATAATACTCACATCTCATATTTACGTATGAAGTCGGCTACGAACGACCCTGCTTATATTATCAGGAATACCAACAGAATGAACAGAACAAAATGACATATGGCCGTCCAAATTCGGAACGCGAACTAAATTTCGGTTTACGCAATTGAAAATTTAAGTGCATTGTTTTCCATCACCCCGAATGCAGAAAGTTGTCTTTATTAGTCATTAAGGCGAATCTAAAGTTTTTTTCTAAAACATATTTGTATTGAGCGTGGCCAGTGCGATCGAAAATTTACCCATCTCATGTATACGTTTGAAGTCGGCTACGAACATAAATATACTAATCCCGCTACGAACTTATACGAACTACTCATAAATAAACCAGTCGTGAACTATTTGCATAAAGTATCGGGAATATCAACAGAAAAAAATGACAGAATGGCCGCGCAAATTCGGTACGTAAATTTTCACTTTACGCAACTGAACTTTTAAGTTCAATTTTTTCCATCGCCCCGAATGCAAAAAGTTATAGTCGTGATATATTTTATAGTCATTAAGGCGAATCTAAAGGTTTTTTTAAAGGAGCGTGATCAGCGCGATCGAAAATTTACTATATTTTGTATAGTCATTGATGAATACATTATGAACACAAACTTTCCTCTAAATAAGTACTGCAAGCCATTAAATTCCCGCTGAGTGGTAGCTACAAAAGTTATTTAGTTATTTGAACGGCAACACGGGGTTGGTTTATTTATGGACAACACTGAACAAACTTCAACAGCGAACTATCAAAACATTACCGAACTAACCTCAAAACGTGGTATATTATCTACGTTGAAAACATTACGACCGTTAATTCATGGGTGTGTGGTTTGGTGTATTTATGATTCATAGTAACTTATAAACTTTCTATAATAAATACTGTTGTCAATCAATCAGTAGATATATTATTAAAATGTCGTCGGATGAAGAGAATGGCGAGCTGGGAGGTTGTGAACTGGGCACGTCTGTCTATTGGGATAAAGTGTATAATTCTGAGATGGCTAACTACAAGAGACACGGAGACGTTGGGGAGATATGGTTTGGAGAAGATAGCATGATGCGAATAGTCCGCTGGTTCCTCAATAGTGCACAGGTGGAGAAGAATGACGCCATAATTGATTTAGGTGAGTTTTAATTCTAGAATTCATTTAGTATGACCATTCAATATAATGTACCGCAAGGAAACTTAAGTAACATACGGAAAAGACAGAAACCTTTGAAATATCAGTATATTTCGACGGCCGGCGTAGTACAGCGGTAAGGCTCTTGACTCGCATTCCGAAGGTCGCGGGATCGAATCCCGGCGTGGCAAATAAATTTTATTTGATTAATTTGTGTTATTTCACAATTTATGCATTTAAAATAATATATAGTATATTTGTGGCACGTTCCAGAGTGGAAGATACTCTCAGTATCGCCCTGGTGTAAGACCACCATTCAAAATGGAAACGTTGCTTGAAATGGCTTTAGCCATGTTTGGTGACCAGATCTGAATAGCTAGGTTCTTCCCCACCATCCTCTTCCCCATCTCCCCACTACCTTCAGCCTCACAACATACCCCAATTGGGGATATAGGCTATAGTCTCACTGGCTCCAGACGGAAGCAGTTGGGACTCTTGTGCAGTATTCATATAAAAAAAATATAGACGCATCTTCAAATACCATACTTAGTAATTCTGTGTTCCACTTCACAAGAATACCCCTGTTTGTACAGTGTGAAGACAGGGGCACTATATCGCTATTCGTTTGGGCGGCTTTCTGAGGTTGATGGTGGGAAGGGGTTTTGCTTAACCCACTACTACTCATGTTGCGACATACAAAGAAACTACTCATACGTCCGCGAGGCGCATCATATTGACTAATGATTTTATTCAAAAACTATAAGTATGATTGATATGTTTTGACTGTTTCTATAATTTTGTATATTACTAAAAGAAAATAACACAATTGTTTTTAGGTTTTCACGGCTAAAAAGTATTTTTGTTATTATTTTTGGGGTGTTATGCCGTGTTTCGCTACCTCCTTCTTTAGCCAACGTTTCGGACAGCGTTACAGTGTCCATCATCAGGGCAGATGAGCAAATGATATTGGTGAGAGTGTTTACTTATGTGTCGAAGCGATACCATGCTGCCAGCTCCATTTCTCTACGAGCTGGTGTTAGAAAAAATTCAGCATGGTTTTTTGCGTTAAGCTTTGGTGTAGCCGTCAATTACTGGATACCAAGAACTATTGAGCTTGGCTCCGTCGTCTCTGTTAATAGTGAAATCCATAAAAACCCCATTAATATTAATTTAATAATCATATTCATGATTATTAAATTAATTGTATCTAATATTTTTATATTACTTGCGTGGCAACTTTCCCTTAACTTTCCTTTAACCCTCTCCTCCTCCTTCCCTTCCCAACCCAAATACCTAATTTGCAGTCTATTACAGTTATAATCATACTTAATTTATTGTTGTGTATTGGTTTATTATTTGTTGAATTTGGATTTGTATTATTATTATTTTTTTTAAATTGCTGCTTAGTTCTGTTTTTTTTTTTTCATTTTTCTTAAATATTTTAGTTTACATTCAGTTAGTCTTTATAAATACCTATCTGTGAACATTAATAATTGGTCTGTTTTTTATTATTCTCTTATGTATATTATATTACTAAGACTGTTTATGTTCCTTAAATAAATAAACAAATAAACAAATATCTAATTCGGTCACTTTTAACTGTACCATACTTCGACTAAGAACCACCCATATTATCTTCATTTTTCTTAACGCATATTTTTTATTGGCTGCCATCTTTATGAATGATTGCAAGATTCAACTCGAACTAAATGCAATCTAGATGGTGTCTGGATAAATTTTTATCCATTTTATTTAATGTGCGACATCTATTGACTCTTCTGCAAGTCTAGGATGAATATTATTATTTTTTATTTTAACTTTTATGAGTAAAACCTCAAACTGTAATAGACACCTTAGCTCAGTGGATAAGAGCGCCCGACCCGGAAAGTAGGGAGGTCCTGGGTTCGAGTCCCAGAGGTGTGAATATCTTTTTCTGATTTTTCTGTTTCCAGATGTTCGATTGAGTTTCGCTCATAATGTCTTCATTTAATTAAATATTACAGTTTGAGGTTTTACTCATAAAAGTTAAAATAAAAAATAATAATAAGAAACATAAGTGTTCATTGTGTAATGTCATTGTGTAATGTAACATTGTGTAATGTCATTGTGTAATGTAACATTGTGTAATGTCTTTTTTATGCATGAATAACTTGTGTTTGTTACTTTTGTGTTAGGCTCTTCTTAGGAGACACTTACATGACGTTACTTACAAGCTAATCGAGCCTCATGCGCGTAGCATGCGCGCCACTCGTGAGTACCCACCGTACGATTATGCTAGTGTTCGTACACGGCGCTACGCCGCAGCTGTCGGTTTGAAATTCGGTTCGGTCAGAAATGGCGTCGGAATATGAAAGTAATGTTAGATTTGTTCTGGAAGTGGATAAAATGCATGTTTACATAACTTTACTTTACCAAAATATGTAAGAAAGGATTTAGTGGAGAAGGCATGGATTGATGTTGGAAAAAAAGTCATTTGACATTGCTTGACATCGTGTTAACTCTACGGCTACACGTGAAAAATGATCAAGTTCAGTATATTTCGTGTAGCGCCGTGTACGGAAACCAGCATTAAAGAGTAGTATATCTGCTGGGTACTTATGGTTGCGTCACAATCACATAGTTTGTAAGTATCTCCATGAACGGAGGGCCTTACAAGCAACACAATCACAAGTAGCCTACCAAGTTGCTACTATTTAATGCTGGAATTCGTTCATTGGTATATGGGCAAATAAACTGAACTTGATAATTTTTTCATATGCAGCCGTGGAATTGAGACAATGTCAATTAACTCTTGCGACGAAGACAATAATACTGTATTTTTTTACCTTTATAAGCATAAAAAAACATGCTAAAAATAGATCTTGGGTTCCCCCATACAACAAAATGAATAATAATTGAAGGTCATTCGTCGCTGCTTACAAATTGACTTTATTTTCTAACCTCAATTCACGCCTTCTCCGCTAAATCCTTTCTTACATCGTCATCATCATCATCTTCTTCCCCTTATCCTGTTCGGGTCAGACTGCATCGACCATGCTCCTCCATACGTCCCTGTCTTGTACTGATTGTTCGGCCTCCGTCCATGGCAGTCCCATCCTCTCCTCACACAGTTCCTGGAGTTGCCTCGCCCAACTGTGTCTAGGGCGGCCCACTGGACGTCTACCCTCTGGAATCGCACTTAGTATTTTCCTTGGAATTCGGTCATCAGACATTCTTAGTACATGCCCAAGCCACCTCAGTTGCGATTTTTCTATGAAGAGTAACGGTGGTTCAATGTTTAGATCGTCTCGGATCGTTGAGTTTCTTATATGATCCCATTTCGTAACCCCTGCCACTCCTCTCAAGTACCTCATTTCGGCAGCTTGGACTCGAGAGCGTGTTCGTTCTTTTAGCATCCATATCTGGTGGCTGTAAGTGAGCGTCGGGCGGTATACCGTTTTGAACACTGCCATCCATGTCTTGATACTGAGCTCGGCTTTCCTCATCACTGAGTTGTAGAGAGGACGCAACACCGCTTGCCGCACTAATTCTTCGATCAATTTCTCCATCTTGCCGTCCATCGCTGGAGAATTCAACCCCGAGGTATTTGAATCTGTCCACCTGTTTCAACTTAGTCCCACTAGCGAGTATGTTGCACTGAGTTTGGTTCCTTCCTATAACTATCACCTCTGTTTTTGAGGTACTCATGGAATGAAGATTCCCGCCGCCGTGCACTCTTCGTTGAATCGGTTTATCCCCTACACCTTTCTTACGTATTCCGGTAAATTATAATTATAAAAATATGAATATTTTCCTATCTCCAGAACAAATTTAATGTTCAAAGGACACCATTTCTGTCAAACGAGTAGTAGATTTTTTTTTTAATTAAAAGAAAGACAAACATTCCCGGGTTACGAATAACCTGACGATATTTTAAAATCTCCTACTACCACGACAGTAAGCAGAAAATATTGTTTGTATCGTGATGGAGGACTTAACCAGCCGAGGAATCGAACACGCGACGCCTGGGTGGGACCCAAACGCAATGCCAACTCATCGACGGACGAAAGCAACTCGCGTAGCGTGCTACCAACACTGTCAGTAGGGTGTAACTGACGCCAAACGCATAATCGACGCGTAGCATTGTGTGAACACTAGCAAAATAGTATGGCAGGTACGGCGCATGTGGTATGGAGTCGCTTGTAAGTGTCTCGCCATGTACAAGTGGCTTTAATTTTGTGAGGCAATAACGTGTCCATATTTTTGTAATGTTATTGGTTCAATTATATTTGTATAACAGCACAATTATGTATTTTAATATTTTAGGCTGTGGCAACGGCATGACACTGATAGAATTGTCCAAGGAAGGCTTCTCATCTCTACTGGGAGTAGACTACTCCGAAGCTGCCATCAAGTTGGCCACCACCGTAGCCGAGGAACACTCTTACGACATCAAATATGAGGTAAGCATAATTGCCAACTGGTTATGTGACTAAATTGCACAGTGCCAATATTAATTACATTGTCAGAATTACAAACGCAGATAAAATTAGAGAGAGAGAATAAATTACACTTACGTGAAATAAGCATGTCAAAAATGTAACATAACTTTGGTTTTTTCCAATATGAAATATAATGTTTTTCAGAACAACTCAAATATGTATATGTGTATCAATCAAAATGAATTTATGCAAAGGACATGTAACTACTATAACAATAAATTTGCAAATATAGACACGTGCTGACGTATTTACTGCTAGTTACTGTCGCTACAGAACTTCATTGTATAACATTCTAGGTGCGAAGAACACATATTCATGACGATTAAATTAATTGTATCTAAAATTTTTATATTACTTGCGTGGCAACTTTCCCTTATCCCTATCCTCCCCTTACCCTTCCCAAACCAAATTTGACCCTTTAACCCTTCCCAAACCTATTTTGCAGTCTATTTCAGTTATAATCACACTTATGTTATTGTTGTGTATTGGTTTATAATTTGTTGAATTCAGATTTTTTTTTTTTTTTTTTTTTTTTTTTTTTTTTTTAATCATTTATTCCAGATCTCGGGGAGGGTGGTGCAATCCCACGAGTTCCATATTATACATATATAATAATCAAGAAATGATGACAAGATATAAAAAGGATACATAAAAAAAATATTTACATGGTTAAAGAAATTTAAAAGAAAATAATAATAATAATAAAAAAAAATAAACTTTTTGTTTTAATCTATGTCCTCAGGAAGTGGATCCATCGCTTGTAGATGGGACCCTGCAAGAAGTGGAATGCTGCCATCACAATACTATTTTCGCTCGAGGCTAGTTGAGCTAGTTTAGGCTAGCTCGAGGCTAGATTTGTACTCTTATTTTTGTGTTTTTAATTGCTGATTAGTTCTGTTTTTTTTTTCATTTTTCTTAAATATTCTAGTTTACATTCAGTTAGTCTTGTTTCTAAATACCTATCAGTGAATATTAACAATTGGTTTGTTTTTTTTATCATCCTCTTATGTTTATTGTATTAATAAGACTGTTCAAATTTCCTTCATTGGTCAAATATAACATCTCACTAATATAAATGTGAAGCAACTATTCATACTAATATTATAAATGCGAAACTGCTCGAGCTTGTTTGCGATGCTTTCACGCATAACACAATATAACGATTTTAAAAATTCTTTCACCAATAGAATGCTAAATTATATGCGAAGACTATAGGCTGTATATGATGGTAAGCTCTGGCGTTATGAAATTTTACATATTAATATATTATATTTCTTATACGTTTTCTGTCGCTAACAAAAGCGAGTTATTGCAAACGTTAGAAAACAAATCCTTGCCATTGAAACGATGTTGATAAATTCGTGGGCTCTATGCTGGTAGGTACTCCGGCTACTGGTGGGCTGTTGCTCCAGAAAATTCAAATATTAGAAAATGTTTTTTTTTTTTTTTGGAAAAGCTTATGTTTTGAAATAAATGTCAGATGAGAGTTTGTACTTTAAAAATATAATTCGTAAGGATTATAAAGACTGCATAATAAATAGTGTTATTTTTTATTATATTTACAAAATTCAACATATTTAAATAAAAATAAATATAAAAAATGTTGTAAGCGCATAAATTCCAAACGACTGCACCAAATTGAATAATTCTTTTATTTATTTGAAATTTAGGTGGCACGCGAGCTGTTTGAAAACTGAATGTACCGGGAATGAATGTATGGGAGTGGGTGGGGGGAGGGTAAAAGGGGGGATAATTGATACGTGCAAACGCCACAGTAATTTCCCCTGATACCCGGGGGAAAAGCTAGTAGTTTTATAAATGAGCTCTGTAGTGTTTCTATTTAATTTGTTTCTTAGTGTTCTAAGAAATTTTTCATTTTTGTATTCTTATCTTTGGAGATGCTGTCTTTGGAGGGTCTTTTTAGGAGAAGGAAGGAGAGGTAGTTCTGGGAAGGAAAAGGGTACGAGGGGTGGGTAGGAATCTGGAGGTCAGTGTGTCCAGGAGTGACGGACGAATGAATCTATCCTTTCCACTGCGGTACATGGCAATGTTCTGTGGAGTCCTGCTGGAGAGGTCAAAAGGTATCTCTTTACCAGTCTCTCCCGACCTGCCACGCTCTTGGCGGGCAGACTCATCCGCCGCCAAAATCCGGACAAACCTCACCTCAAAACTGAACTCGGACACCCCTGCTAAGTCACCAAACGTAGCAAATAACTTGGTGTGACCTATTGCAGAGGTTTTGGTTATCCAATAAATGGTTCCCGGGGCGGCGGTACCCAAACTCGCCTTCCAAACTGAAAATTGTTGTTTTAAGCAAAGAATTATCAGTTGTGTACATTTCATAAAGTCAGGGCTCACTATTTGAGTTCACTCACTTCATACAACCTTGAAGTGATTTTTCACAAAAACGGCACTATACAAATTATCCATTTATTAATATTATTATTTACCAGTACGGCCTAAGTAAAATAATAGTATTCACCAGAACTTATGCATAAATACAAAACAAACATAAATATGTTTTTAACCATTTAATTTAAACACTGCACAGTGGTTCCAAATACCCCAAAATATCTTAAAATTTAAATTATTTGTGTTGTGTAGATGTGAAAATAAAGGTCAAGTAATGTTGAATTTTGCTTTTAAACATTCTGATGCATACGGTGAACAATCATCATCATCGTCAGTACTAAATATATTTGAATAATGAATATCCGGAGGAATTATATTATTAAATCGAAAGCTTTTTTAGGAAAACGATTTAATTGTTTCTTTGGGGGTTGCCTGTAACTAGTTATGACAGGATCAGATAACTAACATTAAATTAAAAACTAAAATTAAATATTCATTACCTCATTAAATTTCTCATGAGAACATTTTCTAGAATAGTTCTCGCGATATTTTTAAAAATCTTTGTTCCAAGCTTCCTGAGCCTCTTCTGACAATCTTAATCGGGCGGCAATATCTGGTGGAAGATGGGCAAGGATTCTGCCACATTACGTTTATATTGTCAGACTTCCTGCAAACTAATCGTATAGGTACAATTGAAGATATAAAAATACTAGAATAATCCGCAACCTCTCGCGTCACAATGAACATTTGTTTGTAAGAAGAGCGATTATCATCAAATACCTTGTACACTTATCTGATGATTGCCTGAGTTGAACGCCTAGAATAATTTCTTCTAATAATTTTGATGTAACCGATTGACCAAAAGCTCTCAAGTTCATTTTTGTAGCAAACGCCAAATGAGAAAGAGGTGCGCTATTCCGAACTTTGGTTTTCAAGCGTTTGGATCGGTCAGAACTACATTCAAATTGTGTTTACAACCGCGACGTGACGGTTCAGAAGAAATCGCCTACAATATAAAAGCAATCGGAGTCTCAAGTCATTTTTTATTTTCCATCACAAATCTAGCTTCATCTCGATGAGCAATAGTCCATCTTATTTTAAAGCGAAATTTGAAGCCCGCGATCTTTTTACAGAGTTTATTCTACCACTCTTAAAGGCAATTGGTGAGGTTTATAAGTTTTTTTTAAATATAAAAATCGTTTTTCCATCTGTTGGCACTTTGAGTTCTTCAGTACGTCAATTAACTCCTTTTGTCTTAAGAACGAATCATTTGAAACCGAACCTGTGAGAAAAATTATATATATGAAGCACTCAAATTTTACAGTAAGTAAATTATGTAAAAATTGCTGGGCCGTAGAAGCGCAAATATGCCCAAAATTTTTTTTATAATATGATACTAAAATAGTTCAGTTATAAAAGTACATCAGCACATTTACGAAATTTTAGGAAATATCATACTAAAACCTTAACTATTTCAGAAATCGTTGTATTTTTTTTTAAATTCACGAGATATTTTTTTAAAAAAATATTCCAAATTTGTCACATTAGGAAATGAAAAAAAAGAACTTAACATCTTTAGTACATACCTGAAGGTATTGAATCCATATTGAAAAAAGTTTGTCAACAACCGGTGTAAAAAGTTATCAGTCCCTAAATGTTATATAATAAACGATGCACTTTCACACAAATGTCCTGGCTGCTCGGGAAGTCAATCTTTGTTGACGTGTTACGCAGCGGCGAAACGTTTTGCTGAGTTGGGTGGTATGGGGAAAGATGCGCTGATATGTGATGTCAAGATATAGAAACAAAATTTAGTGGTCCCTGCAATTTGAATTTTCGATTTGTTTCCAATTTTCCATACTAGTAAAACCATTGTGCACTGGAGCGACAGCGCAATTTAAAACTTTTTTTTTCCAATTGCTCGACATTTTTTTGGTGATCATTTTGAATATTTTCCACCAAAATTAAAAAAAAATCATACCTCCGAATTTTAATATGGAGACATAAACTGATTATAGTTCTATATAGCCAATGAATTCAACTAACTTTTGTTGATTATCACATATTAGAATTTATAAAAAAATATTATAAAATCGTAAACTTCTACTTAATAACTTACAAATAAGGGAAAATTTGCCAAAATTGGCAGCAAAGCAATCCAAGGTATTTTAAATAGTGCCATATTGTGGCAAAAAGCGCTCCAGTGGACAACATGCAAAATTGTTTGATAAGTACACTTCCATCATCATAACAGTATTAAAACTTAAATAATATACAAATTTACTACAGTGTAGATAAATAAGTCAAAAACAAACTGGTGTGTTTAAATTGAGTGCTTATGCGGAGAACAGCGAAAAGGTGAAATAGTGAGTTTTTTTAAACATTTGACTGTAGTGTGCATATACACATTGAAAGTAATGTAAATGTATATGTAATAAGGTATTTCAATAAATTTTCATGTATTTTATTCAATTTATTTGGAAATTTTGAGTACTGTACCTTTATAAAAATAAATATATAATGCAATGTCATTTTTCCATAAATCAGTTCCATCGTTTTACCCTCAAAAATGTTCATAAAATTTCAGACGTGTTACATTTTAACAAATAACTACATATAAAACTTTGTTATCGTAATAAGCCTAGCACAGATAGCACAAACCGTCAGTATCAATTAAAATAAAGTTATATGTGAAATCCTATTTATTTTAAATTTGGGAGGCGGGTATGGGTACCGCCACCCCGGGAACCATTTATTGGATAACCAACACCTCTGCCATAGGTCATCCACAATTGGTTTGCTACGTTTGGTGACTTAGCAGGGGTGCCCAGGTTCATGGGATGAAGTTTGTTCAGGTCTTGGCAGCGTACGCGTTTGTCCTGCACCTTTTGCGTGGCGGACCGGATCGATGGAGACTGGTTGAGGGAGACATAGGCCGTGACGGAAATTATTTTCCTCAGGACCTCCTGTGTGGAGTTAAAAAAAAAAGATACTATTTAGATTCATCTTTACTACATCAAAAAATAACTACGTAAACAAACATCAAAAAATATGCTACGGATAAATTGAAGCTTTTACTAGCTTTTCTATGTATTGGAATTACAATAAAATTATTATTTACATGACAAAAAATATAAACGTAAACCACTAAAAAAAAATGCTTTTAATGACTTAACTATGAAGTGATATAAGAAATAATTTTTTTTAAATACCCCTTTATGGCTAAGATTATTGTTGAGGTTTTGTAAGTTCTAACTTTTTTTCATTCTTATAAAATTATACACAAAATAAATAAAAACCACTTTTTCGCTTACTTGCCTCGTGCAAATACGACGCACGATTTTAAATTTTGTAGGCATGAGAATCGAAATATTTCTAGCTCTTAGTGATGGCTGACTTGTATTGAGAGCGCGCTGCAGGCCATCACCATGAGCCTACTACTGCCATCTGTGGTTGAGGCTTTAAAACGATTTTTTCTGTGAATTTAGATGAATATGTGGCGCGTAATTTGAATTGATCTATGCAAAAACAATTGTAATTGTGGCAAGCTATAAAGGGTGTGTCTGCTTTTTAAGAATAAGTAATTTATAAATATTTTCGTCTTTGTTTCTCAGGTGCTCGACATTCTAAATGAAGATATCGACAAATATGCGGGAAAATTCAAGGTGGTCCACGATAAAGGAACGTACGATGCCGTTAGCCTAAACCCTGAAGACACCAAAATTAAAAGACTAACCTACATTGACAAGGCGGCGGATTTACTGAGCGCAGGCGGCCTGCTGGTCATTACCTCCTGCAACTGGACAGAGTCAGAATTGACAGAGCATTTCAAACACAAATTTCAGACGAAGAAAGTGTTGCCAACCCCGCAGTTTCAATTTGGCGGGAAAGTTGGCAATGTCATCACGTCTATGATCTTTGAGAAAATAAATCTGTGATATTGTTAAATAATTTTGCTGTGTTGTTTTATTTTTTTGGTTATATACTGGTGTGTATGGTCCTTATTTTCAATACGGGGCAAGGCAAGTGTTATAGTCGAGTAGCGAGTAACTCACTACTGACCGAAAAACGTTCGCATTACGGTCAAGTAGAGTTCATTAGTGAGCGGCGCTTGGCAAGATGACGGGCTGCTACGCAACAAAGTAAATAAGCTAATTAAGCTGATTGTAATGCTTATTTTAGAAGGAGTGGAAGAATAAATTAGTAAGATGAAAATAAATAAACTACGGACACGAAAAGAGATTAATGGCAGCTAAAATAAAGAACGTCTACTATTGAACTCTACTAAAACAACGGGTTCGCACAGGGACACATGGTGGGGGAGCGTTACTCACCCGAAAAAAATGGAAGAATTGACTAAAGAGCTGACTAAACTACTCTACTAAAGTTGTGGTGTTCGGACGTGTTTAGTTACTAATATACTCAATTAAACTACTTGCATAGGTGTCTTGCTTGGGTCTTTGTGTGTGTGTATACTAAAGATATTGAAATATAAGTGTGTGTATACCAAAGATATTGAAATATAAGAGATGTGCTATCTGCAGTTTTTACTGGTTGGGACTGTGTTTCCTGGAGTCGCCGATATTTTTAACACCTTCGAAAATCAACTAAATGAATGAATTCTTTCCGTATTCAAACTATATTGTTAACCAATACTACTGCACACCTTAAAAAAAATCAACTAAATTAACGAATTGTTTCCGTATTCAAACTACTACTATTAGATAGTAGTCCGCCGACTGCGGGCGGACATCGTAATATATCTCTCATATTTCAATACTGTTTAGATACTGTTTTCAATGTTTCCAAATGTCACACTATGACATTCACCAGAATAAACATATATTTAAATATTCTTATTCACTCAATAATGAACCTGTCATCTCTAAAACGGAATGTAAAGATCTTGGCGTTTACCTTGACAGCAAACTTATATTTAATAAGCACATCGACTCGATCGTTAACAGGTCATATAAAATGCTTGGTTTTGTTCTTCGAATAAGTAAAGTGTTCAGTAACCCGCGTACAATAGTATTGTTATATTTTGCATTAGTCAGATGTACACTGGAATTTGCCTCGCCAATTTGGAACCCGCAGTACAAAGTATACATAGATAGCATAGAACAAATTCAAAACAAATTTATAAAATATCTAACCCTCAAATTCAACAATAACTGGACATTTCTAACTACAATCTACTGCACATTTCAAAGTTTGCAACAAAGGCGAGCAATAGCTGATTTGACATTCATACACAAAATTTTAAATAATAACATTGACTGTATTGAACTTCTATCCCTAGTTAATTTTAATATACCAGTAAGACGTACACGTCATACAGAACTATTTGACATGCCCAATTACAAGACAAATGCAGCAGCTAATTCGCCAATCAATCGTGCTCTTCATACGTTTAATACTATCTGTCTAAATTCTAACATCGACATTTTCTTCGATTCACTGCCCAAATTTAAAAAGAGCATCATGTCAATGATATAAATTGTTCAATGCGCATACATACATACATACATACTCACACATACACACACACCTACCCACTACGCACATCACCCGGTAATTTACTTAATATACAAAGACACTACAAAGAAACATGTCATAGGTACCCATCATGAAATGTACTTAATAATTGTAAATTGTTTTCACCATTGTAACTAATGAACTGTTTGTTTCTGTTTATCAATAAAATAAAAATAAAAAAATAAAAAATATCTTTGGTGTATACTAACACTGCTGCTGTATTTTGATTGGGTGCCTTTAGTTTTTGGAAATGACACGGTGACGGGAATGGCTCACGCTATCTCATTTCTGTAATATGAGGGAGGGAGAGGCAAGAAAATGATTACTTCTTTTTCCTTTGGAGGAGGCAGACATACGTACGTTGTGTGTCTCATCTTTTGTCTCACCATTATGTGTAAGAAAGAGCTGCAGCATTGTTGTGATAAGGAACGTAAGTTTATTGCCTTTGTTGTGCCGTCACCGAGTCAAACAATATTACTTTTTAAAATTGTCATTAGACATGTTTAAAATGATTTTTCTTTGTTTGAATTCAGGTCAGTTAACTTGTTCATGCTTTAACTATTCGTAAACAATGCTGAATATCGTTATGTTGAGAGCCATTAACCAGCAGCCGAGAATTTAATTTTTGTTGAACGATGATCTTGCGATCGTACCCTTGCAACGGTACAGGGCGATTGCGATGAGAAAGATTAATTATTTTCTAAACCAGCATTTTAACATAATAACTTAATATCGATTTTATTTCATTCTAAATTTGCTTTGATAAATGAAAATGCTCAAACTCATGGTAATAAAACTATTAAAATTATTTTGTAATTATTTTTTGATCAAAAGTATTTATGATTTTTCAATAATGTCTAAGCACAATAAGAATGTAAACTTTTTTTAAATATTTTTGTATTTAAGACCGTAAATAAATATACAAACTGGAGTATTTTCGTCACAAAACAAGGGCGGATCTTTTTTTAATGCTTTTATTTGAACTAAAATAAAAATTCTGAAAAGTAGCTTTCCCAAATAATTTATTGATTTATTATATAACAGAAGTGTACATATGAATGTGAATGAAGCAAGGAGTCTACGCCAAGACCGAATTGTTTGGCAGTCCTTTCTCTGCTTACTTACCCTTGCGGAAAAAACCGCGTGGTGGTGCAGAAAAGTGAAAATGATTTAAATTGCGTAATGGATTATAATTTGGGGAATGGCGATGCAAATAATAATCCAACTTAGCCTAGTAACAGAAGGTAGTTTAATGAAAGTTTAACACTTATTTAACATTACGGACATCAAAGCGTGAATCGAGACCAAACCAAGCCAGGTAGCGAAGGAACATCTGGGTCAGCTGAATCTAATATCCAATCTAAACTAAAGTGCCATAAATTTTCGCCCGGGAGCCGAGGTTGATTTCTTATTACTGTTTATATATCGCACATATATTTTTCAACGCATTTTCTGGACGCCTAGAACCGCCTTTGATGAATTTTGCGTATGTGAGTTTTTAAGCTACTCTTATTAGAACAAGAACGGTTGCAATCGGGGCATGAGAAAGGTTTTTCTCCAGTGTGGGTAAACATGTGTCTTTTTAGTTGTGTCTTTGTTGAACATGAATAGTTGCAGTCGGGACACGAAAAGGGTTTTTCTTCACTGTGCGTCAGCATATGTATTTTTAGTTGTCCCTTTCTTAAACATGAATAGTTGCAGTCTGGACATGAGAAAGCTTTTTCGCCACTGTGGGTAAGCATGTGTTTTTTTAAATTCCCCTTTGTAGAACATGAGTAGTTGCAGTCTGGACATGAAAAAGCTTTTTCGCCACTGTGGGTAAGCATGTGTATTTTTAAACTCCCCTTTGTAGAACATGAATAGTTGCAGTCGGGACACGAAGAAGGTTTTTCTTCACTGTGCGTCAACATATGTATTTTTAGTTGTCCCTTTCTAGAACATGAATAGTTGCAGTCTGGACATGAGAAAGCTTTTTCGCCACTGTGGGTAAGCATGTGTATTTTTAAATTCCCCTTTGTAGAACATGAATAGTTGCAGTCTGGACAAGAAAAAGCTTTTTCGCCACTGTGGGTAAGCATGTGTATTTTTAAATTCACCTTTATGGAACATGAATAGTTGCAGTCGGGACATGAAAAAGGTTTTTCTTCACTGTGCGTCAACAAATGCATTTTTAGTCGTCCCTTTAGAGAACATGAATAGTTGCAGTCTGGACATGAAAAAGCTTTTTCGCCACTGTGGGTAAGCATGTGTCTTTTTAAACTCCCCTTTATGAAACATGAATAGTTGCAGTCTGGACATGAGAAAGCTTTTTCGCCACTGTGGGTAAGCATGTGTATTTTTAAATTCCCCTTTGTAGAACATGAATAGTTGCAGTCCGAACACGAAAAAGGTTTTGTTTCACTGTGCGTCAACATATGCATTTTTAGTTGTTCTTTTCTAGAACATGAATAGTTGCAGTCTGGACATGAGAAAGCTTTTTCGCCACTGTGGGTAAGCATGTGTCTTTTTAAATTCACCTTTATGGAACATGAATAGTTGCAGTCGGGACACGAAAAAGGTTTTTCTTCACTGTGCGTCAACATATGTATTTTTAGTTGTCCCTTTCTAGAACATGAATAGATGCAGTCTGGACATGAAAAAGCTTTTTCGCCACTGTGGGTAAGCATGTGTATTTTAAGTTGTCCCTTTCTTAAACATGAATAGTTGCAGTCTGGACATGAAAAAGCTTTTTCGCAACTGTGGGTAAGCATGTGTATTTTTAGTCGTCCCTTTAGAGAACATGAATAGTTGCAGTCTGGACATGAAAAAGCTTTTTCGCCACTGTGGGTAAACATGTGTCTTTTTAAACTCCCCTTTGTAGAACATGAATAGTTGCAGTCGGGACACGAAAAAGGTTTTTCTTCACTGTGCGTCAACAAATGCATTTTTAGTCGTCCCTTTAGAGAACATGAATAGTTGCAGTCTGGACATGAAAAAGCTTTTTCGCCACTGTGGGTAAGCATGTGTATTTTTAGTTGTCCCTTTCTTAAACATGAATAGTTGCAGTCTGGACATGAAAAAGCTTTTTCGCAACTGTGGGTAAGCATGTGTATTTTTAAATTCCCCTTTGTAGAACATGAATAGTTGCAGTCGGGACATGAAAAAGCTTTTTCGTCACTGTGGGTAAGCATGTGTCTTTTTAATCTCTCCTTTATGAAACATGAATAGTTGCAGTCTGGATATGAGAAAGCTTTTTCGCCACTGTGGGTAAGCATGTGTATTTTTAAATTCCCCTTTGTAGAACATGAATAGTTGCAGTCGGGACACGAAAAGGGTTTTTCTTCACTGTGCGTCAGCATATGTATTTTTAGTTGTCCCTTTCTAAAACATGAATAGTTGCAGTCTGGACATGAAAAAGCTTTTTCGCAACTGTGGGTAAGCATGTGTATTTTAAAATTCCCCTTTATGGAACATGAATAGTTGCAGTCGGGACACGAAAAAGGTTTTTCTCCGGTGTGAGTGGGCAAGTGCTGTGCTAAAGTTGACATGTGAGAGCAGGAATAGTCACAATGGAGACATGAGAATCGTTTTTCTCCAGGTTGCGTCTTCAGGTATGCCAATGAGTCTGAAAAAGATTATGGATAAAGCTTTATATGTAAATAGCAGTAAAAAACGAGAAAATTAGGATTAGGTTAGAATTCGAGGGTTCTGTACTAGTTAACTTTAAAACAAAATTCGGTCTTACCTGCTGCATTAGTAATTCTTTCAGATCGCTCTAAGCATTCTTTTTTAATATCCGGGAGGTTTATGTCGATCTCCATATAAGGAATTTCGCCTCCAAATTCTTCTCGGGGTCCTGGTTCTTCCTTGATGGTAACAATCTCCACATTAATGCTGCCTGGAGAAATGAAACAATCTTATTAGGAAACAAAAAAAAATACATATTGTTTTCATTAAAATAACTTTCTTCTTCTTCAACAGCCCATTTCAAGCCTTGGCCTCCTTCAAGATAAGCATCTCTGTCCTCGGCCGTCGTCTTCCAATCTGCAACCTCTTGCATCCTTCCTAACATCATCCTCCCATCTCAGCCTAGGTCTGCCAGCCTCTCGTTTATCTGCCGGGTGTCCTGTTAGAACCTTCTTCGTTACTAGTGTGCTTGGCTAAAATAACTTTAAATCAAAATATTTACGATACAAGAAACCATTGACCAACCTTGTTGAAGAAAAAAATTGGACGAGAAGCTTTAAGGTTAATTTAAGAAATACAAAGGACCACAGATGTTTGCTTCACGGACCGATGCTTCAAGAAGGAAAACCATTTACTTTTTAGCCCTTTAGGGGGGGGCGGTCCGCCCGGGCGGCACTCCAAAGGGGGCGGCAAAATTTCACAAAAAATAATGTAAATATCTTGAAAGAAACTTATATTTTTGTCGCACCTACAATTCAGATGGATTGAAATGGGTACGGAATTTTTCATTACTTATTCTGGGACGAAACCGGGGGATCCCCTTACTTTAAATGAATTTATAATAATGTAATCTTGATCACTCTAGCGACTGGCAACACTGTCTGTAGCGAATTGCAGAAATTCCCCAATTTTGTTTTGCGTTTGGAATGTCTACGACTAATATTCAGTGAGAATGGTTAAGAGAGGTCCGCGGGCGATGCTTCGACAATTCTAAAAAAGTTTCATGGATCATCATGTGTTCCGGAAGATCATCAAACCATCCATGTGCTCCAAGTGCAAAAATAAGAGGAAAACCATTTTTTTGTTCTGGGTGTAGTATCATTTAAGGCTGAGGACTAGCGTGCAGATTCACTCTTAGGTTAAAACAAGTTTCATGTTACGAATGTTGTCAATTTTTCCAGTAGCGGAGTAATCTACTGACGCATTTTGAAGAAAACCTTTCTAATATCTCGAGTGGAGTTAAAAATATAATTTCAAACCATTCTTCCAAATTCGTTATTCGTAAGAAAACCATAAGCTTATTATGAGAGCAATACAAATTAAAGCTGGGGACTCAAAAGCAGATTCATCCTTAATTTTAAACCAGTTTTGGATAAGAATGTAAAATTCCAGTTGTGAATTCATCCGGTGACAAATTTCGAAGGACGCATTCTGACAAATTCTCTGATTCGAAGTGCAGTTATATAATTCTAGTTGCAGACAATGTATGTGCTGCCAAAATCAAAGAAAATCCATTTTCATGTTCTGAGTGTAGTTTCAATTCGCTGCCTACAGATTTAACTAAAACCAGTTTTATATTCGAAATGTAAAATTCCAGTTTTGCATTCAACTGCTGACTGATTTCGAAGGAAAATATTATCTTATTCGAAGTGCAGTTATAAAATTCTAGTTGCAGACTATGTATATGCTGCCAGAATCGAAGAAAAACCATTTTCATGTTCTGAGTGTAGTTTAAATTCACCTCAAACAGATTTTATTTAAACCAGTTTTGTATTCAGAATATAACGATAAATTAAATAACAAGTTGCAGATTCATCGTTTACCGAGTGAAGCTTGATATTTGAGTTGCATAGCAAATGCTGCGAAATTCTGAAAAAATTACTGTTCCGTTTGTAACTACTATTTTGGAACTCTTACATAGAATCAATCTTAAGATAAAAGCTGTCATGTGTTCTTAATACAGTGTAAAAATTCGAGATGCAAAATCCTATTGTATGGATACCATTTTCGATTTCCGAAAGTAGTTATAAATTTGTAGTAGAACTTATAAACATGATTTTTATTGGAAGAATACTCGTCACATGTGATTATACAGATCGGCATGAAGGAGGTCGTAATAAAAAAATGGATTTTCACTCCCCCCCCCCCCCCAGCGCTTGAAAATATCCGGTTGGAAGTACCCAAATAATGGGGGGGGCGGCAAAATTTTCCTGGGCGGCTGACACCCTACGACACGCTACGCCACTGATACAACCAGTGTTACCGAACCCAAAACTTCAATATCGGGAGAATTTTTGCCTAAAAATCGGGAGAAATCGGGAGAAAATGGGAGAATTTTGTATAAATCGGGAGATGACTAGAATTATTTTAATTAAATTTTTCCCTCGTCAATAATGCAAATCCCTTTTATTATTCCGAAGCAGAACCTTAACAACAAACGAAAAAACCCGTAAACAGCGCCGTCAATACGTTTATTCTAGATGTTGCCCGTGTAATAACGCAATTTTCCCTAACGTTCAACAAGGACTTATTTTACGTTTGGCAACTCAAATTTTTGTGAAACTTCGACCTTGGACTGTTACCCGTCACTTTGCGAGACGCCAAAATTCATTTAATTGATTTAATTCATTTTTACTTTTAAAAGTGAGCGACATTTATATAAGTAACGATCTTTGTCTTCGGGATGTGAAGAATTCGATGAAACGAAACAATTTTTGAATTTTAATTTCATTTAGGAACCAATCAGCCACCTCATGGGCTTTTTCAAAACACCTGTCACTTCGCGAGAAGTCATAGAATTTCGCAACTCGAACTTTTACACTGTCTTTAGGACGCATGGCAGGCAGGTAACTTACAATTGATTCTGAGTAAGGGTCCCCAAATAATAATTACACGCGGAAAATCAATTTCTCAGAATTTTGCAGCATTATGTATGCAATTCAAATGTAAAGCGTCACTCTATACACGATGAATCTTTAACTGGTAATTTAATTTATCGTTGTATTCAGAAAACAATGTTCAGAACACAAAACTATTTTAAATTGAATCTGTATGCGGTGAAATAAAACTGCACCCAGAACATGAAAAAGGTTTTTCTTTGATTCTGGCATCATATAAATAGTCTCCAACTAGAAATTTTATAACTGCACTTCGAATAAGAGAATGTTTGCCTTCGAAATGTTTCAGCAGATGAAACGACAACAGAAATTTTACATTCTGAATACTGGTATAAATTATGTCTGTATGCGGCGAATTAAAACTACATTTAGAACATGAAAATGGTTTCTCTTTGATTCTGGCAACCCATGCGTAGTCTTCAACTACAATTTCATAACTGAACTTCGAATAAGAGAATGTTTTCCTTCGAAATGTGTCAGCAGATGAATCCATAACTGGAATTTTACATTTTCAACACAAAATTGGTTTAAAATATGTTTGTATGCGATGAATTAAAAGTACACTCAGAACATGAAAATGGTTTTTCTTTAATTCTGGCAGCACATACAGAGTCTGTTACTAGAATGTTATAACTGTACTTCGAATAAGAATTTTTTTCCTTTGTATGTGTCAGCAGATGAAACCACAATTGGAATTTCACATTCTGAAAACTCGTTGAACCCTTCGATTAAAAATTAAATAAATCTACAAACTTTAGTCTGTCAAGGTTTGCGCACGAAATTCCCAGTTCTTCCCTTGCATTTTAAATGTTCCTTTTTATTGGTTATGTTTTTTAACCCTTTTGCGAAAAACAAAATTGTTCTAAAATCTAGATAAAATAATTTTTCCGACGTGTTTTTTAGAACATTTTTGTTTTAAATATTAAAATTTTGATATTGGAAAAGTTAATTGGTTCAAATAAACGTGCTTGCGAATATTCGAATTAATGAACATAAAATAGAATAAACTTAAAGTTTTAAATGCAGATTCCTTTTCTCAAGAAAATTAGTAATAAAACTGTCTCTACTTTTTATTGCATTCAAAGAATTTTATTTTAAAATAAATTGTGTGGGACGATTTGCGTCTCCTGTGATTAGACGGTTTAGTTGAAATCTAAATGCGGTGAATCAAAACTACACTCAGAATATGAAAATGGTTTCTCTTCGGTAAGTCTGCAAATAGAATTTAAAAAAACCCGAATCCAGGGAATTTTTCAGTTTTTTTTTTTTATAGACAATTATTTGCCTGTTGAGCGGACCATATACAAAGAATTGACGAGAAGCGACAAATCGCTGAGAACTTCAAAAAATCGGGAGATTTGAAGCCATTCCGGTAGATCGGGAGATGAAGTGAAAAATCGGGAGATCTCCCGAAAAATCGGGAGCTTCGGTAACACTGGATACAACTTATACCTACCACATATAAGACGAGGTCTTAACATTAGAAAGACCGGAGCCTTCATTTTGACTGCAGCCCAAAGTAATTTGAAAATATAATGCTTAATAGAATTGCATTGGTGTGATTTTTTTTACATTTCATGATTTATGGTTTTACAACTATGGTGAAAAAAATAGGTACGTATCTTTTATACTTTTTGAGATAAATTGACTTATACCTATAAAGACCGCCACCGTCAAAGTGACGGCTCGGGCCATTATGCTGAGTTTGATTACAACCTTCTTTACCCAAGTTTACAACATACCCATTCCTCCTAGTTTATGATAGAACTAATATGTCTGTCTCTTTCTTTCGGTACCACGTGTCATTCGAACTCGATCTGCATGTTGATTGGTCACTGTCACATAATTTATAAAAATACCAAAAAAATATATCTCTCGCCCAAATTTATTTTATGGCTTGTTGGAGAAGGACAGAGTATACAAATAACAGAGCTGATCCAGTTGCGTTAGCTCCTGAAGAACTGACAGAATATTTTATTGGATAGCAAACACGTCCGCCATAGGTCACCCCAAGAGGTTCGCTATGTTTCGTGATTTAGCAGAGGCGCCCGGGTTCGTGGAGTTAGGTTTATCCGGATCTTGGCCGCAGATGCGTCTGCCAAACAATTGCGTGGCAGACCAGCAGAGATGATTTTTCGACTTCGCTAGCAGGACTCTCGGAATATTGCCCCTTGCACCGCAGTGATGGGGATGGATTCATACGTCCGCCACTCTTGAGCACACTGACCCCCAGTTTCCTACCCACCCCTCCAATCTCATTTCCTTCCCAGAACTTATTCTTCTTCCTTTCCTTATAGGTATCCTCCACACAGCATCCCCAAAGATGACAAATGCCCTGATGGGAATTATTTTTCTTAGGGCTTTTTTGTGGAGTTTATGTAAATGAAAAAGAAAAAGAAACGAAATCGGAAAATAAAACTTCTGAAAGACGACAGTGCCAAATTAATAAAAAAATATGAGAAAAACCAAATAAATGCACATGTGATAATTGTAAGAAACCCGTTGGCGGAAAGTGCATTCTAGTAGTATTGTAGATTTTATAAAAAAACGTAACGTAAATCGATATTTTACAAACATAACACATGCTTGTATCAAAATTAGAGCATTTTGCACTCATGTTTTTTTTTTTCAGGATGTCCTGAAGAAAAAAAACCCTCATGGCCCATGTCATCTTTGGGGATGCTGTGTACATTTATGTGTGCATTGGTGTTTAAGTGAAAGGAAGGAGAGGAAGTTCTGGGAAGGAAAAAAGTGTGAGGGGTGAATAGGAAAAATTGGTACATGTATCCAGGAGTGACGGCCGAATGAATCCATCCCTCTTAATGCGGTGCAAGGCGACGGGTCGAGAGAGGTCCTGCTGGAGAGGTCCAGATTAGGTCTCCCTCAACAAGTGTCTCCCCACCCGGTCCGCTACGCAGTAGATGGGCAAACGTATTCGCCACCAAGACCAGACAAACCTACCCCAATGAACCCGGACACCCCTGCTAAGTCATCAAAGTAGCGAACCACTTGGAGTGTCCTGTGGCAGAGATTTTGGTTATCCGATTAATGATTTTCGGGGCGGCGGTACCCATATCCGCCTCCCAATTTGAAAAAAAAGTGATCAGCCGTCAAATTGACGGTCGTGGTCTTTATAGGTATGGAACAGTACCCGGTCTTTCTAGTGTTAACTGGAGAATTTGGGAACTTCTGTCAGCATTGTAAGTTAAAACTAAGTATGAGTAGTTAGACAGTTCGCCGTAAAGATACAGAAAATAGATTTTTTATTACAGAAATAGATTTTTTTCATGTTTACATTATACCTGCAAAGCTACTGCAAGTAGCTTGTCGGCAGGAACAGTGTGGACAGAAACATAGTACAATTAAGTATAATACAATACAATACATTTTAAACAAATACCAAAATCACTAATGAACTACTAGTGAGGACGTCAAAAAGAAGGATATAGTTCAGTCAGCGATACATTCCAAAACGGACAAGAATTCGGAACAACTGAAATAAAGATTCAACATATTCTAACTTTTGTAAGGCAACTTACTGGTTGTCGGAACACTCGCCACATAATCCAAACATTCTTTTTTTTCACCACCACCCTCTTTCCGAGGCCCTGGATCCACGTTGATGAAAATGCTCTCTGTGTTAGGAAGATCCATGGCCTTCTGTCTGTGATAGCTTCGATTTAATATAACGACGATAAGTCACAGATCAAAATAAATTAAACTGGAATTACCTGTGTAAGCAAATGTAAAACTTTGGTTTCTGTATTTCAGGGTGTAAAGTAAAGTTAACTTGTTAATAATAGTCATTATTAACAAGTTAACTTTACACCCTTGTTATTAAGTTAACTTGTTAATAATGACTATTATTAACAATGAGAAAACGCAAAAAAAATGTAATGCAATCCCTAAAGAAATGGACTAATTGGAATCAGTTTGTAATGGAATGTTTTAATAATGGTTAAGAGCTGGTTCACACTCAGCTATCAGATATAAAAGATCATAGCACGCCAAATAACGCTCTCCATACAATCCCTTCAGACCGTTCACACGTAATTATAATGACCCCCTCTCCTGTTTTAGTCGGAGGAGAGTTATCTTCTGGGATATCGCGTCTGGAGCGGTTAGGTCTGAGATGTGTATTGTCTATGATTGATCTGCGCTTAAAAACGCTTAGGTGTGAACGGTCTGAAGGGATTGTATGGAGAGCGTTATTCGGCGTGCTATGATCTTTTATATTTGATAGCTGAGTGTGAACCAGCTCAATGGTGTTTTTCTATGTAAATATTTCCCTAATAGGGACACGCTTAATATTCACTTTTTATTTCAGAAACACTTAATATCAGTTATATAATAACTAAAAGTAAGTATTTCAGTTTCCGAAATTGGAAAATAATGCATTTTAGTAGATATTTCATTAAAAAACAGACAATTACACATATTTTCTTCACGCCGTGTTTTGATATAATAATATTAAAATAGCTTTTTAGGCTAGTTTTTTTCTTCCTTTTTTAATTAAACTCAAACTAAGAACCTATTTTAGGGTCATATATTAATATTTTGGATTTAAAAAGAGAAGAAAAAAAACTAACCTCAAAACTTTGACATCAATGACAATGGTCGCCGAGCGAATATTCGTTTTTAATTTTAACGAAATAACTATTAAAATTCATTATTTTTCAATTCCGGAAACTGAAATACTTACTTCCCATTATTATCTAACTGATGTTAAGTGTTTTTGTAATAAAAAGTGCATATTGAGCGTGTCCCTATTAGGGAAATAAATACCACGATCAATATTGAATATTAGTAAATAATAAAGTTATCGGGCGCCATGCTATTTATGCACAATAACCAAGAATATAATAATGAATGTATACGGTAAACCAAAACGGGAGACAACTAAATATAATTACGTTCGTTGGAGCCTACAAATTCTATCTGATTCCCGGTACATGCTGTCACAACTCACAACCAACAGTGTTGCCAACTCTGAATCTCCGTTCCCGCTAGATCGTGACGGATCGTCGGGGTCAGAATTATTCCGTCAGACACCCACATATTTTGAGCACTCCAATCCGCTAGATATGACGGGAAATCCGTCAAGTTGGCAACACTGACAACCAAAGGTTCGTGATTGTGTTTAACAAGTTAGCTCCATAGATTTATAAACAACATAAATCTATGGTTAGCTCATGGAAGGGGAGAGCAGTAAGATGGCGTTTATAATAGGTCGGAATCTTTGGTTTCATAGAGCCAAAGCGAAGATTTTTGTTTTTAAAAAGGTATTCCAATAAAATTGAAGTTTAATTTATATTTTAACTTACATTTAAGAAGTCCGGTTTCAATGCAAAAATTCCACCATTTTTGCTAAAAATAAAAACATAGATTTTCGCCAAAGGTGTACATTTAAATTATTTTGTCATTCACTTTTTGATTTTAATGTAAAACTTGATGTTCTCTCTTTCGAACACCGTTAAGATCCCATTTCTCGCCTTTTTTGTACATTGACGCCAATCTTGAGGAAAATAATTTCCCTCAGGGCCTACGTCATCTTTGAAAATGCTGTGTGGAGAGTAGAGGCAAATCATTCATCAGCCAAGCTGTTGACGGGACTGCGTTGCTACAAGACGTAGAAGCAACCCATTTGACAAATGTCAACTCAACACAATGTTCCTTCCTCAGCTGGCTAAGTCCTCCTCGCGACATAAGCAATATTTTCCGCTTAGTTCGGTGGTAGTAGGAGATTTTCAAACATTGTTGAGTTATTTGTAACCCGGAAATGTTTGTCTTCCTTTTGAATAAAAAAAATTGAATTGTAGGTAATATCACTTTTTCGGTGGCTTGGTTGGCTTAGATCATGTTTAACCCACTGGCCACAAACCCCGGCAGCCTGCCGAGAGTGCCGAGTTAGAGTAGGTCCGCCAAAAAAACGAAAAACGAGCGCGACAACGACATTTTTGAATAAAATTTTAAATTCCGAACGCTCTGTAGGTAATTAATCATTCATTTCATAGAATTGGCTATAATATGTTTTTTATGTTTTTCCCTGATATTTGTGTTCCAAGTTTTGTATGTAGCCAGCCGCCATTTAATTTCCTTCAAAATTGCGAGTGGTTCTAGGCTTTTGGCAGTGACCCTGCACATCCCTGATTACTTTGGGGACTATCATACCAAATTATTTTATTAGCTTTTAGTATACACGTATGTAAAAAACAAAAATTATTACTGTTCGATTTATGATATTATGTTTTTTTGTAACTTTATGAATAAAAATGTGAAAAAAAAAACTTACGAAAAAAGAGAAGGTTATATTTGTATCCTTATTTACACATATTTTAATATTTAAAAAATATATATATTTATGTTTTTCTTTACCTTAATCTAATATGTAAACAAATTTAAAGAAAACAATTCATTTGAATAGGTATATGGTTCAAAAGTTACAATAGATTTAGTACACCGATGCAGGTTTTCAATTTTTGGTACAAAATTATTTATGTGGCTAATGGGTTAAGGCATTTAAAACACAGAATTAAAATACGGTTCACGGCAGTAGGTATGTATATAGCAGCACGGTTCAATTAGTGCCTTTTTCCAAATTTTTCTTATGATTTCTGCCATTTTAAATGTTATTTTCTATTAATTTTGCTAGAGCAGACAAAGACAGGCACCTATCACTTTGAAGTATTTTTGTTGTCATTGACCCTCGACGGTAAAAAGGTTTCTAACCCATGTCTTAACATGTCGAATGTATTTTTCTTTTGTTATTCCAGATACCATTAAGGCCCGTTTATATTAGGAATAAGCGATAAGAATAGGCCGGGGCCGTAATCCGTAATATTTTAGATGGTCGTTAATAATTGGAATAGGAATAGAATAGAATATGCCCATTGAAGTGACAATGCCGCTATCACTTGTCTATGTCAACTGTCAACCGGGAGATTATATTAGATTATAAGAGATGTTCATTACTATTTATTAGATCACTTTCGTCTTCAGCGAATATAAATTTAAATTCAGTAAAGTATTTATTAACTCCGCGTAAATATTTGTTCACAAAATTATTATTCAACTAAAGTGAATTGTAGATACCATACAGTATTGATCGAAAATACGTAAATCTCAGCATATATCTAAGCTTTCTGTAATCTATAAGATAAAGTTGAACCATCTTTTCGGTTATGGAAAATTATTAAAGATTATTGCCATCTATTATAAACGATTACAAAGGTTTCCTATCTTCCAACTTCTACGGCCTAGGGCTTATCGAATACGGATTATGGCCCGTTTATATAAGGAATAAGCGATAAGAATAGGCCGGGGCCGTAATCCGTAATCCGTAATATTTTAGATGGTCGTTTATAATTGGAATAGGAATAGAATAGAATATGCCCATAGAAGTGACAATGCAACTATCACTTGTCTATGTCAACTGTCAGCCGGGAGATTATATTAGATTATAAAAGATGTTCATGACTATTTATTAGATCACTTTCGTCTTCAGCGAATATAAATTTAAATTCGGTAAAGTATTTATTAACTCCGAGTAAGTATTTGTTCACAAAATTATTATTCAACTAAAGTGAATTGTAGATACCATAGAGTATTGATCGAAAATACGTAAATCTCAGCATATATCTAAGCTTTCTCTAATCCATAACCGTAAAAGATAAAGTTGAACCATCTTTTCGGTTATGGAAAATTATTAAAGATTATTGCCACCTATTATAAACGGTTACACAGGTTTCCTATCTTCCAACTTCTACGGCCTAGGGCTTATCGAATACGGATTACAGACTATTCCTAATATAAACGGGCCTTTCCGGACTATTCCTAATATAAGAAGGGCCTTTAATGTGGAGACTGCGCCCGTCAAAGCAGATCCAGAACCCCGCGAAGAATATGGAAGAGAAATTCCTCATGCGGAAATAGACATGGATCTGCCAAAGGAATGCTTAGAGCATTTTGAAACTATAGTCGAACAGATACCAAGTGCTTTCCCAAAATTTCAAACGGGGAAGAACGTACAAAAACTTTGAAAAACCCAAACTCGAAAGGCACTCCACCATTATATTATTAATATTAATATTTTTCATTTCTTATTATTTATTCGACTCTCGAAAATTCCGAATAATCAAAAGTCGCACAGAGCTAAAATTTGGTAAGGACCTTGGATACACCATTACAAATAAAATACCAAAAGTCCCCATCAATTCCATGTCCGCTAAAAAAAGGCCAGCGGTGGGGAAACTGCGGCCCGCGTAGCTCTATGCTGCGACCTTCGAGCACTTTAAGTATATCTATACTATTGGGTGATGAAAAAACCGCAAACAAATATTATATTCATAACGTCAGAATGACTTTCTTTTATCCCAGATATCCATCATACCAGAAGAAGGTTCTAATAGGACACCCGACAGGTAAACGAGAGGCTGGCAGACCTAGGCTGAGATGGGAGGATAATGTCAGGAACGATGCAAGGGAACTACTTCATGTTGCAGATTGGAAGACGACGGCCGAGGACAGAGGGCGGTGGAGGCTTATTTTGAAGGAGACCAAGGCTCGAAATGGGCTGTAGCGCCATTGAAGAAGAAGATCCATCATACCATCCATCTCTCCATACCAGAATACCAGGAGAGATTGACGAAAGTACGAATCCAATAGTACTTACGCCTGCCAGCCGATGCTTCTCACGCTAGCTGTTAACGTAAGTAGTGCTACTTGCTTGAATCCAGTTTTATTACAAGGTAGCTTTTTAACTCACTTCAAGTACAAAGATGGTTTTGCATAAGGCGCGGCAAAGATGTATTCGAATTCGGGTTCTAAAATTGTATTCGTAGAGACGCAAGGCTATTAATAACGCCCGGTACGTGCTTAGAATGTTGTACTGTGTGCATTTCCGCGTTTTAAAGATTTCCACCAAAAATAATTAGTAACAAAAAAATGATGTGGTAAAGTAAATAAAGAACTGATTTAAAGATATGTTTATGTAACTAATGTTAACAACTCAGGTATGCTTTGTACGTCATACGTATGTCTAGTAACATTACATGGTCGTGTAAGCAAGCTTATGGGTCCGAGTGGTTAAAAAGAAAAGAAAAACTAATGTTTTGTAGTTATTTGAAGTTATGTTTAATAAAGCAACATTGTTAATGTGATATGTGTTTGAAAATTTATTTCTGTTCTTTATGACGGAAATTGCAGCACATTTGTTTTTGTTAAAACATAAATCATTGTGTGCACCATTCGTGAAGTGTTAATAGGTCTTTTTGCAAATCGGCGCAATCTTCCAATGATGTTATTTTTAGTACAGCTTAAGGTCGTCGGCAAATAGGAGATATTTTGAAAATTTTATTTAACTATGTCGATGATAAAGATTAAAAATAACAAGGGTCCAAGTTGAGAGCCCTGCGGAATTCCCGATGTTACAGTAAAAATAACAAGGGTCCAAGTTGAGAGCCCTGCGGAATTCCCGATGTTACAGTAAAAATAACAAGGGTCCAAGTTGAGAGCCCTGCGGAATTCCCGATGTTACAGTAAAAAGATCCGCAGAGAATTCTCCTACTTGTAGTTTTCTTTGAGTAATGTAACTCTCAAATCATCTCAGAGTATTTCCACTAATGCCAAACTTTTCAAGCTTCTTGATTGGCGCACACGTCATTCAATTCAATAGAAATTGTTTACTTCTAGATCAGCGTTTGACGGTTGCTCCAATTTCACGATTTTCAGTAGATTTTCATTATTTTTTCTGGGATTCCTCGAATTTTGATGTTGCATGACTTTTTTGAATGTTCGATATCGTTTAGTTTTCTCTGAACTTCTCGTAGGACACTCTTGATATCAAAATATCGTTTTCGTTTTTTCAACTTTTTAAATTTTTTTATTCATTTCATGAATTTGCTTGGAAATGTCGTCGATTTTGTTTGCACAATAATCAATTGAAACCATAAAGTCCGTGCTATATTTTCGAAGCTCTTTAACCCTAGAAAGATATCGTGCGCCTCAGAGGCGCCCGCGAAACCGATATATCACTGTCTTTTTTTAACCGATGCGTGTACAAGCTTGTGTTTCCGGGCCAACTCAGACGTCAATCAACACTGTCGAGGGACAACCGCTGCTGTTCGGTAAGTACCACAGTTTTGTTGCTATGACAACGCGTTGAGCTCGAGAGGCGCATGTTTATCTTCTGTGTAACTTTTATGACTGTGTAACAACTGTATGTGGATTTATAAGACATTTGATTTTTTTTAGTATTTTTTGAAATTTGAGACTAATTATATCGTAATTAATTACTTAGTAAGACAAAATACTAAAATGTTAACTATTTTTAACCAAAATATCCTTTTATATAGTTACTTCTATAAATACCTCTAAGTTCTGTTACTTTTTCTAAAACCTTACATATTTCCTTAAAATTAAAAAAAAATAATAAAATATATTTGTGTTTTATTTACTTAAAAATTTAACACTTGATTGAAGTTATAAAAATAAAGTAAAATTGTTTCATTATTTTAATAAATCGGTTTTTTAAAGTGTGCGCCTCTCAGGCGCATGTTTATCTTTTCAATACTAAAAAATAAGGTTATCTTTCTAGAGTTGAATTCTTGCTTCATTTCGGTTAATACATTCATAACTTGAGCTGATCTGGTCATTAAGGCCAGTTTGGCCTGCTTGTGTAAAGTTAGCCCTTTGCTTCTGTAAGTGTGATTGATTTTGTATTAACCCTTAACAACACTCGCTATTTTCAGCCTACACAAATCCTTTTTTTGTGTATTACAGACTGTGTTGTCCATTTACAATACACATGTGACACAAACTACACATATATGGATAAATAGAAATAGAAAAGATAAATAGTAACATGAGATTTATACATATAGCGGGTAATTAGTGGTGCTTAAATGCCTCTTAAATTCTTCGAGGCTACTGTTAAATATATGTCAATAGTTTTGGAAGTGTTATTTAATAGCACCATACCTCGTATCATGCTATGCCGAGCCAGTACGTCCGTTCTGCTATGTGGTATACATAGAAGTTCGTGGTACCGTCCCTGACTGTAGTTGTACGGCACAAACAACTTATAGCATTCCAGGAGGCATGGGCTATCTATTAAATTATTTATTATTTTGTACGCCGTTACTGCAAGGGCCCCTCTCCTCCTCGACTGGAGACTTTGGCAACGCGTTTCTGTGAGCAGATCTTCATGATGCACGAATTGCGGGTACTCTCCATGCATTCTCATATACAGGTATCTCAGAAACTTTTTTTGGATCTGTTCCAATTTTTCAATGTATTTTTTCTGGTATGGGGCCCATACAGCAGAGGCGTACTCAATTTTAGACCTTATAATGCAATTATGCATAGCCATCATTGCTTCAGGATTTGTAAACTTTGTAAATTTGGGGGGGACCTAGGTCCCCTATGAATTTATGCTTCGTAAAAATAGAAATTAGCACTTTTTGTGATTTATTTATTTAAAATTAATGAAAGACGTATAATAAATCCAGGAAAACTAGTTTATTACATTTTTAAACAAACTTGTAAATGTTTAGGAATTTTAAGCGGAGTGATCTCATTTTTCGATTGATCAGGACCCCTTGGGCCAGGCAAATGCACAATAATGTTAAGCACGAACTCGTGACCGCGATGGCGGTGGTTTTCCCCATTTGTACCGGTTTTTGCCAAAAAATGCATTAGAGCTACTGTCACTCAGATTTGCATTTTTCAGGCTATCATTTTCCGAGTCATAAAAATGCAATCAAGGCATTTTACTCATGTAACTACATTCGTGGGGGACCTAAGTCTCCATACTTTGTACCTCGCCAACCAAAAACGTCAGCCCGGTGATCTGACCTGGTGATCAACCTCTCGGGAGATACTAAGAATACACGGAGCTGCAAGCGCGTAAGGCTTTGAATAAAAGAAATATTTGCGATAACCTGCTTGGTGGGGGACTCTACTCCCCCGCGAGTAGTGTTAAGGGTTAATTTAATTAAGGTTTGATGCACTGGATTAGGTAACAAGAACACAGAACTGCATTACTAGTAGAGAGTGAAGGTGAAAATCAGAATCGACTCGTGCACGACTTAAATTAATTAAAGAGCTAAAATTAATTTTCTGTGATATATTTTAAAATTATGATTTTATGAAGGTGTTTTTATTTATTTTTACCTCCTACTTACTGTTTTGTGATGACACACTTTTATGATATTACATTTATTTTATAAAATTAGCTTCATCGGTATGAGTGCGGTCGCAAACGAACGCGTGAACCGTCGCTGTGTGTATACAAATACATGCAATAAAGGGTTCACATGAATATAAATTAATCGGCCCTATAAGAACCCTGTCATTTATTTGCGAGCGGACAAGTGTGTAACATGGCCATCTTTAACAGCAGGTGATGTTAATTTATTTTAAACTAGCTTTTCCCCGCGGCTTCGCTCGTATGGTATTACGGGAAATTACTGTAGCGCTTGCATTTATCAATTATTCCCCCACCCCCTCCCGCATTCCATACATTCATTCCCTTGCATTCAGTTTTCAAACATCTCGCCTGCCACCTAAATTTCATAATGCTATAGCACAAAAAAAAACGAATTATCCAATCTTGTTCATTCGTTCAGAATTTATGCGCTTACAAACATTTCGGATGTTTATTTTTATTAAAATTTTTGAAAGTTTGTAAATATAATAAAAAATTACACTATACATATATTATTCAGTCTTCATAATCGTTACGAATTATATTTTTAATGCAGGAACTCTCATCTGACATTTATTCCAAAACATAAGCTTGTCCAAAAAAATCAAAACATATTCTAATATTTGAATTTTCTACCAGCATAGAGCCCACAAATATATCAACATCGTTTCCATGGTAACGATTTTTTTTCTGACGTTAGCAAAAACTCGCTTTTGTTAGCCACAGAAAACCTAAACAAATATAATATATTAATATTTATAATTTCATAACGCCAGAGCTTACCATCATATACAGCCTATAGTCTTCGCATATAATTTAGCTTTCTATTGGTGAAAGAATTTTTAAAGTCTTTTTACTGGTTATTGCGTGAAAGCGTAGCAAACAAACTCGAGCAGTTTCGCATTTATAATAGTAGTATGGATTAAATTAATTAATAAAAACAGACTTTTTTCTTCTCTGTATACTTCTATTCTTCTCTAAATGTTCCTAACTAGAAAAAATTGGATAAAAAAAATATTTAAAAATACACATATGTTTGAAGAATAAATAAACACTAGCGCTTTTAAAGAATCACATATAAAATCTTTTAACATCCCAGTTTGTCAAACCGTTGCCTTAGTTCTTTTGTCCAAACGTCCATTCTGATTTTTTTTTTTGTTATTGTTTTTGGGGTGTTATGCCGTGTTTCGCTAACTCCTTCTTTAGCCAACGTTTCGGACAGCGTTACAGTGTCCATCATCAGGGCAGATGAGCAAATGATATTGGTGAGAGTGTATACTTATGTGTGTCGAAGCGATACCGTGCTGCCAGCTCCATTTCTCTACGAGCTGGTGTTAGAAAAAATTCAGCATGGTTTTTTGCGTTTAGCTTTGGTGTAGCCGTCAATTACTGGATACCAAGAACTATTGAGCTTAGCTCCGTCGTCTCTGTTAATATTGATGGGGTTTTTATGGATTTCAATTGCCTCCGTAATTAGGCGTGCTCTGTAAGTTTTGGGTCTTCCCAGGACTTCAGGAACAAATCCAAAGTAATGGCCGGTTTCGATTAAGTGCTCGGCGATTGCCGATTTGTCAGGGTGGCCAAGTTTACAAGCACGAAAGTGTTCCGAAATCCTTTTGGAGATCGTTCGCTCTGTCTGGCCTACATAGATCTTGTCACATCCGGAACAGCTGAGTTTATATACTCCATCTGTTTCCAGAGGAAACTTAGTCTTTGCCGACCTCAGTAGGTCTTGGATTTTAGTTGTGGTTCCGAAGACCGTCTTGATGTTCTCTTTTCTCAACAGCCTGGCAATTCTGTCTGTTACATTATGGACGTAAGGCAGGAAAGCGCAGCCTTTTGACTCTTGTTCGCCCCTGTCTTCGTTTCGTGCTGATTTGGCTCTTATGATTTGCCTTGTCTGCCTTGCTGGGTATCCGTTACGCTCCAGTGCATCGGTGAGTTTGGTCAGTTCTAATCCGAGTTTTGGCTCCTCACATATTCTGGTCGCTCCGGTTACCAAAGTATGGATGAGTCCTCTCTTCTGAGCGGGGTGATGATGCGAATCAGCGTGGAGATACCTGTTTGTATGTGTTGGTTTTCTATAAACTGTGTGTCCTAGGCTACCATCCTCTTTTCGCATCACCTCCACATCTAGAAAAGGCAGGATTTTTTGGTTATTTTCCAGCTCCATTGTGAATTTAATTTTGCTGTGGAGTGAGTTGAAGGTTGGCTAAAGAAGGAGTTAGCGAAACACGGCATAACACCCCAAAAACAATAACAAAAATACTTTTTGGTCGTGAAAACCTAAAAACATACCATTCTGATTTTTGTTCAATCTCCACTTTAAAATTAAAATTAAAAATAAAAAAAAATAAAATTAAAATATAAAATGGTAGTTAATCCTTTAACTAAGAATTATTTAAACAAATGAGAACTTTACCTTTACGAAAATAGCATTGTCTTAAAGACCTATCATAATGTTCCATTGAAAGAATGAAAGAAAACCTTCTCTTCCTGTAATATTTTCTAATGGTCGTTTGGACAATTAAGAACTAAGGCGACGAAACCTCTTATGGGCAAAGAACTTATAAATGAATAAATAAAGAATATAAACGCTAGAAATATTTCGATTCTCACGCCATACAAAATTTAAAATCGCGCGTCGTATTTGCAGGAGGCAAGTAAGCAAAAGTGATTTTTAATTATTTTGTGCATAATTTTACAAGAACGAAAAAAAAATTAGAGCATACAAAACCTCAAAAATAGTCTTAGCCATAAAGAGGTATTTTTTTTTAAATGTTTCTTATGTTACTTCATAGTTAAGTCATGAAAAACATTTTTTAGTGCTTTTCGCTTATATTTTTTGTTACGTAAATAATAACAATTTTATTATTTTATTGTAATTCCAATACATAGAAAAGCTAGTAAAAGCTTCAATTTATCCGTAGCATATTTTTTTGATGTTCATATTGTAAACCGATTTGTCGTAAAGATGAATCTAAATATTATCTAAATAGGATTTCACGTATAGCTTCATCTTAATACCGTTACCGAGAGGGGGGGAGGGGGGAGGCGAATCCGGGAAGGAGGAGGGGAACTTGTGGAACGGGGGTAGAGAGCGAAGAGAGTGGGGAGAGGGAAGGCGGAGAAGACAGAGTGAGAACGCGAGAGGGGAAGGGGAGACGGGAGAAGAAGAGGAGGCGGAAGGGGGACGGGACGAATGGGAAAGGACGCCGGGAACTCGCTAGTTTTATAAATATGATTGCCTAATATGAGTAGTTTTGATTCAGTAGGGACCAGCCGGTGCGACGTTCCACGGTGCTGGTGCTTCTGCTGTCCATGCTGCTAGTGGGAGTGTGCTCCTACGTCGTGTTCTTCTTCATGATGGTCCAAGAAAGTGTTTCCACAGGTAATTATTCATTCATGTACACTTAAACCATTTCAATCTAAATTTGACTTCTTAATTAGCGTTCCCGTTATTTTTTTGCCAACAAAAATTACTGTATATTTTTACTGCGATAACTTACAGCACAATTTTGGTATACCCATCTACTAAATATGTAATACAATTTATATATTTTTTGTTGTCTTTTCAATTTATAATGACAAAGTAAACCATGTGTTGCTCTGTAAAACAAAGTTTTTATTTTTGCTTTCACATTTAGAAAAACATTAATTACATTATCAAAACGTTACAAACATTGCCTATAAAACAAAGAAACGACATTTACAGCCTTACTAAAACACCCAGTGAAAATTTTATTCAATTGATAAACGGCCGCGGATGTGAAAATATTACTATTTAAATTATTCATGGAAAGATATATACATAGCTTACACAGCCTGAGAGAGTTTATCCATTATAAACAACTGCTTTGTTAATGATTTCTGAACGAATTTTGGAATTTTTCCAAAGTATTTTGAATGTTCTATATATTTCTTATTTTTGAAGTCCACCGCGTCCATAATTCTCCAGTCACCTGGTATATTTGTATTGAAAATTATGACAAGCCATTGAACATTCCGTGTTATTGTTTTATAGAGATTTAGACATGTAATAGTTATTGTTTTTATTGAAACATTATTTAGGCCTAAATTATTCAGTATCAAAAATAGAGTATCTCTATTAGTTTATCTATAATTTAAAATATTCAAAAACTTAAACTGTCCAAAAACATTGTAATGCCTGTCGCAACGCTCCAATTCTGAATTTCAAAATGGCGGGTGTCAAACAGCTGATTCCAGTTGCCTACAAAATTGATGCTTCGGTTTTCATAATGTTGATCTCGATTTGTAAAGCTAAAAAAATTATAATTTCAAACAATTTGTATACCACTCTCCCGTAATAATATTAAAAATATAATAATATAATAAATAAATAAAAAAAAAAACTATTAAATAAAAGAAATTATTCAATAAATAATGTTTTGCTTATTGAATAGTTTCAAAGCTTCTTCCATACAAAACGACAACATCTGTTGAAAATAAACAAAACTTTTAGAGAATGATGACGTCACACGATTCACACTGGATACGGTGGTTTTCGGGGAACTTGAAAAATTAAAACTTTGACAATTATTTTAACTATTAAAACTAACTATAAAAATAAATATGCAGTTATTTAACCGACCTACACACACTAACATACGTGATACGTCCGAAACGCAACAAGCTGTATCACGTACGTTCAGGTAAAAAAATAAGTGTACCCGAAACCCACAAATATGTACATCAAGTTTGTCCCTGCGTTTTATATAAAAACCATCGCGTGCATGCGCACATCAAATCCCCAAAGTTTCATCGTAATTGGATGAATGGTTTAGCAACGCATAGACATCTCATACATTCCCAAAAACATTTTGATTTTTATATATAATATATAGATGATAATTGTTTCTTCTCATTCCTGCAAAATTGTCAAAAAGGAGTTAGCAAAACACACGAAAACTTATTTTGCAATAATTCTTTTTACAACATGGCATAGTTTAACCCAGCTTTTTTTGAAAGGAAACTATTCTCAAATAAAAGTTCACATTCTCTTGTCTGATAAACAATCTCCTCTTGCCAGCAACAAGAGTAAACGCCTCGATGGACCACACGGTAGAACCATGTCATGACTTTTACCAGTTCGCATGCGGTGGATGGCAAGAGCACAACCCTACCCCCAATTGGACCACGAGCTGGAGAGTGTTGGATATGATGCAAGACCGTCTCTTCAGGAACTTGCGCATCCTTCTCGAGGAAGGTTACAACGAGGAACTGCCCAAGAGCGTCATTAAAGCCAAGGCGCTCTACAAGACGTGCATGAATACAGGTTGGTGGATTGTTACATTCTTTCTAAATGGGACGTAATTACGCTATAGGTAATGCGTTCCAGAAATTGAAAACACTCTAGCCACAGGCATGGCACTTGTGAATGTGCATTAACCCATTGCGAAACCAAATTACCCCAAAGGCATATTTATTTAATTTATTTTATGTATTCAATAATATTATTATTCAATTTATAAAACTAGTTTATTAATAAACAAGTTCTGCTGTGTAATTATTATTACGCGTGACAGCTGTTTCGCCTTCTGAAGGCATTATCAAACTGTTATCATGCCACTTACAGACGATATATTTTTATATTATTTCTAGATAGGTATTTACGATGACTAATTTCTAATTTCCGAGTAAACTGACTGAAATTATTAATGGTTATTATCATGTTTAATGTTTCCCCAATTACTTGCATTGTTTAATTCAACTGAAGGTTGTTATGTTCTCTAATCGTAATGTGAATTATTCCCAAATGATGACTCATTGTTTTATTTTCTAGCATAATTAAGTTTTTGAAATTGGCTTGAACATATCTAATAAAGGTGAGTGAATTATATTTGTTTGTTCATTTATAAAAATAGCTCTCGGACTATTAAAATGTTTGTTAATTTCCAACTGCTCTAAAAGATTGAGTTTGCGTCCTTTATTTGTATGTGTAAAGCAGTTGGCTTATTATCATTGCTAAGTGAGTGATTCTCATTTAGGAGATGTTTGGCAAATTGTAACTGTATTTTATTATAATTATATATATTTTTTTAAAACAGCACATTTATACATAAAACTTTACCAAAAGCGCAATATTTTTCTGAGGCCTTATGCTAAAAGTGCCTATGTCAAGTTTGTGAATCGCCCGGAATATATTTTTTTTAAATTAGCTCCACACAGGAGGCCCTAAGGAAAATAATTCCACTCAGGGCCTATTTCATCTTTTTACGGTCTATTTCATCTTTTTATGCCTATTTCATCTTATTAGAGGAAGAAAGGAGAGGAAATTCTGGGAAGGAAAAAGATGTGAGGGGTGGGTAGGAATCTGGGGGTAAGTGTATCCAGGAGTGACAGACGAATGAATTGGTATCATTTTTATTACAAACTAGCTTTTACCCGCGGCTTCGCTCACATGGTATAAGGTGGAAATACTATTGATTCATTCATTCACTCATTCATTCACTCACTCACTCACTCACTCACTCACTCACTCATTCATCCCCAAAGTTTCATCGAAATCGGATGAACGGTTAGCAATGCATAATTTCATGATGTCAGAACTCACTATTATATATAGAAACCATCGAGGGCATGTACACATCAAATCCCCAAAGTTTAATTGCAATCGGATGAACGGTTAACAATGCATAATTTCATGATGCCAGAACTCACTATTATATATAGAAACGATCGAGGGCATGTACACATCAAATCCCCAAAGTGTAATTGCAATTGGATGAACGGTTAACAATGCATAATTTCATGATGCCAGAACTCACTATTGTGTATAGAAACCATCGCGCACATCAAATCCCCAAAGTTTCATTGCAATCGTTTATGGTTTAGCAACGCATAGGCATCTCATATACAAACCCAGAAAGAAACATATTTTGATTTTTATATATATGTAGATTAGCGAGTACCCGGCGTGCGTACAAAGAAAGTGTGAATGCGCCCCCGTCACCGCCTCCATTCCCATCCCATGTTTCCCTTCCACCTCTCCCGCCTTCCCCCCTCCCTCGAACCCCCCCTTTCCCTCTGCCCTTCGTTCCGCTTCTCTCCTCCTGCCGCTAGACCTAGTGAAATACACACATTTTTCAAACAATTCGCACGCCATAAGTACAACACTTATTATTACAACACTGCTAAAAATTTATACGAATTTCACAACAGCAGAGCTTATCATTATATACAGAAACCTTTGGAGCGTGCGAACAGCAAATCACCAAAGCTTCATCGCAATGGGAAGAATAGTATTTTGACTGGTCAATGGTTGAGTGGGCATCGCGTTTGGGTCCCACCTGGGCGTCCCGTGTTCGATTCCTCGGCTGGCTAAGTCCTCCATCACAACACAAGCAACATTTTCGGCTTTCTGTGGTGGTAGTAGGAGATTTTTAAACATTGTTGGGTTATTCGTAACCTGGGAATGTTAGTCTTTCTTTTTTAAAATTAAAAAAAAAAGTATTAAAAATAATTTCATAACGCCAGAGCAGACCATTATAATATAAACATGCTAAATGATTATTTAAAACTTCTTCTCGGCCTTCAAAATTTGTCGTTAACCGTATTTTTTTCCTTTGCTAGAAGTCCATGGCTTGATGCCCATCAAAGAGATCCTGGAACTAATTGGCCTCCCCTCGTATCCCCCGGGAAGCGGCTCGAACCTATACCAGAGGGCGGTCAAGAGATCCTGGCAAACCGCGGCAGGTCGGGCGTGGAGGCTCCTTGGACTCAGCGTCCTGATTGAACTGGGTGTGAGTGCTAGGAATACTTCACGGAACTGGCTTGTTGTGAGTTAAGTTTTTGAATGCGAATACCGCACAATAATAGTTACTAGCTTTGCCTGTTGCAGAGGCAACCAAGGGCTTAAACACTACGCGATTTGACGTGTGAACGCGGATGAAGCGAGGAGTGTGTGTTGAATAAAATAGGTGAAGAAAAAAACGATGTTTGAATGTGGATAAAGCGAGGAGTGTGCGCCTACAAAGGGCCGAGGCAGTTGACAGCCCAATTTCGTACATCCGCTCTCGGGCTGCTTCGGTCGCCCGGTTCAAGGCGTTCAGTACGGGCCTTTTCTCGCAAAAGGAGGCCAAGTAGCTTCCTGCTTAAATTTTCACTGCGCCATTTGGGTTGTGCAGGTCGATACGCGTAATTTGTTACCCGAAACGTATAGTTTACTGTTGAAATGACTCTTACCACAGTGCCACTTTGGTCGCCGATACTTTTAAAACGGCCTAGGAGCTTACCGCTCAATTCAGTACTGAACCAATCCTGCCGCCCGACTCAGGGCGTTCAGTATTTCATTTAATTTTAAATTAGAAAAAACCATTAGAGCTTTATCTCAAAAAATGGTCCTAGGAGTTTATCGCTTATTTTTTTCACTCAGCCCTTCGGATTGTGTAGATCGAGACGCGTAATTTGATACCCATCTCGGGTACTGTAAGGTGTAATTTAAAAAAAAAAAATTTTGGATTTTGAAAAAAAAATTGGATTTTGGAAATTTTTTAATTTTGGAAAAAAAAATTTGGATTTAGGAAATTTTTGAATTTTGGAAAAAAAAATTGGATTTTGGAAAATTTTTAATTGTGGAAAAAAAAATTTGGATTTGGAAATTTTTGAATTTTAAAAAAAAAAATTAATTTTGGAAAAAAAAATGGATTTTGGATATAAAAAAAAAATTTTGCCTTTGCACTAATTTAAAAAAATCGGCGCTATAAAAATGTATTATTCAGAATATTTTAGAAACTTTAACTAAGCACAACTGGGGATGCCGTAGTCTCACTGACTCCAGACGGCAGTAGGTGGGACTCTTGTGCGATATTCACATTGAAATTTAATTTAAAATGTATGAACCCCTACAGTATTCAAAAGGTACCTACACCATTTGGCAAAAAAAATTTGACCATTGTCGCAGGTGGAGTAATCGTCATTTCCGTTTCGTCCGAAATCCAAATCACAGCAGTGCTATAGAAGTATCACTTCAAAACTCCCGTCTTCGGATGTTTCTTTTTATTTATATTAATAATTTTTGTCAATGAAAGAATTGCCTCGCTGGTCTAGTAAATAAATGTATCGTCTGTAATATTTTACTCCTGCGTATTATGTGTCCCTGGAAGATTTTCAATATTGTTCGTCACCCTTTTTGTCATTTTTCACAAAAACGGCGCCATTAAAATGTATTTTTCAAAATTATTTCTTAAATAATAATTTTAATGCAAAATCGTTCATATAAAAAGTAAATCATACCCGTGCACTCATGTACCTACACATGAGTGCACGGGTAGGTACTTGGGGGCCTTGTAGTATTTTTTCAAAAAACGGCGCTATAAAAATGTGTTATTCAGAATTTTTTAGAAACTTAAACTTATTTTTATTCCAGTAAAAAAATTACAGAGAAAATATTATTTCATAGTGCGCGAGTAGGTACTAAGTTTCCCTACAGTAATTAAAAAAAAAACGGCGCCATTTAAATGTATATTCAGAATTTTTTGTCAAGTAATCACTTCAATGAAAAAAAGTTCGCAGAAGTATTTATTTTTATAAATAATACGAATCCTAATGTTGAGCTATATTGGAGCCCAATTTATCAGTTAAATCCGTTTATCGGGTACCTACCTAGTTCATAATTTGCAGTTTTACAATATTCTGTATTTATATTTTTTACACATGCAAGACCAACTCACAAACTTGGACTAATCCCGCTTGAATTTTAACCGCACCAAGCCGTAAAAATTGAAATCCGCCATCTTTAAAAAAAAATCTTCATACAAAAACGTATTATGGGGTGATTTCGTAAGTTCAAGAGGGTTATGGAAAAATTTTCATTTTCGGTGTTGCAATATTGGAGAAAATTTACCCAACCTGATTTTATTTGTAAGAAAATTAGGTTTTATACTGGCTAGAAAGCCAAGAGATATTTTAGAGGAAAATGCTTTTTACGTAAAGTGTCAAAACATGTCATTGTGAAATGCACTCTTGTGTAACATTTTGAATGGAAAGCGAACCATGTCACAGTTTTAACTGCTTGTAGTAACTCTCTACTTAAGATTAATTCAAAAACATCTTCGACCACGCAATGTACGTTCGAAATGTCAAATTTCCGCCCCCCTCGCCATAAAATAAAAATAGAATAAATTCGTGTGAATTTTTCTTATGAAAATAATCAGTACTTACATTCTTCACCGCTAGATGTCTCCCTGTACATATTTTCTACAATTTTGTATAGAAAATATGTACTAATCGAGTTAATTTTAGCCTTCTGTGAAAGTTCTGTTCAAATTCTATTAAAGTTCTGTAATTATTTCAGTTTTATGATGCGACTGGCCTATAACGATAAAACAACAGAACTCGAATAGAACTTACACAGAACGTGAAAATTAACTTTAAAAACATTGTTGAATTATTCAACTTTATTGAAACAACTTTACCTTAGTATTGCATTAAAACCTAATTTATTGTGAAGCTACCTATTCGTGAAAGTACCTACGCATTTCTTTTCAAATTTTTTCAATGAAGTACGTCGTCGTCAAATAAGTACCTACCCAGGAATGAAAAACTAAAAATTTCTAAGCACGTGTTTTTCGTGGAAAAATCTGATTTTGTTTAGCTTGCCCTGAAATATTTCACATGCGATGCGTATGTAATGACGATCGAATTAGTTGAGGAGACATCTAGACTATAATATTTTTCAAAAACATTTTAGCCAGGATCGATTTTTCGGCCGTAATGCCGTTTGTCGTAAAACAACAACCGAAACCGCTGAGAGGTCCGGTTTGTTGACAAAAGTTTGACATGTGAGTTCACGACCCACCCCACTTGAACTCTATAGTGATACATCATGTGCTCCTGGTAGATTTTCAATATTGTACGTCATCTTTTTTGTCATTTTTCACAAAAATGGCGCCATAAAAATGTATTTTTCAAAATTATTTAACAAATAATAATTTTAATGCAAAATCGTTCATATAAAAAATAAATCAGGGCAGGTGCACATGAGTACCTACATATTTTTTGAATAAATATTACGAATCCTAATTTTTTAATTTTGAAATTTGGTTTTGAAATGATAGGTACCTATCGACTTTGGCAAAAAAATACGACCATCTTTGTTTGTTTCTGTTTATTTGATATCATGTTTTTTTTTATTTTTAAAAGAAAAAAGTCCCTAGGTATTTAAGTACCTACCTTGTCTAGGAAATAAGCATATTTTATTCAATATTTTACTCTTGCAAAATGTGTATTCCTGATGGAAACTCAATATTGTACAGCGCCCTCATTGTCATTTTTAGTTCGAATTTTTACTCACACAATCATAAAAGAAAAGTGTTTAGCATTGTATTTGGACCCATCTTACTTCAAAAACGTTCCGATTTATTTAGTACTAATTTCCTTCATAACTACAAAAGTCTACATACCTGAAATAATGCATTTTGGCAAAAATTGCGACCATCCCGAGTGATTTCTTTTATTTCAAATCATTAATTTTTTATTTGATATCTGAAGGAAAGAACCGATGCGTAAGCCGGTACCTACCCGGTTCTTACGCAGACAAACAATATTGATGTAGGTACCTAAGCATTTCCTTAAAAAAATCCGTTCATCTTACGAACAAATTTGTAATAATTCAACGGAAATGTACCTACCCTGTAATTAAACGTGTTCTTTTTATATGGCCAGCAATATATTCTCTTCTGTGGGATTTTCAAAGCACGTTATTTTTCTCAAACGTCATATTTTCCGTAGCGTATAGTGAAATATTTTTAATGGTTTGCGTATGTTACGACCGTTGAAAATGTTTTTTTAATCTCTCGACCTCGATAATATTCAAAAACATTACAGCCAGAATCGGTTTTCGAGCCGCAGAGGCGTTTTCAAATTGTCGACTCCGAAACAGGCTTGAAGCCGTTATTTTATACGGCTAAATCATAATTTTCTCCTAACTGACGTGTCTTGAAACTCAAGATTGTTTTTTATTATCAATTATTAGTCAATTTAATCGAATTTAAGTACCTACTCGACGACTTATTCTACTGGCCGCCAAATTTTTCACTTTCGACGGTAGTGAAATCTTAGCAAATGTCAAAAATAATGCAAGGTATTTTGGAATATTGCAGAACATTTTGGATGAAATGCGTTACATGTCGCAGTTTTAAAAGTTTGATAAAACCCTCTACTTCCAATCTGTGGTAAAACATCTCCACCAGAATGCGTTTTTTCGACGATATCTCGAACCGCGTGTCGTACCTATAAAATGTCATTTTTTAGCAGCATCGCCATTAAAATAAAAGAATAAATTTCTAGCAAATTCGTTTCGCGTAAAGGAAATAGTGATTAAGATTTCTTATCTTTTTTGCAAATGCGAACCTGTCGGCGGGAAATATAACCAGGCCGATTTCTTCGTCGATGAGAGATTCAGCCGGAGGTTCCAGTTATCGCCGCTGATTTTGTATCAGTTTTTTCCGTTGACTTTTGGCGTTTCTAAAATAAGAATTTCGTGTGAGTTTCCTGTCTTGCGATAGTGGTCTCTGAGGTCGGTCAAACTCGAAGAGCGGAGAGGTCATTTTGGCGTGGGAGGCCCTGACTGAAAAAAAAAGCCCTGTTTTTCAAGCGAAACTGAACCTCGAAACGGGTAAAACTTAAGGGGCGGCAAGGTCGTCTTTTGCCTAAATTATGAAAAAAGTGAGTTTTTCAAAAACTGTGCATTAATATATTAATAACTGCAAATTAATGAGAGCTAGTAAAGCTTCGGCATCCCAGGGATTAGAAATAGGTAATAATAATAATATTTTGATGATTTATATAGCGCCGTTTTTGTGAAAAATCACTTCAACGGCGCTGTACAAATTTACAATATATTTCTAAAATCTAGAAAAACTACAAACTAGACAAACAATTAAAAACAACTTATGGCTAAAAATTGCATCCACCGGTTCATACGAAAATATATGTACAATGTCTCGACCAATGAACGCGATGCTTCCTAAAAATGTATACAGGACCATACTTACCTGTAGTTATGGAATATCTAGTTATTCGGGTAAAGTCTGTCAATTAAGAGTAGAAAATATTAAAAATGGAACTACAAAATTTGTAAAGGGTTTTCCAATAAGAGGTGTTATTTTGATATTCAAAGAAAAATGTCATTTTTGAATATAAATGATCGAATGTTTATTTCATTATAAAGAGGAAGGTATGCCGTTAATAGTGGAAAATAACATCAGGCAAATGACCACCACGACCACGCCAACAGGACCATATCCTTTTCATGAAATTTTCCATAACCAAATCGCAAAGTGGCTGCCCTATGTCCTCGATAGCCTCACGAATTCCATCTTTGAGGTCTTGAATCGACGCTGGGCTGTCGGCGTAGACCTTCTCTTTCACGTGGTCCCAAAGAAAGAAGTCACAAGGTGTTAAATCATAAGATCTCGGTGGCCAATTGTGATCACCTCTTCGAGAGATAACACGATCCGGAAACTTTTCCCGTAAAAGATCAATGGTTTCGTTGCTTGTGTGGCACGTAGCGCCGTCTTGTTGAAAGTAAACGTTGTCCAGATTAATACCATCCAATTCTGGCCATAAAAAATCATTAATCATCTCTCGATAGCAGAATCATTATTCAAAATAACACCTCTTATTGGAAAACCCTTTAGTTCCAGGGTAGTTATGAAATATCTAGTTATTCAGGTAAAGTCTGTCAATTAAGAGTAGAAAATATTAAAAATGGAACTACAAAATTTGTAGGCTGGCCACACCAGCCTCAAACCCCGCCGTCCTTGTGGGTGTACAATGCAATGTCGTAAACTCCAACCACGCTAGCCTGGCGAGACTGAAATATATCGGCTTTAAGAGGAATATAAACGCTAGAAATATTTCGATTCTCGTGCCTTCAAAATTTAAAATCGAGCTTCTTATTTGCACGAGGCAACTAAGCAAAAAAGTGATTTTTATTTATTTTTTGCACAATTTTATAAGAATGACAAAAGTTAGAACATACAAATCCTCAAAAATAGTCTTAGCCATAAAGGGGTATTTAAAAAAACTTGTTTCTTATATTACTTCATAGTTAAGTCATGCAAAAGTATTTGTTTTAGTTGTTTACGCTTATATTTTTTTTATATAAATAATAATTTTATTGTAAATCCAATACATAGAAAAGCTAGTAAAGCTTCAATTTAGCCGTAGCAATTTTTTTTATGTTCATACTGTAAACCGATTCGCCGTAAAGTTTAATCTAAATAGGATTTCACATAAGGCTTCATCTTAAACCGAGAAACGAACATACACATAGCATATTTAAAAAAAAAAATTAATTCCAAAAGCACTTTAGATATTAAGCATTCATTTAGCAGTATTGGCAATAAAACGTTCCTAAAGTTTTTTACCTGATATTTACGAATAAATTTTTTTTTAGCGAGCTGGGTCATTGAGAGTTTGTCAAAATGGCAAGTCTTGAAAATCTTGCAAAGTGGCCCTCCTAGTCACTGATTGCTTTGAGGACTATCACACAAAACTGTTTTTTTAGTTATTAGTATATATATATGTAAAATAAAATAAATTATGCCAATAAGATTGACCAACGTACAATTTTTTAGTTAGTTTTAATTTTTAGTTTAAATTTTTCAATAGAAATTTTTTTTTTTTTCAAATGCTTTTTTTTTAAGTCATTTTATATCCAGATTTGATCAAATAATAATTTTATTTTAAAACACAAAAACTTTTTTTTTACGTAGCTTGATTCAGTACACAAATAAATTAGTTCAAATGTTATATTAGATTTAGTACGCCACTTAAGATTTAAAATTGTTTGGTACTTGTTTGTTTATTTGTTATTTGTGTGAATGACAATTTTTTAACTTAACGATTCGGAGGCCAATGGGTTAAAGCGCAATGTCACTGAATATATAGAACACTGTAAATCAAATTTAAAAAATTTTCGTTCTTAAAGAAAAAAAATAAAAATCGAAGAAGCACTGTTGTCAAGGTACTTACTTAATGACATAAATTTGATTAAATGGTGTTTTACAGAGTGATTTGCTTTCATTTAATTTAACATAAATTCGAATTTACGTTAAATTAAATGAAAGATTTAAAAATTTCAGCTTGACCAAGTGTCCCCGGGGTTCAGTGAACGCTACCTGATAAACCCAACCAAGTTTTCTAAAGAAATACGCCAATACAAGAATGGTATTGCATACACGGTTCATAAATTCTATTATGGAACGGATGCAAAACAATTTGCTGAAGACATTCTTCAATTTAGCACTGGATTAGCACAAGTAAACAAATTTTATAATATTTAAATTATTTAAAACAGCTGGAAACACCGCCGTTCCAGGAACCATTTATTGAATAACCAATACCTCTGCCATATGTCACCTCAAGTGGTTCACTACGTTTGGTGACTTAGCAGGGGTGCCTGGGTTCATAGGATGAAGTTTGTCCGGGTCTTGGCGGTGGATTAAAAAAAAAGATTTGTAAATAAGCCAAGCGCACGCTTAATGGTGGTTCTATTCTAGATTATGACACCATCAGAAGAGAGGAGAAGCAAATTGGATTCGTTCCATGAAGTTAGTATCATTCAGCTGATGAGAGATGTAGGTCTAATTCAATATTGGAGAGATGTAAGTCTAATTTCATTTATCTATGGTTTATATTTGAAACATGAGTGACATCTAGTGAACAGTTTAAACACTAAATGGAGCATAGATTCAGAGATAAATCAGGCTGAATTTGACCGATGGCATGGGTTATGTTAATTTTGAGGGCTGCTATGGTTTGTGGCTTATTCGCATAGACCTGAACTAAGAAAACCCCAACAAGAAAAAGTCTAATAGGGTCAAATCGCACAATTTCGGTGGCCAGTTCACATCACCTCCACTAAATTATCATTAAACAATTAATTAAATTTTACACAATTTTATCCTTTGCACGTGTTGTTGAACGCTATATCCGTCCATGGTGATTTGGCAAAACAGACTAAGGATGGGATGTTTCAAAAAATTTGATGAATTCATAAAATATTTTAAGTTAATTTTCATGTTCTGTGTAAGTTCTATTAGATTTCTGTGATTATTTCAGTTTCGTACAGCAACTGGCCTATAGTGATATAATAACAGAACTTAATTAATTCTCCACAGAACGTGAAAATTAATTTCAAATATTTGAATTCATCAACCCGTCCTAAATAAATAACAGCTAATTTGACAGATGTCGCTTCAACAATATGGCTGCTATCATCTGTCAAAGATCGGAAGTCCCTATTGGAAGACTTTTTATAAAGACAAAAGATAATATCAGCAAAGAAAGCCCTTACAATGACATATTTTAGAAGCCATAACATAAAATAAATGAAAAAAATTGAGATTTTCTACCACACTTGTATGAAATTACGATACATTAAAGTATAATATTCTATCAAATTTATTTATAGTATTTACAACTATGCAACTGGTATTAATTATTTTTACACTTCCAGATGCAATGGGGAAAGTATCTGGAGGAGGTTTTTAAAGACACCAAGATAATTTTGTCCCCAAACGACAAAGTTTTTGTAAAGGATTTGTCTTATCTTCAGAAACTTGTTGTCATGCTAACAGCCACAGATAATGTTGTCATAGGTAAAAGTGCTCTGCATAAAAGTTAGATTCGTTGGAAATACTTATTATCTCTCCAGGAAACTCCTGACCGCCTCCCGGAAACGCCTCTACTCCTGCCACTTTCTTTATTTTAATTTTTCATTGTGTAGTGCTGTTCTTATCCAAAATATTCCTTGGTGAGAGATGGCATCTCTGTTTCTATCCGATTTCGGTCTTACCAAGGAATATTCTGGATAAGGAAGGCAACACAATAAGAGTTTTAATGGTGGGTAAAACTCCAATATTGTGTAGTGCAGTTCCTTATCCAGAATATTCCTCGGTAAGACCGAAATCGGATAGAAACAGAGATGCCATCTCTCACCAAGGAATATTCTGGATAAGGAAGGCAACACAATAAGAGTTTTAATGGTGGGTAAAACTCCAATATTATTTATTGGCTCGCCAACAGAATACATCACGTAATTATTACAGTAATTTACATTTTCAAAGTGGTTATTTTTTTTATTTAACTCCCAGAGGGCTTTTACATGATTATGATTCGTAGTGTAATTTTAATTTCACAGATACTTTGAAACTTAAGAAATAATAAAAATAAAATTACTTTAGATAAAAGTCATACAACAAGTCATACAAACACAGAAACAAAAACAGAAAAATGCAGCTATTTTATAGGTTTACAAGATGTGTTTAGTAATAGTGTTGAAACAAATGTTTTAGATGATCCACAAAACTCGCCAAGTTAATATTGAATATGTCAACATCACCCAAGTACTGATTTCCCGTGGTGTGAAGTCGTTATATCGGAGAGTGGACAATGTAGTTACGCTTATAAGTGCTGCTGTAGAATATTGTATTTTGTCGTGTTGTTACTGTGGGTGTTCGTAAGTTAATGAGTTGCAGGAGTTCACAACAGTCGAATTTAGAGTTAAGTATTTTGAAAAAGAATGTTAAGTCGTTTATTTTACGTCCGTCTTGTATTTTTAGAGTATTTAATAAGAAATCGTGTTTTAAGTCTTCTACTGGGATATTTAATTTAAAATTTATAATGCAGAAATTTTTTTTTATATTTGCTCAATGTGAATTTTGTAAGATGGGGACCAAACTGCTGAGTTGTATTCGATTAGGCTTCTAACTAGAGATACATATAATAGTTAGAATGATGATTCTAATTATAGGTGACACCATTCATCTCAATATTCTTTGTGTAACAATAAGTTACAATAAGTAATAATAAATTAAATTACAAGAACATAAAAGAAGGAGAACCAAAATCAAACATTAGTAAACATTCACAAATACATTTACGTAAGGTAAATTGGATTAAAACCGTGTGCTTTTTTGATGAGATGAACTTTTTTGATCATTGGTCAAGAATTCATTCAGGTGTTCCCCCAGAGGTTTTAATTTTATTGTGTTATTTTTAGCTCTTAACCACTGGAGCGATTATGTTCGAAAAATGTATCACTTTTATTTTTCTGCGAGTGACAGCGGTCCAAAATTGGACCACATTTTTTTTTGGACCAAAGTTTACGATTTTATAATATTTTTTTAATAAATCCTACGAATATGTGATAATCGACAAAAGAACTGTGAATTCATTGGCTATACAGAGCTATAATCAGTTTGTATGTCTCTTTATTAAAATTTGGAGGTATGATTTTTTTAATATGGGCGGAGTTTATTAAAAAAAATCACAAGGTGGAAAAAGTTTTATATCGCTGTCGCTCGAATGGCTAAATAGTTTAAAAATGGCCTTAAAAGTAAGCTGTATTGTATGCACAAAATGATTGTAGAGTATAAACATTATTCATATTATTAAAGTTCCTAATAGACGTAATTTAAGGAGTCATAAAATATTCCATCTTGAATTATTTAATAACAATATTGCATACTTCAATCCACTCTCTCAAATGTGTCGTCACATGACACTTCGTGGAGAACAGTTATGTAGCTGCATTATTGTCATACCCTTTCTTTCCTTCTTTCTTATTCCTTTTTTTCTGCAGGTTATGCATTATATTTGACACTATTATGTTTTATATTTCATTTTGATTATCATTTTTTCTGTTATCACTACAAGCATTTCCGTCTAGTAACAGCTAAACATTGATAATTCATGCTGTGAACATTTCTAATTGGAGTGTTAATCTTCATATATATATTTCTTCTGTCTGTGTGTATGTCACTGAACTCCTCCTAAACGGCTGGACCGATTTTGATGAAATTTTTTGTGTGGGTTCAAGGGGATTCGAGAATGGTTTAGATTCACTATTTGGTCCACTGGAAAATGTTCTTTTAATTAATTTTTTATTTCTAAGGAGTTGTTGATTTTGGAATGTTTTACATTGGATCCGGCAGACTGCGCTACCATCGCAGTATCGAATATTCAATATTATTCTATTTTAATTTTAGTTTGTCCCGACAGTTGTGTACAGGACAATGTCTGTCGTGTCCGCTATAAATAAATAAAATAAATTGTGGAACATTCCACAACACTTTCGAATGTTGTCCTGAGCGAAGCCGGGTAACCCAGCTAGTTTCTATGTACATCCCAACGGCAATTCTATTATTGTAATAATTGTTAACACTCTGTAAATGTTTCAAACAATAAATAAATAAATAAGGAATTGTCTGCTAAAAAGAGAATTATGTTAAATGATAAAAATATGTTATTTACAGAAAAATTCATATGGTGGAGAGTGTTGTCAACAGTTGTGGATAAATTTGGATTCACCTTCTCTGAAGAAGTATTTGGACACCGGCAGAAAGCCCCTCGTTGGATGCATTGCACCACCTACGTTAATGAATACTTTGGCATGGCACTCAGCTATCTGTATGTCAGGAGACATTTCGATCAGAACTCACGTGAAAAGGTAACTAAAGGTTGTTTTTTTTAGAGGTTTGGTTTTTAAACTGGCAACATTGTTTCAACAGAATGTCAATTTGACAATTGACAGATGATTTGTAGTCAGTACGTTTTTCCATTTCAATACGATTAGACTGACGTCAGAACGTGCGCTTGCAAATAGTGCAAATTTATTTTGAAAATCATAGTTCGGTTTGCCAATCTTTTCGTGCACTACGTCCATTTTACTGTCGACATAATCATCCATCCGAGCAAGTTATTCGGAAGATCATGGATCGTTTACGAACCACTTACACTCTAGCGGATAATGCACATCCACAAAGACGACAAAAAAGAAGTTATTGCTGCTGTGGAGAGTAGTGTTGAAGAGAATCCGAATACGATTCGCCATCGTGCACAGCAATTGCAGCTGTGCCCATTCACTTTGTGGAAGATTCTGCGGAAAGATCTGGGTCTAGGCCTCCACGATCCTGTGATCTCACACCATTAAATTACTTTCTTTAGGGATATGTGAAGTTACTAGTCTATGCTGATAAACCAGAGACGTTGGACCATTTGGAAGTCAACATTCGCCGTGGTTTTGCCGATATATGGCCCCAGTTGCTCGATAAAGTTGTCGAAAATTGGACTTCAAGATTGCGCTTCATGTGAACTAGCCGTGGCGCTCATATGTCGAAATCATATTTAAACAATAATGGCATAAAATTATCTATTAAATAAAGCTAATATCATAGACATTAACATTATTTTAATGTGTTTTTTTTTCATTTTGAATTTGTATACCTCTAAAAAAAACACCCGTTACAAGTGATTTGTTAGAGTGTTATACTGTTTCTGCACAAGGGTAGACGGAAAAGACAAAATGCTACAATTTCTGGATTAAATCTGGATACAACTGGATTGTCTCTGGGACAAAACTGATTCATTCGCCTATTTTCTTGCCCGTCGCATATCAAATTCGTTAATCTTTTAGAATAGCTGCGATTCCCGTATTAATATTTGGAAGCGCATTTTAAAACTTTTTTCTCCGATTGCTCGACATTTTTTGGTCATCATTATGAATATTTTCCGCCCAAATTAAAAAAAATCATACCTCTGAATATTAATATGGAGACATACAAACTAATTATAGTCAATGAATTCACCTATCTTTTGTCGATTATCACATATATTCGTAGCATTTATAAAAAAAATATTATAAAATCATGAACTTCTACTTAATTACTTACAAATAAGGAAAAAATTGCCAAAATTTGCAGCAAAGCAATCCGAGGTATTTTAAATAGTGTAATTTTAGATGTTAAGTAAAAAACACAATCCAAACCGCAGATCGTGGGAGCTCGGCATTCCAAAGATTACACAGGCCAACAGTGAAAAAACTTTTGTGATAATTTTTACTAATTCCTGCGTAATTAGGTGTCCTGATTACAAAAAAAATTATGAAAAAGTCGTATCACCCCCCAATTTTTCACATTTCACCATTAAGTATGCCTGATGAGCCTTAAAGTCCACTTCTTGCACAACCATCTTGAACATTTTCCTGAAAATTTAGGTGATGTGAGTGAAGAGCAAGGGGAACGGTTTCAGGACTTAAAAGAGACGGAGAAATGATACCAGGGACGGTTGAATATCAAAATGATGGGTGATTACTGTTGGTCACTTCACAGAAAAAAACAAAACGCAACACATCGGCGAAAAAGCTACCCAAGAAACTTTACGTTGTTTATAAATGTGGTTTAAGTTAAATATTAAGTAGTTTGATAATAATTTTCTTTTCAGGCCACCGCAATGATGGAAGACATGAGGCAAGCCTTCTCCGAGGCTGTAATCCAACTGGACTGGATGGATAATTCAACAAGATACAAAACACTAGATAAACTAAAATCCATTGTTAACTTGGTGGGCTCCCCTTCGTTGAAAGAGATTCTTGATACCAACTATGAAGACGTAGGTTGCTCTTAGAATAAAAATAATTATTTATTTTACAATAATATCTACTATAAGAGGGGGTACCCAAAAGAAACCGAACTGATATTGTGGTGGGTCGAGTTTTTGTAGTACCGCGTTCTACCGCTAGGGGGCATATAGAGCCACCATTCCCGAGTCAGTAAGCCAAACGTCATTGCTAAAGAAGGTTCCGTTGGGTTTGTGTGAATTTTTTAGTGACAGTTGTTTTGTGTGATCCTCGTTTTTGCAATGGCTGATTCTCGTTAACAGCGCGGCGGCCATATTTTGTTTTTTGCTTGGAATTTTTTTTTTCAAGGTTGTCACAGGTGACAAATCATGGTGCTACGGTTACGATCCTGAAACGAAGCAACAATCAAGCCAGTGGAAGACTTCAAGTTTGCTATTGCAAAAACGAGGATCACACAAAACAACTGTCACTAAAATTTCACACAAACCCAACGGAACCTTCTTTAGCGATGACGTTTGGCTTACTGACTCGGGAATGGTGGCTCTATACGCCCCCTAGCGGCAGAAAGCGGTACTACAAAAACTCGGCCCACCACAACATCAGTTCGGTTTCTTTTGGGTACCCCCTCGTATCTATTTTTTTTTTTATATAAAAGGCTGAGACGGTTTACAAGTGCATAGTTCCCGTGAGCACTTAGGCCATAGGCTCATTGTGCTATCTCCCATTTTACCTCAATTCTTTAGTAACAACCCAGTACCTTTAATAAAGTTCACCAAGGTTGTCACCGGATATGTGGCTATGTCTTCTGGTTCTACTGTGTGTCTCCCCAGGTATCTGAGCCTAGTTCCCACCAGGGCAGGACATTGGCACCATAAGTTAATTGAAGTCTCTTCATCCTCTTCACATTTCCTGCATCTATTGGTGTTTTCCATTCCCAATATCTGCATTTGTCTCCTGAGATGGCAGTGTCCCGTTAGTAGTCCTACTAGTTCCCTCAGCGAGTTTCTGTCCATATTGAGTAGTTTCGTGGTTCGTCTAGGGTCTGGTCCTATTATGAGTACTTTAGATTGTCTCATTCCAGGTGCCCTCTCCCATTCTTTGCAGTGCTGGGATTCAACCCACCTATCAATATGTAGTTTTGTGTGGCAAGCTGCTACTCCTACAGCCGGCTCGGATCCCACAAGTGGTGCTTTCGCCCTTTTCCTTGCTAGTTCATCAGCCCGCTCGTTGCCCTCAATACCTTTATGTTCTGGTACCCAGATCAGGGTTATTTTAATAATGGTAGCAAGTTCTGTAAGAAGAGTCCTGCATTCCATCACCAGTCTAGAGTCGCACCCTCGTATCTATATATACAAACTTTGGTTGCAATATCAAAAATAACAGTTAAGATGCGAAATAATGCATAATCATACAAAATCATGTGTTTTGCTTTGAAAATTTGATCGCTTAGAATTGCTTCAATTATATACTGCAAGTAGAACACATCTTGACCTAAAAATAATCGAGTAATTATTTTAATTTGGCCTTTACGAAATCAACTTATGAAAAACAACTCTCAAATACCTTCTTCAACCTTTCCAAAAACTTCTTCTCAAGTATTTTTAAGTCCTGGATTCCTCTCAAAAAGAGGCGTGGATTCCAATGTCGAATTTTTCCAGGACTAGTGGATCACCTTAACATCAAAGCTGGGTTATCATCAACAGTTCAAATAATTTCACCCCAAGGAAATACTAATTTTTACACATACGCATGTTTACTTACTGCAATTCTAAATAATGTATTATGACAAAAACTTGACATTTATTTAAAACTGATTTCAGGCTGATATTGTGAAGGGAAAATTATTCGAAACACATTTAAAATTAACCAACGCTTTGGTCAAAAATAACTTGGAAAGTTTGCTAGAAAAGCCTGACAGAAAAGGGTAATGTTATGCAATAAAATTATTCTTGCTTAATTTTAAAATGTTGGCATTAATCAAAATTTGTACTCACTTCCTTGTTTCTATTTTTAGGTGGATTTTACCACCGACCACAGTAAATGCATTTTATTTGTCGACAATGAATTCAGTCAGTAAGTATTTTATTCAATAACTTTTTAGATACAAAAATAAAGACTGATATTAATACCTTAACGTTTTCACAGCTTTCCCAGCAGCAATTTTACAGCCACCACTTACTGGAAATGATATTGAGTAAGTACCTACATCTTATATATAAATATTATTTTAGTAATATTACATTCCCAAAGCATACAATCTGAGATTACATTATTAACCACAGAAAAATAGGGTAAGAACTTTCTAGTAATGTCTTTTACATTCATTATTTGAATATGTAGATTCTTTTTATAATGTTAAATTATATTAAACACTGCGTGAGTTTGTAACAGAGACTTTTATTGTAGAAAAATAAGACAAAATAATACGTAAACAACATAAAGTTATATATATGCGAATATAACTATACTTCGCAATATAAACGCGGCGTGTAATCTTCGACTGTAATCTGGAGGCAGAAAATCTCTAGATCTTCCTCTACCAAAACCATATTTCACTATTGATCTCGACGGTATTGAGCCCTAGGACTTAATCTGGATATCAGCTCGTTCAATGCCGTGCAGCAATTTATATAGGCAAAGCTGTGGTGCATACTTTGGTAGGTAGTTGTGCGGGAGGGAGGAGCCGCCTGCTGATTGACAGTTTCGGGAGGGGGGAGGGGGGAGTGGAAAGCGACATTAATGAAATCGTTATTACAGAAACTATCAGTAAACATGTAATTTTTTTCCTACAAAATAGACAGACTAAATTAGTACCAAAACAGTGAACTTTTCAATACATACACTAAGATAATGGCCTTTTTGCAATATATACTGTGGAATATATTCTTTCTTGACTACGAAAAATATAATCTATATAAATTTTCAAAAAGAAAACAACCTTTTTTGTCATTTCTATCGCACATACGGAATATTTGTCATAACCTTAGTTTCTGGTAATATTATCAAAAAAAACAATTATTATCGTTATACAATAAAATATATAAACCAGAAATCTTATCCACATTAAAATACCATTAGATTTTAAGTCAGATTGAGTAAAAAAACTAAGACGTAAAAAAGGTCTAGGGCGTAAGTGATGTCCCTATCAGGGGCGGATCCACCGTTGTGGGCACGGTGGGCATGCCCACAACCCTGATAGACTTGTAACGTCACACTTTCAGAAACATAAATTCATTTTTTTTAAATTTGAAACAGTTTTTTCCCTGGGTCCGAGGAGGATAAAGCATAAGGCTATATTATGTGACAATATAAAACGACCGTTTTTCAAAACTCAGTATGTATATTGTGCTCAAAACATCCGTGGTCGAGCAATTAAAATCCTCAACTGTGGATCTCGGCGCACGCAAACAAGTTTTATTTAAATACGATGAATTGTGTTATTTATAATTTATTAAAAATTAGTGTCCGGAAAATCTGTTAATTAATTTTACTATATTCTGGTCAAGGGTTTTCCTGCCATCTGAGCATATAGGACATAATCTTCAATTCCAGAAGATTTTCATTTTTCAAGATTAAACTGTGGAAATTTGAAGAAATGACACGTCATTTTCTTCGGTGGCCTTTTGCTTCTCAACAATACTCTGTCTGCAAAGTAATCCAAGGTATGGAAGTCTTGTATAGCGTCTAGATATCATTCAGCTCTTTACATACTGCCAGTTTCAGTTTTATAACTTCGTGGTTGCGGTGTTTACATCCCTTCATTCGACTTTTTTTATTCATTACTCCTTCATGCTCAAGGCGCAAATTCATTTTCAAAAACTTTTTTTCACGTTGCTGAAAAATTAATTTTGTTGTTATTTGACAAGTCTAGTGTCCCTATATTAGCTTACTGGCTACTAGAAAAAAAAGAAAAAAAAATTTGATTGAAACTGGTTTGGAATTTAATCGAAACTGTTTGACTATTTAATTGGATAAAATCGGATCTGACTTCCCTCCAATGATTATTTCCATTCCTATGGCAAACGTCGTTCGAGTCATGATTGTTCATGAGCGAGTTTGTACTCCGACGCGCACTTGGCCGATTTTCGGGTGGCTGTGACCACAACCTTTTTTGAAGGCTGGATCCGCGCCTGGTCCCTATGCATCGATTCCATTGCTAATAAGATTTTTAGAGTGTCAGGCTGTATCCATTATGTAGTAAATAAATAAAAAATTTCTTAAAATATTTTTTATTCGTCTTATCGTACAAAATGTTTTTAATTCGTCTACCAAACCCGCGTCTACTCCAAACAGACGGTGAATAGCACAGGTGTCTAGTGGCCTCCGAATTTGTTTACAAATACCAAAAAATTCCTAACTGCGGGGAATGAGCAGTATTTTAGTCGAGTGGAGAGTATAGTAACTCAAGTGGAAAATATAGTATTTTAGTCGAGTGGAGAGTATAGTAACTAAAATGGAAAATATAGTAACTAAACCCGTCCGAGCACCATAATTTTAGTAGAGTGGGTTAGTCAGCTCTTTCAATCCATTTCGTTCTAATTTTACGGCGAGTAGCGCTTCTAACATGCGCAAACTCGCCGTTTTAGCAGAGTTCATTTGTAGACGTATGGAAATGTCGTGGTATTGGAGCGAAGATGCAACTCTAAAATTATTTATTAATGCTGCTATTAATCTCTTTTCGTGTCTATAGTTTATTTATTTTCATTTTACTAATTTATTCTTCCACCTCTTCTAAAATTTCACCTCTTCTAAGCATTACAATATGCTTAATTAGCGTATTTACTTTGCTTTGTAGCAGTCCGTCGACCGCCGTCATCTTGACAAATGTACTCTACTTGAAAGCAATGCGAACGATTTTCGGCGAATTACTCGCCACTCGACTAAACTACTAGCTTAGTCTGAACAAGCCTCAAGCCCTCGACATTAGTGTTATTACAATGTTAATTTTCTATTGCAGAGCAATAAATTACGGATCGATCGGTGCGATCATGGGACACGAAATAATGCATGGTTTTGATGACGAGGGTTAGTATGTTAGTTATTTGAAAATAATACTGGTTGTTGTTCCTCGAGTTTATTATAAAGGATTTCCTTATTTCAGGAATACAATTTGACGAACACGGGAATTTAAAGCAGTGGTGGTCAGCAGCTACTTTGAAACACCACCACGAGAAAGTTCAATGCATCATTGACCAGTATAACAAATATCACTTGGCGCAACTTCCATATTACACTGTAAGTGATAAAACTTTCGCAATAATCAAAATATATACTCTATAATCAATATCTATACTTAATATTATAAATGCGAAACTGCGTGTGTTTGTTTGTTACGCTTTCACGCATAAACCAATGAACTGATTTTAAAAATTCTTTCAAAAATGAAAGCTACATTATGTGCGAGTAATATAGGCTGTATATAATGGTAAGCTATGGCGTATATAATATATGCTGTGTATAATGGTAAGCCATGGCATTACGAAATTAAAAATATATGTTGATATATTTGCGGGAAATTTTATTTCAGGCTTCGTAGTCAATATCGATCTCTAAAAATGAATTGCCAAAATGTCTTTTTTTTTCTAACACCAGCTCGTAGAGAAATGGAGCTGGCAGCACGGTATCGCTTCGACATACATAAGCAAACACTTTCACCAATATCATTTGCTCATCTGCCCTGATGATGGACACTGTAATGCTGTCCGAAACGTTGGCTAAAGAAGGAGGTAGCGAAACACGGCAGAACACCCCAAAAATAAATAACAAAAAGTTCTGGAACATTGACTATTCAAAGCCTTTTTTGTATGGGTGGGGCTACCCATTAGTACGGGCATACAAAGCAAGATTCGTCGTGGGTTCCAACGTCAGTTCAATTCATATCAAATCCCTGAGCGAAGCCGGGTACTCCAGCTAATTATTAAACAATTCCTAAATCCATTCACAAAGTGGCATAATCCTCCATTTACACGTGGGGAGGCACACAGAGGATTCTTCTTTACACCGTGTAGGATTTCCAATGATCTGGTGGCAGTGGAACTACGGCATCCTCATTTTGGAAATGTTGTGAAGCAAGGAGGAAATGTCGAAGAGGAAGATTAGAAAATACTTGGCTATTCAGATCTGTTCGCTGGCTAATTTAGGAGGCGGATATGGGTCCACCGCCCCAAGAACCATTTATTGGATAAACAACACCCCTGCCATAGATCACCCCAAGTGGTTCGCTACGTTTGGTGATTTAGCATGGGTACCCAGGTTCATGGGGTGAGGTTTGTCTACATCTTTATAGCGAATACGCCGGGTTGTTAGAGACCCATTGAGGGAGACCTAACCTAGACCATTCCAACCGGACCCTTTCAACCCATCGCCTTGCACCGCAATGGAAAGGATGAATTCATAAGGCCGCCACTCCTGGACACACTGACTCCCAGAATCCTACACACCACTCATACCTTATTGCTTCCCAGAACTTCTCTTTTCTTTCCATAAAAAGAACCTCCATACATCATACCCAAAGGTCCTGAGGAATTTTTTTTGTTGGGGTCTCCTATGTGAAGCTAATGTATTAAAAAATAAATAGCTAACATCTGCCCTGATGGGAAAAACCATAAAGCTCTCAAAAACGTTGAATAAAGTGTAATACAGCACTATGCCCCAAAAATAAATAATGCTAATAGTTGTTGCTGTAAAAATCTACAATCATATCATATATAGAATGTTGTGAATGGTGATCTTACCATGATAATGCTTAGAGTATCTTCGTTAGAACCAGAAAAGTGGTTCTCAGTATTTCCCTGATCCCTAATACAAGACCACCATTCAGAATTGACATCTTAATATTATATTCTAGGTAGACGGTTTCAACACGCAAGGAGAGAACATAGCCGACAATGGTGGACTGAGGACTGCTCTGCGTGCCTTTGACTTATTATCCTCAAGAAAAGCTTCCATCGGAATGGACAGACTACCAAGTATGGAGCAATACACACCGCGACAACTATTCTTCCTTGGATTTGCACAGGTAAAAGAATTGAGTTAACCACAAAGAAATTTTTTTACAAATTCGAATTTGAGAATTCCGATCAAGAATACTTTGTTCCGTAAAGCCACAAAAACATCATAGAAAAAATCACACCACTGTAAAGAGCAATACAATGATCGGTTCGATGGTCTAAACGCAGGGGTGGGGAACCTTTTTGCTGTCGGGGGCCATATGGATGTTTGTAGTGTCACCCGCGGGCCGCATACAGATTTCCATTTATAGGGGTGAAGGGTGGGGGGAGGTGAATAGAAATCTTTTTTTTATATCACATGTGACGAATAAAAAAATCATTTACATAAATTTCTACAAGAATTTTTGAACTGCTCTCGGAAATCGGGAATGGTATCCCTTGAATCGTGTCAGCAGAGGATTTCGCGTCTCGAATTTTTACATTGTATTTAGAACACAAGGCAGGTTTTAACTAAAGCTTGAGTCCATAAGCTAAAATAATAGTTACACACGGAACAGCATACGGTGTGCAACTCAACTCAACTCTGTTTCCTTTGATGAATCTGCAACTTATTTTTAATTTATCGTTAAATTCTGAACACAAAACTGGTTTAAATTAAATCGTATGCTGGAAATTAAAACTACACTTAGAACACGAAAATGGTTTTCTTTGATTCTGGCAGCACATAATATAGTCTGCAACTAGAAAATGATAACTGCACTTCAAATAAGAGCATAGTTTCCTTCAAAATGTGTCAGCACAACTGGAATTTAAATGTTACATTCAGAACACAAAACTGGTATTAAATTAAGAGTAGATCTGCAAGCAAATCACCAGATTTAATTAGTATTACTCTTAGTTTTCCTACCAATTACGAATTTTGCGGCGTATGGTTTGAAACAAATTTTCCTCAATTGTTTCAATTCCTCGTGTTTTAAACTAGTTTATTTATTTGTAAGAGACAAACAGTTTGTAGGTACATAAAAATTTAGAGATGCATATACATACAAGTTAAATTAAGTCAACCCAAAAAGGTCTCCTGTGTTATAGTTACTTGGAGATGGAATTTTATTATACCTTAAAATTAATTTTAGGAGAGGAGGAGGAAAACAGGATAAGGATGTGAGATGCTCGTGATACATTCTACACTCTTGTATTAATTTTCGATAGTATGCGTTACTTCTATTCCGTATTTCTGAAGGTTAAAGATGTCTTTGTATATTGTAAAATTTTGTATTATATTGCGCACATATACGGGAAATTGGGGAATTTTTTCGAATATTAATTCTACATGAGGGCAAATGAAATACATTGGTTTGTCTTGTTGATCTTGTCGGAATATGAATTTTTATTAAGTGGGTAAGCTCCGCAACATTAAAGAGTTTTAATGTTGCGGAAAGGTTTTGTTATGCGAATTATAAATCCCAGCATTTTGTTGGCTTTGTTGATGATTTCGTCAGTTATATAAAGTTTAATTTAACATCCAGTATTACCCCAAGGTCCCTGATAGTTGAAAAAGCAATTGCAACCCATAAACAATCACACAAATTTGACAGGCGATTACGTATGGAATAGATTCCGTATGCACAAAAGATACAGAATCACAAGGCTGATCAATACTTGAAAAGCTATTCCCTAAAATTTGTGATAAGAGATTGTTCTCCCGTGAGAAGTGCTGTCAGATTTGTGTTATTTTCTACGGCTGTTATTTGCTTTTTCTATCGACCAATGTCAAAATTTCAGCTGTGAGCTGTCACGTATTTTAGTTTGAGTCGTTTTAAACACGAATTCCTGCAAGTATGCATGATTATTTATTCATTTAACAGCTGTAGAAAAATAACACAATTCTGACAGCACTTCTCGCGGGAGATCTCTCTTAGAAATCTCTCGGAGAAATCTCTTATCACAAATTTTAGGGAATAGCCTTTCTGAGTGGTCTTTTAAAGAGTCAGGATTTAGAAAAAGGAAAAGCAGAAAAATATGTATGAAGTGATGTACAAAGCAAGGAGTGTGTGTCAAGACAAAGTTGTGTGGCGGTCTATACTCTCTAACTACCCCTGTGATGGTTAGTTAATTAAAAACAAATAAAAAAGATACAGAAATAACGAAGTAGACCGCATTTAAGAAGATTGTAGTTGTACACAGAGAAGGCGTAATGATTTCTTTGTGTAATATTAATGTGTTTTTCTGATTATTGCAGACGTGGTGTGGCAATTCAGCCGTTGGAGCGCTTAAAAAACAACTGGTGGAAGATGTCCACAGTCCTGACAAAATTAGAGTAATTGGTACATTGAGTAACTCAAAAGAGTTTTCAGAAGCCTGGTCATGTCCAGTAGGCTCTCCTATGAATCCGAAAAACAAATGCGTTCTATGGTAATGAGAATAATTAGATACATACAAGAATAGATCGCTTCACATTAAAATGGATGGAACTTATTTCACAATCACTAGTAGCAATTTCTGCTTGTAATGATGGTGGTAGAAGTTTTTGAAGACATACCTACAATACCAACTTCACAATTTTAGTTTAAAAATTATTTTTGCGTCATTTAGCGGTCGTCAGAGGAAGGAAGCAGTTTTTTTGTATGGACATGTTTTTTTTCGATGTTGGTTTATTTTCGTGGATTGATGTTGACGACTTTTTTATTCAAAATATAATATTATTTTTAGTTAAACTATGATAATTTAACTAAAAATGCCAAAACTCACTCGCAGAGAGGTTAATTGTTTTGCATTTAATAATTAGCGGCTCTGGAATTTTCATTTTGCCTCCACGTTCCGCCTCCTACTTTAAATTGTTCTTTAGACTTTATGTCTGGGTTAAATCTTCCCCACAGGAAAAACTTAACCCTGCCACACACTTTTCCACAAATCTATTCAATCCACGCTATGCAATTGCACTGTAAAAGTATAATAAATACAAAACAATACAAGAACAACATGTCAACCTACCAGAGACCAGATGGGAAAATAATTCACCGACTCCAGATATTTTCATATTAGAGGGTTCGGCTCGATAGAACTCCTAACTGCACCGATAAATCCTACTGATCCCTCAATATAAATATATTTAAAAAATCTTTCGTAATCCTGCATGTATTTAATACGACTGATTTTTGCATTTTTATATAAAGATTCTTTGACAAATCTAATAAGCCTAAATTTTGAATTAGAGAGCTAGGTATAATGCCAGTAGCCGAAATAACAAATGATACTATTTATTATGATACAGACTTATTATTATTACAAAAAAAAATCAACAAAATACAATGAAAAAATATATAAACTTGGTTTTTCTTTGTATTTTCTTGATTTTTGTTGAGCCTCATGCCGAAACACAAGTCTGTATCTCACAGCACACATGCGCAGACTGAATATCGGCGACACTGGCGTCAAGTATAGTCCCTTTTAGAAAGTTACCTAAAGTTAGGAATCAGTGGGAACATTTAAAATGTATTTTTTTTTTTTTTTTTTTTTATTAGCAACTATATAGAATAATTGTACACACAAAATAAAATGATGAATTTAACGTTAAATATTGCAATTCTTAGTCCTCCTCACTAGGGGGTCCTGTGCCGAGGCGGACTAAAATTATTTAAATATATTTCATTTGTCTTCTATGTCGTTTTTAGTGTTTCCATTAGGGTTTTTTCATTGATCTCTTTCAGCCATATTTTTATTCTTGATTTATATACATTAGAATTTTTTATTAGTTTTATGTCTTGGGGAAGGATGTTATGAAGTTTAGTTGCAAAGTATGTGTAGTTTCTTTGTCCGAATGTGGTTTTGTAACTTGGAATGTTTTTTACATCATTTTTATTCGACCTAGTGTTATGCATGCATGGTCTAGTGGAAGATTCAGTATTTTTGAAAAGCTTTAATAATATATTTTTGGCATATATTTGTTGCACATTTGGTACATCAAAGCTATTGAAAATTTCAATTGAAGGCGTTCTAATGGGTACTTTCAATATGGTCTTTATGATTCCTTTTTGAATCGTATTAAGGTTATGTATGTACTTATGTGTAGCAGATCCCCATCCTATAATTCCATATTCAATTCGAGAATGACACAAAGCGTAGTAGACCTTTCTCATATCCTTTTTATTTACGACGTTTCTTAGATTTTTGAAGAAATATATGAGGCTTGTTAGTTTTTCGGTAATTCCTTTGATGTGTAGGTCCCATCTAAGATTTTCATCAATTATCACTCCGAGATATTTTATATTTTGTGTTTTTTCGATGATGGGGCAGTAACATTGTATATTATTTCCATGGCATTCGTGTAATTTTAGTTTTAGTGATTTTATTGGTTGGCTTCTTGAGTTCATTGAGAATGTTATATATTTAGTTTTGCTTATATTAAGGGTAAGCGAGTTGATTTTAAGCCAATTTTGAAGTGCGCTAAGCCCTTGTTCAGCCACATTAAATGTATCCGTCCAATTTTCTTCATGAAATAATAAAACAGTATCATCAGCAAAACTGATTATGTTTCCTTTAATGGTAAGGTTAGTTAAATCGTTGATATAGATAATGAATAGAATCGGACCCAGTACACTTCCTTGAGGGACTCCATAGTTTAAAGATAGTAGTTTGCTCTTTTGTTTGCCAATTTGTACTTGTTGTTCTCGCCCTGTTATATATGACTCCAATAAGTTCATTGTTGTTTCGGCCATTCCTATTTTTTTTAGCTTTGATATTAATATTTTATGGTCAATCGTGTCAAAAGCTTTTTGAAGATCTATGAATAAAGCCAAACATTTTTTCCCATCATCTATGTTTTTTATGGCTTTGCTTATTAGATTTTCTATGGCATCATTGGTGCTTAGATTTTCCCTAAAGCCATATTGGGATGGTGATAGTAATTTGTTTTGTTCAAGAAATTGAACAATCTGCTTTTTCATTACAGTTTCCAAGATTTTTGAAAAGGAGCTTAAAAGACTTATGGGTCGGTAGTTATAAATATCCTTTTTACTACCACTTTTATGTATAGGTATAACTGTAGCTTTTTTAAGGCATGAAGGGAAGACACTTGTAGATATTGACAGATTGACCAGGTATGTCAAAGGGAAGGTCAGTTCATTTTGTAATTGTTTTATAGTTTTGTTTGAAATTATGTCATTTCCCGATGTTTTATTAGCATCAAGGGTTGCAAATGCGTTTTTTATTTCAGTATTGGTTACAACAGTTAACTTTAACTTATCTATCTGGTTCGTATTTTCCTTTTCTTCTGGTAAAATGCTAGTTATTTGTTGTCTGATTTTCTTTGCTAATTGTGACCCTATATTAATAAAACATTCGTTTACATATTCGAGAATTTTGTCTGAATGCTTTGCGAAAGAGATTTGGGCATTTTCAATTGTTAATTCATCAATGCTCGTGTATTGGGATGATTTTCCATTGGTAATTTCATTAATGATCTTCCATAATTTGCGCGGGTCATTGTTACATTCGTCTATTTTCTTTTTATAATAATTTTCTTTGACATTACGTACAACATTTTTGCAAATATTTCTGTATCTTTTGTAGTATCGTTGTATAAAAATATCACAAGGATTTAATTTAACTTTCCTGTGTAGTTCATCTCTTTTCCTAATGCAGTTTATAACGCTTTGAGTTATCCATGGTTTCAGATGTTGGTTTTTATGTGAAATCTTTTTTTCTATTGTTTTGGTATTTGACATGATGGTATGAGTTGTATATTCAATGAATTTACTCCAGGCATTATTTGCATCATATATAATTAACATTTTTGTAAAACCTAGGCTTTTAAAGACCCCACGTGACGGGTCGAGGGTTTATGATATTTTTAAGTAATTAATCACGTATCCCTAAAATATTTTTCTCCATGGTTCTAATTTTTCCCCACTTGTGTGACTTTTGTTATTTTTATTAATTTTATCCTGACAAAAAACCTTTATTTGTTAAATATGAAACATGTTGATAATATTGATCATGTAGTGGTTTTTACGAAGTAATTTGTTATCTTTTAATTAATATATATATTATTATTATAAATTTTTTTTCGTGCAAATAAATTAATTTTTGTCCTGTGTATAGCAGTTTTCATAAGTTCCACCCCATCCTATAATGCCATATTGGATTATTGATCAGAAGTTGTCAAAGTATGTCATTTTAAATAAATGTTTATTTAGAATATTATGTCTGTGATGAATAGTTATAGACGGACCATGACAAAGGTTTCTCCCCAGTATGAGAAAGTATAAGAAGTTTTAAACATATAATCTTTTCTGAGAACATGAATATTTGCAATTGGAACATGAAAAAGGTTTTTTCCGGTATGTGTAAGAATGTGAAGTTTTAAATCTCCTTTAACAGATCACGAATAGTTGCAGTATTAATGTGAAAAAAATATTTTTCTCAAGCTTAAGCTTAAGATTTTTTTAAATAAACCCTTTGAAAACATGAGTAGTTAGACGGAACACGTAAAAGGTTTTTCTCAAGTTTGGGAAAGCATGTAAAGTTTTAAACTTACCTTATCAGAAAATGTATAATTGCAGTCGGAAAAGGAAAAAGGTTTACCCCCATTATGTTTTAGAATGTGAAGATTTAAACTTCCTTTACGACAGCAGAAATAGGAACAGATGGAATACGAAAAAGATTGATTTTCACTATATCCCACTACGCTTTTTAAACTTTCCTTTTTATAAAACTTGAATAGTTACAGACGGAACATTAAAAGAGTTTTTCTCCAGTATGGGTAAGCATGCGTCGTTTTAAATTTCCCTTGGAGAACACGAATAGTTGCAGTATTAACATGAATGAGGTTTTTCTCCAGTATGTGTTGGCATGTTTTTAAATTTCCCTTTAGAAAACACGAGTGACTGCAGTATGAACACAATAAAGGTTTTTCTCCAGAATGTGTAACTATACCTAATGACTTATTAAATAAAACTTTTGAAAACATGAATACTTACAAACGGAGCACGAAAAAGGTTTTTCTCCAGTATGGGTAAGCATGTGACGTTTTAAATTTCCTTTAAAAGAACACGAACAAGGTTTTTCTCCACTTTGTGTAACCACATGACTTATTAAATAAAACTTTTGAAAACATAAATAGTTACAAGCGGAACACGAAAAAGGTTTTTCTCCAATATGGGTAAGCATGTAAGAGAACACGAATAGTTGCAGTATGAACATGAAAAAGGTTTTTCTAAAGTATGTGTAACCATATGACTTATTAAATAAAACTTTTGAAAACATGAATTGTTACAAACGAAAAAAAAATTTCAGTATATGTAACCATGTTATGTTACTTCCCTTTTGAAAAATTGAACGGTTGCAGATGGAACATGGAAAAGTTTTTTTTCAATACTGGTAAGCGTGCAATGTTTTAAACTTCCCTTATGCGTAAGCATGTGAGTTTTTAAATTCCCCTTTTGAGAACACGAGTGACTGCAGTACGAACATGAAAAAGATTTTTTTCCAGTAGGTATGTTGCATATGACTTTTAAAAAAATCTTTTGAAAACATGAATAGTTACAAGCGGAACATGAAAAAGGTTTTCCTACAGCATGGGTACGCACATGATGTTTTAAACTTCCCTTATGAGAATATGAATAGTTGCAGTCGGAACATGAAAAAGGTTTTTTTTTTCAGGATGTGTCTTCCGGTCCGTTATTATGTCTGAAAAAGATTAATAATTAGGCTTCTATAAGTAAAACAGAAATTAATTAAAACGAATTTCGTCAGAACGCAATCAATTTTACCTGCAACCTGCAATAATTTTTTCACAAAATTGTACTGGAAAAGAGATACGCACAAAAAACTAAACCAAGTCGAGCAATTTACCTGTTTTTACATTTTACACATATTTATGACTGCATATCTCGATATTTATTAGAGATAGAAAAAAAAGTTTCATATAAAAGTTGTAGATAATTTTATGTTCTATGAAACTTGTAAAACTACTATAGCCAAAATTTTTATTGGAACCGAGATATTTGAAAAAAACTAGATTTTGGCGCGATTTTTTCAAAATGGCGGCGGAAGCTCAAGTGCGCCAAGGTCGAAAACTCATATTTTCATCAGAAGATGAGTTTTTATAAAAAATTGGGACTACCGGAATAATTCCGTTCGCGACCCCCCTTTTTGCGCTAATTTTACTGGCCTAACAATGCTATTGAAGAAAATGGAACATCTGAAACATTACTTCGTTAAAAAAATGCGCCAAGTACACTGCCTCATAGGTGGTGTGGAAATGTGTGCATATTATATATAATGTAACTCCTCCAACCTTTAGAATCGCTATATCTCAGAAATGGTGATTCTTAGGGAAAAAAAGTACTGAGTAATTTTTGTAGGTAATTTTAAGAGCTACAATTTTTGCCTTCATTATTTTTTGATATAACTTACCGTTTACGAGAAAAATCCAAAAACCAAAAGTTTTGACTTTCGACATTGAATAACTTTTTTAGCGAGAATGTGATCGATGGGGATATTTGGTATTTTATTTGTAATGATGTACTCAAGGTACTACCAAATTTCAGCTTTGTCGGAATTTGTGCTGTTTGACCCCTATTTTTCTAGCTAACTTGACCGAACTATGCATCCAAACTATTTCTCATGAATTGACATAAACAGCAGATAAAAACATATACAAATTGTAATGAATGTGTATCCAAGTCTGTGTATTGTAATGAATGTGTATCCATAGGAAAAAAAAATAATGTTTGGGATTCTTTGTTTGGATATGAATTAAGGTATAAAAGGCATGTCTTGTATGAGAGCCCTCTCTTCACCGTATACCACCACGCGGTAAACATTACATTGATATATTCTATAATTATAGGAGTTATATTATTTTATCTAACAGTCCCGAACACGGCAAAGTCACGGCATCTTACAAATATTTTTACTTATAAAAAGGGAAAAAAGTATGTACACAAGAATATTACTTTACAAATAGAGAGATGAGAGAAATGCACAATATCCTTATAAAAGTTTACAAATTATATTTGGAAAAAATTAGACGGTAAGACAAAAAAAAAAAAATATATATATATATTGCCCGGGTTCATTATTGGACGTGCGATGATCTTTTATCTTTTATAGCTGTGTGTGGCACTCATTTAAGGATATTTTCGAAAAAGTATTAAAATCATCTACATGGTACGAGCCGTAAGTACACTGCACGTGTTACCAAAGGACGTAGGTATCTGCGTTAAATGTTTTTTGGTTATGAAATAAAATATTATTATTATAACGATAGTTATTGTTGACAGTCGTTGGCATTTATTTAAACTTGGCATGATTAATGATCCTATAAAAATAAGATTGAAGAGGTGCGCGCCACCACTAGGTGATTCTGATGATTTATTGCAGAAGCTGTTTAATATGATTAATGACTATGAAACAGAACTGTTAATGATGTTCATCTCCTGGCAAAAATTACCTCAAAACCATCGGCCAAGTATTATCATTAAAAACATTGGGAATGTATGGCAAGCAATATGCTGAAATAGGCCTAAACCAAATTATCTTTTATAGCTAAGTCCCCATAAAACAAATTTGACCGGTTAAATAACTATAATTTAATTGTTTTGCCTTTAATAATGAGCGGCTCTGGAATTTTCGTTTTGCCACCGCCAGCAGCATTCCACTTATTACCTTTTTTGGTCTGTAGGGAGAAATTTTTTCTTCCTGCAAGATCGTCGCAAAGCTCAATAGACTAGCTTTGTTGGTATATATTTTTTTACATTAGCTCCAGACAGAAGGCCCTGAGGAAAATAATATCCCTCAGGGCCTATGTCATCTTATTGGATGCTGTGCAGAGGATTTTTTTTTTAAGGAAAATAAGGAGGGGAAATTCTGGGAAGAAAATAAGTATAAGGGGTGGGTTAAGGTGGTCCAAAAATATTTTTTTAATATTTTTCATTTGGCCACCCCGTGAATTTGTTACATGTATTAATTGTAATAACGTAGTAAAATTTCAGCGAGAAAGCACAAGCAGAAAGGGGTGCTCATTCGAGGGTTGTTTTTGAATTTTTTTGGTAAAATGCTTAATTTTTACTTTTTGTTACATGACAGTTTCGCGTGTTAAACTTTTAAATATATATATTAAAATAAATCAATGAAGATTTATAGACAAATTAAAATAGTTTTGATACTTATTTAGTAGACTGTGAAGTGATACAGTATAATAAAATGTGTTCATCTAATCGAAAAAAAGATGAAATTTTTCTACTTGGGGTTCGAGATATTGAGCCATTGATGAGGCTTAACCAATTTCCTACTCTTCGGCAAGTTTTACTTCGTTATCACCACATACCAAATGAATCCAAAAATGTGAAAGATTCCGCGCATGTACTTATTCAAGAACTTATAGAAGTATGAGTAAATCTAGTATTCCGACCAGACAACAAAATAATTGCAATGGAAAAACAGATTCAGTTTCATAAGAACTGGCTACTATTGAAGAAAATTAGAGGAAAAAATTCTGAAGCACAAAGAAAAAAGAGAATATTTGTTTACAAAAGAACTAGATAAACTTTTTGATATTGCCCAGGTAAGCGCTTTGAATTTGATAAAAATTGCAGAAGACGGTAATGGTTGTGAAAAACTATTAGCAGTATATAAACTTACTGCGGGAACGGGGAATCTGATGCTGTTTTTGACACAATGCAACAGTGGAATATCACAAATAAAGTCCGGACTATGAGTTTTGACACTACTGCTTCTAACACCGTTGCCAAAAAGGGAGCTTGCACTCATTTAGAAGAAAAGACAGGACGTGATCTTTTGTGGCTTGCTTGTCGTCATTGCGTATTTCAAATAATGCTTTCAAAAATATTTATTCTGTGTTTTCAAGCTCTCCATCAAGCTCTCCATCAAGCTCTCCTCAAATCCCACTTTTCAAAAGATTCAGCGATATTTGGGAAACATTATCGAAGAAGCACTACGATTGTCTTGACCTCAATAAGAACGCAGAACAGTTTGCTGAAAATACTCTTAAAAGTCTTACAACCGCTCTATCTGGGGGGAATCAAGTTCGTGATGATTACGAAGAGCTAATAAAGCTAGTAAATGACTTACTATTTTGGAAAAGCTTAAAATTGTACGAAGCCATTGATTCCGAAATCAGTAAAGCAGCTAGGGGTATCTTAGAGCGTCACTTATGATATTCGTCAGATGAAGTAGTTGCATTTGCCTTACTTTCTGACAAGCTGTCTGATGCTGAGAAACAGGTCATTGTTCAAAAAATAAGTTCTGTTGGCGGTAATCGTTCGGTACGAGGTGATTCTGCTAAGCTCGCAGAGGTTACATTAGAAGCTTTTGCAACACAAATAACGTTGAAAATGCTCTCAGTTCTCGATATCAAGGACTCTTTCTTGCGATTATCTCCTGAGACTTGGAATGACAATGTTGATTACCTTCAAGGCAAAGGCTGCCTCAAAAATTTGCGTGTTGTTAATCATACAGTGGAGAGAGGTGTTAAACTATTTACGGCACGTTATAGAATGAGGAAGAAAAGCAATTTTTACTTCACATCGTTGAACAAAATAGAAAAATCGTTTCTACTGAAACATCCGAATAGAGTTAACAAACATAGTTTTGAAAGATTGTGACTAATATTATGTAAATTATTGCTTTGTTTCCAAATTTGGTTCACGTTTAAATACTTAGGATGGGTTGTTTCAAAAAATTTGATGGATTCATCAAATATTTGAAGTTGATTTTCACGTTCTGTGTAAGTTCTATTCAAGTTCTGTTATTATATCGTTATAGGACAGCTGCTTCACAAAACTGAAATAATCACAGAACTTGAATAGAACTTACACAGAATGTGAAAATCAACTTCAAATATTTGATGAATCCATCAAATTTTTTGAAACAACCCGTCCTTAGTATACGTATTTGATTAAAATACTTATAATATTAATAAACCTTAAATTACGTGTTTTACTTAAAATCCTGAACTTTTGTCAGAAACTTCTAATTCGATGAGCACCCCCTTGTATATAAGATAGGGGGTTGAAATTTATTAATTATAATAGAAATGGTACGTGTAACAAATCAAGTGGGTGGCGACAACTATATTTGAAAAAAAAAATTTACTATGAGGGCCTGGACCACCTTAGGGTGGGTAGAAATCTTGAGGTCAGTGTGTCCAGAAGTGACGGGCATATGAATGATTATTTTGTGGCTTACTTTAAGATTTTAATATAAAGCGTAGTGTTTTCTCTTTCTACCATCGTTTAGACCTATTACATAGGTGGTGCTGTGTGAATGAAAGGTCATAAAGAACCTGGGACGTTGTAGGAGGGTGGAAACACAATTATTTCTCAGATGAACTATTGAGCACAAGAACCAGTTGTAAAAGTGCATGTAATTGACACATTCTCATGTGACACATTTTATTAGAATTTAAGTGCGCAATATTTCACGTGTATTGATAAGGCGATTGAATAAAAGACTAACGCGGTAATTTGCAAATCACTTATTTCCCATCATTTGCCTCCTAATGTTCCAAGTACTCTTCCTTTTCTCGACCCTCTTGGTTGCAGCTTTCGGTAAGTAAAATTATTTTTTCAAAGTTTTATTTCAAAATGGATCCTTGAGTTTGCTTTAGTTTCCACTGATGTTAGCTATCGTACTTCGCGTGTAACATTCTAAATACATAATTCAATTCTCCCTGTCCAGGTGCAGATAAGATTCCTTGGGGTAATTTTAGACTCTAAGTTAACATGGAACCCGTATGTTAACCACTCCGGTATTTTGTGATTATGCAAGTTTTTTGTCTTAAACGAACTGTCAGATTTATAAAAACTTCGTGTTATTTCTGCTTCGCAATTAAAAGCTGGTTCACATTACGCTATCAAATATAAAAGATCATAGCACGCCAAATAACGCTCTCCATACAATCCCTTCAGAACGTTCACATCTAAGCGTTTTTAAGCGCAGATCAATCATAGACAATACACATCTCAGACGTAACCGCTCCAGACGCGATATCCCAGAAGATAACTCTCCCCTTCTCCGACTAAAACAGGAGAGGGGGTCATTTTAATTACGGAGCTGCCTAGACCCGTGGATGACAGATGTCAAGTTGACAGATTTCAGTACAAAAAAATATGCATTCCGTTGCCGCTCCCTAATTCGACTGACCCCCTCTCCTACCACAGCAAGAAATATTTGATAGCCTCGTGTGAAAAGACAAAAGATAAGCGCTCGCGAATCAACAGATATCTGCTCGCAGATTTATAGCATAATGTGAACCAGCTTTAAAGCTCTATAAATGAAACATTTCTGAACATAGCCGGATACTAAAAACTGTTTTTGAAAGGATATGAAATAAGCTTTCAAAATGTTATTTTACAAATAAATATGAACATTTGTAAATATTAAAATTTAGAATGCAAACATAAAAAAATTGTCAAAATGACTCACATGATGTTTTTATGTGAAAACGGTACTAAAATCAAGGATTGTGTAAAGAAAAACACTATTCTATTGTATAAATGAATATTAAACAATTTCGTCACCTCACTTTTTTACCATTTCATACAAGAATATTTAAAAAAAATTAACAATGTCTAATGGCACATAGGCGATTTAGCGGGTGAAAACTGTTTCTACAAAATAAGTATTTTTATGCACTTCTATGGACAACTTTGAATAGAAATATGAAGCTTGATTCAATATGGATCTTCTATTTTTTGTTTTAGAGTTGTCACTAGAACAATAACAGAGTTATAACGATTTCTGTGGGAAATCACGCGTTAACGTTGAAATTACAAACACGATTATTGTACTTGACTGCTATTGTTTTATTACCATGTAAACACGCTTACGGATCGGAGTAGTTAATTTTATAATTAACAAGTCGTCGCCTTAGTTCTTAATTGTCCAAACGACCATTTAAAAATTTAACAGGAGGAGAAGATTTTCTTTCATTATTTCAATGAAACATTATGATAGGTGTTTAAGATAAAGCTGAATAATTTATTTTAAATTTTAAATTGGAGATTGAACAATACTAAAATGGTCATTTGGACAATTAAGAACTAAGGCAACGAAGTGTCAAGCTGACCTCAACACTTTTCGTGCCGTTTCACGAGTCTGGTGGGGAAGTCACCCATTCACCCAAAAACTTTTTTATAACGCATATACATATGTTAGGAGTCATTTGTATTACGTGTCGTTCCTCATCAAAACCCACTTCTAAAAAAACCTAAGTTTAAGATTGATTATTGGAGCAATAAATAATGGTACAGATGTAAATTTTTATAATAAACTTGTAAGTACAGTGTTACAAATATTTTTTTTCTACTACTGTACAAGCCACTGTAATCATTTCTTCGAGAATATTGGAGGATATCCACCGCTTACCCGCCCTGGTATAAGTAACAGATGGTTACTCCTTCAAGGCTCTCGCAAGGACTCTAATTTTTTTGAAAGAACGAAGCTATATAAATATATATGTAGGGACATTAGAGGTCTAGATTCGTTCTAAATTAAAATTTAGAACGAATCTAGACCTCCAATGTCCCTACATACGTTATTAGTGAGCAGTATGCAGGGACACTAGAATACAAGATGTGTTGGTATGACAAAATATAGACAAAACAATGGAACAGGTTGGTGACAGGCGGCAAGCGCCGGGTGATTGCTTCCAGCATATCCTACAAGCACCTGTATGGGAGGAAGACACAATACACAAATAATAAGGGCATGGCAAACGGGTGGGAGTCCTCTCCAATCGATTGGCAGTTCCAGCAAGAATGCACAAGACGTTTGGTCTCGCCGTAAACCACACTCAGCTTCCGCGCCCCTTAGCCGGTTCCTCGGTGATGCCTCAAAGAAAAGTAAATGGAAGATTGGGGGAAAATGCCTGACGACCCTAAGGAATTCAGCGAAAGAATTCAGAGGAATTCATTTAAGGAATTCTTCGAGAATAGATATAAATAAATATATATTAACAGTAGTATATTTACACTTAGACTCAAAATCAATATTAAAAAATTCTATCAATCTGTATTTCCAGCTGCACCAACGTCTGATTATGGCTTCCAGCTTCATAAGTTTGAAGGGATGAACGCTAAAGTTGGTGAGTTTCCTTACATGGTGTCCCTGAAGAATTCAGACGACTCATTTTTCTGCGGAGGCTCCATCTTGAACTCCCGCACCATCATTACAGCTGCCTGTTGTGTTGAAGGGTAAGCAAAACATTTTATTAAAAAAAAAATTTCATTCATATGATACAGATACTTTGTGATGTGTAAACCCACTGCGAAAACAGAACATATTATTCATAACACATGAAACTTCATTTCAATAGAGAATTATTTCAGTAGCAAAGCCTGGTCGGCATAAAGTATAAAAAATAAAAGTGGTGTTTTCAAAGTTATTGTTTTATTTTTAAAAAATAAGCATTCTAACATTGTGATTGTTTCTTCTTCTTCACATATTAGAATTTGCTGTTTATAAATCAATCATGAATTCGATGCTACTTTTTTATTTATTTATTTGCAAAAACAGCATAACACCAATACATTGCAAAAGCGGTTTTAAAAGATACATAATCATTACGTTTACAGTTAAAATATTTATTTAATAAGCTCTATTTCATATGTACTAGATACAGTATCGTATTTAATTTAAAACATTTTCCAAAACCATAAAGGCATAAAAAAGGCAATAAACATACGTTCTTTATTACAATAATACAACTGGGCGTACTGTACAGGGCCCGAAGATACTTTAATAGTACACAACTGCTAACCCTGTACAAATCGCAAGTGCGCCCCACGGTTGAATTTCGTAGCCACTTCTGGTCTGGAGCTTCAAAATACTTGAAAAATCCCCTTGACTCTGTGCAGAAACGGGCGGTCCATTTGATAGATTCTCTCACCTTAACGAACGGATTGCAATCTTTAGAGCACAGGCGTCGGGTGGGAATGCTATCCATGTTCTACCGGTATTTCAATGGAAGATGCTCTGAGGAACTAGCGTCATTGATCCCTTCGGCACCGGTGCATAGTCGGGAGACACGCCAAACGCCCGCCCATCATATGTACACGGTTGACATTTGTCAGATGAGAACGGGTCGTTTTTTCGACTCGTTCTTGAGTTCAACAGCTCGACTATGGAACGATTTGCCGGCTTCTGTGTTTCCTCCCTCCTACAACATGGGTCTCTTCAAGACCATAGTTCATTCCTTTCTTTCCTCAAAAAGACCCTCCACACAGCATCCCAGATGACATAGTGTGGAGTTAATGTAAAAAAAAAACAACAATAATGTTGCAGCATTTTCAAAAGATGAGATACACAAAGTACGTAGGTCTGTTTCCTCCAAAAGTAAAAAGTCAACATTTTCTAACATCTCTCTAACACACGTCACCGTGATGTCTCCGTAAACCCCTGCAATATTACTAGCTGTGACAATAGTTTTAAAAGTATGGAATATACATGCATTTCCAATAAGAGGTGTTATTTTGATATTCAAAGAAAAATGCCATTTTTTAATATAAATGATTGGATGTTTATTTCATTATAAAGAGGAAGGTATGTCGTTAATAGTGGAAAATAACATCAGGCAAATGACCACCACAACCACGCTTACAGGACCATATCTTTTTCATGAAATTTTCCATAACCAAATCGCAAAGTGGCTGCCTTATGTTCTCGATAGCCTCACGAATTCCGTCTTTGAGGTCTTGAATCAACGCTGGGCTGTTGGCGTAGACCTTTTCTTTCACGTGGCCCCAAAGGAAGAAGTCGCAAGGTGTTAAATCACAAGATCTCGGTGGCCAATTGTGATCACCTCTTCGAGAGATAACACGGTCCGGAAACTTTTTCTGTAAAAAATCAATGGTTTCATTGCTTGTGTGGCATGTAGCGCCATCTTGTTGAAAGTAAACGTTGTCCAGATCAATACCATCCAATTCCGGCCATAAAAAATCATTAATCATCTCTCGATAGCGCAATCCATTGACAAGCTATTCAAAATAACACCTCTTATTGGAAAACCCTTTACTAAAATTACAAGGATAATATTGAAATGTGAGTTAAATTCCAAAAATTCATAAACATCAAATTGCTTTAGCTTTTTCTTATACACTAACTAACAACAATCGAAAATGAGAATAACAGCAAACGGCTGCACCCCCCTTTCCCCCCAAAGGAAATGTAATCTCTCTCATTTTTTTACTAAATTCAAAGATATAAAATTTCTTCTTCATCCACCGTTCGCTCCTTTCTACTTACATGTTCTTACTTTTTACACAGGTTTCATCCTGACAATGTGACGATCGTCGTAGGAAGCACCCACCTGAATTCTGGGGGCACCAGGTACAAGATATCCAAAATCACCATGCACCCTGACTACTGCGGTACCACGAAGACCAACGACATCGCCGTACTTATCACCAGCAAGGCCATCACCCCCAGTAGCAGCGTGGGCTTCATCTCTCTGCCTTCCAGCAGCAGCTCCATTGGCGCAGGAGTTAAGGTCACCCTGACTGGATGGGGAGAAACAGTGAGTCTTATTCGAAAACACTGTTATTTTCAATACAATAATATGAAAATCCAGCCAGCTTTTTGCAGATTTGTTTGTGGTTTTATTATCTACATTTTTTCGAATGTTCGAGATGATGATGTTTATTTATTTATTTAATATAAACGGTATACATATACCATAAACACGGGTTACCTATCACAAAATCATAGTTAAATAAGAAATAATAAAAAAGAGTACAACAGTTAATTGTGGCTTATAGCGTAGGGAGTGTGGCGAACCCATCGCTCAGGGAGTGGAAACACAAACCTGCAATAACCATCCCAAGCCAAGGTGTGAGCTACCGTGCTCAGGCTGAATGTCCTGGGGAACAGTGTCAAGAACGGTGCCTCCGAGAAACAAGGTCGCATCTCGGAGTATTTAGACCTTACTCCAACATTCGGGGCTCTGTTGGAGTAGACCTTCTATTTCCCTGGTCACTCGTGGGACAATAAAAAATTGGACCATTCGAAAACTAGGGGCCTTTTGGGAACCTAGGAGTGCTGAGGCCATCTCTGTGGACTTTCTTCCTGGGGCCCTTAGGAGGAACCAAGAGGAGAAGCCGTGGAGAAGAGAGCTGAGGCCACCTCCATGAACCCTTCCCTTGTGGGGCCTTCACGGAACCAAGGGGAAGGGCACTCTTCCGGCACGGGGCCTTTGGGGAACCAAGGAGGAGTGAAGTGGAGAGATGATGTCCTCTTCCCATGTGGGGCCTTCAGGGAACCATGTAAGAGTGAAGAGAAGAAATGAGGCCATCTCCGTGAACTCTTTCTTATGGGGCCTTTAGGAAACCAAGGAGGAGTGAAGAGGAGAGATAAGTCCTCGTCCCTCCTGGGGCCCTCGGAGAGCCAAGGTGGAGTGGGCTTTTCTCTTGTGGGGCCTTTAGGGAACCAAAGGGAGGTGAACTCTCCGTCGTGGAGCCTTCAGGGAACTAAGGAGTGGAGAGGAGAGATGAAGCCCTCTACCTCGTGGGGCCTTCAGGGAACCGCGGGGGAGTGAAGAGGAGAAATGAGACCTGGGAAGACACATTGTCGAACCAAAAAAAAATCTCTGTTGTCATTTCTTAATCAAAAGCCACAATTTTTTTTTTTTTTCAAGAGCGGAGACGGTTTACATTTATAAAGTTCCCGTGAGCACTTAGGCCGTAGGCCCATTGTGCTATCTCCCATTTTACCTCATTCCTTTGACAGTAATCCAGTCCCTTTTACAAAGTTCACCAGGATTGTCATTGGAAATGAAGCTGTCTTCTGGTTCGACAATGTCTTCCCAGGTCTCATTTCTCCTCTTCACTCCTCCGTGGTTCCCTGAAGGCCCCACGAGGGAAGAGGGCTTCATCTCTCCTCTCCACTCCTTAGTTCCCTGAAGGCTCCACGACGGAGAGATCACCTCCCTTTGGTTCCTTAAAAGCCCCACAAGGGAAGAGCCCACTCCACCTTGGCTCCCCGAGGGCCCCACGAGGGAAGAGGACTTATCTCTCCTCTTCACTCCTCCTTGGTTCCCTAAAGGCCCCATAAGAGAAGAGTTTACGGAGATGGCCTCATTTCTCCTCTTCACTCCTACATGGTTCCCTGAAGGCCCCACATGGGAAGAGGACATCATCTCTCCACTCACTCCTCTATGGTTCCCCAAAGGCCCCGCGCCGGAAGAGTGCCCTTCCCCTTGGTTCCCTGAAGGCCCCACAAGGGAAGAATAATAGAAGAGCATGTATGAGACGATGTATGAATGTGAACGAAGCAAGGAGTGTGTGCCAAGATTGAATTGTTTGGCGGTCCGTCCTCTCTGCCTACCTGAAACAGCGTGGTGGTTAGTTAGTTATTAAGTTGGATATAATTCTTCGATCTGAGAGTCTAAATAAATTAAATTTTTTCATTAAGTAATTATAATTTATGTTTTCAATGGGAATATCGAGTTTAAAATTAATATATCTTAGAAATTTATGTTAAATTTTCTCAATTGAATCTGAATGTATTTTAAAATGGGGGGACCAGATCGAGGAATTATATTCGACTTTACTACGTACTAAGGATGTATACAAAAATTTTAAATTTTAAATATTCCTCAAATCTCTGGAATTTCGAATGTTGTTGATAGCTTGATTAATTTATTTTCCTCATTGGCGGCTTAATTTATTTATTGTGTTTTCAGCTGCCTGGAAAAGACTCCGAGACAAAAAACACCCTCCAGAAGATTCCCCTTTCTACCATCTCGGAAGAAGATTGTAAAAACAAAGTACCTGCTTGTTTTAATGCCATCCTTAACACCAACATATGCACACTCACCAAAGCTGGAGGGAGATCTTGCAAAGTAAGCCATACATTTATAAATTCTTAAGGTTAGGTTAGGTATACCAGGTTAGGTATACCTAGAGTATATTTGCGGCACGTTCCAGAGTGAAAGATACTCTCAGTAACGCCCTGGTGCAAGACCACCATTCAGAATTGAAACGTTGCTTGAAATTACTGTGACCAGATCTAAATAGCCAGGTACTTCCCCCGCATTCCTTTTCCCCATCTCCTTCCCCTCTCCACCACCTTCAGCCTAATAGTACACAACTGCTAACCCTGCACAAATCGCGAGTGCGCCCCACGGTTGAATTTGGCAGCCACCTCTGGTCTGGAGCCCCAAAATATCTAAGAAAAATCCTCGACTCTGTGCAGAAACGGGCGGTCCGTTTGATAGATTCTCCTAACTTAACAAAAGGATTTCAATCTTTAGAGCACAGGCGTCAGGTGGGAATGCTGTCCTTGTTCTACCGATATTACAATGGAAGATGCTCCAAGAAACTAGCATCATTGATCCCCTCAGCACCGGTGCATAGTCGGGAAACACGCCAAACACGCGCCCAACATTTGTACACGGTTGACATTAGTCACATAACTGTAAAAATACGGAAAAAACAAAATAAAAAGTTACGTAAGCGGTGACATAGGGTCTGAGAGACCGCTGCCGAACTTTACATCGATGTAACTTACCGATTTGGGACTGTGCGATGCAACTATCCTTCTCTATGGCGTGGACGTAACTAAAGTCGGAGCTACTCAGGCGTTGGAACAATGCAAGCCCGGGGAAGGGGGTGAAATGATGTTTCTCTGACGCTGCTCGGCCTGTGAGACCGCTTGTCACCAGTTAAAGGTTAAAACCTTAACTTCAAATATCCTGGAGGTTAAAAGTCATCTTGACTAAAAACTGTTACTAAAGCAATTATTTTCATTTTTTAGGGAGATTTGGGTGGCCCCCTCACTATAGGAAATGTCTTGGTCGGTATTGTCAGCAGGAAAAAGCCCTGCGCCCAGAACTATCCAGATGTTTACACCAGAGTCAGCTCTTATGTCTCCTGGATCAATGACAACACCCAGTCATAACTATTTAACAAATATTCTTAACGAAATTCTTACAATCTTATTTATAAAAAACGTTGTGTAAATTTTATACAATTGATAAATAACTGTATGTGTAAAATTGACCAAACCGATAAATAAACCTGTAAAACTAACAAACGGCGGAAGAGGGATGTTTAAAATTTGTTGAATAAACTTGAAATTTTTCATTGAATTTCAAAATATTTTTTAAGTATTTTTGATTTATTTGTTAAAATACATATTACATTATTAAGACATACATAGAGTAGATACATTATCACCATACTAAGCGGCGGCCTGTTTCATGGTGACCAATGGAGTATAGTTACTTTGTATGAAGTCTAGTGTAAACATATGAATTTAGTATATAATGATGCTAAAAATTAGAAAAAATTATAATAAAAAGTATACAATAGAAAGAAGAAAAAAAGGTGAGTAAGGATTAGATTATTTTTTTATATGTGTGCAGGCAAGAACACATGTATATATAGTGCATTTAAACGTGCTAGGTATTTCTTAGTTTTAGTAATCTGACAACGTTTTGCAGGGCGATGTCGGATTATCGAATTAATCGAATTATAGAGTACTGCCTAAGACCCTCTATAGTCAGGAATTTTTTGAATAAGAGTACCTTGTAATCTGATAAATTCACGTGGCTTAATCGATTTTCTAATGATCATCTTTAGCGCATGTAACTTTTGAAACGTTCTAGCCATCCCTTGCTAGCCACAAAGTCAACTTTTTTCATTATTTCCTTGTAAAAACTGAAACAATACGCGTCGAGCTATCGAGCATAAGAGTGGTGTCACGTACAAGTTACAACCTGTCCAATCATCAGGCGTGTCGGATTACAGGGGGTGCCGGATTAGCCAGAGGCCGGATTACCGCGGGTCCACTGTATATAAAATTACCCTTTAGATATTTGTGTTGGAAATATACTATTTACAAATTAGAATAACAGTGTACCAATCTCACATTGAATACGGAATTTTAGCTTGGGGTAGTGCTTATTTCAGTGCCCACGACCCCATCATTAAAGCACAAAAACTAATCATAAAAATAATTCTTAAACTGCCTCTTACTACCACCAGCACTGATACGATCTTCAATACTTTCAACGTTATGGACATAAAACAGCTCTACCCAAGATCCATCTTAGTTAATTTACACAAAAACAACAAAACACTATACAAAGCAACACAAACAATGCGCAATTCCTGAGCCAAAAACAAAGAACTTCTCGAAACTCCTTTTTCCAAAACCACCTCTGGACAAAGAAACTTCAAATACATAGCTTGCAAACTATAAAATACTCTACCAGCTACGATCAGACAAACTGAATCCTTGAAAAAATTCAAACAAGATAAAAAGAAATGGATTGTAAGTATTGGACGCCACACTACTACAAACATCTGTAAAATAAATCACACATAGACAGAAATAACAATTTACATACAACCTAATACATATAAAATAAATTAAAAAATAGAATCTTGTCAAATTTAATTCCATAAATAGATTTGACAGGATTTACTACTTCATCTCTTCCTACATTTACATATATGAAAACTCTCTTTAACCTTTTCATCCCGGAAAGAAAAAACTCACACATGATCCGAAGGGGGATCACTCGGGCACCCCGATTTGTTTTGCTTATTAAAGGGTGTTAATGACATAATTTTTTGTAATTTGTTTTGGTAATAATTAGAGGGAAGTAAATTCATCAATTTCAGTAGTCATTTTCGAAATCGTTTGATAAATAAAGTCATTAATAATATTCTAATGAATTTAGACCATAACGTGTATTTTTCCATAGAAAACAGAGAAGGCGGGCTGATAGCTAACATAATTCCTTGTTTCCGAATCTCGACTGGCAATTGGCGTTCACCGGAAACGACTCAGACCAAATAATCTTTCACTGGCAAGCGAACATTATAGCATTAAAAGAGCAAACGAGATGCGCAGTGTAAACGAACGTGATCTAGTCCTTTCCACTAACAACTTAGAAATTACTTGCTATTGCTTAGAATTGTCCCGATACGTTCAGCAGATAGGGACGGGGTACGCCCGAATAGAAGGGAAGGGGGGCGGGCGGGACAGATTCTTCGCCGGAATTTGTTAGAAAATATTTAATTTTAAGAAAAGTAGTAATGCGATATTAATTTTTTTAATGCAGATCGATAACCAAATAATTTTTCTAAGTTTACCCAAATTATTGAGTACGTGGTTTTAGATACAGCATAAAACTCTCGTTAGTTTAAGTGCGTTCCCCCGGTCTGGTACGGAAGTGTTAAAGTATTTATGCACACTTCCAATCACCTTTCTATTTTTATTGTATTCAAATTAAAATGTATTTAACCTTAAATATTCTTGTAACTACCAATGTTCCTTAAATATGTTTAAGGAACATATAAGCTTACTAAGCTTACTAACTTACGCTTAACTTACTACTACTTACTATACTAAGCTTGTCTCGACACAGGTATATCCTAGTGAGATAGGCATCGAAAAACCCAATGTAAACATACTTTATATAGATATATAAATAAATAAAAAATAAAAAATTTGAAACACAAAAATAAACCTCTTGTATTTTTAACCCAAAAGTCTAAAAATTGTAAAGAATACACATTCCTTTATTAGGGAAAATGCAAGAAAATTACCACTTTTAATAATAATTCTCTAACTGTCTTACTCATAATCGCAAAAAAAAGATATTACGCCGCAACACGGACGGGTTAGGTGAAATTGTTACTCACATGATGGTCCGACAGTCGCGCGCATGCGCGATTTTTATTCACCGTTATAACATCGTTATATTAGCAGCTGTCAGATTTTAAACCACCTGACACCCAGGGTTAGCGTCGTTATTACGGCCGTAATTAATCGAGATGTCAAACTTTGTTGACATCTGACATAAAAGTTCGAAGGTTTAGCAAATTTTCGTCTACCACGGGCACGGAAAACGTATAAAAAGCGGTACGACCCATTTGCGGCGTTAACAGAGAGTGATTTCAGATATAAATATAGAATTGCCAAAGTAAATATGAGACGCTTAATCGATTTGTACGGCTATATTTGGATGTTTTGATCTCCAGGTTCTTTGTGCCGTACGATACTGGGGTCAAAACGAGGTAAGATTGTGTTTATAATACTCACTACTAGCTGATTTGAAAAAAAATCAGCTAAATCGATTACCAAACAAGCTATATTATTATACTTAAAATTTTTTTCACAGATACTTGTGATTTTGCTGAAATTCGGATACGGATTTCTTGCTTCACAGCACATTAAAATGCCGCATAGCATTGAAGAACAACAAGCAACTTCTGCAGAGTTGTAGAGAATGAAACGTTTCCCCTGAGTAATGTGTGCACTGTTGGGAGAAGTATCTGTTCACCCCAGTTCAGAAACCAAGATACCCCAGAGAAGTTGTCTTCAACAGGGCTCAAATATCTATCGCAACACAAGTATCTGCTGCGGGGTATGTGTATGATACCATCAAGACATCAAGTTCTCCATTGTCTTGATATGATTGTCTTGTCTTGATTCATCGATATGAATGACCCTCAATAGGTAAGAAAATAATTTAATACAATAGTTTATGCTCCTCAGCAACACTAGTGGATCGTGTGCCCCGTGCCTGACCGTACACTATACTATGCCACTACTATATTATACACTTCTTAAATTAAATATATGATAAAAGATGTATGTTAAAATTAAACATTATAATACAATCTGTCTTTAGATATTTCTTAGAGTTTTGTATGTGCTAATGCTATGATTTGTAATTTGGAATAGATGATGATGAACGCGACGAGGAAGCAGTAGCACATTACACACTTCTTGCATTAATAATATACGATATAGTTTATGTAAGAAGGCATACTATAGCTGTACTATACCGCTATTATATTATACACTTCTTACATTAAATATATGATAAAAGATGTGTGTTGTGTAAAAATTAAACATTATAATACAATCTGCTGTTTGCTTGTTGTTTGTCTTTTCTTGGAGTTTTGTATGTGCTAATGCTATGATTTGTAATTTGGAATAGATGATGATGAACGCGACAAGGAAGCAGTAGCGGTAGCAGGTGGTGGTGCTGTTGTGGAACTGGAAGCAGCCCCAAACATGAACCAGATTGGAAATGCCTCTATACGGGTCTTCATTTGTCAACATTTTTAGTAATATGTATGACTGTATCATGTTGCTCTGTTTTTTTTATCATAAATGTGAATCTATAACTTCTGATTTGCCAACTATAAGATTATATTATACTATTTGAAAAATGTACCTACTTGGTCAATATAATGTACTTGCTGAAACAGACACATATTACACAACAACAGAAGAATAAAACACAATATCAAAATGAATACAACTACATTTATTTATGTGTACTTTTATTTAGCTCTCCGTCCACATTTTAGCATCAATATTTTGAGCATTAAGCTCCTCCATCAATCTTATTCTAGTCTGTGACTCCAGTTCCTTTAGCTGAATATTGGCTCTGGACTCTTCCTTCATAAACCTGAGCATACAGGAGCATTCATCTTCTCGGTGCTTTCTATTTTCATGTCGTTGGAATTAACTTTCTGGAAAAAAGACATTATATGACATAAAGCTTTCCCAATTTCTTAAAAATCAATCACTTTGTGGTTTACATAATTAATTATTGAACAAAGTTATTTATTTTCTTAACTTTCAATTTTGATATGACAATAAAGTCTGTTGTATTATTCTTTGACTTTGTTTGATCAAAGGTATTATTCTATATTTACGGTAAGTTCAAGTTCAACTACACACAGAACCGTTGATATTTTCATATATTACTTTCAACATACAAACTTATCTTAAAAAACAATAAAGCCACGATATTTACCTTTGATTTGAAAATGTACGTGGCCAGTACTTTTAGTACGAACTCGTCCTGTTCTCAACCTCATCTTCAGTTGCGCTTGTATCTGGTTTAGATCTTTGCGATTATCATTTGCCTATAACTGAAAAATAGTCCATTATTAATTAAGTTGCATACGTAGTTACATCGTAATGTGTCTTAATCTAATACGAATTGTATAGGTACTATAAGCATTTTTTCCTTTTAAAATGTATTCAAGTGCATTTTAGTTTCATTATAAATAATGACGAAGGGCAAAAATGCCTACCCCCTGACGAAAATGATATGAATAACGAGCCAAAAATAGAATGTAATTACTATTGAGATCAGATGCATTCATGTCAGATTTTGTGTGGCTGTCACTTTAATATGTAGAAAAATTAACATTACATATATGTTTACCATGTAGGTATACTTACTTCATTAAAATTGTCGTTAATATTACTTCTTTAATGTTTCCGCATTCATTTTACAAACCATGTAATAAAGCGAACCGTCGAGCCGTCAAAATAATATTGACATTTGAATGAACGTGAAGTCGGCAACGCGACGCAAAAATGCGAAATACAGGGCATTTTTGAGATTTGGAATAGAGTGATGCCAGTCTAAAAATATCAAAACCTGTTAGAGTTGTATCAGGACAAAATGTGTTCGTGAGTAAAGATTTTTAATCTGAGCAGTATAGGCCCCCACCCCTGGATAGCTAATGCGTTGTTATTACGTCGTAACAGGGATTCATCGTGAGTAAGACGGTATGAGAATAACAAAAAAAACAGTATGCGCAAATCAGCGACATTGATTTCTTGGATTTATATTTCCTACACTTGCATAAGGAATCTTTAGGCCACCTCTAATTACTGACTCGAACTTAATCTTCATTATTGTGAATGTGTTTGACGTTTGGCAGATATATGTAAAACGATCCTCACTTATTTATACACAAATATACATTATGTATAAAGATTACACGGTTCCAGGTCCAACCTCCAAACAGGAACTAATCTGGTTCACAGGGGCCGGAGTCTGTCTGCAGGGATCCAAGAGGGAACTCAGTATACCTCTAGGGACACACTGTACTGTTTTTCAAGCTGAGATGGAAGCCATCTTGGCCTGCGCACAGGAGAATATACGTATCGGGTACAGGAATAAGAACATAAGCATTTGTTCTGATAGCCAGGCTGCCCTAATGGCACTGGAAAGTAACCGATGTGACTCTAGACTGGTGATGGAATGCAGGACTTTTCTTACAGAACTCGCTACCATCAATAAAATAAGCCTAATCTGGGTACCAGGACATAAAGGTATTGAGGGCAACGAGCGGGCTGACGAACTAGCAAGAAAAGGGGCCAAAGCACCACTTGTGGGATCCGAACCGGCCGTAGGAGTAGCAGCTTGCCATATAAACCACATATTGATAGGTGGGTCACATCCCAGCACTGCAAAGAATGGGAGAGGGCACCTGGAATGAGACAATCTAAAGTACTCGTAATAGGACCAGACCCTAGACGAACCAGGAAACTACTCGATATGGACAGAAACTTGCTGAGGGAACTGGTAGGACTACTAACGGGAAACTGCCATCTCAGAAGACACATGCAGATATTGGGAGTGTGAAAACACCGATAGATGCAGGAAATGTGAAGAGGATGAAGAGAATCCAATTCACCTATGGTTGCAATGTCCTGCCCTGGTGGGAACTAGGTTCAGATACCTAGGGAGACATACAGTTGAACCAGAAGACAGCCACATATCCAATGACAACCCTGGTGAACTTTATTAAAGGTACTGGGTTGTTATTAAAGGATTGAGGTAAAATGGGAGATAGCACAATGGGCCAGCATTAAGTGCTCACGGGAACTACTTGTAAACCGTAAACTATATTTAACAGGTTCTTTGAAACGAATGAAACACAATTTAATAACGTGTAAGATAAATAAGTGAAATATTCACTCAAATACTTTTTTCCGTTGAAAATTTTCTCCGTTGTCGTCAGAAACTTCACCCACCCGCCATATTAAAACTACTCAACTACGACAGATATCACCGAGACACAAAGTCTACATGTACCATAGACTACCAATTTTGCCAGGATTAAACAATCCCTGGGTTACAGTTGTTCTTAAAAATCAATGTACCATGTCTCCCTGAGGAATCAGGTGTCCCTCTTCTCCCCTACAACAATAATACTTTTTGACAGTTGTTGTTGGTTTTGATTTATGCCGAGCGTGATTGATGATCCATTAAAAATAAGGTTTAAAAGTTGCGTGCTATAAATCGTCTTTATTATTCGATAATATGATTTATTGCGAAAGCAATTTAATTTGATTTATGACTCTGAAACAGAACTTTTAAAGATTTCATCTTCTTGCACAAATTACCTCGGCTAAGTATTGGCAACTAGATGAAGATTGCTTCTGTTGAAGGAGACTAGATTTTCATTTTGATCCCTTTTAGACGTAATCAGACATGATTGGGTCTTTGAAACATTAAATTAAACGAGGTTATTCTTACCCCAAGAGAAAACACTATCGAGGTAACCGTCCATTCTTTGCCTCAAAGCCCTCCAAGCCATTGAGGTTTGTGTGCCCTTTGGGGGCTTGTCAAACAAAAAGCTATCATGGACTGTACTCTCATCAGTCCATATTCAAGTTGTGAACTTTAAATTTAACACCGAAATCCAAAATATTGTTTAAGATGAAAATGCATTATGTCGCTATCGAAAAATTTAAAGAAGCAATGCTATTTACCATTTTTGGTCTGCAGGGAGCAATTTTTTTTCTTCCAGCAAGATCGTCCTAAAGCTGAATAGGCTAGCCAAATATAGAGCCTAGACAAAAAAATAATTTGACTATATTTATCATGAAATATAAAATCATATCACAATGAAATATAAAATAAAAATTTAAAAAAAAAATCATTTTGATAGGTCTGGTGTAAATTTTAAATAAAAATTACATATGTACAGCTGAACAATAATTTGTCATTTATACATTAAAATTACTACCAAAAAAAATGCATTAACAATGTTTTATTTTTTATTTTATTTTTTCATTGTATTTATGTAAGATAGACATAGTAAAATAATTTTTTAATTTTTTTCATTTATTCACAAATAATTGTCCAAGTTGCCTCTAAAATCATGAAACACTAAAATCTTTAATGGCCTATATCTTATAATTTAAAGCAAAAATAAATAAAGTAGCTCACATCCTTACTAGATATTTGATATACCTGTTGATTACGAAAATAATTTTTCAGTTTGGTTGGGTATTTTGATCTCAAATCCAAATTTAAGATTTGTATGAAACTGGCTGAAATGGGCTGCGCATACGTTCCTCTTAAGAAAATGACATATTTTCATTTTCAAATGTACTTACTAAAAAAATATTCTTTTTAAGATGAAGTTATACGTAAATCCTATTTAGATTAATCTTTACGACGAATTGGTTTAAATTAAGAACATCAAAAAATATGCTAGGGATAAATTGAAGCTTTTACTAGCTTTTATATGTATTGGAATTACAATAAAATTATTATTTACATGAAAAAAAATATAAGCGTAAATCACTAAAAAAATGTTTTTGCATGACTTAATTATGAAGAAACAATTTTTTTTAAATCCCCCTTTATGGCTAAGACTATTTTTGAGGTTTTGTATGTTCTAACTTTTTTCCATTCTTATAAAATTACGCAAAAAATAAATAAAAACACTTTTTTGCTTACTTGCCTCGTGCAAATAAGATGCTCGATTTTAAATTTTGAAGGCATGAGAATCGAAATATTTCTAGCGTTTATGTTCCTCTTAAGCATTACATTTTTTATTACGCTGGAGTGAATTATATAGTGTGATATATATCAGGCCCCTAACATCTCAGCCCACATGAGACTCCTCAGGTTGAGATGGGCTGGACATGTACAGAGAATGCTGGATACACGCGTCCCAAAAAGAATTTTGACTAGACACCCAGGTGGAAAAAGATAAGTGGGAAGACCCAGACTGAGGTGGGAAGATGGGGTAAGAGGGGATGCAGCACAGCTTCTCCAGATAACAAACTGGAAGTCAACCGCTGAGGACAGGAGGAGTTGGAGACAAATTTTGCGGGAGGCCAAGGCTGTAGCGCGATCGTAGAGAGAGAGAATTATATAGTGTGAAGGCAATATAGTTTAGAGATTGTATTCCATATTTGTGAAGTGTTTTATTTGTAAAGTGGCTTGATGTTGATGTGAGTTGATTGTTGAGTAATTTGTAGGATGGCACTTGTGATTTCACGTTTAGGAAGGATTGTGATTGGAAGGATACCGGAAACCGAACAGATATCCCTGACATGAGTGTCCCGTGGAAGCTCAAGCACATTTCTGAGAGCTGGGTTTTGAACCACCTATCAATATCTTTGAGGCAAAACCCTAGATACAGCAGAGATAGGAAAGGTGTGAATGTACCATGGCATAGTACTTTGAAGTTAGTAAAGGAATGTGTAGTAATCCTTGAAGTCTATATAGTACACCAGTTATAGGGGTAATTTTCTCCTTCACATGATTTATGCTGTGTGAATGAAAGGTCACAGTGAACCTGGGACGTTGTAAGAGGTTGGAAACACAATTATTTCTCAGACAAACTTTTGAGCACAAGAACCAGTTTTAAGTGCATCTAAGTGACACGTTCTCGTGTGACACATTTTATTAATGCGCAATATTTCACGTGTATTGATAAGGCGATTGAATAAAAGACTAACGTGGTAATTTGCAAAATCACTTATTTCCCAACATTTGCCTCCAAATGTTCCAAGTACTCTTCCTTTTCTCGACCCTCTTGGCTGCAGCTTTCGGTAAGTAAAATTATTTTTTCTAAGTTTTATTTTAAAATGGATCCTTGAGTTTGCTTTAGTTTCCACTGACGTTAGCTATATTAGAGGCAAACAAAAATCTGCTTGAACTCTCATTTTGTTGCCCGTATTAATTTAAGAGCATTTCTCTCGTTTAAAGATCTCGCCTAATTTAAAAACTTAAAAAAATATTTTGGTTTTGAGAAATATTTTTTTATTTTTTATTTTAGTAACTGTCAAATAATTGTATATGTAATGGTGAATTTAAGCATAGATTTTATATTTCTTAGTCCTCCTCACTAGGGGGTCCTCTGCCGAGGCAGACTAAAGTTATTTAATTATAGTTTATTCGTCTTCAATGTTGTTTTTGGTGTCTTTGTTAGGGTTTTTTTATTGACCTCTTTCAGCCATATTTTTATTCTTGATTTCTAATTTCAATAAAAAAAAATATTGGTTGGAGAAGGATGTTTTGTTGCAAAGTAAGTGTAGTTTCTTTGTTTGTTAGTGTTTTAAAACTTGGAAGTTTTTTATTTAATTTTTATTTGATCTATTGTGATGGATACACTGTCTGGTAGAAGATTCAGTATTTTTGAAAAGGTTCAATAATATATTTTTGGCATAAATTTGTTCTACATTTGGTAAGTAAAAGTTACTGAAAATTTCAATTGAAGGCGTTCTAATGGGTACTTTCAGAATGGTCTTTATGATTCCTTTTGGAATTGTATTCAGGTTGTGTATGTACTTATGTGTGACAGATACCCATCCTATAATTCCATATTCAATTCGAGAATGACAAACTTTTTCACATCCTTTTTATTTACCACATTTCTTAAATTTTTAGTAAAAGTAGTAATAATAAATATATTAATTTTCTACTTACAAGCCACTGTAATCATTTCTTCGAGAATAGATAAAAATCAATATATATTTACAGTAGTATATTTACACTTAGTCTCAAAAACAATATTAAAAAATTCTATCAATCTGTATTTCCAGCTGCACCAACGGCTAATAATGGCATCCAGCTTCGTGTGCTTGGGGGGACGGACGCTAAAGTTGGTGAGTTTCCTTACATGGTGTCCCTGCGGAATCCAGACAACTCATTTTTTTGCGGAGGCTCCATCTTGAACTCCCGCACCATCGTTACAGCTGCTCATTGCGTTAATAAGTAAGCATAGCATTCTTTTTTAAAAAAATAACCTTTGTTCATGTGAAGCAGTTTTATAAATATATATATACATTTTTTTGACCCAAAAATTATACAAAAACAGTGATTGGTCTAGAGGTACATTCATATGTATGTCACTCCTGAACGTACACCTCTCATACCTTTTTCCTTCCCACTACTTTCTCTGCTTCCTTTCTTTAAGACCCTCCACATAGCATCCCCAAATATGACATAGGCCCTGAGGGGAATTATTTTCCTCAAGGCCGCCAGTGTGGAGCTAATGTAAAAAAAAAAGTCAAATGCATTTGCCGCCAAGACTCGGATAAACCTCTTCCCAGCATCCCCACTCAAACTCGGGTAACCTATGGCAGAGGTGTTGGTTATCCAATAAATGTTTCCACGGGCGGTGGTACTCGTACCCGCCTCCCAAATCGGAAAAATTTATGCATTACTGGATCATTAACAAAGTTGTGAAGTGCATAGTTTTATTGAATAATCGCTTAACACACAGTTACTTAATTCAAAGTTATAAAATTTCTCCGTCGTTTACCGTTCGGTCCTTTCTATTTACATATTCTTACTTTTCACACAGGGATTCTCTTAAAAAAGTGAGGGTCGTCGTAGGAAGCATCCACCTGAAGTCTGGGGGCACCGAGTACGAGATATCCAAAATCACTGTCCACCCCGACTTCTGCCCTCTCACCACGGCTAATGACATTGCCATACTCATCACCAGCAAGGCTATCACCCCCAGTAGCAATGTGGGCTTCATCTCTCTGCCTTCCAGCAGCAACTTCACTGGTGCAGGAGTTAAGGTCACCCTGACTGGATGGGGAAGAACCGGCGTGAGTCTTATTTGAAAACACTGTTTTTCAATAACAGCTTATATCAGAAATAATTTTTGCAGATTTGTTTGTGATTCTGATCTACATATTTTCGGACATTCGAGAAGATGATGTTGGTGGCTTGATTAATTTCTTTTTCTCATTGGCGGCGTAATTTATTTATTGTGTTTTCAGTGGCCTGGAGAAATCCCGGACACCCTCCAGAAGATTACCCTTTCTACCATCTCGGAAGAAGACTGTAAAAACAAAACCCCTGTTTGTTCTAATCCCATCCATGACACCAACATATGCACACTCACCAAGGCTGGAGAGGGATCTTGCAAAGTAAGCCATACATTTATAAATTCTTTAGGTGTTGTTTGGAAAGTTGCAATACGGCAGTCATTTCCTAATCATTTCCGTTTTGAGTATTTAGCGTCCCATAAATGTGTACATAATTGCTTCCACAAATTCCATCACGTCGTTTCATTTGAGGTAAATAAAATTCTGGCAGAATAAAGGTCAAATTACAGGTAGTCGTTGACTTACGACTTATGCGACTTACGACTGTTCGACTTTACGACCACAATCCGCCATCAGTTGTTTGCTTGAAAAGCCTTTTTGTTGTATCCAATGAAACTATTTTTTTCGCGAAATGTAAATTTAAAAGATCACACGCTTTCTCACACCACAGAAAAACCTTTTACGTGTTCAGTCATTTTTTAACAGACAGGGGCAACATACCTTTTTCATGTCCCTTCTGCAACTATTCGAGTTCTCAAAAAAGAATTTTAAAAAGTCATATGCTAACTCACAGTGAAGACAAACCTTATTTTTGTTCAGTCTGCAACTCTTCTTTTAACCACAAACAATATATAAACTGTCATATGTTAACTCGCAGTGGAAACAAACCTTTTCTTGTTCTGATTGCAACTCTACTTTTGGACATAAACAACATTTAAAATATGAATGTGCTTATAAACTATACTTATTACTTCATCTTTGTCATATAATAATATCATCACGCAGCTCAAGTAATGCACGTTTATGTAAGGAAATTATTGCATGATCGGACTAAGAACCAGATCCGACTTACGACCTATTTGCGGGAACCGATCGCGGTTGTAAGTTAACGACTACCTGTAAATTGATGATCTTAATTTTTTATGACCTTAACTTAAAATATCCTGGAGATTAAAAGTCATCTTATCGAAAAACTGTTACTAAAGCAATTATTTTCATACTTTAGGGAGATTCTGGTGGGCCCCTTGCTGTAGGAAATGTCTTGGTCGGTATCGTCAGCTGGGGAAAGCCCTGCGCCCTGGGCTATCCTGATGTTTTCACTAGAGTCAGCTCCTTTGTACCCTGGATTAATGACAACACCCAATCATAACTATTTAACAAATATTCCTAACTAAATTCTTATGGTCTTATTAAAAACCGTTGTGTAAATTTTGCGCAATTGATAAAAATAATCATGTATTGAAAAATTTTACTATTGAACTAAAATTGACCAAACCGATAAATAAACCTGTAAGACTAACAAACGGCGGAAGAGAGATGTTTAATATTTGTTGAATAAACTTGAAATTTCTCATTGAATTTCAAAATATTTTTCAAGTATTTTTTATTTATTTATAAAATACATGTTGACGCTACTATGTATACCTATCTATAAACCTTGTTCTATTTCTCTACCCATCCTTTTGTACCACAATTACCTGTCCATACTGACAATAATACCTACCGTACAACAATAAAATCAATATGTCAGTGAATCTGTTATGTGCTTGCAATGATCTACATTGATCTCTTGGCGCATTCAACATCAATTGTTAAGTGAGTCTGTTATGTGCGGTGCAATGGTTCAGAATAACCTCTCTGTACATTCAAAATCCACTGTTGAAGAAGTCTAAGTGTGTTATGTGCTTGCAATGATCTACATTGATCTCTTGGCGCATTCAACATCAATTGTTAGTGAGTCTGTTAAAAGAAACTGTGCAACGAACATCATTATTCTCTCAGTTTTATATAACATCGACCAGTTTTATGGAAGCTTGTGCAGTGAGTGACTTAGTGCTCCCTCAGACCCATAATATTGAGCCGAACATCAACCATAAGGGGTAAGTCAGTTTCCTTCCCCATTCATCTGTTTACCATTCCCCATAGTTGTGTCACGTATTCACAAGCATAACATTTTTTTAATATATTGATACAGTCCACTCCACGTGTCGCATTTGCGATACCAATACATGTTACATAATTAAGACATTTACATAGAGTAGATACATTTAATCACCATACTATGCAGCTGCCTGTTTCACGGTGACCAACGGAGGAAAGTTACTTTGTATGAAGTCTAATGTAAACATATGAATTTAGAATATAATGATGTCGAAAATTAGAAAAAATTATAAAATAGAAAGGAGAAAAAAAAGGTGCGTAAGGATTAGATTTTTTTTTTATATGTGTGCATGCAAGTACATGTGTATATATGGTGCATTTAAACGTGCTACGTATTTCTTCGTTTTGAAGAGTCGTAAAAACAAGTATCATTTTAGAAACTGTATAAAATTACCTTTTAGATATTTGTGTTGGAACTATACTTCAATATTTACAAATCGGAATATTGCAATTTGAAAAACGAAAAAGTTGAGAAAAAAAACACTTGTATTTTTAATCCAAAAGTCTCAAATTGTAAATTTAAATTACGGAATTAAGAAAACACGTTCCTTTTAATTAGGGATAATGTGAGAAAATTATCACTTTTAATTAGAGATAATGTGAGAAAATTATCACTTTATTAATAATTCCCAAAGAGAATAACAAAATAAACAGTTAGGGCAAATCGGCAACATTGATTTCTAGAATTTATGTTTTCCTACACATGCGTAAGGTATTTATACAAATAAAAAAAAATTACTTTCAAGGAATTCTTATTAAATTGTTATAGTAACGCGAAACAGTCATTGAAAAAGTAATATGTCAGAACAAACCCTACTTTTTCAAGACGGGAATCTCATGCCCGAGTCTGCCAAAAACTAGATTGCCAGTTCTATTGCAACTCAAGTTAATGACATTGTTTATTAGTAAGTATTCAAAACAGAGCTCGTATAGCCTTATTCAATGTGTTACTAAAATTACTGTACAGTTTGGAAGTATTTCTTAATTAATAAGGCTGTTATTATTTAGGAGCAATGCACAGAAGCTATTAACAAATGTATTCTGCATGTTGTTATGAATATGTGAAAACCCATTAAAAATATAGGAAAATTAAAATACTTCAAATGGTTTCCTTATTATGTGATTAGGGGCCATCCATAAATTACGTCATAACTTAAGGGGGGGGGGGGAGTAGAGAAGTGTGACATTGTGTGACAAGGGGTATATGGGGGTCATCAACTCCGTGACGTCACATGTAAAAATCTAAATCATGAAATTCGTGTGATGTAATTTATGGATGGCTCCTTTGTAACTGTTCAATAAAAACCTTATAATAAAAAATTAAGGATTAGATGACGGCCTGGAAAACACACTTTAAAAAAAAAAACAACCAATTTCTATTTGGGAGGCGGGACTGGGTACTGCCGACCCGGGAACCATTTATTGGATAACAAATACCTCTACCATAGGTCACCCCAAGTGGTTCGCCACGTTTAGTAACTGAGCAGTGGGGCCCGGGTACAGGGGTGAGGATTGTCTGGATCTGGCGGCGGGTGACCTGAACACACCGAACCCTAGATTTTTACCCACCCTGCTTACCTTTTTCCTTCCCAGAACTTCCTCTCATTAAAAAGACCCTCCACACAGCATCCCCAAAGATGACGTAGGCTCTGAGGGAAATTATTTTTCTCGGGGTCTCGAGAAAAACATTTGCCTCTATCTACGAAAACAGTGCAAGAGAGAATTTCCAAAATGTCTTCGAATGCAACAGAGCAGCGAGTCGAAGATATAAACCACAGGAGCGATTATGGTCGAAAAATGGACCACTTTTATTTTTCTGCGATTGATAGCGGTCCAAAATTCGACCAAATTTTCCTACCATTCGTAAAACATTTATTGTAATTATTTAAAACATTTCCATGGCCAGCCATTTATTTTAAAACGAAGCTGTTGAAATGCTTTATCTATTATGACTATAGATGTTGCAAATCCGAACTTCGTAAACTATTTTAGAACAAAGTTAAAAATAAAAAATTTTAATTTTTTTTCAGGCAGAATTTCTGATCAGCTGTTTACAGTTAAAATTAAGTCCTTTTTTCATATATTTGCACCTTTCATAATCAAGTATACCACAGACAACAAACAGAAATCGAAAATATTCTGTGTTGACTCGAATAAGTACCTCTCACCGAGTTTCAAAGTAACAAACACGCAGCATTTGTGAAACATTTAATAAACTTTATAAACTTTTATTTTATAAACTTTATAAACTTATTATAAACTTTACGATTTTTTTAGCATTTTATAAACTTTACGATTTTTTCTATAAATCCTACAAAAATGAGATAAATGGTAAAATACAGGTTAACGTACTATCATAGTGAGAAATATGATATAAACGGTGTTGGAAAGAGAAAACACCACGCTTTTGATCAAATCTAAAAGTTAACCTCAAAAGAAAAATGTACAACTTTATGAAATCAAAATTTATAATACCTCTCTCTCCATGTTATTCTGTTAGAAAAAGACTGATTGTTTCATATTGTATTGTTGTATATGTCACATACGTAGGTATATTGGCCACACACTGTCAGATAGGGACAGGTACTTGAATAAGAGATTGGGTGGAGGAAGAAGATGCTTATAGTTGCGTATTCAATGGATTTCCACCAAGGCGATACTGAGAGTATTTTCGACCTGGGAATGGAGACAATATCAGTAAAACAAACATAGTATTTGAGTATTTTTTTATTAATTTCATATAAAAAGTGGAACATTATATTTAATATGTAGTATTGCGAAATGTTTTTAGTACAAGCGACGGCAATATATATCATAGTACCTATCTAAAGTTATCGAAACTTTGTCTCATTTCATCTCAATTAGCTGCCGTCAGGGCTTTAACATTTATATTATCTTACATAAGTACTTATTAATTTTTCTACTAACTGATTTCAAGTCTTTAACACCATAATATCACATTGCCCTCTAAAAATCTACTAACATAATAGAATTATTGTTGATTTTCTGCACACTCTTCACAGGAGATCCTGATGGTAATGATTTCTAGGAACGCTGTGAGGGGGGCCTCTTTGAGAGAAAAAGGAGCCAACCTGGGTCTTGAAGAGACGCACGCTGTATCAATTGTGCACAGTAAAATCACACATCCAGTAAAAAACAGTAGAAAACGAATGAATGATGAACAAGCGGTCCCATGGAAAAGAGATATGGAGTCCCATGGAGTGTTCGTGGGGTCAATAAATTTGGGAGGCGGGAATGGATACCGCCGCCCTGGGAACCTTTATTGGATAACCAACACCTCTGCCGTAGGTCACTCCAGGTGGTTCGCTACGTTTGGTGATTTAGCAGGGGTACCCGTGTTCATGGGGTGAGGTTTGTCTAGGTCTTGGAGGAGGATGACCAGGATGACACACTGAACCCCAGATTTCTACCCACCCCTTAAACCCTTTTCCTTCCCAGAACTCTCCTCTCCTCATTTTCCTTAAAAAAAACCCCTCCACACAGCATCCCCAAGGATGACAGGAGCTCCTGTGTGGAGCTAATGTAAAACAAAAAAAAATCACTTTACTTTTCAGAGATAAAATTGATGTAAGAAAAATTTGATTTACAACACTTTTCTATGGGATGTGCAGTGTACATAAAACTGTATGTAAGTTATACAAGCACGTATGTTTATTATGTTATACAAAACTATGAGGACAACACAATATTATTATGCATTATATCAGAACCATTTTCTAGCAGCATACATAATACATCCATAAAATGTAAATTATTATTACAGATTATATCCAATAAATTCTCTATGAGAAATACATGTATATAAAACGTTAGCACCATTTTCAACAAGCTTTATAAATGTAATATATCATATCAAGTAAATATTACGTTTTTTTTCAATATACATTAAACTTAATACATATTTTATATATAACTATCAACTTTTAAAAATTCTTAAAAATGGACGGATATTTTTGATGAAATGCATTTTACCACATAATTTAGTCATTTTTTATAATACTGTCAATTTCATAATAGTCACTGAGATTTAAATTAATTTTATATTAATTTTACAAATATAAAAAATGGAATGTTGGATATTTAATTTTAAATATTATTAATGTCTTTTTTTTCATAATTCGTTGTTTCGTCTATTATAACTTTGAGTTGCGTATTCACGTTTATTTGTCATTTTATGTTACTTGCGTCAAATTGAATGTAAGTTTATCATTCAAAGATTAGTACGCACTTCTGTAAAATATATATAAATTACAGAAATCAACTCAACGATATTACCAACGTAACAATAATACATATCGCACATCCCGTAGAAAAGAGTTGTAAGTCAAATTTTTCTTTTTTTTTTGATTATTTGTATTTGTAATTATGTACGCCCCACGAAAACCGTATTTAAGTTAGATCACTCTTTCTCCGTGAGATGTTGCTAGTGTTTTTTTGACGGGACCGCCTGTTTCATTACTCGTCAATTGTTTTCGCTCTCCTGTAAAATTTACTTTTTTGACTTGCGACCCTTTTCTACGGGATGTGCGATATATAAAAATTGGAATTTACACATAATGTAAATATGTACCTACATATACAAAAGAAGTACATGTTTTAGGTTTTCCAATAAGAGGTGTTATTTTGAAGTTACGGTGAATGGATTGCGCTATCGAGAGATGATTAATGATTTTTAATGGCCCGAATTGGATGGTATTGATCTGGACAATGTTTACTTTCAACAAGACGGCGCTACGTGCCACACAAGCAACGAAACCATTGATCTTTTACGGGAAAAGTTTCCGGACCGTGTTATCTCTCGAAGAGGTGATCACAATTGGCCACCGAGGTCTTGTGATTTAACACCTTGCGACTTCTTCTTTTGGGGCCACGTGAAAGAGAAGGTCTACGCCAACAGCTCAGCGTCGATTCAAGACCTCAAAGATGGAATTCGTGAGGCTATCGAGGACATAGGGCAGCCACTTTGCGATTTGGTTATGGAAAATTTCATGAAAAGGATGTGGTCCTGTAAGGGTGGTCATTTGCCTGATGTTATTTTCCAATATTAACGGAATACCTTCCTCTTTATAATGAAATAAACATCTGATCATTTATATTAAAAAATGGCATTTTTCTTTGACTATCAAAATAACACCTCTTATTGGAAAACCCTTTATATTATTTAAGCCGATCAGTAGAGATACATATTATATATGTATGTACATCAGTGTGTTTTCAAATTTTTTGCAGTACGAAAATGGAAGACATACGGAATACATAATACTAAGGTGTTTGGCACATAAAATTATGTATTTTAATACTTAATAACTAGTTTTCAAGCTTCAAGCTAATGTTAGTATTTCGTTAAAAGGCCCTAAGAGAAAAAAAACAGTTCATTTGCAAAAATTAAAGAAAATTTTAAAACTATTTAAAATTACACTATTAATTTGTTCAGTTTGATTTAAATGTATATATTTATGTACTTCAAAATTAGGTGTTTCTATTAATGTTGGTCTTTAACCACTGGAACGTTTTTTGCCACAATATGGCACTATTTAAAATACCTTGGATTGCTTCGCTACCAATTTTGGCAAATTTTCCCTTGTTTGTAAGTAATTATGTAGAAGTTTACGATTTTATAATATTTTTTTAATAAATGCTACGAATGTGTGATAATCGACAAAAGATAGGTGAATTTATTGGCTATATAGAACCATAATTATTTTGTAAGTTTTCATATCAAAATTCGAAGATATGATTTTTTTTAATGTGGGCGTAAAATATTCAAAATGATTTCCAAAAAATCTCTAGCAATCAGAGAAATAAGTTTTAAATTGCGCTGTCGCTCCAGTGGCCATTTAGCCTGAGGACTAAAATTGCTTATGAAAACATAAATAGCAGTAATTATTTAAAAACAGGTATTTTTTATAAAGTGATTTTTTTATACCTTATACAATAATAAATGTTCGGCCCCCTTGAGATTATTGATTTACTAAACAGTGATACATGTACATAATACTATGTATTGTGAGGTTGATCATTCATTAATATATTTGTTACGTTGACAAGACAATTTATTATTGAAATTGATGCAAATGAACTGTTTAAAAGAATAATATAAACTTGTTAGTAATACAAAATAGTAAAAAAAAAAAAGAACAGAAAACCTCCACAATAAAAAAATCATCATCGTTCGTCCATAAAATGTAATATTTGTAACACGTCTAAAGACAGTCCAACGGGCATCTTACAGACGAACAATCGTCACTTCGTTTCGTAAGTTCAAAGAGTCCCGAAAATTAGAAAAAAAAACTGATCAAAACGTGCTTTAAAGGTGTGCGGTGATTTTAACTGTGATTTTGCTAAGTTTTATTCAATACTTAAACACACCAGGACATTTGACAGAAGATGCATAATTTACAATTTTTGGAAATATAAATATAGATATTTCAATTAAATTTTTAATAGCAGATTTATGTTCTAAGATACGATCAACAGCCAAGTGATGTAAAATACATAAAAGAAATACTAATATTGATCATAGCTAACCTCCAATAAAATAAATAAAATTGTAACAACAGTGCGTATAAAATAGACGGCATGACAGAGTGAGAAGAAATGACTTTAAAAGAATGTAAATGGTTGTTCAATGGCTGTTTCTGAAATTCCCATGGCAACGGCATGTGGCGTTTAATGTCATTTTTTTTGTATGAATACCTCACAAGAGTCCCAACTGCTTCGTTTGGAGCCAGTGAGACCATGGCATCCCAATTGGGATATGTTGTGAGGCTGAAGACAGTGGGAAAGAAGAGGAAGGTGGGGAAGTACCTGGCTATTCAGATTTGGTCACCAAAATGGCTAAAGCCATTTCAAGCAATGTTTCAATTCTGATGGTGGTTTCACACCAGGGTGATTCTGAGAGTTTCTTCCACTCTGGAACGTGCCGCAAATATGCTACATATTAATTTTATTTAATTCGTTTCGAACCCACGACCTTCCGATTGTGAGTCAAGAGTCTTACCCCTCGACCACGGAGGCCGTCGAATATGAATGGAGATGCAAGAAAATTATCACTTTTTTCCTTTGGAAGAAGCAGACATTTGTACATCGTTTATCTCACCATTATTCAGTGTGTAAGAAAGAGCTGCAGCACATTTTTTTTAATAAACATACATTTATTGCCTTTATTATGCCGTAACCGTGAGAATTATAAAAGCGGTCCATGTCTATAATAATTATAGCCTAAAAATTCTGCTTTCCCAATTCAAGTGTTACATGAATAAGGGAGATGCATATTAAAAATATGAATTTTGGCTGTTGATCTAAGCTTGAAGAATGCAATTATATAATTCATAAAAAAATATATATTCAAACCTAGTAATATATTCCATCCAGATAACTTCAAAAGTAAACTTCGTAGTGTGAAGAGAATTTAAAACAATTTGTTTAATAAAATGTACATTTTTTAAAAGACGAAGATTTTCTCGAGTAGTTGGTCTGGAAAGAGTGTTATGGCAGTTGGATGGGTCGGAATAACCCTAAATTGTGAGTCGTGACCTTGTCTATTGGGTCATGACTCTAACTGTTGGGTTACGGCCCTAAAGCATGGATTGTGTCCTGTTGGATGTTGATTGACACTATCTGTTAGGTCATGGCCCTAAAGCTTAGATCGTGTCCTTATCTATTGGATGATGATTGACACCATCTGTTAGGTCATGACCCTAACTGTTGGGTTACGGCCCTAAAGCTTGGATTGTGTCCTGTTGGATGTTGATTGACACTATCTGTTAGGTCATGGCCCTAAAGCTTAGATCGTGTTCTTATCTATTGGATGATGATTGACACCATCTGTTAGGTCATGACCCTAACTGTTGGGTTACGGCCCTAAAGCTTGGATTGTGTCCTGTTGGATGTTGATTGACACTATCTGTTATGTCATGGCCCTAAAGCTTAGATCGTGTCCTTATCTATTGGATGATGATTGACACCATCTGTTAGGTCATGACTCTAACTATTGGGTTATGGCCCTAAAGCTTGGATTGTGTCCTGTTGGATGTTGATTGACACTATCTGTTAGGTCATGGCCCTAAAGCTTAGATTGTGTCCTTACCTATTGGATGATGATTGACACCATCTGTTAGGTCATGACCCTAACTGTTGGGTTACGGCCTTAAAGCTTGGATTGTGTCCTGTTGGATGTTGGTTGACACTATCTGTTAGGTCATGGCCCTAAAGCTTAGATCGTGTCCTTATCTGTTGGATGGTGATTGACACTATCTGTTGGGTCATGACCCGATTTGTTGGTCCTTGTGTTCAGTTGGGTCGTGGCCACCCCTTTGTGGCTTGGAAAGTTCTCACCTCGGTCGACTGGAATGTGGAAAGGTGTTGGTGATCTCCTGAAATAAAATAATAAAATTGATTCAGAAATACATACATAGTTAAAGATAGGTAAAAAAACAAACTGGCGCAGCCTGATAAAAAAAATTGAGGGTGTAGCAAATATTATTCAAATTACTTTAAATGGCAGCAACAAGATGGATCAAAGGTAAGAAACAATAACTTATAAAAGGCATAGTGGCTCAGTGGGTCGGAAATCAATGCTGCCAGTAGAGCAGGCTTCATTAAAATATCCGTAGAATAGACTCAGCGTGCTCATATTATGTATGTGCATTAGAGATGGCAATCGGTCTGTTAACAACGGATTGTCAACCAGAGGGACTGCCCTTTTTTGCGTAGAATCAAGTATGTTTATCAAGGACTTTGGGGTGTACTTGTACAGGGTTAGCTGCATGTCACTATTGAAGAATCTACTAGCCCTATACCAGTCACCCAGTTTCTTGGAAGCCAGATATATTCTTGCATCTATCTATCTCACCGATACTTGAGCCGGTCTGATATACTTAGATAGCAACTCCAACAGAGTTATAATGGCATTATATGGAGGTAATCGCAAAGATACTTGAGTAAACCCAATGGAAGAAGTGCCTAGGCTGTTAGTTAGTCACCTTGTTGCTGGTTGTGCCTCCTGATAGGGCGAGGAGTCTGCTCGTCTTCGTCATCCGTGTTATCTCCGTCGTCCATCTCGTGTGTGGCCCAGCGCTCTGTAAACTCGGAGGCAGAGCGCACCAGGCTGGGCTGGCTCAGCGAGCGCTGCAGGGAGCGCTGGCTCAGAGTTCTAAACCACATAAGTTACACAAATTAGCACACTCACGGTTCTGGTGGAGTAATTAAAGGGAGAAGTTAGCGCACTCACGGTTCTGGGGGAGTAATTAAAGGGAGAAGTTAGCACACTCACGGTTCTGGGAGAGTAATTAAAGGGAGAAGTTAGCACATTCACGGTTCTGGGGGAGTAATTAAAGGGAGAAGTTAGCACACTCACAGTTCTGGGAGAGTAATTAAAGGGAGAAGTTAGCACACTCACGGTTCTGGGGGAGTAATTAAAGAGAGAAGTTAGCACACTCACGGTTCTGGGGGAGTAATTAAAGAGAGAAGTTAGCACACTCACGGTTCTGGGTGAGTAATAAAAGGGAGAAGTTAGCACACTCACGGTTCTGGGGGAGTAATTCAAATTTTTTTGGAGAACAGGATAGCAGGACTCTGCCATCACAGTGTACTGTGTATAGTTTTGAAGTTAAGGTATGTATTATATTATGAATTAAATATTTAAAAGTGGCATGAAGCTAGCTGTCAACAATGGAGTGCTGGTACCTACCCTGATACCCTGGCAGTGAGGCATGGATCTGACAGAGGAAGGATGAAAGTAGACAGAATGCTGTATGAAAAATGAAGACGCTTATGTGTGGTTTGACACCGATTGTGGATATATGTGGAGATATGTGGAGATTCGCAAAGAATGCAAAGCTGATGTAAGCATAAAGAGTAAAATTAAGAAAGAGAAGATTCAAGACCAATGTTCACTCTTTCCTCTCCTCAAAAAGACCCTCCACACAGCATCTTCAAAAATGACATAGGCCAAGAGAGAAATTAATTTCCTCAGAGCCTCCTGTATTGTAGAAGAAGTCAGGGACGCCCGAGGAAGACATGGCGTGATCAAGTGAACCAAATTCTTGAATGCACACAAAAAGTTGGGTAGGCAATTAGGACTATTGCTGCCTGCTCGCCACTGATGATTGGTAATTACCTCGGCATTCTGAAGTCATTATCAGCCTCGCTGTCGGTGTCGTAGAAGCGAGCTGACAGGGCCATGCCCATGGAAGCCTCGGATTGGGAGTCCATGTTGTCCATGCGCGCATAATCCACCATCATCTCTGACATAGACCTGTTGATATATTATGTTATTTCATAAGTAATTAATTAACATCTAATATATATAATAACTTGGAAATATGTAGTATAATGTGTTTATTTATGTATAGGTATAATAAATAATGGTTGCATATTATTTTTCATGAATGTAGTATTTGAATCTTTTGTTCGGCGGCCATCTTGAAATTATACAGTTTTTACCAATTCGGTTCAAAAAGAATCTATTGCTTTTTAGCACAATTTTCGTGGCCATCTTCGATTTATAGATTTTTACACCGATTCGGTTCAAAATGAATCATTGATAAAATGCACAATTTCGGCGGCCATCTTGAATTTAGAGTTCTCACCAATTCGGTTCAAAACTAATATTTTTGCTAAAATGCACAATTTTGGCGGCCATCTTGAATTTATGGATTTTTACACCGATTAGGTTCAAAATTAATTATTTGATAAAAATGAATAATTTCAGCGGCCATTTTGAATTTATAAGTTTTAATTTTATTCATAATTTGGTTAAAAATTTGCAAAGGTGAAGAAAGAGATCTGAATTTGAATATTTTGATAAAATCCACAGTATCAACAGCCATCTTGAAATTTTGTACTCGATTTCATTCAAAATTAGTGTAGGAGATGTCAGGGGAAATCTTATGTCAAAATGCATAATTTTTGCGTGTGGTCTCACCGCATGTCCTGGTGGTCACTGGGGCAACTGGCTCGCGATTGGCGGCGCGGGTCTTGGCTGTGGGCGCTCCCATGGTGGTGGGACGGTGGCACCGCTATGGAGGAAGCCGCATCACTGTCGCTGTACTCGTAGAGCGTCGGAAGCGAGCTGCGGCGCGAGCGCGTATCCCAGTCTGACTTCTTGCGGTAGCGGCCGCCCTGGGGCAATAGCAACACATATTAAAGAAACAATAGATTCCATGGACAAAAGAGAACATTGAAGAAAAGATCAAACCTAACGTAGCCTAACCTAAGCTAACATATTCTTAAATCACAGCCCTTTTGTCACAGTTCCATTTTATAAAGTTATCTTTCAATACAATTTCTTTTGCACTTGTTTTAATTGTTTTTCTTTCTTCTCCACTTCATAGTTCAATTTGGGAACCATTTATTGGATAACCAATAACACCTGTTTGTTATAGGTCACTCCAAGTCATTTGTTACATTTGGTGACCCAGCAGAAGTGACCGGGTTCATGGGGTGAGGTTTGTTTGGATCGTGGTGGCGGATGCATTTGTCTACCAATTGCATGACAGTCCGGATCGGGAGAGATTGGTTGAAGGAGACCTTTTGACCTCTCCAGCAGGACTCTCTCGGAACATGGCTTGCGTGGGGGATAGATTCACACGTCGTCACTTCTGGACACACTGACCCCCAGATTACTACCAACCCCTCATATCTTTATCATTCCCAGAACTTCCTCTTCTTCCTTTCCTAAAAAGCCCCTTCACACAGCATCACTAAAAGTCACAGGCCATGAAGGGAAGTATTTTCCTAAGGGCCTTCTGTGTGATTAAATTTCTGTTTGTATTCTGCTTCTGAGTCGAAAAAACGACCCATTCTCATGTGACAAATGTAAACTGTGTACATATGGCGTGTCTCCCGATTATGCACCGGTGCCAAAGGGATCAATGACGCTAGTTCCTCAGAGCATCTTCCATTGAAATACCGGTAGAACAGGGATAGCATTCTCACCCGACGCCTGTGCTCTAAAGATTGCAATCCATCTATTAAGATGGGAGAATCTATCAAACGGACCGCCCGTTTCTGCAGAGTCGAGGATATTTTTTAAGTATTTTGGAGCTCCAGACCAGAGGTGGCTGCCAAATTCAACCGTGGGGCGCACTTGCGATTTGTACAGGGTTAGCAGTTGTGTACTATGAAAGTATCTGCGGGACCAGTACAGTAAGCCCAGTTTTTGAGAGGCTAACTTTATTCTGGCTTCGATGGAGTCCCCATACCTGAGTTGGTGACTAAAGTAATGTAGGAACTAAAAGAGATTAATACCTTGGGCTTATCTAGAGGTGGCGCCAGTATCCGGAGGATGACCTCCCACTTGTGCTGAGGGAACAGGCCGCTGTAGCGTTGGTCCTCGCTGACCCTCTGGAAGTCCTCTCGCTGAGAGCACTGGGACAGCTCCCGCCGCAGTTCGGAGCTGTGCGAGATGATCTGACGCCAACGGGTACGCTCCTCGATAGTCAGGGACTCGTGCTCTTCATATTCCGTCGAGATCTGGTGGAAAACAACAAGTCAAGTTCTTAAAACAATATCTGTGAGATAATCAACCAAGCAGTGCTGATTCTAAAAGTAGTCTGTCATATCTATGTGTGAGATATCTAAAGCTTCCGAGTTTCTCACATAGATGGCAGGGATAAGAGCTTTCCTGAAAGTCTGCAAGATGGCGGCAGGATTGGCTCCCAGTTAGTTCGTCAGAGGGCTGAGGGACGAGGTTAGTGGTTCTGACAAAAGACAGTGGGAATCAGATCAATTATAGCCAGCTCCTAGTTAGGTTGACTAACCGCAGTCACTACTTGTAATACTCGGAAGTATTAATAAATCACAGATTAACCAAAAGGACTCTATTTCTTCCTTAAGAGAAATCTCCTTCCAAGATGTGTTGAAGATACTGATTGTGAGAACACAACACTATGATAAACCAAATATGTATGCAGAACGAGTTAATGTTTTAATAAGTCATAGCGTTTGAAAGAGGGTACGAAACGCGAAACCCCTGCACAAAACAGTTGTTATGAATGGTGAATACTATTAGAGAGTATGTTTACGAGAGATGGAAAAACTGAAAGAGACATGCAGAAACTCCGTTGGAGGATTAAACGCTTGTTGTTGATAAAAATAGTTCAAAAAAATAAAGCTAACAGTCCACAATGGCGTGCTGATAACAACACTGATGCATGGTAGTGAGGCTCGCTGACAAAGAGATGAAAATCGACTGAACGCTGTAGAATTGATATTGGAAGTGCAGGAATTTAGTGAGGTATCAGTGTAGCTTAATTTGAGAGGCGGGTATGGGTACTGCCGCTCTGGAAACCATTGATTGGACAATCAACATCTCTACTGTAGGTCATCCCAAGTAGTTTGCTACGTTTAGTGACTTAAGGAGTGCCCGGGCTCAAGGTGTGAGATTTATCCAAGTCTTGGCAGTGGATGCGTCTTCGGAAAAGGTCAGTTGAACGAGGCCCTTTGACCTCTCTATCCTGACTCTCGATTCCTTGCACCGCTCAAATTCCTGCTCACACTCATACCTTTTCGAAAGCCTCCTGTGAGGAGTTAACGTAAAAAAAAGGTTTGTTACCTCTTGGTGCACTTCAGGCCTCAGAACTCTGACCAGTACATCCCAGTTAGGAGGCACAGGACCAGAGACGGTAGCACGTGCCAGGTGTTCTTCTTCATCCTTGTACAGCGGGTTGCTGGCGGGCGGCAGCTCGGGCAGTTGGGGCAGAACGTTGCCTACCAAGTTGGGAGAGAACAGTTGTGGGCCAGTGGAACCTGCAACCAAATTAAAGAGTCATCTTCACCATGTTATGTTTTCTATTTTCTGTGTTGTGTCATTATTTGGCACCCCTGTTTTTTTTTCTTTTTATTTGATGCTTCTTTTTCTACCTATCTGCTCTGCTTCCTCAGTTAGACACTTACTCTGTATATATTAAACGGTGACCGGCCAACTCGGAATGAAACCAACTCATAACCATCTCAGATAAGCATTTAGAGTGATAAAAAAATATAAATAAAAAATTGGTTAAATAGGTTAAGTTAGGTTAGGGTTATCGGCTAATTTAAAATTATTTTTTTATCACTCTAAATGACTTATCTGAGATGGTTCTGAGTTGGTTTCGTTCCGAGTTGGCATGGAACCATATTAAACTATTAACTTTCATCTTGTTTATAATGCTTTTTTATTATTTTACACTTTATTTTATTTATTTGTTTTATTTTAGTAAATTGTACATTTAAGTTTACATTAAGTTTATAAATAATATAAGACAAAAAAGTCCCGATTAACTACTTTTTAGCAGTTTGTCTAACGGGTTATTTACATTAAAAATTTAATTATAGTGAATTAATAGTTACATTTTTACAATTATATAAAATGAAAATTTAAAATTTGACAGAAATATAGAGAAAAGAAAAATTATGAAAACATAGATAACAATTTTAAAGTTTTTAGAATAATATGTCATTTTAAACTAATACAAATTAATTTTTTCAGTAAGCCAAGTCTTCAGTAAATTCTCCAATTGTTTGTTTTGACACAGTTTTTAATTTCAGCAGGTGACATATTTAAACAACTAGGAATCACGTAATTTAACGTTCTTTGTCCATATTTGTAGGAACAATTAGTCCTTCACTTAAGTTAAAATGAATATTATGGTTGTGTTCCAGCCTGTTTTTGTATAAAGGGTTATTTATGTGCTGACATGTAATTTTGTACCACAGAATTGCTCTCACTGAAAGAATTTTGAGACTGATAAAAGTATGGAATATTTTGTGTTTCTTTGTATAAATTTTTTTCAGCTTATAATTTAACCAACGAATTTTTCACTGATTGAACATGGTCGATATTTGTTTTACAGGAAAATCCCCAAGCTGTTATTCCATACTTTATAACAGATTCAGCTAGAGATAAATAAATTATTCCAAGTGTGCAGATAGGAACAAAAAATTTTAGTTTATACAATCTGCTTACAATTGATCTTAGTCGTGCACAAACTTTGTTTATTTGTACATCCCACTTGAAAAAGCAATCAATAATAAGACCTAAATAAACATATTATTTAATTAGTTCTTAATCGACCATTTATTCCATTCTATAGTTTCATTTATACAAGTCCCAGAAATGGATCTAGCTATGCCTTTTAACTGTTCTTTTAAAATTGGAGCAAATATGTGGTATTATTAAAAAATAAAATAAAAGTGGTTCAAGAATGGTACCTTGTGGGATTCCAAAAATATTTAATTTATACCGATATAATTCTGCGGCGGCAGCGGTGCTTCGGAGCGTGAGGCAATGGTCATAGCACTTGCGCTGCTCACGTCCGAGAAGTCCTCCCACCTCGGGTCGCCCTCCCCTGGGTAGTGACGGATGGTGACATCCCAGTTGGCTGGCGGGGCCGGTGGGGGCACGGGCGCGCTGCGGTACTCTGTCACCAGACGGCGGTGGCGCTCCGTGTCCTCGATGGTCTTGCGTTCCGTGATGGTGCGCAGGAACACGTCATCTACCATGTGCGATGTGATCTCGGGTTTTCTGGGAGGGTTTTAAATTTGTGAATCAATGGACACTTTCATCAATTAACACTTGTTATTGCTTTGCAATAATGCTTATGCATTTACAATGCTTACGATGGTTATTTTCCAAGATATAGGCTAGTTACCTGGCTGGCAGAATGGGGGTCTCAGGCATGGCCTCCAAGCTCTCCAGCTGAAGTTCTTCTTCTCTTCTGATCTGCGGCGGAGGGAGGGGAGCTGGGCGCTGGAACACACAAACCAAGTAGAATTAAGACAGGGCATGTGAATCTTTAAACTAACCCATTGGCCACATAATTTATTTTGTCCCAAAAATTGAAAACCTCCTTTGGTATACTAAATCTATTGTTACTTTTGAACCATATATTCAAATGAATTAATTTTTTTAAATTTTCTTTACATTAAGGTAAAGAAAAAAATTCATATTTTAATTTAAAAAATATTAAAATATGTTTAAATAAGGATATAAATGTAACCTTCTCTTTATCATAAGTATTTTTTCAAATTTTTATTTATAAAGTTACAAAAAAACATAATATTCATAAATCGAACATTAATAATTTTTGTTTTTTACATACATGTATACTAATAACTAATAAAATAATTTGGTGTGATAGTCCCCGAAGCAATCAGGGACGTGCAGGGTCACTGCCAAAAGCTTAGAACCACTCGCAATTTTGAATGAAATTAAATGGCATCAGTGAAAAACATAAGAAACATATTATTGCCAATTCTACAAAATGAACGATTAATTACCTACAGAGCGTTCAGCATTTAAAATTTTATTAAAAAATATTGTTGTCGTGCTCTTTTCTGTTTTTTTGGCGGACCTACTCTAACCTGGCAGGCTGCCGGGATTTGTGGCCAATGGGTTAAATATACTTCTCAAATTTCTTTAAGTTATCTTTTATTGGATGATTTTACCAAAGCTAATGCGTTTGTTACCTTTACACTGAACAGTTTGCTGTGCGAGTCATCTACCATCTCGGTGACGGAGTGAGTGTCCGTCATCTCCGTGTTCAGCGAAGCGATAGAACGAGGTCTCCTCACGGACTCCATTTCCTCAGCAGCTTCCCATTCCTGAAACATGATTAAGACGAATATAAACACTAGAAATATTTCGATTCCCATGCCATACAAAATTTAAAATCGCGCGTCGTATTCGCACGAGGCAAGTAAGCAAAAAAGAGGTTTTTATTTATTTTGTGCATAATTTTATAAGAAAGAAAAAAAGTTAGAACATACAAAACCTCAAAAATAGTCTTAGCCATTGAGGAGTATTTTTTAAAAATTGTTTCTCATAGTTAAGTCATGAAAAAACATTTTTTTTAGTGGTTTACGCTTATATTTTTTGTCATGTAAATAATAATTTAATTGTAATTCCAATACATAGAAAAGCTAGTAAAAGCTTCAATTTATCCGTAGCATATTTTTTGATGTTCATATTGTAAACCGATTCGTCGTAAAGATGAATCTAAATAGTATCTAAAAAGAATTTCACGTATAGCTTCATCTTAAGAACACAACACGTTAAAACTTTGATGACAACGGATTGGCTCAGAGTATTTCATAACTACTGCAATGTTGATAAAAATATACCTTACTACAGCCTTACTAAAATAAAACACTTCACGATCATTAACAATGTTTTTGTTACGCAGCAGGTAATTCAACCCTCTGATAAAACATGGTCGAGGCCTGAAGAATTAATTTGACTAGAATATTTCAACTTGCCTGCGCGTTCTTCCTGACGATGCGCGAATAGATTGGCGGCTGTTGCGCCACGCGTCGCGTCTGCATCGGTGGCGGAGGTGGAGCATACTCCTCGCGCTGCTCCTCTATTGTCGACAGGTTGCGGTCAGATCGCACGCTGGTGGAGTCGCTCATCCGGTCCGGTGGTGGGGGAGGCGCCTTGCGCACGCGCACCTGCACGTCGAAGGCAGGCGGTGGTGGAGCGCGAAGCGGCAGCGCCACCGCGTTGGACATGTGCATCTCGTGGGAGTCGCCGTAGCCTGGAAAATATACCATTCGTAAAGGCATATCAATGAAAAAGTAAAGTCAGCAAATATGTCAATAGCAGCACTCTACCCGATTCTAGGTAAAAAAAGTCAATTATCATCAGACAATAAATTACTGCTTTACAAGAAAACCACTAGGCCGTGCTTCACATACACTGCACTTCCCCATTTGGGGTGCAGTGTATGCAGCTTACACACTTAAAAAAACTACAGACTGCAAAACAAAGCCATTCGACTTGCGTTGATTGCGCCGAAAAGATTAAGTTTTCCACTCTCCATAATGACACAAAAATTCCTTTAATGAAGCATTTAATTGTAACACAATCTACCAACAACATATACTAAAATAATTTTTATATTTCACATAATTGTTTTTTACAATACCTTTGTAATTAATCGCCACCACTCTTCGACCAAGTATATCAAGACATGCCCTGTGAAATTAAAAATGACGCCAGAAACCAAATAAAACTGGCTCAAGGCCCATTTATGAAAAAGTGCGAGCATTGTTTCGTACTATTTGGATCGCATAGTGCTTTGTGTTTTACCTTTTATCGGTCCACACTGAAACTAATTGCTGTCCCAGCCGTCCTGAAGGAATTAATTTTTTCAAACACAAAAATATCCTACTTCCGAATATTGTACAAGGTACAGTCCGCGGACTTTTTTTTGGATAATGTAACCCGCTATCTGAATACATAAAAAAAATTATGCCTTACAGATAGCTTTAAGGCAGCGTTTTAATAAATGTAATAATATTGACGTATTATTTTTTTGGCAAGCAAAGTTTCTGACGTCACTTTATCACCCAAATGCTTGTGACGTCACCACACACCGATACTAACACATAGACGAAGGGCTTGCGGCACGAAATGGCAGTGGTTTTTAAACTTTTTAAAAACGCGACCCGGTTTGTATAAAACGGAAACCTTTAAAATACATTAAACGCAGATCTTAACAAAAAACCGCTGCACTATTCTTCAATTAAGGTCGAAAGTTAACCTATCTTAAGCCATAGCATTCCGAATTTCTACCGTTTTACAACATATTTCTCTAAAACACTTAAAGTTTTTAAGTTTCTAAAAAAATATATGTTGTTTTTGACGATAATATCTATACATTTGCCACGCCGAAACGGTAATTGAATGAAATTCTTCCGATAGAAGAAAATCGTATAATTTTATATTTCGAAAATTATTATTATTGTTACATTACAAGTTATGTATATATATGAAAAAAATCATAATTAATTTTTTTCTTTAAAGCTATGACATTTCCCGCGAGATTTTGGTTCTATTTTAAAATAGTTTAAACGAGTCATGTTTTATTAAACATTTTCACAATTTTCGCTTAAATATTATCGTTTTCGCGCTCCCTCTAACATTCGTATTTACATATCTCATCTTCCTCTTCTTTTTGAGCGCTTACTAACGGGCTTTAATTAACTACGAATTTCTGTCATTTTTTAATTATTACCTATACACAAAAAAAACTTAATGATTGAGCAGCTGATTCAAAACTTTTAAGAAAGATTATAGTTTTCGGCTAAGACATTTTGCAAAACAGAACAGAAGTCTTTGAATATTTTTTAGCGCAATTTTTTTGATATTTTTTGTAGTCAACGGTCGACGGCCTCCGTGGTCCCGAGGCAAGACTCTCGACTCACAATCCGAAGGTCGCGGGTTCGAACCCGGCGTGCGCAAATAAATTTTATTTGATTAATTTGTGTTATTTCACAATTTATTCATTTAAAATAATATATAGTATATTTGCGGCACGTTCCAAAGTGGAAGATACTATCAGTATCGCCCTGGTGTAAGACCACCATTCAGAATTGAAACGTTGCTTGAAATGGCTTTAGCCGTGTTTAGTGACCAGATCTGAATAGCCAGGTACTACTTCCCCATCTTCCTCTTCCCTATCTCCATCCCCTCCCCACTACCTTCAGCCTCACAACATACCCCATTTGGGGATGCCATAGTCTCACTGGCTCCAGACGGGAGCAGTTGGGACTCTTGTGCGGTATTTCACATAAAAAAAAAAGCCAAAAGTCCAGAAAGCAGTAAAAGGGCTTGCGGGCTGCTGGTTGCTCATTACTGAGTTAATGATAAGCGTCCAACCTGGGCAGCCCACGGTGCGTGGGCGGTAAAAGGGTCAATTTTTCGTAATTATTTTTAAGCAAACGATGAATGGATTTTTTTTATTTTAAAACTCATGATCAATATATACATATACGGGACTGTGTACAAGTTTTTGTACACGAATCTAAAGTATGGTTTGCAGTGTACACCGCTTTCAACAGGACACTTCGACGAAATTGCTGCTTGGTGGTTGACAACGAGCCATACGGTTCATCAGAAAAGTAAAATTTAAAAATTATCAGACGCATCCGCCGCCAAGACCCGGACAAACCTCAATCCATGAACCCGGGCACCCCTGCATAGTCACCAAACGTAGCGAACCACTTGGGGTGACCTATGGCAGAGGCGTTGGTTACCAAAAAATGGTTCCCGAGGCGGCGGTACCCATACTCGCCTCCGAAATTGAATCGCTTGTCATAATAAAGTAAAAAAATATTTTTGACTAATTAAATTTATGAACGTCTCGCGATCCCCACTTTGAAAACCATTTATATACAACACAGCTTGCCGAAACGTCACGCATGCAAAACGTGAACACCTATGGAAGTGTTAGTTCGACAAATCACACAATGGGATTCGGCGGTGCCCAGTTTTATATTGCCGAGAGTTCGCATGCTAGACGGCGGAATTCGAAGGAGAGTTGTATTGCGAAATTACTGATACTTGGGGTTATTTTTTTCTGATTTTTACTATGAGACGGCTTGTCTAGGGTATATTAGGTCAATGCCACCACTATAATATTTTTTGACTCTAGTTCATATTATCTATACTTGTTTGTCTTTTGTTATTTTCATTAATTTTAATCTTATACTAACGAAGAAACCTTTGGTTTTGAAACACACAGATAATTTTGATTAAGGCAGTGGTGTCTTACAAAGTGATTTATTTGTTTTCATTTAAATGAACATTTGGGACTATAACTGAGATGAATACAATAAATGGCCTGCCAAAATGCTTCAGCTTGATCGCAGTACCTTCACTGTGGGCGCTCTCACTGGCCTCCCTCATGCCCGGCAGAGAACGGGTGTCCACATCAATCTCAACCTCGGAGTGCGACTCGCTGGGGTAGTCGGACGGCAGCGTATCCGAGGAGGGAGGGGGACCCTCGGAGCCCGAGGAACTGGCCTGCGCCAGTGGGGCGTGTGCGCGAGGGATCTTCACGCCCTCGAACACTGACAGGTTTCCTGCAAAACATCATCAATGTAAGCACACATAAATTGGAGAATATTGGGGACAACCTATTTTTAAAAGCGTCTATTTTAATTTCGATTTTTTTTTTTGTGAAAGTTGCTTGCCATGCTTGAAACTTGCCATGGTGTTGCGATGTTTGATTTTGAAATTTTTAGGATTTTGAAATTTTTTGGATTTTGAAATATTTTTCGATTTTGAAATAATAAAATAAATAATTTTTTAATACAGAAAAATATTCTTTCATGGTTTGAGGGTGGGTACCTAGCGCCCTTATTGTCATTTTTCACAAAAACGGTGCTATTAAAATGTATTATTCAGAGTTTTTTATCAACTAATCATTTTAATGCAAAAAAAAGTTCACAGAAAAACTAAATCCGGGTAGGTACCTGCATAAGTATACTTGAGTTCTGGACAAATAGTGAACCATTTGTTTAGATCCAGACGGAATCCAATTTTTGATTAGTATTGTTAGATTTACCTAGACTGCTGCCCGACAGCTTGGTGATCTCTGAGCCCTCCCGGGAGTAGGGCAGGCGGTAGTGCGGCGGGATGGTGGTGCGGCGCAGGCACAAATAGCTGACTCCGAGTCCCAGGAGTAGCAGTGTTAGGAACAGGATGGCGCAGATGATGAGCAGGATCTGGATGCCCTTTAGCGGGGGCTCGATGGGCACAGCTGGGACCAGCTCTTCCAAACTGAGGACCACAAATAAGTTCATCAAAGCATTTGTAAACATCATTACTATACTTAGTAAATGGCATTAAAGATCTTGGTATCGTCTTTGATTCCAAACTAAAGTTCTTGGATCACATATCATATCATTGGAACTTTAAACATTTTAATGACCCAGATGCGATGATAGCTGGGTTCGATGGCATTATCAGAAGTAAGCTGGAGTTTATTATCGTAAAGCATACAGACCAGAGGTGACTGCCAAATTCAATAAGGGGGGCACACTTGCGATTTGTACAGGGTCAGCAGTTGCATACTATCTGCAGTATTAATTTGCGAGGTGGGTATGGGTACCGCTGTCCCAGGAACCATTTATTGGATAGCCAGCGCTCTTGCCATAGGTCATCCCAAGTGGTTGACTATGTTTGGTGAATTAGCAGGAGTGCCCAGTTTCATAGGGCGAGGTCCTCTAGGTCTTTAGGGTGGATGCTTTCGCACACTTGCCGCGTGGCGGATCAAGAGAGACTAGTTGAGCAAGACCTTTTGAACTCTCTAGCCAGACTCTCTTGATCCATCGCCTTGAGGGATGGATTCATACGTCCATCACTCCTGGATACATTGACCCCCGGATTCCTACCTACCCCTCAAACCTTTTTCCTTTCCAGAATTTCCTCTCCACAGACCATCCCAAAGATGACAATAGCCCTGAGGGAATTTTTTTCCTCAAGGCCTCCTGTGTGGAGCTAATGTAAAAAAAATTATCAGTGAGTCCTGTACAGTAAGCCCAGCTTCTGAAAGGCTCACTTGACTCTGGCCTCGATGGAGCTCCCGTACCTGAGCTGGTTACTTGGAGTTACACCAAGCGTATTATCAATGGAAGGTGTAATGTATTGAAAGAGCTTCCATCGGATGCCAACAGATGCCAGAGGGGAAAGAGCTTCTATCGGATGCTGACAGAGGTGCCCGGGTAAGCAATTAGTCGCTAGTATAGACAGGTTGTGTGACTTGTAGCATAATTTTTATAAATAGTAAACTCATAATAAACCTTTTTTTTTTTTCAAGGACCTATAGTTATTGAGAAGTACCCCACACAATTAATAGTGAATGAATGTGAATAATTTCTTAAAAAAATACTACTCATTTGATTATTACTGTATATTCCTCCCTCTCCCTTCACACGCCCGCCTATCCCGTATCTCAAGTTGCCATTTCATTACTATTATATTTATTATACTCGCACAACATTACCTAATTATATTAACCTTTTCTCAACTACTGTCAACTGCAAGATATTCTCACCTTCTGTACTCAACTATTATTATGTACTTGTCACATTTCAAATGTCTTTGTCTTTTTTCCTGTCTTCAAAATTTGGAATTCTGTAATACTGATGCGCGAAGGGTGTAATAATATTATATTGGCAGAGGATCTTTTTCAATCGCACAGTTATGATAATTACTAACATTTTATTTTTGCAGATAATAATATATTACACCTTACATATTATGCTAACGCATTCTCTGCATATTTTTGTATTGACACTGAACTGAAAAAGAGTCCCTGCCTTTAAGTGTTTTTTATCAGAACGTACGTGGACTGAGAACAAAGACTGACACATTTCTTTGCAGTGTTACGAGCGGTGATTATGACGTGATTGGCATAACAGAAACCTGGCTTACGGATTCTATTTCAGACAGCGAGCTTTTTGACTCAAGATACAACAAAGGTGTAACTATGGGTGGTGGTGTGCTCTTGGCTGTCAAAAAGGAACTCAATGCAATTTGTAATTACTCATGGTGTTCTACGGATGAAGACGTTTGGGTGACTCTTCGCATCCCACGTGCAACTGGATTTATTAGCGTACATCTTTGTTGTATCTACCTGTCCAAAAGCTTCAACTTTAATGCTCAAATCACCGCCTTTTCGAATGATTTAGGTATTAAACTCTTAAATCAACCTGACGACAAGTTTCTTATCATGGGAGACTTTAACCTACCCGATATTACCTGGATTCTTCCTGTGGATGAGGTTAACCTGACTCCTAGCAACTACGCTTCTACAATAAGCTCAACATTTATCGACAATATTAATTACTGTAACCTCCACCAATATAATGGTGTTTAAAATACGTTAGGAAGAATTCTTGATCTCGTTCTCTGTAATTTCTCGGTAAGCGCTGTTCCTGCAATTGATCCATTGGTGCCTGAGGATGCTCACCATAAATCCATCATTATTACTGCTGAGTTTGTTGAACCCCCGGTCATAAAGGAAAACTCAATTAAACGGCCCTCATTCCACAAGGCCAATTATGATGACATAAGAGACAGCCTGGCACAAGTAGATTGGAGCATACTTAACTTAACCGATTCCATCAATCCTGCAGTATCGCATTTTTACAATATTATTGATAATTTAATCTCGGACAAGGTTCCATTGAGGCGTACTGGTAAACATTCCTACCCCCCGTGGTATAGCTCGTCATTAATTAAACTTATTCGTGAAAAGCAGAAATTTCACAGACTATATACTACTTATAAGAACCCTTCTGATTACATTACTTTTTCAAGGCTACGCACCAGACAGAAAAAAATGGCAAAGAAGTGTCATGAAGACTTTATTAATAATGCTGAAGAGAATATCGCCAAAGATCCCAAGGCATTCTGGTCATATGTTAAATCAAAAAAACTATCAGCATCTATTCCTAGCGTTTTAAATCTTAAGGATTTAAAAGCCGAAGGTGGCCAAGCAGTCTGTGATTTATTTGCTGATTATTTTCATTCTGTCTACGAACCGCCTGACCCTCTGGGGACTTCCTGCGATGACTCTGTAGAGCAGGTTTGTGCGATGGGATCAATTTTTATCGATGCTGACCTTGTATGTAAATACTTAAAACGGCTCGATTCCAGCAAGGGAGCTGGGCCAGATGGTATCCCACCATTGTTCATTACCGAGTGCGCAAATCATTTGTCACTTCCTCTATCAATACTGTTTATTATATCGCTCAAGACTGGTACATTTCCTGATACATGGAAAAGAGCTTACATCACACCAATTCATAAATCGGGAACTAAGTGTGAAGCAGATAATTATAGACCCATTTCCTGTGGTAAAGAATTCGATCAATGAATTTCAGCATGGATTCTTTGCAGGTCGCTCTGTTGCTACAAATCTTATAATATTTATAAATTTCTTGTCTGCCTCCATGGATAAACGTGTGCAAGTTGATACAATCTACACCGACTATAGCAAAGCCTTTGACAAGATCAATCACAGCGTCCTGCTTAGAAAACTTGCTATTCATGGTGTTCATGGAGATCTCCTTCGTTGGTTATCTTCATACGTGACAAATAGGTCCCAGGCTGTGACGGTGGGTGGATTTTCTTCCATCTGGAAAATCATCACTTCCGGTGTGCCTCAGGGTCCATTTTGGGTCCTTTGCTTTTCTCTATCTATATAAATGATATTACGACATGTTTTCACAACTCTCAAATTTTACTATTTGCTGACGACATGAAAATATACCTTCCTATAAGCTCCCCGGACTGTTCTATGCGTTTACAGGTAGATCTTGACCGACTGACGGATTACTGTCTTAGAAATAAACTTTTTATTAATATTTCTAAATGTTGCAAAGTTACATTCACACGTAACCGTGTGAAAATACTGCACGATTACACCATTTCTGGATCGCAGTTAACAAATAAAGATTATATACGTGACCTCGGTGTTATTTTGGACTCTAAACTTACATTTGAAAAGCACTTTGATAACATTGTCACTAAAGCAACAAAAAGTCTGGGTTTCGTACTGAGAACATGCAAATTTTTCAAAAACACTAAGACTTATCTGATTCTCTACAATTCACATGTTCGTCCTCACCTGGAATACTGTTCACAGGTTTGGAATCCGCGCTATATTGTTTATGTTAACAGGTTAGAAAGAGTTCAGGAGCGATTTCTCAAATTCCTCAATTTTAAATCATTCAACATATACAATTCTTACGACGAAATCTAGAAACATTTTCGAATCACAAAACTACTCAACAGGAGGCTTGTCGCTGATCAGATGCTCCTGTACAAAATTATTAACTCAAAAGTTGACTGCCCGGATTTGCTAAACAAAATAAATTTCCACACGTCCATTCGATATAGTAGACAAAATACCCTTTTCTATATTGATAGATGCAACACCAATTCCAATCAAAATGAATTTATACAAAGGACATGTAACTACTATAACAACAAATTTGCAAATATAGACACACGTGCTGACGTATTTACTGCTAGTTACTGTCGCTACAGAACTTCACTGTATAACATTCTAGGTGCCAATAACACATGAATTAATTGTATCTAATATTTTTATATTACTTGCGTGGCAACTTTCCCTTATCCTTCTCCTCCCCTTACCCTTCCCAACCCAAATCCCTATTTTGCAGTATATTTCAGTTATAATCACACTTATTTTAATGTTGTGTATTAGTTTACCATTTGTTGAATTCACATTTGTACTCTTATTATTTTTTTAAATATTCTAGTTTATATTCAGTTAGTCTTGTTTCTAAATACCTATCTGTGAACATTAATAATTGGTCTGTTTTTTTATCATCCTCTTATGTTTATTGTATTACTAAGACTGTTAATGTTCCTTAAATAAATAAATAAATATCAAATATTACAGCAGGCATGTTGAGAAGATTGCTTCCGTTGAAGGACACCAGATTATCATTTTGATCCCTTTTAGAGGTAATTGGGTCTTTGGAACATAACACCTACGGATTGAACAGAACAAATATGACCAACGTCCGGAACATTGATGACTGCGAGAAGTGGATAAATCTTTGTTCGTCAAGGAAATACGTACATGGGAGCAGGTAAGGCAGCAGGCAACGGCGTCACCGGAGGAGGGTATCTGCAGACAATGGTGATGACCTCGTCTCCATCCATCTCCAGACCCGGGTGGAACCTCACCACTATGTTGTTGGTGAACACTCGCAGGGGTTCCTGGAAGATGCCAATCAAGTGTTAGTCTTATCAAAATACCGCACAAGAGTCCCAACTGCTCCCAATCGTCTAAAACTAGACTATGTTGTGCAGCAGAAGGTAGTGGGGAGGAGAAGGAGATGGGGATGAGTAAGGTAGGAAAGTACCTAGCTATACAGATCTGGTCACCACACCAGGCTAAAGCCATTTCAAACAACATTTCAATTTTGAATGAAGGTCTTACACCAGGGCGATACTGAGAGTATCTTCCACTCTGGAACGTGCTGCAAATATGCTATACATTATTTTTAATTTATAAATTGTAAAATAACACAAATTAATCAAATAAAATTGACTTGCTAATACAGGACCTCCGGATTGCTAGATGAGAGCCTTACCCCTATAAAAAATAACCACAGCCGAGCTGTTGAACTCAAGAATGAGTCGTAGAAATTATTATTCTCTTATTCTTGTGTGACGAATATTGGACGCACGTTTAATGTATTTCCCGTCTTTGCACCAGTGCTGAAGGGATCAACGCTCATTCCTCGGAGCATCCTCCAATGAAATATCAGTAGAGCAAGATCAGTGTCAAAATTTTTCCTTAAAAATTAATATTTTTAAGTGCTTTGGAAATAGGCCTAGGCATTCCGTGAAACCGCACATGCACGCTTGTATATGGATTTCCCAGAGGTCGGGGCCACACTTTTAAATCCTCTTGAATGGAATTATTGGATGGTTTGTTTACCTGTCTGGTGCCGCAGCCCTTGAGGGGCAATTCCAATCGGTAGCTGAGGGCGCCCTTGCCGACCACCTGGCAGGCCGAGTTCCTGTCGAAATCTGCATACGCTATTCCGAAGAACTTCTCGTTGAACTTCAACTCAACCTGGGAAAGAAAATCAAATAAATAAAAATAAAATTATGTGCAAGAATGGGTAGGAAAGAAGCGGAGAAAAAGTTTCTCATAAAAAAACAACCCAATGCCAGTTGTTTCAAATGCCTTTCAAAAGTCAATGAAACAAAATAGCGCTGATTGACCATTTGATGACAACGTTACAATAGAATTTTTGTAAAACAACATGCCCTAAAACTTGGATACATTGGCACCTAAAAACCATTTTTATATCTAGTTCAAACGACCTTTCAATTTCGGAGGCGGGGATGGGTACCGCCGCCTCGGGAACCAGTCCAAGTGGTACGTTTGGTGACTTAGCAGGGGATCTAGTAGGCGGATGCATCGGCCCACTAACTGCGTGGCAGGCCGGATAGGGGGAGACTGGTTAACGGAGACCTTTTGAAATCTCCATCAGGACCCTCTCGGAATATTGCCTTACACCGCAGTGGGAGGGATAGATTCATATATCCGTCACTCCTGGACACACTGACTGCCGGATTCCTACCCACCCCTCGTACCTTTCCTTTGTCCTCTTCTTGCATTTCTTAAAATTTCCTCCACGCAGCGTCCCCAAAGATGGCATAGGCCCTGAGAGTAATTATTTTCGTTAGGGCCTCCCGTGTGGAATTAATGTTTAAAAAAATATGTATATATATCTTTATATATGTATAAATATTTCAAGAAAACAAAATGGCACTAATTGACCATTTGATGACAATGTTACTTTTGAATTTCTGTTAACAACAGTCCCTAAAATTTAGATACAACTAAAAACTATTTTTATATCTAGTTCAAACAACTTTAAATAATTGTAGTCATTAATTTTTGGTTTATTACCGTGTTGTTTCCTCCCTCTTTATTACACCAAAACTAAACGCCGAAAACAACATTATTTTAACAAATTATTATATTGAAATAAACATCTCGGCACAGGCTCAGCCTAGTGATGTGGCATATCTTCAATTCTTCTTTCGTATGGTGGGGAGGTCAGGGGGGGACATGTAGGTCTGCGAGCCAGTCTAGGGCCTCAGGCGTTGCCCTGTGGACCTCATCAATCCCGCCGGGGAATGAATGGAGCGGAGAGGGCATTTGTTGACCACATGTTCGGTGGTCTGCACCTCACCGCATTCACACATCTCCGATTCTTTAAGGCCCCATCTATACATCATACGGGCACAACGGCTGTGGTAGCATCTTATCCTATTGATAGCGGACCAGAGTAATGAACCCAGCCTGTCTCTCAGTGAGGTCTTGTACGAGATGGGCATTTTTCACCTTGACCGATTGCCACTCAAGCTTCCGCCTATCTTCTGGGGTGAAAGGTGATTGGAGGAGTCTTTCTCCTTGTCCAGAAGGGTTTTCGGGACTTCAAGCGGCTTGCCGGGTGAGAGATGACATCATCGTGCAAAGGTATTGTGCGTTTTTGCAGCGCCTTCTTGTACTCCCTTATCTTCAATAATCTGAATATATATTCCTTGACAAAGAAGGGGGTGTCAGGGGAGGAGGGGGGTGGGAATGCAGTTGAGGGAGGAACAATTTATTTCTTTGAGTGGGATTTCATTGGTTGGGTACTCGCTAGTTTTAAATAAGATTCTTTATTATTATTTTTACTTGTTAAAGAGATTCTATTCAGAATTTTCAATAATGTAATAAAAAAGTTACCTCCAATTAATCTATTGAGCAGAAAATGTAACCTATTTACAGCTAAAAATAACTACATTATATATAAAAATGCAATTTGCCATGTCCTTGACAGCGCTGCACTTGTATGCATTTTATAAATAAAAACCGTATAAACTATCATTGTCAGTTTTTTCTATAACATTTCCTCAACATGCAATACAGTTCTTACTGAAAATCCGCACGAGCGTGAACTTCAGACCCAACACAACGGAAAAGGTTTTTTTCCTATTTTTGTAACCACAATAGATCTGTATTTGTATCAATTAATATTTTTATTTTGTAGTGAGTTCTCGGCATGCGTTGCTAGTCACTTAATAAAGATATTGATTCTCTCTGCGTGTCCTTTCCCATTCATCCTTTTCCCCTTACGCCTTCCCTTTTGCCTCCTCTTCCGCCTACCCTTCCTCTCCTTCGTCCCCTCCCCATCTCGCATTCCCGCCTTCTCTCGCCTTTCTCCGCCTTCCCTCTCCCTAGTTCCCTTCTCCCCTCCCGGATTCGCCTCCCCCCTCCTGCGAATTCCCCTCCCGGGTTCCCCTCCCCCCTTCCGCATTCCATACATTCATTCCCAGTATATTTAGTTTTCAAACAGCTCTCGTGCCACCTATCGATTTCATAATGCCAGAGCTCTCCAGTATATACAGAAACAATCACTGGCAGGCACACATGAAATCCTCAAAGTTTCATCGCAATCGGATGAACTGTTAGCCACGCATAATTTCATGATGCCAGAACTCACTATAGTATATAGTAAGAATCGCGGGCATGCGCACATTGAATCCCCAAAGTTTCATCGCAAACCGATGAATGGTTTAGCAACGCATAGCACACATACAAACATAGACAGAAGCAAACATATTTTCATTTTTTATACTATATAGGTACTTGTGCATTTAATAGGTAAAGTATTTCATCTGACCGCCTTATTATATTTTTAATTCAAGACATTTTTTTTTTTTTTTTTTTTTATTTTGCATTGTACTCCCAGGAGTTAATAAACTCATTGCGGGAATGATACGCATTACATGAAACTTGCTGTATGTATTAAATGGACATATGATGGGGACATACACAACATTATTATTTCAGATAGTCATTAATAAGATGAAGTTTGAGCATGTTAGTTTGGGTCTTTTTACATTGACTTGCACGTTTGATCTCGTTGGGTAGTTGATTATATTTTGTGTGAGCTATGTATTCTAGGGATCTTAGTCCATATTTTGTTGATTTGATTTTTGGTATATGAAGTTTGTTGTGATTTCTTGTGTTGTGTTGGTGTACGTCGCAATTGTAATAGAGTGTAGTGTTGGAATGTGCCGAGTGTTGAATTACTTGTAATATAGTTTTAGTTATTTCAAAAGTGGGAATGGTATTAAAAGGAAGTATTTGGGTGTTTCTGTAGATGTCTTTGACATGTGTGTCCCAAGGTAGACTGAAAATATTTCGCAGGGCTCTATTTTGGACGACTTGGACTTCTGAAATCATTTTTTTTGTAGCAAATCCCCAGATTCCGGCGAGATATATTAGATGTGAGTGAATCATAGCATGGTAAATCGATTTTAATAGAGAGGGAGGAAGTAACCCGCGAAGTCTATATAAAACACCAGTTATAGGAGTAATTTTGGATAGAACATGTTTAAATTGGTGATTCCATGTGAGTTGTGAATCAATGAAAAGGCCAAGATATTTTGTAACATCAGCCCTTTCAAGGCGGTTATTATCAAGACTTATATTAAGACTTACATTTTTTTTATTTGCAAACAGTATGTAATGTGTTTTTTTTATGTTTAGGCTAAGTTTGTTTAGTCGCAGCCAGTTTGCCAGGCAAGCTATATCCCTTTCCATTTCCTTTTCAAGTTCGTTTAAATCATTATTGTGATAAAGAATCACTGTATCATCTGCATAGAGTTGTATTGTACCCTTAAGTCCCCATTTAGCAATATCATTTATATATATTAAAAATAGTAATGGTCCAAGTACGGAGCCCTGAGGCACGCCACATTTTATCGTTCCCATGCTGCTTGTCCCTTTTCCAACAAAGGTCTGACAGTGTCGGTTAGAGAGGTAGCTACACAGTAACTTCAGGGGAGTGCCTACTATGCCTAGGTGTTCTAGCTTCTTTAGTAGTATCCCATGGTCAACCGTATCGAAAGCCTTTTTTAAATCTATAAATAAGCCTGCAGCGTGCTTACCCTGGTCTATATGCTTTTGGAGGGCGTATACAAAATCGAAGGCAGCACATTTTGTGTTAGATTGGTTTCTGAATCCATACTGTTGGGATGCGAGTAAATTGTTTGATAAGAGATATTTAGTGAGCCTAAGCTTAATAACCTTTTCAAAAACTTTAGAGAAGACAGAGAGGATGGATATAGGACGATAATTAGAAGGATTTTTTTTGCAATCATCTTTGTAAATCGGAATTATTTTTGCTATCTTTAGTTGATCTGGGAAGATTCCACTATCCAGGGATTGATTAATAAGAAAAACAAGGTGGTCAGCTAATATATCTTTGCAAAAGTTCAGGTACACTGGTGTAATTCCATCTAAACCTGGAGATGCATTAGACTTTAGTTGAGAGATGATACTGAGAACTTCTGTTTTATTTGTTTTGGCCATATATAAGGACTGGATTGCTTTTTGGTCCGTGTATATAGTGATAGAATCATCTGGATATGATGCAATTGTAGCTGCTAAGTTTTCCCCAACTGATATAAAGAAGTTGTTAAAAGTTGAAGCTATCTGTGTTGGGCATGTTATTTCTTCATTCTTAATGAGAAGACATTCAATTTCATCTTTCTGGGGTGTCGAGCTATTCGTTAGAATTGCATTTATTATTTTCCATGTCTGTCGCGGATTACGCAGGTTTTCCTTAAATATAGTCGTGTAGTATTTGGTTTTAGCATATCTTCTATAGTTGGTAACTTGATTTCTTGTTTTATTTCTCAGTGCTGTGAATATATCACTTTGCTGATTTTTTTTCCAGAGGTTAAACGCATTGTTGCGCTGTTTGATAAGTGCATTTAATTTTGCATCAAACCATGGAGTATTACCCCTCCGTTGGTCTCCTATGCGTAACTCAGATTTATGTTGGGATGATTTTATTGCTGTTTTGATGTATTCATTAAAATTATTATAGTTTTCATTGGCATTGCTGGTGGTTTCGTGTGGAAAGTTGTGGGATTCTAAATATGTTTTTAACATGTTTTTATCGGTTTTGGTGTTGTTTGAAAAAGAATGTATTCTATTATTAGTGTGATGTTTCAAGCTGTTTTGGTAATCTAATATCAAAATGTTATGATCACTTAGGTGGGCATCTATATTTGCAGTAGTTGAGGAAATATTTTGTCTGTTTGAGATGATATGGTCTATTAGAGAAGTAGAGGTATCTGTTACTCGTGTAGGATAGGATGTGTTACATATGAAACAGTTGTATGAGTCTAGCGTGTTGATGTACTTAAGAGATGTATTATTTTTTTGAAGAATGTCAATGTTGAAGTCACCAAAGATAAGGGTATCATTTCTACAGTTATTTAAAATAGATTCAAGATACATTAAGAATTCGTTAATGTTTGAGGTAGGCTTTCTGTAGATAACATAAATATTTAACGGTTTAAAATTTCTATTACGGATATTAATTCCTAAGAAAGAATTTTCACTACAATGTTTTTCAATAGTTGTAGCATTTAGTGAATGGTGCGTGTAGAGAATCACCCCTCCTCCTCTTTCATTGGTGCGAGACGCAAATGCACTTTGGTAGCCGTCGATGTTGAAGAAGCACTCCTCACCATCTTCCAACCAGGTTTCGGATATTGCAAGTACGTGTACAGTGGGTTTGATGCTCTTTAAAGTTTCTTCAATCTCGTCAATTTTATTTCTGATACTTCTCGCGTTAAGATACATTATTCGAAGGCTATTTTTTATTGGCTTATAGTCTTCAATTTTCTCATATTTGTATTCATTTATACTGGCCTGGGTCCCGGATGCTGTAATTACAGTTGAGTTAGCCATAGTTAACTTATTAAAAATTCGTAAATTGAACAAAAGACCTTAAATACCCAATGCATTTATTTATTTCCTGAATTAAAGAGTTTTAATGGGTTTTCAAAGAGTTCACTTTTAATGAATTTTTAAAAGAGGTTTTGAAGTTGTTGTTCTGTTGCCCAGTCACCATTTCAGACTAATAATGATTGATGACCCATCACCTTTGTTTCTATTATAATTATCTATGTGTACAAACCCTATAACCTCGATCACATCGAGTTTACAAGCTACTAGCCGGTAAGTTTAAAAGCAGGTGAATCGGCGAGTGAGATTGTCGTGATGACACACAAAACTGTCTACTCGCTCAGTAGCGACAGTAGCAGTAGTAGCTTGTAAACTAGCTTAATGTAATTGAGGCTTAATACGATTATACTGAACGAGTTCACTAACAGAGAGTGAATTTCCCCGCTAGTAGCTTGTAAACTCGCTCAATGTGATCGAGGCTTAAGTGAGAAGTTAAGTAGAATATAATTACCTGCATGGAGCCAGCTGCGCAATTGAGAGCGGCCTTGGTCCTATTCAGGAAGATCACAGGACTCAAGTCGTCTAGTTTTGTCACCTGAAGGAAACATAAAATAACTCATAAATAATAAACATTTTATATGTATAAGGAATAAGCAATCGTTTATCCTGTGTTGGTCGGGATTGTGGATGGTTTGGTTTGAAGTAAAGTTTGGTAAATCAAGTTTAGCAGAACTCCATAAGAAGAATGGTGGATCGTACATACATACACATACATTTATATACATACCTAAACAATTAAGAATGGAATGTGAATGAAGAGTAAGTAATGCGTTATATTGAATGAAGACGGATTAAATTAAAGTAGATTGAATGAAGAAGATCTGAATGAGGATATAATTGAATGAAGAGAGATTAATGGAGTTGCATTGAATGAAGGTAGATTGAACTAAGATTGATGTAATGAAGGTAGATTGAAAGAAGATTGATTTAATCAAGGTAGATTGAATTAAGATGGTCTGATTGCGGATATAATGAACAAAGATAAATTAATTATTCGATAAAGATACATTAATTAAATTATAACATTCATTCTTCATAAACTTTCACAAATACGATAGCAGTGCAGACATTAAGCTCTAGTTTTTTTTATTGTATTTTTTATTTATTTATTTCATTTTTATTTAGTAAAATATTAACACATCTATGTACATTATTTATAAAATGTTTTGACTGTCCAACTAGGATGATTCCCGTTTTAGGACAGTCAAATTAGGATAAGTGTGAATATATATGGACCATGATTTATACAAAAAGAGGGAAAATTGAGGAAATGAAAAGAAGAGAAAGAATAAAACATAAAATTGGAAAGTTAAAAGCGTATTAACATATTACTTAAAAAAAAAAAGGTTTATATGTATAGGTTCTTGAAAAAAAGGGCTTAAACATATAGTTCACTTGTGTATGCATGGCATACAACAGTTAATAAAATGATAATAATAATAAATAAAAGAAATAAAAATATTTTTACACTTAAACATAAAGGGAACTGGTGTTTGCATTTCATAATGTAGTCCTATTAGTGAGAACTATAAAGAGAACAGAAACAATAAAATAAAATAAACAATTAAGGTATGATTATTACTGTTGTATGCTTTGCATAGTTATCAAAATAATAATAAAATAAGTTTACTTATAAATGGCGTTTATTCAGTTACTCTTTTTAAATACCTTAATTTATATTTGGTACTCAAATCTCCACTTTAACCACAGAAATACTATAAACTCCAATATAATGTCCATGCACAAGCAGCGCCTTTGTTGGATTTTTTTGTTAATACATTTATTATATTATTTTATGTAAGAGTTTTATCGTTATTTTATGTACGAGTTTTATCATTAAAAAAATAGTTGCATTACTATTTTTTGGCATTGAATGAAGGTAGATTGAACCAAGATAGATTGAATGAAGATAGACTGAATGAAAATTTATTGAATTAAGGTAGATTGAATGAAGATAGATTGAATGAAGGTAGATTGAATGAAGGTAGATTGAATGAGGATAGATTGAATAAAGGTAGATTGAATGAATATGGATTTAATTAAGTAGATTGAATGGAGATGGTCTGATTGTGGATAAATTGAATAATAATAATAATAGTTTATTCCAGAATGTATGCAGGGGTAGTGCAATGCAATACATTCCATATTTTGAAATAACAGAAGCAATTTAGACAAATAATAGGTTAAGGCACATAGATAAAATAAATATAAAAAAACGAATAAGCATGAAAAACATGAGAAATGAAATTGAAAAAAATAGTAAACACTAAGATGAATTCATGCATCTGTTTACGGAGGATATTTCATCGTCTCCCGCCTCCAGAGGGCCATCAGGGGGGACTCCATCCAGGCAGTCATGGCGGTGATGATCGCATTCTTCGATTGGTCCAGTCTACGCCATAAGCTTCCCATACGGTGGCGGAGAAGTGCTCGGAAGGTGTGTACTCGTCCCTCTAGGAACATTTCCGTAGCACTGCAGTATCTTGGTAGGCGGAAAAGTTGGCGATAAGCGTTGTTATAAGCAACCTTTAGCTTATGCCATTGGGATGTAGTATAGTTGACCCATAGTTCTGATGTGTACAGAGAGGTACAGAAAGCGTTGAAAAGTATTCTTTTTACTTTTGGACTGCAAAAGTAAAAACGTCTTGATAGCATACTCGCTCTAACTGATATGGCTCTTCTCTGCCTTTCCATATCCTCGATATCTTTGAGGTCGTCTGTGATGATGTGTCCCAGGTATTTAACGCTGTGATTAACATTAATATTTCTTTCATCTAGCAGTACTGAGGGTGTTTGGAATATTTCATTTTTAGATTTAAAAACCATAACTACTGACTTTGTGGTGTTATATAAAAGGTTATGGCTTTTTGCAAAGTCTTCACAAATTTTGAGTAGTTTCTTTAAAGCGCTTAGTGACGGTGCAAGAAGAACCATATCATCTGCGTAGTTAATGTTATTTACACACACTCCGTGTACATGGCAGCCTATTTTCGTGGCGTTAAGTTTTTGAATAAGCTCATCGGTGTATATATTGAACAGAACCGGAGACATACTTCCTCCTTGCCTTACGCCACTTTTCAAATGGAATGGGTTAGAAAACTCCCCAGACCATTTCACAATATTTTCTTGTTGCGTGTGCCAAATTGAAAGAATCGCTATAACATCTTCCGAAACTGCTCTTTTCCTTAGTTTTTCCCACAGTTTATTATGACATACACGGTCAAATGCTTTGCTTAGATCTAGAAAGCAGGTATAGATTGGCGTTTCCCTTAGTTTATAATAACTGATAGTTTCTTTTAGGGAATATATTGCCATAGATGTTGATAGTGCAGATTTGAATCCAAACTGATTATCCGCTGTTTTTAGCTGATCTGTAACGACAGTAGATAAAATTTTTTCAAATAATCTTGCCACTGTGGTTGAGAGTGAAATTGGTCGGTAGTTATTAATCACGGATGGATCAAGATTTGTTGATTTGATTATGGGAATAATCACCGTTTTCGTCATTTCATTCGGGATGTACCTGTGACGTATAATATTTGAAAATAGTTCTCCTAGGATAATATGAATCGCTGGTCCAGCATACTTAATGTGTTCAAGAGCTATTGAGTCATGTCCTGTGGCTTTTCCTGTTGCCATTTCTCTAACAGCTCTTTCTACCATTTGCGGAGTAATGCTGAGAGCGGTAGTATTATTTTCGGTTTTCAAACTAAAATTTAAATTCAGAGAATTTTCTGCTGCTTCTTCACCCGCCATAGAAAGGAAGTTACGAAACTCATTGGCGATATTTTCCTTTCCTCTTACTCCATTGACACAGAGAGGAGTTTTCATATTAGTTTTCAATTCTGAAGAGGTTTTTTGCCAAAATTTATGGAAATCTTTATTTATTAGTGAGGTGGCAATACCATCCATTCGTTGTTGAATTTCTGTCTTTTGACATTTTTTCAGAGCTACTTTGAAAATCTTTCGATATTTCTTTCTGTCCTCGGCAACCGGCCCTGAGAGTGGTTTTCCGGCCTCGAGCCATGAGAGAAAGGCGCTTCTTGATTCTGCGTATTTGGCTGCAACCATATGATTCCATCCCGGAATATTTCTATTTTTTCGATTCGTGTTATTAAATGTGGTGGAGGCAGCACTTCGCAGTGCATCTACAACATTTTTATACAGGGAATTTATTTGACTTTCGTTTGAATTTGCAGATTTTTTGTCAGGTTCTAATTGGGAGAAATCTTGAATTATCTTTAGAAGTTTGTTGTTGATAATATCAGCATATTTCAATATTTCAACATTAGATTTCGGATTCCACCTAGAGGAATCAAATATGTTATCATTACACGATTCCACTAAGGCTGGCAAACATTGGAGGTTGAGATTTACAATCATTGGCAAGTGATCAGACCATACTGCATCATATTGAACATCTACGCTGGTAACAGCATTTTCCAGTGCTTTGGTGACGATACAGTGATCTAACCAACTCGTGGTGCTATGGGCATCACTTACATATGTAAATGTATCGCAATTCATTAACTTAGTATCGGCACAAACATAGCTAAACTCTTTGCAAAATTTTTCTAGTTCTCGGCCGAAAAGACTTTTAGGATCTGCATTGAAATCACCTAGAATAATCGCACTCGACGAATTCCTTTCACTGATTATTGCGTTTACCTTACTCATGCAGTTTGTGAATTCCTCAAGATTTTCCGGTTTATTTGTTGGCATATAAAGTGAGAAAATTAATATTTTGCCACTGTTGACAGTCAATTGTATTGCCGCAAGTCTGGGTTCAGAGCATTCTACTATGTCGACAGAAAGTGAATCCCGCCATAGGATAGCAACTCCACCATAAGGTCGTCCAATTATTTTAATTTGAATGATTTAATTTAATTTGAATGAAGTTTGATTAATGAAGTTGCTTTGAATGAAGGTAGATTGAATGAAGATGGATTTAATTAAGGTAGATTGAATGGAGATGGTCTGATTGTGGATATATTGAATGAAGTTGCATTGAATGAAGGTAGATTGAACGAAGATAGACAGAATGAAAGCTGATTGATTGAAAGTAGATTGAATGAATATTGATTTAATGAAGGTATATTGAATGAAGATAGATTAAATGTAGGCATTTTTGATGAAGACTGATTTAATTAAGGTAGTTTAAATGAAGACAGACTACATAAAGAAAGATTGTAGGAAGATAGATTGAATGGCTACAAATTGTATCGATATCGATTGAATGATGATAAATTGAATGAAGATAGATTTCACGAAGAAAGATTGAATAAAGATACATTGAATGAAAATTTAGTAAATGAATGAATGTGGATTGAATGAAGGTACATTGAATAAAGGTAAAATTAATGAAAGTAGATTGAATGAAGATAGACTGAATGGGGCCATTACTTTTCCATCCAGCACAGTTTGCTCGGGAAGCCCGTCTCCCTGGTATTCGATGTTGTTGGCGTGCTGCGCGTAGTTGCTCTGAGCAACGCACGCACTCACCAGCAGACAAGCAGTCATCAGGCGCACAGCCATCCTGGTCTTCATCATTATTCTGGAAACAACGGGAATATTAATTATACAGCTGAGCAGTGAGTGACACTTTTGTCAATAAAATCATTGTATATAAAATAAAATTTGGTCAATGAATCAATGTAACTGTTTGGTTCTGAAACAGTTTTTAAGAAAAACTTGATCCATATTCCCCTAGTCCTTCCATTGTGTAATCCATTCTCTTCTTCCTTTCCTCAAAGTCTCCACCAGGAAAGGAAGAGGATGTGCTTACCTACACGTTGAACAATATTGCCACCCAAGTGTGCATTACCCACTTGGTAATAGTTGCATTTTGAAAGTGACATGGCTCACAACTTGCTCTCGGCAAAATATCGCAAATAATCGCAGTTTCGTTTCTTTTTATGAAATAATAGTGTCGTGCTTAAAACCTGTGTTGTGCAATATATGTGATACCAGAAACGACCCTGAGCAGCCTTCAGAAGCCGTCAAAGGTAGGGGACTTCCTATCAAACCGATTCTCCTTTGATCTGCCTTCAAAACACGATACATGGTCTTTTCGTCTACAAAAAGGATTTAAAGTCCACACTCTCGTGTCGTGGTATTCGGCCGCGACAGTAACCTAAGAAAATAAGATGTACAAATACACGTATGTAACAATCTATTGTCAAATAAATGTTTTATTCTTATTATTATATTAGCAGATTTACACAGAGGAAAGGGTGCGCTGCTTTGGTGTGACTCAGATTCCTCCGAATAATATGATATTCTCGTCCTGGCTAACGTCCAGTAACACCCCAGGCTCCTACATTTTTTTTTAAATCAACTCCACACAGGAGACTATGAGGAAAACAATTTAGGGTTTAGGTCGTAAAATTTAGTAAGAGTTTTTCTTTTAATTTTAAGATCAATAGCAAATAAGTATCATAAAAACGATAGTTATGTCGTTGATAAACTAGAAAAATAATAATAAGTGTTAATAGTAAATTAAATATTATAAATAACCAAACGTTTTTTAAAAATAGCCATCTTTTACATTTATTTTCGTATTAATACTTATATTTATAATAATTTATTTTGTTATTTAGACTTCCTGTTTTGTTTTAAAAGATTTTTTATTGTGTTAATGTAATTTTTTACCCATCCTAAAATAATTTTTATATTTTATTTTATGTAATTGTTTTTTATGATATTTAAGTAATTAATCACCTCTCCTTTCTAATATTTTGTCTATGTTCTAATTTGTCTATACTTGTTTGTCTTTTGTTATTTTTTATTAACTTATTATACTGACGAAGAAAACATAGTTTTCGAAACATGTTGATATTGTTAATTAAATACACACATGTGTTGTACACAAAGTAATTTGTTTTCATTAAATTAATAATGACGCCACAAAGTGAATTTGCGAATTTTGAAGAAATGGAAAAATAATACTGGTCCCAAATGTGAACCCTGTGGAACGCCGGTGAAGACTTCAAACTGGTGTGAAAAACGTAAATTGAGTATCAAAATATTTCCGGTTATTCTATGGGTACTTAATTTATGATTGAGAACTTTATGTGAGACTTTTATTGTCTCTGTACGCGTACACTACATCTGTTTAACGACGCTTGTGGATAATTTAAAATAATAATGATCTTACACATCATCTTTAGCCAACGTTTCTAACGGTGTTACAATTATCAGGGTATATTCGTCTTTGAATTAACATTTCAGTAGTGATGAAACATAGTTCCGCTCCACAGCCGAGCTGTTGAACTCAAGAATGAGTCGTTGGAAAGGCCTGCTCTGATGTGACACATTTCAACCGTATACAAATGTTGGTCGCGTTTATGACATGTTTCCCGACTGTGCGCCGATGCCAGAGATCAATGACGCAAGTTCCTCGGAGCGTCTTCCATTGAAATACCGGTTGAACAATTGATGACTGAAGATAGGGGAATCTACCAAACGGACCGCCCGTTTCTCGACGGAGTCAAAATAATATTTTTTTTGTTTTGAAAAGATCACAAACCACCTCCCCCTTTTCCTTCCACGTCTTTCACCCCTCCCCCGCCCCTCGGATCCCCCCATCCTGCGAACCTTCTCACCGCGTTTCCCTCTCGTGTTCTTCTTCCCCCTCCCACGAACCCCCAATCTTTCGTTCCTCACCCCCCCCCCCCCCCTCCAGGATTCTCCTCCCCTCTCTCCTTCAATCCCTGCAGCTAAACTAAATGAAAAACAGAGCTCGCCAGTATATATATCGAAACCTTCAGGCCGTGTACACAACGACTCACAAAAGTTTCATCGCAATCGGAAGTATTGTTCAGGAAATAATTGCATAACGCCAGAGCTCAACATTATATACAGAAACCATCGCAGGCATGCGTACAACAATTCACCAAAGTTTCATCGTAATTGGATAAAGAAATTTCACTTCAAAAATAAAAACATCTTTTCTTTGGCTTGCAATTGATTTAGCGAAAAAATAATATTGATAATTTTCAAAGAATTGCTAAAAAGAGGACTAAATATTACCTACGCAATTCAAAAAAGTCCTGCAACATAATTTGCAGAGACGTCAATCCGGGTCTCGTTCGCGACCTAATTCATTTTAACTCAGTATTTTCTTGGGTCTAATATTTTCATTGATTTTATTTAAAACAATCAAAACAATATTTCACGCCACATCTCAAACAATCGACGAAAACGGAGCCATTAAAAACAATACTAAAATATCCCGCCGTTTTCCGCCATTGTTCAACGTTTATCGTGAGCAAGAAAAGCGCGCCGATTACGCGGAGAAAGAAGAAAGTGCCGCGGGCAACGTCTTCTTCTTCTTTTAATCACGTGAAAGGCTGCCAGTGTGGCGTTTCACTTTTTACAGACAGTTTTGATGTATCAGAACCTATTGAGCGAGACGGGTTATGGGCGTTATATTTGAATATTTTGCATACATTATTATTTCAGCTAGCTTACAAATATTTGTAGATTTATCTACTGACTATATAAATATGCATTGTGCATTGTGCATATCAAGTAATGCGTAAATTCCGGGGAATATTTTTCTGGGTAATATTCATAATTATTGCGGAAATTCGTTTTTTTTATATATATGAGCTCCACACATGAGGCCCTGAGGAAAATAATTTCCCTCAGGGCCTATGTCATCTTTGGGGATGCTGTGTGGAGGGTTTATTTTTAAGGAAAGGAAGGAGGGGAGAGTTCTGGGAAGGAAAAGGGTTTAAAGGGTGGGTAGGAATCTGGGGTTCAGTGTGTCCCAGTCATCCGCCTCCAAGACCTGGAACAAACCTCACCCCATGAACCCGGGCACCCCTGCTAAATCACCAAACGTAGCGAACCACTTGGGGTGACCTACGGTAGAGGTGTTGGTTATCCAATAAAGGTTCCCGGGGCGGCGGTACCCATTCCCAAATTGATGGGGAATCGTATGGGGAATACTGCGTGAATTTTCATTTAATTGGATAACCAACACTTCTGCCATAGGTCACCCCAAGTGGTTTTGTACGTTTGGTGATTTAGCAGGGGTGCCCGGGTTCATGGGATAAGGTTTGTATAGGTCTTAGAGGCGGATGACCAGGACACACTCAACCCCAGATTCCTAACCACCCCTTAAACCCTTTTTCTTCCCTCTCCTCTCCTAATTTTCCTTAAAAACAACGTAGCAATCCCCAAAGATGACATAGGCCCTGAAGGAAATTATTTTTCTGGGGGCCCCCTGTGTGAAGCTCATGTAAAAAAATAATAATAACGCCAGAACTTTTTATTTATTTTATTTTTATCTTTATTTTTTTTATTTAGTAAAATATTTACACATTTATGTACATTATTTGTGAAATGTTTTGACTGTCCAACTAGGATGATTCCCGTTTTAGGACAGTCAAATAAGGATAAGTGTGATTAAATATGGACCATGATTTATAAAGGGAACTGGTGTTTGCATTTCATAAAAAATTACTACTAATGAGATCTATAAAGAGAACAGAAACAATAAAATAAAATAAACAATTAATGTATGATTATTACTGTTGTTTGCTTGCATAGTTATCAAAATAATAATAATAGTGTATACTCCTTTGCTCGATTAATAGACGCGGGAGGGGAACGGGGGTGGGTGTGGGGATGCATGGGAAAGGACAGGCCGGGAGAAATAATTTCTGTGGCATTGCAACGCACGCCGGGTACTCGCTAGTAATAAATATAACATGCAAGCGGCTCGTAAGCGTGTACTAGTATAATAATAGCCGTGCTATCATTTAATTATGCATGGCGTGTAATTGATAATTTCGTTTTCATATTATGAGCACGCTATCATTAATTAATAACTGATTGATTATTTGCAATACAGACGATTAAATCAATCAGTTACATCATAAGACAGAGGTATGTGATGATATAATCCTACTAGACATTCATTGAAGTTTTAAAAAAGTTCTGAGAAGGCCCAAAACGCATCGAGCACGGATTTTTTTTTACATTAGCTCCACACAGGAGACCCTGAGGAATATCATCTTTGAGAATGCTGTGCGGAGGGTCTTTTAAGGAAAGGAAGGAGAGGAAGTTCTGGGAAGGAAAAGGGTATTAGGAACAGTCAAGAACTTGACTTATTAGAACAGCGTTCGTTTGGTGAAGCCGGCCTTTTTTTACCCCGAGGAAAAATTCCCTTCGGGCCTGTGTCATCTTTGGTGATGCTGTGTAGGGTATTTTTAGGGAAAGGAAGGAGAGGAAGTTCTGTGAAGGAAAACGGTATGACGGGTGGGTAGGAATCCGGGGGTCATGTGTCCAGGAGTGACGGACGTATGAATCGACCCTCTCACCGCGGTGAGTCGGGAGAGTCCGGTTGAAGAGATAAATAGGTCTCCCTCAATCAATCTCTCTCGATCCGGCCCGCCACGCAGTGGGTAAGCAAACTCATTCGCCGCCAAGACTTAGACAAACCTCTCCTCAATTTCAAAAAATTTAAATTCAAAAATTTTCAAAATCCAAAAAATTTAAAAATTCAAAAAATTTCCGTTTTCAAAAAAATGTTAAATTTGAAAAACCAAAAAATTTTTTTTTCAAATAAATGGAAATTACTAACTATCATTGGTACCTGTTCGGATACCGTGCATCAGAATAGATTTATGTACTCAGTGGGTAGGTGCTGAAAGTAGGAACTATTTTTCTATAAATATTTAATTCATGGAATCTTACAGTACCCGGAGATGGATATCAAATCACGTGTCTCGACCTACAATATCCGAAGGGCTGAGTGAAAAAATTGAGTGGTAAACTCCTAGGCCCCTTTTTTCGAGAAAAACTTCTTTTGGGTTTTCTAAATGAAATTAAATGAAATACTGAACGTCCTGAGTCGGGCGGCTGGATTGGTTCAGCAACAGATATACTGAATTGAGCGGTAAGCTCCCTGGGCCGTTTTAAAAATGTCGGTGACCAACGTGGCTCGCTGGTAGGAGTCTTCTTTGCAACAAGAAGTTATGCGTTGCGGGTATCAAATTACGCGTATCGACCTGCACAATCCGAATGGCGCAGGGAAAAATTGAGCAGGAAGCTCCTTGCCCCTTTTTTGCGAGAAAAGGCCCGTAACAAACCAGGCGACCGAAGTGGACAACTACCTGTGCCCTTTGTAGGCGCACACTCCTTGCTTTATCCACATTCAAACATCGTTTTTTCTTCATATATTTAATTAAACACACACCCCTCGCTTCGTCCACGTTCACTTGGTGTCAAATCGCTTAGTGTTTTAACCCGTTAGTTGCCTGCAACGGGCAAAAGCTAGGCTTCACGAATGCTTGAGAATTAATGTATTCTAATCTCTTTCTATGGAAGTTCCAGGGCCATTCTGAAAATGGCGTTATCTTACTATTTATAATAATTAATAATGAATAAATTATTGTAGAACAATCGTTATGATTTGCAATTACATAAATAAATTATTTTTATTATAGTGTTTATAAATAAGTCACATCCGTATTCCGTTTACGTTGCAATAGGGAAGTGTTCTTCCTTGTCAGAGAAAAACGAGGCGATTGTAATTTATTATGGTGAATTTATAAAGGTAATTATTTTTACCTCAGTGGAAGAGTGGAAAACTCCGAACTCAGAGATCATGTATGATTTGATGTCCTGAATGATTTAAGTTGTTCGTACCAAACAACTAAAGCATTCCAGAAAAAACATGGTGGATGCGCGCATGTGCAGATCTACCGAAGTTCAATGTTGCCAATATAATAATTACTTTTTTATTAGTAATGTTCCGAAAAAGAAAATGTTCCGTCCTTATGCAGTGTAAAACAAAAATACCTTTCAACGCGGTGAAGTGTTTTTTTTAAGTAAGGCTGTAATTTTTTCAAGTAAGGCTTTAATTTCTTCAAATTTCAGAAAAAATGCGTACTTGTGTGTGCGTGATTGATACTAAATATGTTGAAAGAATGCATTGTCATCGACAATGCGTCTGTCTGTCCAGTTTCAGATGCCGGGAAGTGGGTTAATTTCCTCTACCAAAAGCACAATTCGTACAGATGTATTCAAAACCTTTTTTGGGTTCTCTTTGGTGTATATTTTCCTCTTATACTATGAGTTTCCGGACACTGTTTTATAAATACAAAAAGCTGTCATTGCTTATGGTCGCATGTGCTGGCTGGGGAAAGGTGGAAGACATTTTCCATTGCGACGGTCAATGTTGTGATTGCTGTGTGTTTCATTTTTCCCACGACTGTCTGCTTATACTGTATCTGTTTACTGAAACTGTGTGGGACTCAGTTTAATGAATGCGATTCAAAGTGAAATGCTTTCCATCAGGTACGGATCAAGTGTTCATAGTATTTTATTCAGTGATGTCATGAACATAATAAAAACAATAATAACAAAAAATAACACAACGTTTACCTAACATTTCTCCATCTTGATGTAAACTTATTGTACAAGCTTCTAAAAACGCACGTGAAACCAGCGAAGATCGACCATTTTGTGACAAAAGTGTTGTCGTAATTCGTTGCGCGACGTAGTTGTTTTGCTAGAAATGAATGTAAGATTTTTTATCAGCTGTTACTTTAATCAAAACTCCCACCGCCTCAAAGCTATTTAGAAGTTTTGTATTCTTTTTAAATTTTCATACACCTAAAATACTTCTAACTGCCTCAAAGTCGTGTTTGAAAAATGATCTTCGCGGCTAGTCTATTTAGCTTTGGGATGAACTTGCTGGAAGACAAATTTTCTCTGTGCAGACTAAAGCTATTGAAATATTCATTCATCATAAATTCAGGGTAAACTTAAAACTATTCATAAACTGCTCTCTCAAAGATGACGCCAAAGATATTGAAATATAAGAGATATGCTATCCGCAGTTTTTACTGGGTGGGACTGTGTTTCCTGGCGTCGCCGATATTGTTAACCAATACTACTGCATACCTTCAAAAAATCAACTAAATTAATGAATTCTCTCCGTTTTCAAACTAAATTGTTAACCAATACTACTGCAATATTAAAAAAAAATCAATTTATTCATAAAATTCATGTTACATAAATTCGACATTTACATAGAGTAGATACATCAAATCACCATACCAGGCGACTGCCTATTTTATGGTGACCAAGTAGTATAATTACTTTGTATGAAGTCTAATGTAGACATATGGTACTAGTATGTGATGATGTTGGAAGTTGGTAAAATTATAATAAAAAGTAGAAAATAGAATTCTTTACGTATTAAAACTAAATTGTTAACCAATACTACCGCACACTTTCAAAAATCAACTAAATGAACGAATTCTTTCCGTATTCAAACTGGTGACCGGACAACTCAGAATGAAACCAACTCAGAACCGTTTCAGAAAGGTCATTAAAAGTGATGATAAAAAAATTGGTTAGATAGGGTATATAATTAGTTAGTTTAACGTCAGCTGAAAAAAATATATACAAAGAAAGGCATAATATTCCATACTTTCATCGGTCTCAAAATTCTTTCAGTGAGAGCAATTCTGTGGTACAAAATAATATTCAGCACATAAATAACCCTTTATACATAAGCAAGCTGGAATACAACCATAATACCCGCTTTAACTTTAATGAAAGACTAATTGTTCCTAAGCATACAAATAAATATGGACAAAGAACGTTAAATTAGATGATTCCCAGTTGTTTGAATATTTTACCTGCTGAAATTAAAAACTGTGCCCAAAACAAACAATCTGTTAATTTACTGAAGACTTGGCTTACTGAAAGAATTAATTTGTATTAGCTTACAATGACATATTATTCTAAAGACTTTAAAATTGTTATTTATGTTTTCATAATTTTTCTTTTCTCTTTATTTCTGTAAAAATTTTAATTTTGTATAATTGTAAAAATGTCACTATTAACTAACTATAATAAGATATTTAATGTAAAGAACCCGTTAGACAAACTGCTGAAAAGTAGTTTATCGGGACTTTTTTGTCTTATATTTGTAAAGTGTGTAAAGTAAATAAGAAAAAAAAAGAAAAAATAAAATTAATTTTTTGGGGTGGCCTATTGGATATCCCTGGGAGGCGGCACCCATACTCGCCTCTCGCAATGATTCTACGTTCTATAAAAATATATGCGATTTCTTTGTCGAAGGGCAGTTTTAAATTTAGGTATATTACGTTTTCACAATCTCAGAGTCTGGATAACTCTCGTGTGGTTTCTTTGTAATTTTTTTAATACGTTTTATTAAAATATTACAAACAACGACTCTGTACTCACAATATATATATTATATTATACACACTACATGTTTATTTTTATGAATTAAATGGCGGAAGAGTAACAATAGATGGCGTGGAAGAAATTGACTTAAGAAAGCGACACGAATCATGTTTATGTTATGAGTGTAATTCAAGTCATGCAGTAAATGATACGTGGCTATCTCAATATTACCAATAATGATTCGTTGGATAGTCAAGTCTTCCTTAAATTATATGATTTACGTATATACTCGTACATATAAATCAAAATATGTTTGGGGATGTATAAGTTGTCTATGTATTGCTATGTTAAGCAAAGGAAATGTTTGAAACTTTCAAAATACCTGCTTTAAACTCCGCGGAGGTTTCTGGATTATAACAACCACATGACAATATATCTGAAAAGTTTTTTGATCATTACAAAAAAGTAAGTTGCAGGCTTAACCCTATAGATAAAGGTTTCTGTCTCTTTTTAGTGTCGCTTTTTCGTTTCATCGAGTTTCAAATCACAAAGGTGCTAAAGAAGTTTTCACTTTAAATATCTAAATCTACTACGGGATGAGTGGATAAGGACTTCGTTTCTTCAATTTCTTATTCCGCTGCTAAGTTCATCATTACGCAAGCAAAATTTTCCACAATTTGTGAGCCTTTTGAGGGCTTGTCAAACAAAAAGCTATCATGGACTGTACTGTCATCCGCATAATAATGAATCGGTGCACACAACAAGAGGTCATTAATGTGCACAACATAAACTAAGTCGGAGACAGGACCGATCCCTGTGAAACGCCAGCATTTATCGAATGCGAGGAAGAGGTGAAACCCTCAGCAACCGCCTGAATCCACCTCTCCCTCAAAAAGTCGGCAATCCACATACTATAATAATTTTGAATTTTATGAAGATAATATCAAAGTTTTTCTAAAGAAGAAAGGTTTAAATACACATAGATCCTCGACAATTATTCCCATACTAAATTTACAAAGCAAATTGGAATACGGGAGTGTTATCTGGAACCCACAATATTTAAAATATTCAAAAACCATTGAATCAGTACAAATGTTTATACAAAATTATTCATGATAAGCTTCGAACTACTCATTGTCTGAGTAATATTCGTACAAAAGTTCCAAATAAACCCAATTAAACGAGTCATAATACATTCCATCTTGAATTATTTAATAACAATATTGCATACTTCAATCTACTGTCTCGTATGTGTCGTCTATACATATAATACCATTGAATGTGACCATGTAGATATCTATGCAAACAGTCTCACATATTTCAAAAAGCAAATTAACAATCTTCTACCATGATATGTTATGGAGAGCAATTATGTGATTGCACTTTTATCATTTAATGTTTATATTTCTTTTCTTTCTCTGCATTTTAACAACAACTAAACATTGATTACGCATGCTGTGAACATTTATAATTGGAGTGTTAATACCTATGTATATCCCAAAGGCAATTTTATAACTTTAATAATTGTTAACACTCTGTAAATGTTTCAAACAATAAATAAATACGTTTGTATTATAACTGCAGCTAGTTTTAGACCTTCTAATACTTGAAAGATACCAAAAACTCTTTCGAAATAATCACTTGTGTCTGGTTCGTGGAGCGAGTTAAGTGCAGTTGCAGCAAAGACCGGTTCTCGTAGAAATGCAGACAAAACCTTCGTAACATTATAATAACAGTTCCCGCCGCATTGTTCCAAATGGCAAAACTTCTCTTCACTTTTTGGTGATAATCTCTGAAACAGGACCTCGCTTGGTCACCGTGTCTGTAGTTCCCAAGGTCCAACATTCACTAGACCCAGATCGGTGCATCGGCTCGGCAATGCTGTATTTAGGCCTAGGCAACGTACGCAGCTCCTAGGGCGGCAATTTTTGGAGGGGCGGCATTTAATTCTAAATCTAAAGCGTAGGTTTTCAACCAAATTTTGCCCACCCCCCACTTTGAATTTTTTTTTCTAGAGCCCCCATTTTACTTGTGGGGCGGGACTCAAATGTCAATTCTAAACAAGACACAGAAAAATAGAAAAAGACAATGGTCGCAACTGGGACTCGAACCCAGACCTCTCGTCTAACCGGGACGTGCGCGTTAACCAACTTCACTATTGCCACCTTCTGTCAAACCGTCATATTTGTCAATCTCGTATTTCAAATTTTAGAATTAACAATATTATCTTCAACTAATTATTTTTTTCGTATTATGGGCAACTGCCCTTTTATTGGAAACAATCATTCTAAGAATTGGTTTGTGACCTGAATAGTGTCTCGGATAAATATATCCGAATTTATTCATATGAAACTATTGACTTTATAAAAGTCTAAATGAATATTCAATTTTTTATAAGAAAAACTCTATTTATATAACTTTTGAACGTTATTCCCTTCAATGTAATTTATCATTAAAGAGTAAGATAACAATAATAATCTAAACGAAATTATGAAAGAGAACAAGATACAGAAAAATAGAAAAAGATAATGGTTGCAACTGGGATTCCAACCCAGAGCTCGTCTAAATAGGGTATTTTCACAGTTTTTTTTTTTATTGAAAAAAATTAAGTAAAAAATTACGATGATGACGGAATTTTTATTTTATTTTTATGACAACGGATAAATTTTCTACAACGTTTTAAAATACGCCTTTTTAAACGGCGGCCAAAACGATGTTTTCGCGCCGAATAACTCTGTGACGTCACCCCCGCCGAACATCTTGCGATCGCCGCGGTAACTGTAGTTAGTTCGTAAGTTGTAGCTGGTGTTATTTATTGACTTCCAGTTTCCTCGAATTATATCGTTATAATCTTCCCACTTGCTAAGCATATATGATTTGGTACACATGCGTACAAATACTATAAGAAAAACCTAAAATAAGATGTTTTAGATCCTTTTTAATGCGACAAAAAACCTTTTCTAATTCGACCGTGTACAAATGTTGGGCGTGCGTTTGATGTGTTTGAAGTGACCAATGAAGCTAGTTCCTCGGAGCATCTTCTATTGAAATACCGGTAGAATAAGGACACCATTCCCACCTGAAGCCTGTGCTCTAAACATTGCAATCCGTTTGATACAGAAGAAAATCTATCGAACGGACCGCCCGTTTCTGATTTCTGAGTAAAGGGTTTTTCAAGTATTTTGGTGTCCTAGACCATAGGTGACTGCCAAATTCAACAGTGGAGCGGATTTGCGATTTGTACAGGGTCAGCAGTTGTGTATCTGTGGGCCCTATAGTAAAGCTTTGTGAGAAGCTAACTTGACTCTGGCTTCGATGGAATTTAAATATCTGCGATGTGACGAACAGCGAAGAAGCATTGGTCAAAGAAGATCATCATCATCCCACGCTGGAAATCACGGTAACACTTTCGAGGACACAATGCAGCAGGCGTGAAATGCGCGCAAACCATCATCGAACGGGACCTCCCTCACTATTAAAGTTTAACAAATTTAATTTTAAACATATAAATATTAATATGTGCCAAAACATATTTTCACATTTCAACTGGAGACATTTATCTTTAAAACTGTCAACGAAGCTGTGGAATATTTTTACTCGGTGCTACTAAGTATATTTGATTTATGTGTACCTTTAAAAAAATTATCGAAAACAAATGCTAGCTATCCAATTTGGTTCGATAAAAGTATTATATATAAAATTAAATGTAAGGAATCTCTCCACAGAAAGTACAAAGCTACTAATAATAAATCAGATTATTTATTATTCTCTGCGAAGAGATCCGATCTCAAAAAAGAAATGTATTTAAAAAAGAAAATGTATTTGTCTGCTATCGAGAATGGGATCAAAGAAGACCCCAAATACTTTTGGCAATATATTAGATCACAAAAAGTGCGCAGAGACACTTCTATTAGACTTAAGAACGTTGACGAAATCATACAATGTCCCAAACAAGTTTCAGAGAGATTCGCTGATTATTTCCAGTCGGTGTATAACCAAATGTGCCCAAACCTAGACATCGAGAGTCTCCGGTTAGAAGTACCCAGGAACACAGGTTCAATCTCTCTGGAAAAAATTACACCTGAAGAAGTGAAAATAAGCGTTCGCGAACAGAAGCCCAACAAGGCCACGGGGCCAGACGGAATTCCACCTCATATCATTATCCTGTTGGGAGAACATTTGTACAATCCAATTACACCTGAAGAAGTGAAAATAAGCATTCGCGAACAGAAGCCCAACAAGGCCACGGGGCCAGACGGAATTCCACATCATAGCATTATCCTGTTGGGAGAACATTTGTACAATCCAATGTGTTTTATATATAATCTCAGTATTACCACTTCCACTTTTCCTCAATCCTGGAAACTTACCAAAGTAAGCCCGATTCACAAATCAGGGACTAAAACGGATGTCCATAATTACAGACCAATAGCGGTATTGTCAATACTTGCTAAAATATTCGAAACAATAATTTGCGAAAAGCTAAAAAAACAAATTCAACCATTTCTTTGGGGCAATCAACACGGATTTTTACCAAAGAAGTCTACCATCTCTAATCTTCTTGAACTCTCACAAAGAGTGGCAAGAGGATTAGATGCGCAACAACAGACCGATGTGATCTACACGGACTTCGCCAAGGCGTTCGACCGAGTCGATCACGATGTGTTATTACGAAAATTACACAAAATAGGTTTCGACAAGCCACTTCTAAAATTTTTTGCCACATATCTGAAAAATGTATGTATGCATAAACAGTATGTATGCATCGACGGATACGGGTCTAGGGAATTCTCTGCATTCTCAGGAGTGCCACAGGGGTCAAACCTGGGACCTTTACTATTTTTAATTTTAATTGACGACATCCAAGAATGCATCAAACATTCCACTTGCCTGCTTTTTGCTGATGATCTGAAATTACTTAAGAGGATTCGTGACGGGCAAGATTGTGTCAAATTACAAATTGATTTAGATTCAATTTCATCATGGGCTGATGAAAATAAATTATTTTTTAATTCAAAAAAATGTGTCACAATGTCGTATACGCGTTCGAGAAACCCCGTCAAATATGAATATAGCATTAAAAAAGATATATTGTTACCAGCAAAATCCATTAAGGACTTAGAGGTAGTCTTTGATCCCAAACTAACATTTTCAGACCATATATTGCAATTAATAACATCATGCTACAAGCTTCTAGGGTTTGTCATAAGATCGTGCAAACAGTTTACAAATCCTGAAGCAATGATGGCTATGTATAATTGCATTATAAGATCTAAAATTGAGTACGCCTCTGCTGTATGGGCCCCATACCAGAAAAAATACATTGAAAAATTGGAACAGATCCAAAAAAAGTTTCTGAGATACCTGTATATGAGAATGCATGGAGAGTACCCGCAATTCATGCATCATGAAGATCTGCTCACAGAAACGCATTGCCAAAGTCTCCATTCGAGGAGGAGTGGGGCCCTTGCAGTAACGGCGTACAAAATAATAAATAATTTAATAGATAGCCCATGCCTCCTGGAATGCTACAAGTTGTTTGTGCCAAACAACTACAGTCAGGGACGGTACCATGAACTTCTATATATACCACATAGCAGAACGGACGTACTGTCTCGGCATAGCATGACACGAGGTATGGTGCTATTAAACAACGCTTCCAAAACTATTGATATATTTAACTGTAGCCTCGAAGAATTTAAGAGGTATTTAAGCGCGACAGATTACCCGCTATATGTATAAATCTTCTTTCTACTATTCTATTTCTACTATTTATCTATAAATGTGTAGTTTGTATCACATGTGTATTGTAAATGGACACACAGTCTGTAATACACAAAAAAAAAAAAAAAAAATTAAAAAAAAATAAAAATAAAAATAAAAATAAAAAAAATAAAAAATAAATAAAATAAAAAAAAAATGAATAAAAAAACTGAACCCCAGATTCCTACCCACCCCTTAAACCCTTTTCCTTCCCAGAACTCTCCTCCGCTTCATTTCCTTAAAAACACCCTCCACACAGTATCCCCAAAGATGCCATAGGCCCTGAGCAAAATTATTTTCCTCAGGGCCTCCTGTGTGGAACTCATGTAAAAAAAAAACGACAAGAGTGGGGACGCTACGAAGCACCGCACTAAGAGGTATCGATTATACGATCTCATTCTATCACAGGCTAAATCCTATAGATGTGCGTATTTGTCTCTTCTTTGTGTCGTTTTTTCGTTTCATCGAGTTTCAAATCACAACGGTGCTAAAAAAGTTTTCACGTCAAAATATGAATTGGATGAGTTCCACTTTATTGAATTTGTACATAATTCGTAAAACGATAAATTCAAATTTGGAAGGTATATTTATTTGAAAGGCGAGCGCCAAAATCGGCTCAGCGTTGGTGTGGAAAAGAGAAACTAAAGCAGTTTTTACCTTTTAGAAAATATTGATAAATTTATATTATGTTGAAATAACATTATTGCACTGACCTTTAGATTTCTTCTTTCAACGCCATTTATTACCAGGAAATGTCGAGAGCGATATTAATATTCAAAAGCAATAATAATGAAATCATTTTTAACATGCAAACGTTAAAAGTAATACCAACATTTCGGGTTATGAATAAACTAACTAATTAAGCATGACTCCGTTTCTCAGCAGGGGTGAGCAGAGAGGATGGACCGTCTTCCATGCACCGTCTCATACATAGCAATCTCTTAATATTTATGTTCAAAATTGTAAATGGTAGAATAGACAGTCCTGATTTAACTAAGCTCATTGAATTTCATATACCCACGAGAGCCACTCGTTCTAAAATCCTGTTTAAATGCTACAATAACCGGACTGAGTATACGAAACACTCGCTTGTACCTATATTACATGAAGTTACTAATAGATATGCAGATGTGGCAGATCTATTTTACTGCACGGAAGCTAGGTACAAGAAGGCTATACTTTGAATCAGTATTAAATTTATTTGCACTATAGAATTTTATATGTAATTGTATCTCTGTTGTCATTTTTTAATCAAAAGCCACAATTAACTGTTGTATTCTTTTTTATTATTTCATATTTAACTATGATTTTGTGTTAGGTAATTCATATGTATGGTATATGTATACCGTTTATATTAAATAAATAAATAAAATTTATTGTAACATTTGACAACTCAAGTATTTGGTTCTCTCGACTTGACATTCAAGTGCCTTGACTTCCTCTAAACTTTCATGAGCTCTACATAAGAGGACCTAAGAAAAAAAACCATCCGGATCCATGTCATCTTTGGAGACGTTGTGTGGAGGGCCTCTTTAGGGAAATGAAGGAGAGTAAGTTCTGGGAAGAAAAAATATTTGAGGGGTGGGTAGGAATCTGGGGGTTAATGTGTTCAGGAGTGACGGTTGTATGAATCCATCCCTTTCACTGCAGTGCAAGGCAATGGTTCGATAGAGTCCGCCGGGAGAAAATTCTCCCTCGACCAGTCACTGGGCAAACGCATCCTCCGCCAAGACCTAGACAAACCTCACACCATGAACCCGGGCACTCCTACTAAGTCACCAAACGTAGCGAACCACTCGGGGCGACCTATGGCGGAGGTGTTGGCTATCCAATTAATGGTTCACGAGGCGGTGGTACCCATACCCGCCTCCCAAATTAAGAAAATGTATGCGATCGATGTTGGCGACAAACATTGTCCATATCGCTTGTATCTATTATCTTTGCTGTGACCCTTTTGGATAAACGGCGTGGTGTTGTTAATGCAGTCTTCGTTAATCCACGCCCCATGCGTGCCAGCACGCACCACGCACCACGCGCACGCATCCACGGAATAATGTTTTTGTCTGGGTAACATCATTAAGTACGCAGTGCGCAATTGCAGCACGTTTTTTATCTCCAAGACGATGCGCATGCGCAGATCTCAGTCGAGACAATGCACTGTTTGAAGTAAAAGAAATAATAATGTACTAGCAGTTAAAAACCCGCTCCGCAGGTTTTTACTTCCAGGCCCTGCGGGCGGTTTTTGGCTCGGCTTCACCCAGTTTGAGTATTAGTGACCATTTTATAAATCCGATAGGAACTGGTTCCAAAAATAGCCGGTTCCTCCGATCCACTGTGATCCAGTGACAGCTGGTCACCGGGACAAAGTAACTGTGACAGACAATGACGTCATATGTAATATATATCCGGGTGATACTATTTTTTTCTGATCAAAATTTGGTTTGTATAAAATAAAATTCTTGTATTATAAAATGGGGGCCTCAGCGTGGGTAATCCACCCAGTGAGGCCAACATTACTGGATTATGCTTTGAAATGTAAAATATTGCATCAAAATAAATTCACATCTAAGTATTACCGCCAATCTTTCCATATCCGGAGAGATACTAAAATTTACAAAGACGAATTTTTAAATTCGATACCGAATAAGGAGCCATCCATAATTTACGTCACACGAATTTCATGCTATTTTTACCCCCCCCCCCCCCCCCCCCCCCCGTCCCTGTCACACATCATCATTCGTGAAAACCCCTTCCCCGTAGTATGACGTCACATATTTTGCAATTTTACATCTAAAATTTTTTTGCATTTTAATAATTTTGATTTTTACATGTGACGTCACAGAAATGATGAACCCCCTCCCCATACCCCTTGTCACACAATGACACACTTTTCTACCCCCCCCCCCCCCCCTTAAGGTGTGACATAATTTATGGATGGCCCCTAACAACTGTAGCTTTGTTTGAAACTTCACGTACACAGATGTTTATATGTCGCGGCGCGTACGCCGCGATGCGATGAGATGCACACGAAGCAGGGTTCTTTAATTTCAACCGTACAGATGTTACCCTATTAATAATGACTTGTGACGTTAGCGCCAGTCTGTTGACACTTTTTGCTCAGTCGAACTTATCCACGTGTCCAGCTTCCTTAGATTAAGCGATTCTTAAGCGATTCTTCAGCGGTGCTTGTGTGTTGCAAAGAGCACAGTAGTTGTGCATTTGAGCAGTGTTGAGCCTCAGCAGTTGATTAAGTAGGATTGGGAACAGCAGCCGTTATATTCCAAGATTGGTGAATTTTGCACACCTGAAGTTAAAATAAGAGTAAGATTACTGTCTACGTCTGATTTTGAAAAACTAAAACGAACGCACAGTTAATAATTTGAGGTATCTAACGTAACTTTATTATAAAACCAAGGTTTCTTTCTCGATTTCATTTTATTTTAATTGGTTACCTAAATGTCTAATCTTTTTAGAATTTAAAAAATATATATTTAAAAAAAAAAACATTTTGGCTGCTTGCGACGTATGGCACCATCGCAAATACTCACTACCTCGAAATGCGAACGAGTAATTTTATGTCTGTCGAGTTTGAATCGTTTTAGTGTGATAAAAATATTGAAGTATTCGGGGTTTACTTTAACAAATTTTAATTTTTACAGCACCAAGGTGATTTTTGATATGCAGATCGATATATACAAATTTCATAACGCCAAAGCTTACCATTATATATAGAAACACTTTTCTGCTAAAATGCAATGTTCTGTAAAAAATTAGAGTCAATCTATTGATTAGTTTCCGAGATTTGCGAACTCAAACATACGGAACCGAAATTTTTATATATTTAGATTGCTGTAAGTATTAAGAACGACTGTACCAGGTTGAATCGCGCAATATATTTTTTTAAACAATTTTTTCATATAATGATAATTTGTATTGTCCCAAAAACATACTAAAATAATAAAATTTCGCTAGATACTCAAAATTACTAACTGTGCAACGCCGGGAGCTTCAGCTTTGAAAAAATTGATAATCTTCGGGTTTTGTATCCCCAGCGTTGATGTTATTACACTGAAAGTCTTATTTAGAATCCAATACAGTCTCCAACTAGCAGACATTCACTCCCAATAAGGAACTCCAGTCCATTTTTTAAAAAAATTTTAACTTAAATAACTGCATATTTATTTTTATTTTTAAACTTAGTTTTAATAGTTCAAATAATTGTCAAAGTTTTAATTCTTCGAGATTCCCCATAAACCACCGTATTTGGTGTGTGAATCGTGTGACGTCATCATGACCAAAGTTTTATTTATTTTCAACAGGTGTTGTCATTTTGTATGGAAGAAGCTATGAAACTATTCAATAAGTAAAACATATGTAGGTGGAATTATTTATTTATTACATTTTATTTATTTATTATATTATATTTATTTATTATATTATTATATTTTTCAATATTATTACGGGAGAGTGGTATAAAAATTGTTCGAAACTATTATTTTTTTAGCTTAACAAATCGAAATCAATATTATGTAAGCCGAAGCATCAATTTTGTAGGCAACTGGAATCAGCTGTTCGACGTCCACCATTTTGGAATTCAGAATTGGAGGGTTGCAACAGGTATTACGATTGTTTTTGTACAGTTTAAAGTTTTTGAATATTTTAAATAGTATAGATAAACTAATAGAGATACTCTATTTTTGATACTGAATTATTTAGTCCTAAACAATAGTTCAATAAAAACAACAACTATTATATGTCTAAATCTCTATAAACCAATAACACGGAATATTGAATGGCTTGTCATACATTTCAATACAACTATGACCAGGTGACTGTAGAAAAATGGACACGGTGACGTCAGCACTAAAAATCCAATAATACCAACTTGACTTGCGTGTGTTTTAATGACACGTTTTAAAATGGACTTTTTAATAATTTTTTTAAAACTCTACTTTTAATATTATTTAATAAAACATATATTATAGAATCAGCGTTTATTGGTCTATATGAAAATATTTCTTTAAAGCCATAATATTCTTCACTGGAGTTCCTTTTTCACTCCCTACATAAAACAACACGTCCCATCTTCCTGCTTATCACACTTGTGTATGAAGACTTCGCTATTCTCCAGTACAGTGTACAAAGGCTGGGAACGTATTCCACTCACACCTGGCAGTATTTCTCCCAAGCAATTGAAGAGATAGCCCGATATAAATGTACTGTGGCGTAAGCAGGATCCTACAGGCTGCGCCAATGTTATTTGGTGTATTGTGAGAGGTTGAAAATCGAAAAAAAAAAAGTTTTACGTTAGAGATTTATATTATTATGTAGGTACTAAATGGTTTGTATAAACTCTTCAAACAATCAATTCAATTTTGAAAATGGCACTTAAATTCAAAGCTAATTTGAGTTCATTAAACAGAACGCAAATCACAACCAAAGTTGGCAGTATGATGGCCGGCGTAGTCCAGCGGTAAGGCTCTTGACTCGCATTCCGAAGGTCCCGGGATCGAATCCCGGCGTGTCAAATAATTATTATTTGATTAAATTGTGTTATTTCACAATTTATTCATTTAAAATAATGTAAAGTATATTTGCGGCATGTTACAGAGTGGAAGATACTCTCAGTATCGCCCTGGTGTAAGATCAGCATTCAGAATAAAACGTTGCTTGAAATGGCTTTAGCCGTGTTTGGTGACCAGATCTAAATAGCCAGGTACTTCCCACCTTCCTCTTCCCCATCTCCTTCCCCTCCCCACTACCTTCAGCCTCACAACATACCCCAATTGGGGATGCCATAGTCTCACTAGCTCCAGACGGGAGCAGGTGGGACTCTAGTGCGGTATTCATTTTAAAAAAAATGAATGAATTGTGAAATAACAGAAATCAATCAAATAAAATTTACTTGCGCACTTGGGATTCGAACCAAGCAAGATTTGTAGTCAAGGATTGTATAAATTATGCAGTGTCACGTAAGTTCTAGGAATTTTATGTTCATTGCTCCAAGCGTATTGCATGGTATTGCACGGTATGCTTTGGTATTCGGTATGCCTCCTTACTAAAGCTATTAATATTCAAGACACCTACACAAACCTCTGTGCATTGTTCCTAACCGCATCTGGGACTTGAGGTTACGTGAAGTGCGTAGGTTCCTACCTAGCATTCAATGAAACTTGCATTCTAAATGGAAAATTATAGAATCTGCTAACATCTGTGACAGGTTAACACGCTCAGGTATTAATGCTCTTTGTTGCAAAGTAAATCTCTCAATGAAACAATGATGTACTAAGATGAGACTCTTTCATCGAGTTTCCTCCGCGCATTGATTTTCCCCATATTTCTGTACGGTGTGTGTTTAATTTTTAATGTTGTCCTCCTCCTTCCTTATAAAGCCCTGCTCGGGAGAAAAAAAAGAAGATGGCTACATTCCTACCTACTTGGCCACTTTGAAAAATATTTGATAAGAACTCTTTACTGCTCCTTTGTTTTTACTGCATCTTGAATATGCTTGTGTTATATGGTCTCCTTTTTATGCTGTCCATATTCGTCATATTGAGTCCGTTCAACATCGGTTCCTAAAAGGGATTGCCACGAGGCTAGGATTAGAACGAGGCAATTACTCATGTGATGAAATTGAACAAACTCTGAACCTTTCTCCTTTAGAAGACCGTCGGAAAAAATCTGATCTCATTCGTTTCTTCAAAATTATCAACAGTATTATTGACTCACCTACATTACTACAACATCTCATCTCATTCAATACACCTTCTGTAGACTCGGAAACAAAGAACTGCTTCCTCAATCAACACTCGACTAATTATGGTTATAATTCGCCACAGTCTAGAATGTGTAGAATAGTCAACTCACGTCAGGACTTTGATTTTTTGGTATAAGCCTAAATGGTTTTTGTCGCTCACTAAATAATTGAAGATATTTTATATTTACTCTAATTTTAGCAAAGTCTTCACTTGACACTTGACTTGGGATTTCTATTTTCTCTGTTTGTCTTTGCTTTTATATACCATCCTTTATTCTTAAAATGTTCATTTTCCCAAAGTTCGTGTCATTTTTTTGTAAATTGGATCCGTTAGTAAAAAATTTATAAATGTTTACAGTACCCACAACGTCAGTTGAAATATTGTCGCGATTGTGATAACAGCAATTATTGATCTCAAAACTCGCGTTCAGATAAATTTATCTGATACAGTGTAATTGTGCCAACCTGGATAATTGTGACCCGTAGGTGGACCAGCAGCTACATGAAAAAGTAGTGATAGGGTTTTCGCCGTCATATTTTTCTTGTCCTGTGATAGAAAAAAATGCAATCAAATGTTCAAATCTTAATCTCAACCCAGAGCGCCTTTAGGGTGCGGCAGCATAACTTTCTTTTTTCAAAACTTAATAAAACCCATTGTATGAATTAGAATATTTTTATTTGTTTTTTATAATGAAGGTAAAGTTTTGTTTTACTTAGTTTTTGAAGATCAAATCAGATAGGTGACGTCCTAGGTGCACGTCGTAGGCGCGCGATCACAGAACATCCGTTCGAAAAGTAGGCCTCAACGGCAAACGCACCCTCCTCACTCTTCCAACGCATGATGGCGACTAAACTGTGTCGGGGCAAAACTTTTTTTAATTTTATTTTTTTTTTTTATTAGTTAAAAGAAATATAATATTTCGCTTTATTAACTTAAGTGTATACAGTAAAGTATTTTTCAATTTTGTTCCAACATCTTAAGTTAAAATAGTTTTTTTTTAAATTTTTTTATATTCTTTTCCGTTTTTAGATTATCTGGAAGGAGATTGTATATTTGAACTCCCTCGTGGCCAATACTTTTCTTGCCACTTTCAGTCTTGACTGTATTTGTGTACAATTTATTGTGTTGTTCGTGTATTGTGATGTTTTTATAAATGTTGTGTTTGTGTGTATAAGTCCATTTTGTATTTTGTAGATTAAAAGACATATGTTATATTCGTACAATGTTCTTATTTTCAAAAGGTTCATTTCCTGGTATAGTTTTTTTGTGGGAGTGTCTAGTTTACTTTATAGTTCCCGTTCACCTGCAAACTTTGTGAATTTCGCTTTTACCTGTATTGGCGACCTAACCTATTTTCTGTCACTAAATATGATTAAATTTGTGTTGGAAACCATCTCAAGGCCGCCTTTGCAGCAGACGTTTGCTCTATAACCACTGGAGCGATCACGCGAAATAAATAAATTTGCGTCGATTGCTCGAGATTTCCAAAAGATCATTTTTCGCCAACTTTAAAAAAATCATTCCTTCAAATTTTAACATGGAGACAAAAAAGCTTATTATAGTATATAATTAACCTGTATTTTACCTTTTATTTCGTATTTGTAGGATTTAAAAAAAAAACGTAAAGTTTATAACCGCGCGAATCCTGCGTGTTTGTTGCTTTGTGTTGTCTGTGGTATCCTTGATTATGAAAGGTGTATATCTACGGAAAAAAGGCTTAACTTTAACCGTAAACAGCTGATCAGAAATTCTGCGTGAAATTTTTTTTTTTACATCGTTCTAAAATGGTCTACAAAATTCGGATTTGCGACATCTATGGTCATAATAGATAGAACATTTAAATAGCTTCGTTTAAGGATAAATGGATGGCCGTGAAAATGTTTTAAATAATTATAATAAATGTTTTACGAATGATAGGAAAATGTGGTCCAATTTCGGACCGCTATCAATCGCAGAAAAATAAAAGTGGGCCATTCTTCGACCATAATCGTTCCAGTGGATAATGTTCTATAAGTGTCTTCGTTGTACATTTAAACCAGTTCTGGTTGCCACTTTTTTTTACATATTTTGTGTCGGCGAATAAATAGTCGTCAGTAAATTCAATAATCAATAATTTTCAGGATATCCCATCCCCATCAAGTTTGGGATTATTAAATATTATGATGCTGAAGGTACGAGTATTACTAGCACATAATAAATTATGTTTACAAACAACACTTTCTAAACGTTTCAAGAATCGTGTGAATACATAACATTGTCCTTTTCAACAATAGAAATATTTAAGTGTTTGGGTGAGCTTCCATTGTTGGTCAACAATTTGTCATCATAATCTTTAGAATGATCACCATGATGTCATCGGCTAAACTGCCTTAGTGTTCCAGGAACAATGTCAGGACTATGAAAATATTCATCGTAAGCAAATAAATACAACGTCAAGAATGACTCGATTATATAATAAATACTGCGACCATGAAGGCTTGGATATATTTTCGAATTCAATCACTACCTTCAGAAGTAACTTATACTTAGGCCCAAGAGATGGCGCAACTAATTCGAAAATTGAAAGTAGATGTATTATTAGCTTTGTTTATTTATTAGCGTAGGGAGTGTGGCGAACCCATCGCTCAGGGAGTGGAAACACAAACCTGCAATAGCCATCCCAAGCCAAGGTGTGAGCTACCGTGCTCAGGCTGAATGTCCTGGGGAACAGTGTCATGAACGGTGCCTCCGAGAAACAAGGTCGCATCTCGGAGTATTTAGACCTTACTCCAACATTCGGGGCTCTGCTGGAGTGGACCTTCTATTTCCCTGGTCACTCGTGGGACAAAAAATTTGGACCATTCGAAAACTAGGGGCCTTTTGGGAACCTAGGAGTGCTGAGGCCACCTCTGTGGACTTTCTTCCTGGGGCCCTTAGGAGGAACCAAGAGGAGAAGCCGTGGAGAGGAGAGCTGAGGCCACCTCCATGAACCCTTCCCTTGTGGGGCCTTCACGGAACCAAGGGGAAGTGAAGTGGAGAGATGATGTCCTCTTCCCATGTGGGGCCTTCAGGGAACCATGTAGGAGTGAAGAGGAGAAATGAGGCCATCTCCGTGAACTCTTTCTTATGGGGCCTTTAGGGAACCAAGGAAGAGTGAAGAGGAGAGATAAGTCCTCTTCCCTCCTGGGACCCTCGGGGAGCCAAGGTGGAGTGGGCTCTTCTCTTTTGGGGCCTTTAGGGAACCAAGGGGAGGTGGACTCTCCATCGTGGAGCCTTCAGGAAACTAAGGAGTGGAGAGGAGAGATGAAGCCCTCTTCCCTCGTGGGGCCTTCAGGGAACCGCGGAGGAGTGAAGAGGAGAAATGAGACCTGGGAAGACACATTGTCGAACCAGAAGATATAGCTTCATTTCCAATGACAATCCTGGTGAACTTTGTAAAAGGGACTGGATTACTGTCAAAGGAATGAGGTAAAATGGGAGATAGCACAATGGGCCTACGGCCTAAGTGCTCACGGGAACTTTATTTATGTAAACCGTCTCCGCTCTTGAAAAAAAAAAAAAAAAAAAAAAAGCTTTGTTTATACGGGTTAATTTTTTTTTAATATTCGTAGCCATTGCCCGCGATTTTCCCAAGGTCAAATCTATCTCCGATCATAAGTGCAAGTGCCTGTGCAAGTTCGACGACAAATTTGTGATGAATTGATCTAATATAAGATGAATTGATATAATGTACCTACACCAATTTGTGATGAATTGATCTAATATACACTAATTTGTGATGAATCAATCTAATTTACATAAATTTGTGATAAATTGGTCTAATATACAAAAATTTGTGATGAAATGATCTAATATACACAAATTTGTGATGAATTGATTTATATACAAATCTGTGATGAATTGTTCTAATATACACCTATTTTTGACAAGGTACTAGAAAAGAAAACTTCTATCTCCGATCATCAAAGAGCAGCCTGTGCATGCAAGTTCACTGTGATGAATTGATCTAATATACATTAATTTGTGATGAATTGATCTAATATACACAAATTTGTGATGAATTGATATTATACACACACATTTGTGACACAGATTGATCTAATATACACAAATTTGTGATGAAATGATCTAATATACACAAATTTGTGATGAATTGATTTATATACAAATCTGTGATGAATTGTTCTAATATACACCTATTTTTGACAAGGTACTAGAAAAGAAAACTTCTATCTCCGATCATCAAAGAGCAGCCTGTGCATGCAAGTTCACTGTGATGAATTGATCTAATATACATTAATTTGTGATGAATTGATCTAATATACACAAATTTGTGATGAATTGATATTATACACACACATTTGTGACACAGATTGATCTAATATACACAAATTTGTAATGAATTGATCTAACATACACAATTCTGTGATAAATTTATATAATATGCACATATTTGTGATGAATTGATCTAACATACACAAATTTGTGATTAATTTATCTAACATACACAAATTTGTGATGAATTCATTAAATATGCACACATTTGTGATGAATTGATCTAACGTACACAAATTTGTGATGAATTGATCTAATATACACAAATTTGTGTTGAATTGATCTAATATGTAGAAAACTTCTTATAAGCAGAAAATACCACTAGCATTGCTTTTGCAAAAGCGGTCTAACCATAAAAAACCCATAGAGACCGTATTTCCAAATTGAGTAGAATTAATAGGAGAAAGGACTACAATTAGGCGTCACTGCATCTTCCCACAACAATTAGATAAAATAATATCCAAATTTCATAGTCTTTGGTGGGCGACTGAACTTTCTAGAAAGTTAAAAAATATTATTGGAATTTGGTAAAGAGTCACAACGTCTCCTGATCCATGTGTCGCGATTTCGAAACCCGGCAAGCGAAAATAAATTTTAAACGAATCCAGTTGAAATTTATTATAATTTTTATATTCATCCTTGTTCTTAGCAGGAATGATTGATTTGAAATATCAACACCTTAGAATTTAGAAGACCGCCGTACAATATTTTTAAGTAAACGCTTTTTCAAGTCAATCTCTGGAACTATACGTAATTCTACCACGGTTGAAAGAGGTTTTGAAAATGTTTTAATATTAGCTCCACGTTAGATGACATGTCATCTTTGAGGGTGTTGGGTGAAGGGTCTTTTCGGAAAGGAATGATGAGAAGTTCTGTGAAGGAAAGAGGTATGAGGATTGGGTGGGAATCTGGAGGTTAGTGTGTCCAGGAGTGACGAACGTATGAATCCATCCATTCCACTGCGGTGCAAGGCGATAAGTCGAGAGAATTCTGATGAAGAAATCAAAGGGGGAGACCTTTTGACCTCTCCAACAGGATTCTCTCGGAACATCGCTTTTTTCATCGGTGTTTTTAAGGAAAGTAAGAAAAGGAAGTTCTGGGAAAGAAAAGGGTGTGAGGGATAGGTATGAATTTAGGGGTCAGTAGGTCCAGGAGTAACGGACGTATAAATCTTCCTCAACGGTCCGCCAAGCTGTATGACAGACGGATCCGCCGCCAAGGACTAGACAAACCTCATGCACCGGGCACCCCTGCTGAGTTGGCATCGCGTTGAGGTCTCACCCAGACGTCGGGTATTCGATTCCTCGACTAGCTAAGTCCTTCATGCATTTTCTGCTTACTGTGGTGTTAGTAGGAGATTTTCAAAAATTGTGGGGTTATTCGTTACCCGGGAATATTTGTCTTTCTTTTTAAAGAAAGAAATTATAATTGTTATTCCGTTCTTAGCCCCTAAAAAAGCAGGCCTCTGCGTACTCTGCTTTATGGCTAATCCGGCCCTGTCTATGTATATTCCCAATGATCTTACGTCTTGATTATTCAGCAGGGTACAAATCACAGGCCTTATCAGTCTTGCAGGCTGTTCTACATAGCTTAGCGCTATTTATTGAATTAAGGGATCGATTTTAAGCAGCGAACAAATTATATGTTATAAAACAAACTGCAGGCGTTTCGCGTCACGACAACCTTGCGTTTCTCAAACTTATCGTTTGTAAGGTTCGGTTAGGATATTTTACTCGTAAGTACGTACAGTTTTCAATTTGGGAAGCGGGTACGGGAACCGCCGCCCCGGGAACCATTTATTGGATAACATCGTAGGTCACGGCTTAACAGGGGCGCCGGGTTCATGGGGTAAGGTTTGTTAAGGTCTTTGCAGTGATTGTGTTTACCCACCCACCTACTGCGTAGCGGGCCGGATCGGTAGGGACTGGTTGATACTTTTGACCTCTCCAGCAGGACTATCTTGGAACATGCACTGCAGTGAGAGGGATAGATTCATTATCCGTCACTCCTAGACAGATTCCTACCCACCCCTCATACCCCTTTCCTTCCAAGAAGTTTCTCTCCGTCCTTTCCTAAAAATACCCTCAACACAGCATCCCCGAAGATGACACAGGCCCTGAGGGGAATTATTTTCCTCAGGGCCTTATGTGTGAAGCTAATTTAAAAAAAAATCCGCAATCCCTATTCTGATTTTTTTACATTTATTTCGCTTAGAAATTATTGAAAACTTATGAATATATATGATAAAAAATAATTACAAATACTGCACAATTTTAATAATTTTGTCATCACGCGTTTGAGCAATTTTATTGGTAACTTGAATGCAGGTATAGGTTTAGAATACATGAGTATGGCGAATAATTAATCTTTCTCGTCGAAACTGCCCTGTATAGTTGCAAGGGTACCTTTCCGCAAGACCATCTTTCGACGAAATTTAAATTATCTTCCCCTGTTTAATGGGCCTTAATACCGTTAGATATTGATTTTTTTTAAATCACTAGGATAATATCCACTGGAGCGCTTTGTGCCACAATATAGCACTATTTAAAATACCTCGGATTGCTTTACTGCCAATTTTGGCAAATTTTTCCTTATTTGTAAGTAATTAAGTAGAAGTTTACGATTTTATATAATTTTTTTTGTAAATCCTACGAATATGTGATAATCGACAAAAGATAGGTGAATTTATTGGCTATATAGATCTATAATCAGTTTGAATGTCTCCATATTAAAATTCGGAGGTATGTTTTTTTTTATTTGTGCGGAAATTATTCAAAATGATCACCAAAAAATGTCGAGCAATCGGAGAAAAAAGTTTGAAATTGCGCTGTCGCTCCAGTGGATATTTTTTATTTATTTTTTAAGTAACAATTTTTCCCTTGAACCATCCATCTCTGTGTTGCTTTTAAAACCATTTAATCGTTCGCAGCGCCCTCTGTGTTAGTCTAAACTTTCTTGACAGACTTATTATTAATAACAAATACCATGTTGTGAACTCACCTATAGTGTTTCGTTCGCTGTGGTACCGCAATGGCGCTGCCAGTCACGTGTCTCTCGGAGGAAGCCCGGCTAGCCAGCACTAGCTAGTCGACATTCTCCGGGTGAAGGAAAACGGCAGTCTGAAACAAGACAAAACTGATGTTAATTTGATTTAATTATATCTAAGAGAAAGGTATACTACGCGTTGTGTCATTCTCGAATTAAATATGGAATCATAGAATGGGGATCTGCTACACATAAGTACATACACAACCTGAATTCGATTCAAAAAGGAATCATAAAGACCATATTGAAAGCACCCATCAGAACGCCTTCAATTGAAATTTTCAATACCTTCTTTGACGTACCAAATGTGCAACAAATATATGCCAAAAACATATTATTAAAGCTTTTCAAAAATAGGGAGTCCTCTATTAGACCGTGCATGCATATCACTAGGTCGAATAAAAATGATATAAAAAACATTCCAAGTTACAAAACCACATTCGGACACAGAAACTACACATACTTTGCAACAAAACTTCATAACATCCTTCCCCAAGACACAAAACTAATAAAAAATTCTAATGTATACAAATCAAGATTAAAAATATGGTGAAAGAAGTCAATGAAAAAACACTAATGGAGACACTAAAAACGACAAAGAAGACAAATAAAATATATTTAAATAATTTTAGTCCGCCTCGGCACAGTACCCCCTAATGAGGAGGACTAAGAAATACAATATTTAATATTAAATTCATCATTATATTTTTAATGTACAATTATTTTATACAGTCGATAATAAAAAATAAAAATTTAAAAAATATTAACCCCTGGTGAGTAAAATTTACTCAATTTTTTAACCCCTCAGGCCTCGGGCATATTTCGTCGTGGGACCGCGAATTTATCGTTAAATTATCGTGAATTTATCGTGTTATATTGGAACTGAGTACCCGTGAAATAAATAAGAATTTTATTGCTATCAAAATCCTGTAGATGTATGTGTTTGTCTCTTCTTAGTGTCGCTCGCTTCCGTTTCATCGAGTTTCAAATCACAACAGTGCTAAAGAAGTTTTCACTTCAAAAAAAAATAATTGGTTGTCTGTAAAATCGGTTTACGGACGATAATTTTATGCGGTAACGTCACGAGCTTCTGCCTCTCTATCGCTTGTTCCGCGCTCTTGCTGAATGCTTAGGCCGAACACTTGTTCCGCGCCCTCGCTTGTACGCCCGGCTCAGGCGGAACGTGACATCGTGGCAGCGTGACAATGAGTCAATCTTTTTCGTAAATGCGGCCGGCGTTCATCGATTTAGAAGACGTTATCACGTCAATAAATTTCAACTAACAAATTCTAATAACAAAGTCCAAACCAGGAAGCGACTACACTGTGAAAGCCACATCATAACAATTATTTGTTATTACAAGTTACAGTCATTAATATTATTGCATCCATTGCAATTTACGTTGTCTATTACTTGGTATTACGGCGAGCATCGAACCATAGAGTAATTTCGACCTCCCAATAATTTATTACGTCGTGAAATATTACGACAGAGGTAAATAATTTTGTACGCTTTCCGTTGGTAATATTTCCTACTAATAAAATCTCATCAATGCTCTTTTCAAGCAACCAGAAATTATCGATTAAAGGTGTGAATAATACGATACTAATTTATTAATAGGCGAAAATCGCAAGAAGAATAATTAAAACTTGTTAAAAATAATGATTTTGTTAATTAACGTGAAATTTAATTATCTCCCTAATGGCCTCCGTGGTCGAGAGGTGAGGCTCTCGACTACAATCTGAAAGCCTCGGGTGCAAATTCCGGCGTGCACGAGAAAATCTCACTTGATTAATTTGTGTTATTTCATAATTTTTTTTACTTGAGCGCCACAGGGCCTGAGGAAAATAATTTCCCTCAGGGAAATCATCTTCATCTTTGGGGATGCTGTGTGGAGGTTTTTTTTAGGGAAGGAGAATTCTGGGAAGGAAAAGGGTTTAAGGGATGGGTAGGAATCTGGTGTTCAGTGTGTCCTGGTCATCCGCCTCCAAGACCTAGACAAACCTCACCCCGTGAACCCGGGCACCTCAGCTAAATCACCAAACGTAGCGAACCACTTGGGATGACCTATGGCAGAGGTGTTGGTCATCCAATAAAGTTTCCCGGGGCGGCGGTATCCATTCCCGCCTCCCAACATTTGAATTATTACATTTGCGACAAGTTTCAGAGTTGAAGCATTACCCTGGTGCAGGGGTCGGCAGTTTGTCAAGTGAGAAAGAGCCAATTTGTCAAAAAACATGATAACAAATATATCAGAGAGCCATTTTATAACGGGTGGGATGGGATGGGGAGGGAGGTTGCAATCGTACGTGGTAAAAATGAGGTGGAACGATAATTACAATTTGCTTTGTGTTATCTACATTCTTACTGTGATATCACACTTCTGCCCGTTTAAATGCTTCTATAAACAGACTCAGGCAGCGATTCTGTATTAATTTAAAACCAGTTTTGTGTTCGGAATGCAAAAAAAATATCGTTCGGTGGCTTCATCTCATAAGGCTGGTTGAGTAGAGGTGAAATTGCAATTGATGTCTGAAGAACCGAAGAGCCGCAGACGCCTATGCAAAGAGCCGCAAGTTCCGACCCCTGGTCTAGTGGTATAAAGCGCCTGACAAGCCTTAGCGGCCAGATATTCAGCGTACCAAGGATCGAATCCCTCGAAATCCAAAAAATGATTTTTTTAATTTTATTTTTGTAAAATCAATATCCAATCTTTAAATTGCTCCAAAATGAACAGGCAAGGAAAACGCAAAAGAAAGCGACATCTAGCGACTCCGAAGAAGAAAACACAAATACTAATAAGATGACCAAATGTACAGGGAAATAGTGCAATGGAAATCGACAGCAAAAATATGGAAAAAAACATTATTGACAAAGAAGTGCTTCGTAGTCTCCCCACTCTTATCTACTTTAGTTTTCTGAAGGTTTCGCTCTTTTTTAGCAGCAACAATTTGGTAAAATACGTATTGTACAAATTTCTCAGCGACCGGGTGTCCTCCTAATGAGTGGGTTTTGTCTGATGAGTACTCTTAATTGAATTCCTCCAAGTAATTCAGAGCTGCCTATCTCTTCTGAGCTGAACCAAGAGTCTACCTATGCCGTCGACTGGCTGAATAGCAGATTACAGATTACATGGCGAGAGCACTCGATAACAATGAGCAGGTTGATACATCATACCATGACTTTGCGAAGGCTTTCGATAAGGTGGATCACTTAATGCTCCTAAATAAGCTCGAAGAAATTGTTTTTTCCGAAAACTTACTGAAACTCTTTGGTAATTATTTAAAAGAAAGGGAACAATTCGTGTCCTATGGTTAGTTTAACTCTAACACGTATCCTACAAACTCTGGTGTGCCGCAGGGATCCAATTTAGGTCACTTATTGTTTTTAATTTTTATAAACAATATTTTGGAAAAAATCAAATTCGTCCGTTTTTTACTTTTTGCAGATGACATTAAACTCTTCTTGAGAATAAGATCTTTATCCTTTCCAAATATCCTACATCGATTTTAAGCGTGAAATAGCACTTTTGTTTTAACTAAATGTATTACTTTAACTGTAAATGTAATTTTTATATATCTTTTCTTACCGCTTTTGCAATGTAATGGTTTTATGCTGTTATTGCAAATACATAAAATAAAATAAATAAATAGCCTCAGCATCCCTCTTTGATCTCCACCATTTATCCCCAAACAAACGAAGAAGAAGAAGGTCATAGGCGGTGTCAATTAATTGACCTTAACATTGAATCAGACTCACACTTTCATTAGGTGGAGTTCATGAACTGCCGACAATGCGGGTGCCAGCTTTTCACCGAGGGACGTTCTCACGCGACGGGAAATTTCGCTACTTTTTTCGATAGCGTGTGAACATAGAACAGCGAGCGGGCTATCTCGCACGTCATATTGTGTCGCGTGTGGTTCCGTCAAAACAAAACAGTGACAAGCACAACATTGAAGAAATATTAAGACGAAGAGCAAACCTAACCAACAAACCTAACCTAACCGAATCGAACCTAGTAACAAAAATTAACATTAACATAACCTAATCTATCTGAATCTTATGTAATATAACCTTACGTAATGTTTTAGTAAATTTTGAGTCACTTTTGTGCTTTAGGGGGAAACCGGGTAGCCTTTTATCCGTACAAAACGTATTCCCCAATTTCTTCTCTGGATTTGGACATTAGTACAAATATTTTTTAACAAAATATAGGATGACTAGACAGGATGAAATCAACTCAAAACCTCATTTTAAAAGTCATTAAAAGTGATGTATGGATGTATGACATGGACATTGAGAGTAAATACCATGAACAGGTTAGAGGTTTTTGAAATGTGGCTTCACCGGAGAATGCTCAAGGTTCCATGGACCGACATGATCACCAACACAGAAATTCTCAGGCGGGCTAGAGCAGAAAGAGAAATGCTCACATTAATAACAGTCAAAAAAATGTCATATCTGGGTCACATAATTCGAGGGGAAAAGTATCACTTGTTCCAATCAATATTAAAAGATACGATAGAAGGTCACCGAGGGCCTGGTAGGAGACAAATATAATGTCTTGACTGCGAAATGTATGAGAGTGGACCGGCACTAGAAGTGTGGAGGAGTTATTCCGGGCAGCACGAGATAGAGAGACATTTTCCAGAGTGATCGCCAACGTCGGGGTGACATGATAGGGCACTCGAAGAAGATGAAGAAAAGTGATGAAAAAAAATTGGTTAAATGGGTTACGGTAGGTTGGGTATGGGCTATTTTCAAATTATTTTGGATTTGACTTGATTCTGAGTTGGCATGGACCCATAATACAGATATTAACCACTGGAGTATCGGTACTTTTTGTATTTCTTGATAAGTTTTTATTTTTATTTTATTTTTTATTGTTTAATTTATGAAATCGTTACAGTATTAAAACATAATATTGTGGCAAAAACAAAATACTTAAATACGTATTTTAATGGTTTTCTACGCCAATAAGTGAGCTAGCTCTTGAGCTTGGTGTAGGAGTTATTTTATAATTATATAATAGAGTGTACGATAAATATTATCTTAAGTACTAGGATGTTGTGACACTAATATTTTAATTTGGCTTGAAATGAAGTTATAGTTTGTTAATTTTTTAAGATTAATTTGACCTTTTTCTTGAATGATACGAAATCTGTTCTTTTTTTTACTTCTTCAGGAAGACTACTGAAATATTTTAAGCCTTTGTCAATATAATTATTTTGCATTTGTTTTGTTGAAAATAGAGGAATTCGGATGTTAAATATTTGCCGTAATGACGAGTTAAGTTACTTCTTATAGCTAGGACGCTCTAAAAGTCGTTAAAATTGCCTGGTTTGAACGCTATCAACAAATACTCAATGTACAAACTAGACAATATATTTTTAAAAAAGCAAAACGATCAGACATAGAATATTTTCTTCTTATATGGTTAGTAAAATAATCTTAAAAATTGGTCCAGTTTTGGAGGAGAAAAACAGGGAATACAAAAGCTCGTTTTTAATGATTTATTTGGGTATTATCAGCCTGAGTTGTGGTTGCCTTTCGCTCGGTATTCAGAGAAGCAAGAGCGACAGTGACAGCAACAGTTCGCTAAAATATTTTATGTTAAAATTTTCAGCGGCCGGCTTTCCCCTTAAACATCGCTTTAATGACGTTTTCGGATGGAATTCTGAGAACAGTGATTTGCTTGCCACTAATCACTGTCCTAAACACTGTCCTCGAATAAACAGGTCATAAGATGTACAAACTAACGGAATTTAAGATAAGTACCAACTACAGCAGTTTAATACAGTAGAGCAGTGGTGCTCAACCTTTTTAGCCGGAGGGCCAATATATTCATTTTCAATTTGTTCGCGGGCCGCTGTAGATATGGTACCTACATCTTGACATTGTTAAATATGGTTCCGCGACTTTTCATCCTACGAAAAAATATCCAAGACAAAATATCCTCCGATAAAAAATCCTACTGACAAAACATTCGCCAACAAAATATCTACTAAAATCCAACTAAACCTAACAAAAAAATAGGACAAAAATAATACAGACATCATTGATTTCTGACTCTGAATACTTCATGTTTGAAATTTAGTAAGCAGGTTATTATAGTTTATATTGTGTTTTTATAACTTTTTTTTTTAATAGTTTTCATAATTTTTATATTTTTGTTAAGTTCTTACGGGTACAGGACCCTTACTTTTTTGTTTTACTTTTTAATAATAATTTTAATTATGTGAAAATCTGTCATTGGATATTATGTAATTTATTAATGTTATTATTATAAATGTAAAACATCTGTTGATTTTCCTTAATAAATAAAATTAAAAAAAAATAAAAATTCATAGAGACTCATTTTACTATTTTCCAACAATTGACTGTTTTATCTCCCGGCTTGCAGAACTAACTTGCCAATGGTTATGCCAGTCGGGAGAGCAGTCTTGTTGTTAAATAGAATCACTTTGAATATCGATATGTTAACATCAATGAAGCACAATTGGATCGTCTTAAACCATAGTGAACTAACTCACTTTGAGTTAGAGCTTGAATTAAAGGCTCCAAATCATAATCTAGCTCTGCCAGAAAGAAGAAACAATCAGAGAAAAACTATCTATGATTGGTCAAGACAGTATTTATCTGACTGATTCTCTCTGGTAGAGCTAGATTATGATTTGGAGCCCTAATTTCAAGCTCTAACTCAGAAACTGCAAAAAGTGAGTTTGTTCACTATGGTTTAAGACGATCCAATTTAGACAGCAAGCTTTATTGATGTTAGTCTTGAGTGTGGTTCATTGATGTTTAAATTGCGTAAATATGCTTGAATCTTTTAAATTGTATTTAGCTAAAAGGCTCGGGCCATATGCTGGGTTCGCGGTCCGCAAGTTGCTCATCTCTGAAGTAGAGGCTGCTGAAGATGCCAGAGTTAAGAGCTAACTGAAATACAGTAATTATGATTTTGGAGTCGCGAGGCGTGACGAAGCAATACAATCATCATCCATTCTTAATAACAGAGCCGGTGTCGGAATTCTGAATAATCATAACAATAATAAGGTAAGAGGATTTTCATACAAAACTTAATTTTGATTTGAGGCTAAAATACCCAACCAAACTGATTTTTTTTTATCCCAAATTAAAGCAAATATTTAGAGTTGATATGAGCTATTTTTTTTGTATTTTAAATTACAAAACTCGGGTCATTGAATTAATCAAATTTTCGTGATTTTAGAGGCAACTACGGCATTTTTTTAATGAATTTACATTTTCAATGCTGCTGTTCTTCTACAGGTACATGAAGAAAAAATAATATCTCTTGCTTTTGTGAAAAAAATAGCTCCGGTAACTAGCAGTGCTGGTCGCCGCGGCAGTCGCGTTTCAGTTGCCTTGTTGACAGATAGCTATGGAAGTGGCTCACGACCTGTCATGTTTAGACATGTTAGATCAGAAAATATCGATTTAGTTCAGGAGGTTGATTGCGATTGCGTAAACAACTGTTTTTTTCAGTTTCTGCAAGAGCGAAGGCCATAAGGGTCTATTTTTTTTGCTAGGAAACTTGGGGAATTTTTTATTCATTATTTTTACATGGAACGACAAAAAGTGAGTTGAAGATAACATTTATGTGTTTTATATATTTTTTCGTTATCAGTAGTTAAGAGCCATGTTTAAAGCTTTTTTAGGTTAGTTTAAAAAAATATATTTAAAAAAATTATATGCTTATTTCGAATAATTAAATTTTAAAGCGTATTTTATCACCTTTCTAAGACAATTTTTTTTCGGGTTCGTTCAGAAATATTTCAATTATTAAATTTATTATGCGGAATTTATTAGACAAAGTAGGCCCGAGGCCTGAGGAGTTAACGGTTAAAACAACGAGTTAATGAATATGTTAAGGCGGTACACAACCCTAATAATTTTTGTTTGCTCAAAACTCACATTTTAATAATTTCCGGCGAATTCGTAACTAAAATAACTTTTTTATTCCAACAAACCCCTGGGGATATAAGTTTTTTATATTTTAGATTAATAAAAACAATACTTTACCATTAATTTATTTTACGTACAACTATTTTAAAACTTTATAACAAGTTTTTCAACTACAAAGTTAGCAGTGAGAACCAGATTTTATTTTTCTAGACGATGAATTAATAACTTCGGAAAGGATTCATAAAAAAACATCTTAAATATTTGTAACACGTTCTTCGGTATTAATTAAAATGAACGCGGCGGAAAGGTCGAATCTCCAGGCCCGCTACGGCGAATTTGACCGTACGTTCGTCTAATACGCCGTGCCGCGGGCGTATATTTGTTTACACGCTTCCTTCGCTTACGTCGTTAAGATTCCCACATTATTCGTCTTCTTCTTCTTTTCTTTGATAGAGCAAATTCGACAGTAGGTCCGTTTAATACACGGGTCGCGAGTCGCAATTTGTTTACTCGGCTCCTTTACTTACGTCATTAAGATTCTGAATTTATTTTAGGGTATATTGTCGTCTTAATGGTATTTTAATTATTTTATTTTAATTGAAAAAAATGGGGCTTCCACAGACTTTAATACGGCACTGTGTATAAAACATCTAACGTTATCGAGATCGGTATTACTATTTATGCTCGTGGGTATAAATATGGAATTTTAAAGCGCTTTAGATTACCTACCAAAGTCAAACATAAGTTATTTTTATGCGTGACAGTTGTTACGCCTTCTGAGTGAGTTGTAGGTACTGATATTTTATGATGTAGCTGATTTTTGGAATTGAACTGCGGCATTCCTCTTCACCTTTTTCTCAAATTCAATTTTTTAGCTAACAAATTTGGTTTATTCGCCGCATTATATAAGTAGAGATTTCATCACGTACACATGCAAAAATTTCGTACAGCGTGTTTCGTTTTAGGCTTTATAACAAAAAACCGTGATTATTTTACAATTAAATCCACGTTCACACAAATGGGAATGCTGTCAGAAATCATTGAACAGCCGACAATAACCCAGGGTACATTTGACAGATTCGCTTCTGCAGCCAAAATGTGGTGTGGTGCAAAGACATATGAATATTACTAAACCTGCCCTAAGTGATAAAAGCGTATTATTTCCCCCTCCCCATACCGGTTCCATTTGGAACCGGCTGGGCTAGCGAATGGCCTCGAGCGAATCTCAAAACTGTGACGTCATCATTCTTGTGTGAACCAGCGTCCAGCTTCCATCGGAAAATTTTACGAAATAACACGGCAAAAATGGTGGCTTGTTCTACGAAAACGTGTAAAAATGGAAGTGAAAAAGAAAATAAACCCAATTGTCGTGTTACTTTACATAGGTAAGCATTATTTTACTTTATTTTAAGCTTATTCAGATCATAAAACACATTTATCACTATAACGAAAGTAGGCGTTTCTTAAGTGTGCTCGTCGCTATTTACTGGGGGGTAAGTAAATTATGAAACATTTGTAAAAGTGTCTTAACTAAATACTGCAACAAAATATTCGACTCTGAAAACAGGTGAACTTTACTTTGCCGTATTTGGAATTCGCAAATTTGTTTATAACGTGGACAGCTATTCGCGCTCCCTTGTAAAAAGGTCTATTCATTCAAAGGCAGATTTTACTTTTAAGAACTAAATGGTGATATTATGCGAGATGCCTGTATACTGTCAGATTGATTTATTGACGAATCACATACAGTCATCTTCCCCCCTTCGCGTCCCGCTGTAGTCGGTTTGTACCCCACACCTGTCTGTTCTCGTCTAGTAATATTCATATGTCTATGGGTGTGGTGTCTAGATTCTGTCGGATTTTTATTCATAGAATTCGTCTGCCGTCGCCCATCTAGATTTCCTTAACGCCCCTTAATTTTCTTTGAGCCTTCTGCTGCCTTCCTGAAGCAGCCTGCGCCCACAAGGGGGGGGGGGTTATCACCCACTTTGAGAAAGACTGATCTATTCTACGGGTGGCAATGATATTGACATCACAATCTAACGGTTGTAACATAAACAGTTTTCACAGGTGAGTTAAGGTAAGATAAGATGCCTACAGTTGTAATCTTTATTTAAGCATATCTGTGGGAATATCTGATCAAGAGACAACAGCTCCTACTAACCACTGTTAAATCCCCATTGTTGCGAAGGCATAAAGCCCAGAGTTATATTAAATGATGAAAGAAGAAAACTTCAACGAGTGTGAACACCGTTTTAAATGAAGGTAGATGAAGGAACTTGGAAGGGAACTACGAAGTTCAATTCTCTTCCCTGAGCCACTTTGTCACATCACACTAAAATTCCGTTAGCTGGAGTCAGGAGTTCTTCTTAAGTCGGTTCCTCATTGCTGTGGAACGTGAACTCTACTCCAATTTCCATGGTGGACAAGACTTCTACACCTCCTCCTGGAGAGCTGTGGACCGTGGGTGACTTTTTGTATAATGGATGCTGAAGTATATACTTACCGAAGCAATATATATTATAAAATAAAGTCCAAAAAACGTGCGGCTCGCAAAAACTCAAAAATGAATCCCGGTACGATAAAGGGAGTTATATGGTGTAGTAGATCTTTACCCCACCTCCAGGATGACGGTTCCCGTTTTTGTCTAAAGGGCGTGCTTTTGAAGATATGAGGGCTGGAAGTTTCGTCCTCTTGAAATTTCTAGAACAGTCTTCCGGAAAATTCTAGAAGGTTCCATAAGAACTCTAGAAAGTTCTGGAAGGAGTGGCGGAGTATGTCGTGGAACGTTTGGGAATATGGAATCGGAAATATCAGTGGAACATTCCAGAACACTCTCGAATGTTGTCCTGAGCGAAGCCGGGTAAACCAACTAGTATCAAATATAATTATCTATAAACTAGCCCACGAACAAGATAACTGACAAAAATAGTATGTCAAATTAGCTCTATAAATCCTTTATGCTTCACCTCAATTATTACAGTTCTAAAATTAAATTAATTAAACAGATATTCAACTTATAAATCGGCTTCAGTTATTCAAGCCAAACTGTAAAGTGATTGCGATCTCGAACAAATCTAATACGTACCAAATTAAATCCACGCGTTTTGGTTATGCTATTCTGTGCGCTATGCCAACGCGCATTAAAGTCGTTTTCTGCGCGTTGGATGCTCTCATGGAATGCGTATCCGGCTTCAGACAAATCTCGGCATGCAGAACTAAATACGCATGCGCGAAAATCTAACATCGTGGACGCGGAATGAAGCAGAGAATCCGCTGTTGCTGGTATTGGTGCGTTTACGCGACATTCGACACACGACTCGCACGAGCATCGAGAATGTTATATATTATATATTTCGGCCCGGTCCGCGCGTCACGTTTTGTTGTTTTTGACCGCTGAGGTTGGGACGGTGTCGTTAAGTTTAATTTGTAGAACTCCATTCATTTTTTTTTAATCTCATTAAAATTAAATTTGATAGTTTTATTATCAAGTTCTGTATTTTAAACAACTGTTTCAAAATACTTGCAAAACTGTTTCAAACAGTTAGAAAATGGTCTTGTAAACCGAAACAGCTGTAACAAAACATTAGGGCGTAAATAAAAAAATAAAAATACATATTACAATACTTGCAGAACTTGATAATAAAACTATCAAATTTAATTTAAATTAAAATTAAAAAATAAAAAAGACGACCTAAATGGAAACTGAACGAAAAAAGCTTCGTGTAAATCGCCTATATACATCGACAACGAGGGAGATTTATTGTGAACGTAATGCAATATGCTGCAGCAATGTGGCCGATAGTAATGTTAAAAATGCTCTCCATAGATCAGAAAACTCTAACAACAGATAAAGCTCTACCGATAAATCTCAAGAGATGAAATACGGTTACAGATGATGCTGCACTAAGCTATAAAACATTTTACAGACAGTACATAACTAGCACTTCCATTGGCTATTAGACAGAACAAAAATTGCACTAAATATAAATTGGACTCCAGTCTTACTAATAAAAAAACGCTTCACAACCGTTAAATTGTGTTTTATTTACACATTGAATAAAGAATCCGTTTCGGAAGTGTGCTAATAAAATATTCTTATACTTTGTTTGAATATATTGGCAACATCACAAATAGCGATCCGACGCATGCGCGTTTGGTGTTTTCTTGTTCCGCCAAAATTCAATGACAGTTGTCCATGGCATAAGGTTCACTTTTAAATTCCATTTTCGTCCAACGCCGGCGGTCTTGATTGATGTCAAAAAAACAACGCGAAAATGCATATTTTATTTTATTTTGTGAAGTTCGTGCATAAATATAATTTTTTTGCGATTATTATAAAAGAAACTGAATTTGCCACATTAAACAATAAGACCATATCCGAAAAGGGGTTTGAAAGTAGGAGAGTTAGCACTAGAAAGTGTTTTTTTACAGACTTATAAAAAAAATAACGATATTTTTAAGGGCCAAGATATAGGTTCTACACGAAGTATTTAATTGAAGCATCTATAATACTTCCAGGCGATTAAATTTTCAAAACAAAAATACATGATTTTGTATGATTTTGCAATATTTTGCATGACTTCATCTTTAGATCTTTTGGTAGATCGTTTTTTGTTCATAATTTCTTACATAAAATGACCTACTCACTATAATGCCACATAAGCAATAGATTCAAAACTAATGGCTTAATAGCCATTCCTATGCTTAGAACGACCACGGCTCAACACCACTATTTATATTTAGGTGTGAGATGGTACAATATATTATTATCCAAAAACAAAATAAATGTTACAGAAACATTGAAATATGAACAATTTAAAAAGCAAATTAAGTCCCTGAAATTGGATAATGATATATTGTACCCTTAATTAATTAACATCTAATAAAAAAATGTATTATTGTTATTGTTTTTTATATCTATGTCAAAAAGTATTTGTATATTTAATTCATTCAAGACATTTAAGTCTTTGATCATTGTATACATACTTCTCAGAACATTGTTTTATTTTATGCATGTAAATACTCCTCCCATAAACACGAGCTCCTAGAGCTCAACTTTGGAGTAGTAGAACCATAAAATTAATTATCATGTAAACCTAGGTAAAAATATTATAAATGTAATTATTTTTGTTAAAACAAAATTAAAAAAAATTAAAAAATATGTAGGTACGTTATTTTTCGTCAGTTTTAATAAAATAATAATATCGTATTGTAAAGTTAGTTTAATTTTAGTGTAAAATAAGATTATTTCTGACACACAATTTTAAGTCCCTCAGGCTTATTTCTAATAAAGGCTCATATAAGACTCATAGACTCAGGGTGACCTGTAGCAGAGGTGTTCGTTATCCAATAAATGGTTCCGAATAAGCCCTAACCATACCCGCCTCCCATCACGCATGCCAGCTGATCGCAATTCGAAAGACCATAATATGCAGAAAATGCAAGTGCAGATTGCAAATCCTATCTCTAGTTGTGACTACCAACCAGGGAATGCGGATTTAATGATCGATATAATAACTTAGCAGCCGATTGCAGTCGTTTTTACGAACGATTTAGCGAGAACAGCTGCAAAGCAAGCAAGCGAGGTCGTCCGCCTTCAGAAGGTACGAATTTTACCACTCAACAAACAAAGACATTGAAACTAACTATCACATGAAGAACTACCACTCCAAGATGAAGTAGATTGAAGAATAATATTTGTTTATTATACTTTGGTGTTTTGTTTATTTTATGCGTTTCTTCGGCGATAACCTCTCAGGCCTCAAACATATTTTGTCAGAGGGTCAAAATATTTCCGCTTTGCAATAAAATTCAAATAAATGGAATATTTCTAAATGTATCCGAAAACTAAAAACTGTTTTTGATGGGTGATAAAATATGCTTTCAAAGTATGTAAATCGAAATAAACATATAATTGAAGTAAAACTTAGGGAGTAAGCTGGTGAATGCGTGACGAGAGCGTTACGAAAAGTGTCGGGCAAGGCGAACGGAAGTTGAGAGGGATAAGTTAGTGAAGATAGAAAGAGAGAGAGGTTTCGTATTTTACTGTATAACGTTTCGTATATTACTGTAGGGGCAAGAGAGAGAAGTGTGAGCCATTGACCTAGTATACCCTAGTAGATATAGGGTATATATATTAAATTATGTTGTGCATTATTTGATATCTTGTCTACATATTTTTGATAAATTGCTACCGGTTTCGACACGTGTCCATATCATTTAATAGCAGACAAAATAAAGAAACAGAAACGGTTGACAAAGGCGATGTGCAAGTGCAATTATTCTATAGAACTATTTTTTTTTTCATATGTTGTTAATTTCTATTTCGGACTATCGGTGTGCAAAAATAAATTGAAACGTGCGCTCTTTAAATGATTTTCCTGTTCACAACCAAAGATTTTTTTTAAGATGTGTCGAGTCACCATTCCTACATGAACTATTTTTCATGGTACGAATTATGCAGGCGATAGTATCGGCATTTCGCGGAGATCGTAGGTAGTTGGTGACTGCCCGGGCTTACTGCGTGGGGGAACCGGCTGTCCAGTGACAGTCACCAGACTCACTGGTCTTCATTCGGGTCCCGAGAGAGTAGGAACCTGTTTAATGTCATAATAACAATAATTTATTGAGGGATTGCGACAGAAGTAATAATTAATATTATTCATTACTGGTTTACTAGCTGGTTAACAGCATACGATGCTATGCCTTTCAATGAAATAAATTGACTCTTCCTTCTTATCCTTTCCCGTGCGTCCCCGTTCCCTTCCACCCTCCCCGCCTTACCCCTCCACGAACCCCACCTTCCCGTACCTTTCCTCCCTCCTGCAAAAATATATGAAATACACACATTTTCATTTATACAAATTTCATAACGCCAGAGCTTACCATTATATACAGCTTACGTTACTCGCTGATAATGTAGCTTTCTATTGGTGAAAGAATTTTTAAAATCGGTTCAGTAGTTTCAGAGCCTATTCAATGCAAACAAACAAACAATCAAATCTTTCCTCTTTATAATATTCTTACATTATATTATATATTTTTATTATTATATTATAAGAATAGATTAATAATTGGTATTTTTTGGTTTTACCTATAAATTCCAGTATTTACTGGTTACTGACATTGACTGAAAACAGTTGAATGCGATTGGCGCTAACAAAAATATGTTCAAAGAAGCGAAGCTAAGCAGTACATAATGGAGTGCTGGTACCTACCCCGATGTATGGCAGAGGCATGGAACGATGTAACTGGTAAAGGAAGGACGAAAGTAGACTGATTGTTCTAGAAATGGTATCTCTGAGGCGTACTTGTGATAAATCCGATCCGAAAAGATCCGGAAAGAATGCAAGGATAATGTAAGCAAGTAATGAGTAAAATTCAGAAAAGCGCCACTATATCAGATGGTTTGGGCAAGCAGTTGGTTTAGACATGTTTCACAATTTGAGAGGCGGGTATGGGTACCGCCGCCCCGGGAACATTTTGTTGGATAACCAACACCCCTGCCGTAGGTCACCCCAAGTGTTTGGCTATGTTTGGCGACTTAGAAAGCACCCCCGGGTCCGTGGAGTGAGATTTTTCCGTGTCTCGGTGGTGGATATATCTGCCCACCAGATGCGTGACAGGCCGGTTCGGGAGAGACTGTTTGAGAGAGACCTTTTGACCTCTCCAGCAGGACTCTCCCAGGAGGAATGGATTCATACGAAAGTCACTCCTGGACGCACTGATCCACAAATACCTACTGTTTTCCTTCCAAGAACTGCATCTCCTTCCTTTCCTCAAAATAAGCTCCACACAGCATCCCCAAAGATGACAAAGGCCCTGGTGGAAATTATTATAACCAACGTAAAAAAAATGTAGAGCGGCTGAACGAAGAAACAATTGAAAGCAGAATGTATGACGCTGAAGTGAATGGTAGAATAAATAGGGGACGCCCGAGGAAGTCACGGCATGATCAAGCGAATCAAATACTTGAGTCGGGTCATGCCAAGAGTCAAAATAAAAGAAGAGTATTTACGATACAATATATGAATGTGATTGAAGCAAGTAGTGCGTCCCGATACAGAGTTGTATGGCGGTATATCCTCTCTGCCTATATGTTAAATAGTAAATAATTGTTAAGATGGTGCTATACGTGAAATCCTATTTATATACTATTTAGATTAATCTTTACGACGAATCGATTTACATTATGAACATCAAAAAATATGCTACGGATAAATTGAAGCTTTTACTAGCTTTTCTATGTATTGGAATTACAATAAAATTATTATTTACATAAAAAAAATATAAGCGTGAACCACAAAAAAATGTTTTTCATGACTGAACTATGAAGTAATTAATATAAGAAACCATTTTTAAAAAATATCCCTTTACGGCTAAGGACGGGTTGTTTCAAAAAATTTGATGGATTCATCAAATATTTCAAGTTAATTTTCACGTTTTGTGTAAGTTCTATTCAAGTTCTGTGATTATTTTAGTATTGTGAAGCAACTGTCCTATAACTATATAATAACAGAACTTGAAAAGAACTTACACAGAACGTGAAAATCAACTTCAAATATTTGATGAATCCATCAAATTTTTTGAAACAACCCATCCTAAGACTCTTTTTGAGGTTTTGTATGTTCTAACTTTTTTCATTCTTATAAAATTATGCACAAAATAAATAAAAACCACTTTTTCGCTTCCTTTCCTCGTTCAAATAAGACGCTCGATTTTAAATTTTGAAGGCATGAGAATCAAAATATTTCTAGCGATGAATTTGCGTTCTCTCGTGCAGCTTTTACGACTAGATCGCGTTAGCCGGGGTCCTTGTTGATAGGTTGACTTCGCAGGTAACGCCAGTTCGATGACTTTTCACAATGTTAGTCATCTGTTTTTTTATGTTTCCGGACGTCCAATCCCATTTACGATTCGCGAAGGAGTTTAATTTAAGAAATTTAAAAATCATCGCGCTGTTGGATATCAATCATTAGGCATTAAAAATGTTTGCAAAAAAATAAATTAATGTAGTAAGTAAAAAGATGTGTTTTTTTTAACATTCTATTTGGAAGTTATTAAAAACTATTCATTTTGGTAGCAGATATGGGTACTGCTGACTCGGGAACCATTATTTGTATATGCAATAGATCTCCCCAAAAGGTTCGCTACTTTTGGTGACTTGGCAAGGATTGGTTCCATGCCAACTGATAATAAAGTCAACTCAACAGCTCCTTGAAAAGTCATTAAAAGCTATGAAAAAAATAATTTTAAATTAGCCGATAATTAATAATAATAACCCAACGTAACCTATTTAACCAATTTTTTATACACATTTTTTTATCTAAATTACTTATCTGAGATAGTTTCATTCCGAGTTGTCTGGTCACCGCTTGGATTTACGTGGCTATATGTGTCCAGGCAGGCCGGATCCGTAAACCGGTTGAGGGAGACCATTTCATCTCTCCAGCTGGACTCTCTCGACGTGTACACCGCAGTGGGAGGGATGGATTTTTTTTACAATTGTGGAAGATACTTGCAGTATCGTCCTGGTGTAAGACCACCATTCGGAATTGATACGTTGCTCGAAACGGCTTTAGCCGTGTTTGGTGACCAGATCTGAATAGCCAAGAACTTCTCAACCTTCCTCTTCTCTATCTCCTTCACCTCCCCACTACTTTCAGCTTCACAACATATCCGGATTGGGGATGCCATGGTCTCACTGGCTCCAGACGGGAGCATTTGGGACTCTTGTGCGGTTTTCATATAAAAAATAAAATAAAAACATAGGAGGAAAATAAGAAGAAGAAAAATGATTTCCCTCAGAGTCTACGTTATCTTTGGGGATGCTGTGTGGAGGTTCTTTTGAGCAAAAGAAGTTCTTGGAAAGAAAAGGGTATGAGGAGTGGGTAGGAATCTGGGGGTCAGTGTCTCCAAGAGTGATGGACGTATGGATCCATCCCTGAATGAAGGGAATGAATATATGGAATGCGGGAGGGGATGGGGGTGGGGTGGGGGGGGAGATAATTGATAAGTGCAAGCCCTACAGTAATTTCCCGTAATTCCATGTGAGCGAAGCCGCGGGGAAAAGCTAGTATCTTATAATTTAAAGCAAAAAAAAATAAAGTAGCTCACATCCGTACTAGATATTTGATTTACCTTTTGATAACAAAAATAATTTTTCAGTTTAGTCGGGTAATTTGATCTCAAATCCAAATTTAAGATTTGTATGAACGTGACCGATATGGGCCACGCATACATTCCTCTCAAAACTAATACCACAGAATATCCCCACTATCAACATGACAGGAAAAATTATGTTGTTTCCTCTGGTCTTCTTGTGTGGAAAAAATGTGGCTTTTCGTGTTAAAAAAATGTTGATTCTACTTTGGAAATGAGTAATTTACGTCCTATATAATAGTACTCATTCAGTGATCCATCACATTAATTGACAATCAATTCACGTCTAGATTGAAGCCCTGATTCATACATAGTTAGGTCATACGCAACACAACTCCTTTCTTAGAACAAATAACTTAGTACGGCAAACTATGCGTCAAGCATATCGGTATAGATCGCGGCACTTGGAGTGAGGCTAACGATTTATTTATTTAATTTTTTGTAAGAACAATTCCCTTTTTACAACTTTTGAAGGTCCCATCAATGTACCGTACCATCCACTGAAGCGCTTTTTGCCACAATATGGCACTATTTAAAATACCTCGGACTGCTTTGCTGCCAATTTTGGCAAATTTTCCCTTATTTGTAAAAAAGAAATTTACGATTTTATAATATTTTTTATAAATCCTACAAATATGTGATAATCGACCAAAGATAGTTGAATTCATTGGCTATATAGAACTTTAATCAGTTTGTATGTCTCCATATTAAAATTCGGAGGTATGTTTTTTTTTTTAATTTGGGCGGAAAATATTCAAAATGATCACCAAAAATTGTCGAGCAATCGGAGAAAAAAGTTTTAAATTGCGCTGCCGCTCCAGTGGATAACACTAATAATCTTAACGAAAATATGAAAGAGAACAAGACACATAAAAAGAGAAAAAGATAATGGTTTCAACTGGGACTCGAACCCAGAACCTCTCGTCCAACCGTGACGAGCGCCTTTACTAATTCAGCCATTGCCGCCTTCCATCAAACCGTCATAATTGTCAATCTCATATTTTCAAATTTTAGAATTAACAATATTATAAACTTATAATCTAAATGAAAATATGAAAAGAACAAGACATAGAAAAATAGAAAAAGACAATGGTCGCAACTGGGACTCGAACCCAGACCTCTCATCTAACCGGGACGTGCGCGTTAACTAATTTCGCTATTGCCACCTTCTGTCAAACCGTCATATTTGTCAATCTCATATTTCAAGTAATTTAGAATCAACAATATTATCTTCAACTAGTTCTTTTTTCCATATTATATATGGAAAAAAGAACATATTATACATTTTCCATATTATATATGGAAAAGAGATATTATATATTTTTTCAATATTATCTTCGACTAATTTTTCCATATCATAGGCAACTGCCTTTTTATTGGAAACAATCGAGATGCTATCTAGGTTACAAACCAGTTCTTAGAACGATTGTTTCCAATGAAATAGGTAGTTGGCTATGATGAAAAAATTAGTCGTTGTTAATTCTAAAAATTTAAAATATGAATTTAACAATTACGATGATTTGATGGAAGGTGGCAATGGCTGAATTGGTAAAAGCGCCCGTCCCGGTTAGACGAGAAGTTCTGGGTTCGAGTCCCAATTGCGACCATTATCTTTTTCTATTTTACTCTGCTACTAAAACCTAACCTAACATAACAAAAAAATGGGACAAAAATAATACAAACATTCTGTAAATACAATAAATTATTGATGTGTGTTTTATTTTTGTCCAGATTTACTATTTTTGAACAATAATTTATCGTCTTTACAGGATGTCTGTATTATTTTTGTCCCGTTTTTTTGTTATGTTAGGTTAGGTTAGGTTAAGTTTTAGTACATATTTTGTAGGGGATATTTTGTCGCGGGATGAAAGCGCGCACAACCACCTTGAACATAATCATATAAAGTCGTATGTCATTTGCATTTGCATCATATTTCACAATGCCGAACTTTTAGGACACTTTTATGTCATTTTTTTGCAATTTTTCGTTTCCAAGTGAATGACGCTTTAGCCATTTATCCTTTCCAGCGTCGATGACGTTACGTTAAAACAATGACAGACGACAAAGATATCAACTAATGTCATCATCATCATCACTCTTGGCTCTACAACCCCTGGTGGGTCTTGGCCTCCTCAAGATTCTTCCTGCACTCATCTCGATTTTGTGCGAACTCTCTCCAGTTTAGAAGCTCTAAGGTAGATATGTTTTTGAGGAAATTGTCGCTCCATCTTAATCTTGGCCTTCCCAGGATCCTTCGCCCTATCGGTCTTGAGTTCAGCAGGGTCTTTGGTGCTTGACGCTCGGTCATTTTCTCCACACGACCCAGCCACTGAAGTCTTCCCAGTTTTAAAAATTTTGTGACGTTTAGCTCAAATAATGTCAGCCGCCTTAAACGCCAAATACGCGTCCTTTTTCCATGCCGAATCCATACGAAATGATGAATGATGACCCATAATATGGTAACTGGACGAAGTGTAAAAGGCCCATAAGGGAAGGTGCGTATCACGTGGTACAAGTGTGCTATCATTAGTTATCAGTGGCGACAATGAAAGAAATAAAGTTTTTTTTTACATGAGCTCCACACAGGAGGCCCTGACGAAAATAATTTCCCTCGGGGCCTATGTCATCTTTGGGGATGCTCTGTGGAGGGTTTTTTTTAAGGAGAGGAAGGGAAGGAGAGTTCTAGGAAGGAAAAGGGTTTAATGGGTGGGTAGGAATCTGAGGTTCAGTGTGTCCTGGTCATCCGCCTCCAAGACCTAGACAAACCTCACCCCATGATACCTCTTACCTTAATATTATTTTTATACAATTTACGTTTAAAAACTACAAAAAAAAAATTCTTTGCATTTTCTTTTCTCTACTTTCTTTTTTAATCCATTTTATTTTCTTACCCTTTTTTTGATTTTCGAGTTGATTAATTCATCAAAATCAATACTAAAATTTCTTGAATTGGTTGAAGAGCAAAAAAATTAAAAAAACACTTTTTTATTTTTCTTTTGGAATGTTCTTGTTATTTCTCTTCTCTATATTTTATTTTCTATTGATAAATATATAATTTACACTTATAAGTAACTTCTTGTATCTACCATCAAAACCTTAATATTATTTATCAAGTGTTATATTTAAGTTTAAGACAATATTATAGTCAACACACTATTTACATGTAAAACATCTGTTCATTTTGACTGTTCTAAAACGGGCAAATTGCCTAGTTGGACAGCCAAAGCTCATTATAACAATGTAATATGTAATGTTTCTCAAAATAAATAAATAAATAAAATGAACCCGGGCACCCCTGCTAAATCACCAAACGTAGCGAAAGAGCATTTGAGAAATAAAATTCACTGTACTTACATCAAAATGCCATGTAGATACATTTTCTCTCCAAATAAGCTCAGGAATCTGTCTGGCACTTCCTGAATAGATTAGTTTGGTTACACTGTATATATATTATACTATAAGTTATACTGTAAGTCACGTAGAAGTCAATATATGTACGTATTAGGAATAAATAATATTATCTAAATATTCATGGAAAACTACATTGCCTTGGGGCATTTTCTTTGTTAGTTTCAACCACTTGTACCATTTACAAAGTTTTCTTATAGAATTCAATTATGGAATGATTTTAAACAAAGCAAAAAGGAAGTTTTATCAATCCATACTTATATTGATTTATTTATTTTATATATTTTATATAAATATTATAAATGCGAAACTGCTCGAGTTTGTTTGCTACGCTTTCACGCATTAACCAATAAAAAGACTTTAAAAAATCCTTCACCAATAGAAAGCTATATTATATGCGAAGACTATAGGCTATATATGATGGCTAGCTCTGGCGTTATGAAATTATAAATTTTAATATATTATATTTGTTATACGTTTTCTGTCGCTTACAAAAGCGGGTTTTTGCTAACGTCAGAAAAAAAATCGTTTCCGTGGAAACGATGGTGATATATTTGTGGGCTCTATGCTGGTAGGTACTCAGCCCCCTACCTACTGGTCTAAAAAGCTTAATAAAACATGACTTGTTTAAAATAGCAAAAATCTCGTGGAACGTATCTTAAGTATCATTTAAAGAAACATTGTGAATTTTTTCACAAATATAACTTGTAAAATAATAGAAATAGACTTGTTTAAAATAATTTTCGGAGCATACTTTGCGATTTTTTTCTATCGAGGGAATTTCATATAATTTGCGTTTCGGCATGGAACGAGCTAGATATTATCTTCAAAAATAACATATATTTTAAGAGCTTAAAAACTTCAAATGTTTAAGGGAGATATGTAAGAAATCGGTCGAAATACGAATAGTAGACCCTTAAAAACTGAATGTAAAGGAATGAATGTATGGAATGCGGGAGGGGTTGGGGGTGGGGGGAGGTGGGATAATTGATAAGTGCAAGCGCTACAGTAATTTCCCGTAATACCATGCGAGCGAAGCCGCGGGGAAAAGCTAGGAATTACTAAAAAACAAATGAAAAATCACAGGAATTGTAGGATTTGAGAAGCTGAAAGTATTTATAAAATATTTGCCAAAGGATAATTGCCTTTCAAAAACAAATCTTTATGTAACAATAATATGTTATAACAATTATATAACCCTATACCGTTTCAGTCTCGGTAGCGACAATTTACATTTTAAATACACCTCTACATTGGTTATTTTTTGTCACTTTACAAAAACAAAAATTGTTCTTAAATCTAGGTAAAATAATATGTGTATATTAGAAATTAGTAATTTTATTTCTTAGTATTTAAATTTTGTTATTATTCCCATATATTGTAAATCTACCTCTCTATTGGTAACTTTTTTACACTTTGCAAAAACATAAATTATTCCAAATTCTAGATAAAATAATCTTTCCATTGTGTTTATAAGAAATTAATTATTTTATTTCCAAATATTTAAATTTTGTATTGAAAATGTAAATTAATACTACGGCGACTGAATACAGGTTTGGGAAATACGCGACCCGGCCTACAACGCAGCTGGCGGGCAGACGCATCAGCCCCAGTCCAAGATAAACTTCGTCCCATGAATCAGGGCACCCTTGCTAAGTTACCAAACGTACCGTATCACTTGGGGTGGCCTGTCGCAGAGATATAAGTTATCCAAAAAATGGTTCCAGACGCGGATTCACACAAAAAAAGGATCAGTTTTACAAGAATGATCAATCTTAACCAACAGCAAAATCATAATAAAAGTATGACTGGGTTTGGATAAACGATTAGGCCTTCGTATTGCTCATCTGTGTAGTGTGCACGGCGCCGTAAATCCGGTCGTTATGCGATAAAACCATTGTTGTTCGCAGAGCCGGGTTTCTATGAATCGTCATTTTATGAAATCATTTTCTGAAAAGAGGTGAGTTTTCTTAAGAAGCTGTTTTGCTACCGTCCAGATTTCTAAACAGATAAATCTGAGTAGCGGTCTTTGTTTGGGATAAATGGAAAATTTATTATCATGAATTGATTATTAACTGCTTTCATAAGACTGCTAACCCTGTACAAATCGCAAGTGCGCCCCACGGTTGAATTTGGCAGCCACCCCTGGTCTGGAGCTCCAAAATACTTGAAAAATACCCTCAACGCTGTGCAGAAACGGGCGGTCCGTTTGATAGATTCTCCCACCTTAACGAACGGATTGCAATCTTTAGAACAGGCGTCGGGTGGGAAAGCTATCCATGTTCTACCGGTATTTCAATGGAAGATGCTCTGAGGAACTAGCGTCATTGATTCCTTCGGCACCGGTGCATAGTCGGGAGACACGTCAAACGCGCGCCCAACATATGTACACGGTTGACATTTGTCACATGAAAACGTGTCGTTTTTTCGACTTGTTCTTGAGTTCAACAGCTCGGCTATGGAACGATTTGCCGGCTTCTGTGTTTCCTCCCTCCTACAACATGGGTCTCTTCAAGACCAATGTTCATTCCTTCCTCTCCTCAAAAAGACCCTCCACACAGCTGACGTAGTCCCTGAGGGAAGTTATTTTCCTCAGGGCCTCCTGTGTGGAGTTAATGTAAAAAAAAAAAAAATACGAGTCCTAACTGCTCTCAACCGTCTGGAGCCAGTGAGACTATGGCATCTCCAATTGGGGTATGCTGTGAGGCTGAAGATAGTGGGGAGGGAAATGAGGGAAAGAGGAAGACGAGGATGTATCTGGATACTCAGTTCTGGTCACCAAACACAGCTAAAGCCATTTCAACCAACTTTTCTGGCTTGCCATTGAAGTAAAATCATGTTTGGTTTCATAGTGCTTTCACACAAACGAAGTATTGAATTCCGTAAGTCTAAACTTAAACATAGGTCGCACAGTTTACACCCGCGCTGTGCAAGCGGGTTTACCTACAGAACATCGGACCACCCCATGATTTTGAATGGTTGTCTTACACTGAGAGTACCACAAGGGAACGTGAGGCAAATCTATATATATAAAAATCAAAACATGCTTGCTTGGGAGTATATGAGTTAAGAATTGTCTATGTATTGCTAAATTAAGCATAGTAAATGTTTGAAACTTTCAAAATACCTTCTTTCCATCCTCGTGAAGGTTACTGGATTATTACAACCGCATATGACAATACATCTGAAAAGTTTTTTAATCAACACAAAAACTCTTACAAAACGGTCACAATTTGAGAATGACATTTTGCAAACCATCGATTGTCAAATGAAAATTCAATTTTTGAAACTCTTTAAATTAATGAATTTATTTAAAGTACTCACCTATCGTACTAAACAAAATCGAATATTTTGAATCTAATCACGTATTTTAAATAGGTGCCTATGTTAGGTACCAAATTAGATTGATTGTTCTTATACAAATACAAAAATGAATGTTTGTAATATATGAAATATTGTAAAAAAAATCGCAAAAGGTGGCACACGAGCTTTTTAAAATCTGAATATACCGGGACTAAATATGTGGAACGCGGGAGAGGGAAGCTAGGGGAGTTGGCGGTCGGGGGAGCGGGAGAGGGGAGAGTGGAGAGAGAAGTCGGGGAAGGTGGAGGGGGAACGCGTGAGGAGAAGGCGATATGAGAGGGGAAGGGGAGATGGAAGGGGAACATACAGGGAGTAACAATTTATTTATTAAGGCGGCGCTTCCCGGCTCAAAAAGAAGAAGATGGAGATATATGTAATTACGAATGTTGGACAGAGCGCGCTAATATATTAAATGATAAAAGTGAAGCGAAAATTGTGAAAATGCTTAACAAAACGTGACTCGTTTAAAATAGAGCAAAAATCTCGTGAAAGTATCATTTAAAGAAACATTGTGAATTTTTTCACAAATATAACTAGTAAAATAATAGTAATAGACTTGTTTTTAATAATTTTCGTAGCATTCTTTGCGATTTTTTTCTATCGAGGGAATTTCATATATTTTTCGTTCCGGCGTGGAACGTATATTTTCTTCAAAAATAACATATATTTTTTTTAAGAGCTTAAAAACTTCAAATGTTTAAAGAAGATATGTAAGAAATCGATAGTAATTCGGATAGCGGCGGCTTTAGTAGCATTGCAACGCATGCCGGGAACTCGCTAGTTATGCAAAAAAATCGCTTAGCAAATGGAGTCTAAAAACGGTCGATCTTAGCGAAAAGGTGGTATTTATTTATTTTGTGAATAATTTGATAAAAAAAAACGCCAAAGAAGGGAAACTGTTACAGGTAATTCCCTTTGCTTAATAACATACATGCATACAAGAAGGCAAACATAAACTGTTACAGGTAATTCCCTTTGCTTAATAACATACATGCATACAAGAAGGCAAACATAAACTGTTACAGGTAATTCCCTTTGCTTAATAACATACATGCATACAAGAAGGCAAACATAAACTGTTACAGGTAATTCCCTTTGCTTAATAACATACATGCATACAAGAAGGCAAACATAAATTGATCTTTATATATATTATGTAGATACATTGTGTTTTATCTTTGAAGAAGAAGATAACACTTATAATCTAAATGAAAATATGAAAGAGAACAAGAGACAGAAAAATAGAAAAAGACAATGGTCGCAACTGGGACTCGAACCCAGACCTCTCGTCTAACCAGGACGTGCGCGTTATCCGATTTCGCTATTGCCACCTTCTGTCAAACCGTCGTATTTTTCAATCTCATATTTCAAATATTTAGAATCAACAATATTATCTTCAACTAGTTTTTTTTTCCATACTATGGGCAACTACTCTTTTTATTGGAACAATCATTCTAAGAATTGGTTTGGAACCTAAATAGTGTTTTGGATAAATGTATCCGAATTTATACATTATGGAAATATTGACTTTATGAAAGTCTAAATGAATATTCAATTTTTTATAAGAAAAACTCTCTTTTATAACTTTTGAAGGTTACAGTTGCGACCATTGTCTTTTTCTATTTTTCTGTGTCTTGTTCTCTTTCATATTTTCATTTAGATTATAAGTGTTATCTTCTTCTTCAATGATATATTACGTTGATAGGAATAACCTTCAAAAGTTATAAAAAGAGAGTTTTTCTAATAAAAAATTGAACATTGTGTTTTATCTAACGGCTAGTAAAACGTTTAGATGATTAGTGTTATCTTCTTATTTAATGATATAATAACCTTCAACAGTTATGAAAAGAGAGTTGAGTTGTTCTTATAAAAATTGACAATTATTATGGTTTGTCCTTCCACACGTCCATAATGACGATATGTCGGTAGTCAGTGAGTTGTGAGCAGCGACTTGTTTGCTATTATTTTAATAGGTTGGCGTTTGGAAAGCCGTCGAGGTCGCGTCCTCGCACCTAACCACTGGCAGTGCACCGACTAACTTTTTATATCATATTTGTATGGTACTTGTTGCCTGTCTCCAGCAAGAGAAACCATGCACATGAACGTGAACGTTCGCTTGAACGTCACTAAAAACATTGTTTGTTTTACGTCTCCTCCGTTTGTTGAAACGTGGTTTGAAAGATTGGTGCAAAGTTCGCGCGGTCACATACAATTTTGCTAGCGGCCTATGGTCCACGCGTACGCACTGACACTTGGCGTTTGACGTTTAGCGTTTACATAAATGTTAATATGCGTTCCAATGAAGAAGAAATGCTACATCAGGGAGAAAACACAGATATTTTAATAGATGTTTGTTTACCAGGAAAGATTTCCGACTAATATCGATTATTATGACCTAAAGTTAGTATTTAAGAATTTCGAATGCGTAATTCTACGTAGATGTCAAAAGTCGAGAGAGCTATAAGATTGTGGACGAAGTATAAAGGAGAACACGCAGATTTCATGTTAGACCTAACTACCTACCTAGCTCGAGTTTTATTAGGTATTTATTTAGCAGGGATTAAAAATAGAACACCTATTTGTCAATTTCCTCCGTGTCTCTGAAACCGATTTATAAATAAATAGACTTTATTTACTCACGAGTTCACGAAAGAAATAATCATCCTTTAAGACAGTATTTATTTACAATTTAAAGTCATAATTAGGTATTAGGTTCGCGCGGTTGACATAACCCCAAATCTCATTCGATTTATCTCCGTTACCAACCGCTCGGTGCGGCTCCTGTGAAAAGATGAACATATTCCCTTATTATTTTTTTTTTTATAAATCCTACAAATATGAGATAAACGGTAAAATACAGATTAATTCATTGGCTATATAGCACTATAATAAGTTTTTATGTTTCTTCATTAAAATTCGAAGATATGATTTTTTTACTGTTGGCGAAAATTTTAAAATATGATCTTCTGAAAATCTCGAGCGATCGAGGCAAATTTATTTATTTCGCGTGGTTTTAAAGTCCGTGGTGGTCGCTCCAGTGGTTTTAAAGTCCGTGGATGTTTTCTAAGTTCTCTTACGTCATAGTTCAGGCAGTGGAATAAACTAAAAGAGGTGGGCGTTAGTGAATTTAGCGACTCGAGTTCATTGCATGGGAGGTGGCATTACTGCTTACGGACATCGCCTTTTTGGGCCACCGGCAATGTGGTTATGTCGTGGGCCGCTGGAGTCACAGTGGTACCTGGCTGCCGGAGTGGGAAGAAATATTCCATTGAATCCGAGGTGTTCAAAGATTGAATGCAGAGGATTTTCAATAATCGATAGTGATAGTGGTTCGCTACGTTTGTGACAGCAGGGGTGGTCGGGTTCATGTTCATGTTCGACGTTTGTCCAGGTCTTGGCAGCGGATGCGTCTGCCCTGCTGTTTGTCAGATCGAGAGAGACTGGTTGAGGGAGGCCTTTTGATTTTCCAGCCGAACTCACTCGACCCATCGTATTGCACCGCAGTTGGAGGGATGGATCCATACGTCCGTCACTCCCGGACACAATGACCCCAGATTCCTACCCACCCCTCATAACTTTTTCCTTCACAAAACTTCTTTCCATTAAAAAGACCCTCCACACAGCATCAATTAAAATGACATAGGCCCTCAGGGAAAGTATTTTTCTCAGGGCCTCCTGTGTTTTTTTTTCAAAAATTTATACATTTCAAAAATGATATTTTTATTTCGACGGTCAAAATATTTTGCAAAGCGGAAATATTTTGACCTTCCGTCAAAACAGGTTCGAGGCCTGAGTGATTAAATGTCTTTTAAAATGCGTCGAACCGTAGACCCGACGAAAAATAATCACTTAAAAAAATTTGTCGAAATGCTCAGATAGAAATAAATGGTTTTTAACATGTTCTATCTAAACAGGGTTGCCTAAAAAATAGGTGCATAATTCTTGTCCCATCAATATTCCAACCAGAATAAAGCGTAGAACTAACCACTGGAGCGCTTTATGCCACAATGTGGCACTATTTAAAATACCTCGAATGGCTTTGCTGCCAACTTAGGCAAATTTTCCCTTATTTGCAAGTAATTAAGTAGAAGTTTATGATTTTATAATATTTTTTTTATAAATCCTACAAATATGTGATAATCGACAAAAGGTGGCTGAATTCATTGGCTATACAGCACTGTAATCATATGTCTTCATATTAAAATTCGAGGTATGATTTTTTTAATGTTGGCGGAAAATATTCATAATGACCGAAAAATCTCGAGCAATAGGAGAAAAAAGTTTTAAATTGCGCTGTCGCTCCAGTGTCTAACCAAAAGCAGAGCACACATTCTTAATCTCGTGTTCAGTTACAACACCCAACAGTAAAGTTACAAAGGATACAGTTACCTAATAACCTATCGAAGCGATAATAACCGCGGCACGAAGTTGGCAGCTTTGTTTCATGTGTTGTTGAAAATAAACAGCTAAATAGCTACCGTAAAATAGGGTGACTTCGTTAATTTTCAACTTTCAAACAAAATAATCTTTATCAATTAATGAAGGCAATCACAGTGACACTCAATCAAAAATCTAAAATAGAAAAAGATACGGTCACATCTAGGAATTGAACCCAGGATATTTGCCTTGCTGGGCGGAGCTCTACCACTGGGCTAATGTGATCCTATCCGATTCGCTCGTTTTTAACTGATTTAATCCTCGATGACATTGAGCGAGTTTACAAGTTATTAGCTGGGAAAATCACTATTTGTTAGTAAACTCGCTAGTGTATCGTATTACTAGCTAACTAGCGGATTGTTGACAATATACGAAAACATTTGAAAGGTGGTCAACTTTGCTCGCTACACGCCAGCGTATGCCTCAACATGGCGGACCACCAAGAGCTTATTTCGTAACTGTCAGAATTAATTCGCGCGGGAGTATTCTCGCTACTGGCTAGCGTGTGGCGCTAGCAAGTAGCGAACTTCCTTCTCCCCACTCCCTTCTCCCGCTTCCCCTCTCCCGCTTCCCCTGTCCCGCGAACCCCTTCTCCCGCGTTCCCCTCCCCCCTCCCATACATTCAGTCCTGGTACATTCAGTTTTCAAACAGCTCGCATGACACGTATTGCAATTTTTTATACAAATTTCATAATGCCAGAGCTCACCAGTATATAAAGAAACCTTCGCGTGCTCACAACAACTCGCCAAAGATTCATCGCAAGCGGATGAATAGTTTAGGAAATAATTTCATCACACCAGAGCTCATCACTATATAACGAAACCATCGCAGGCGTGCGCAAAGCAACACACTTGAGTTTCATCGCAATCGGATGAATGGTTTATGAAATAATCTCATGAAGCCATCTCACTAATGTGAATAGAAACCACCGCGGGCAAGCGCACATCAAATACCCAAAGTTTCATCGAAAACGAATGAATGGTTTGGCAACGCATAAGAAACTAACATACTTACTAAATACATGAAAGCAAGCAAACGTGGATTTTACACTAAAATTTTACAAATACATAATTACAAACAGTATTTAAGTATAATACGATAAATAACAGTTAAACCAGCAAAAAACGAATACAATTCAAATAATAAGACCTGACGAAAAACAAAGTATAATGTATAAAAGCTAGAATGTAGGTAAATTGATTTATATTTATATTTTCGAAGCGTCATTGTGTTCATGATGTTGTAGCAAGAAAATTTATAGATGAGAATATCTGCGAAGATCAAAGTCTCCCCATATTACGGTACATACTATCGCCCATGCAGCATCTATTATAAATCTCGTCACGATCTGTTTTACTTGGCTACTATTCTGAATAAAATTGACTATAATAATAATATGTTATTTAATTCACAGTCTGATAGTATCAATTATTATGTATGGATAACGTTACATTGGAGCGAAGAGTTGGCCGTAAGAACTGATTTATTTATTTCGTAGGAATTCTAAATAAACTTTTTTCCTAGAACTTTTCTCTTGTATTAGAACTTAGACAGACTCTATGGGTGAACGTGTATTTTTTTTACTTTACGAGTAACAATATCCAATACAAACCCAAGTGTTTTTACTAAGAAAAAGTTAACCTCTAAGTCACCTCAACCTCTCTGTACGCATCCCTTGGCTTGAGAAAACGAAGAAATCAACAAAGCTCCTTAACTTACACCTGACGGCAGACTGTCTGAAGACCAACCCCAGGATCGTACAATACCTAATTATACAAAATATTACTAAGTGTCTCACACGTACCACAGTGGATATACCGCCAAATAAATTTAAAAAAAAAACATATATTTATTCAAATGTATCACGGTATGGGCATCACTTACATTCATTTTTACGTGTGGCATCACCGCCACCTCTCCGAAAATATCTCGGCACCGCTCCGAGAATGACCGTGCAGATTATTCCGTTCCTAGCACTCGATTCAACCGCCCGTTCGCGTTTTGTACCTCTCTACCCGTTTCATACGTGAACACTAATTGTGTAAATTATTAAAATCTTAAATAAATGTTAAATCACTCAAATAAGAGTACAGTGTTATCAATCATCATCCAGTATAATCATTGAACACAGGGCGCGGCCTGAAAGTACCGCGACCCCCAGGAGCCTGACTATCCCTCATGGTTAAGTATTAATATACACTCGTCTGATGAGAAGACGGAGCACAGGTCAAACATCCTCCACCAGCTCCTCAGCCTCTGGAACCAATTCTTTCAACATTGGTAATCCCGACGCTCAAAAACCACTTTCAACAACGGAAAAACTCTTTATACCTATAAACTATACACCAGCGTAAAAATACAAAAAATCGACACTGTAAATAATTTCGTTTGCTGTCCATATTTAACAACTTCATATTAAAAGTATTTTTGAGGTCGATTTTAGGTTAGAAATCGGTAAAAAAATAACAAAAAATTGTTGCCAACTGTCAAGTGATGAACTGTTGAGTCATCGTATTTTTGCTTAAAATGTTCTTAACCCCTCAGGTTATTTTTTTTAGGTTTTCGGAACAACTCATATATGTCTCTTAGAAATCGTTGTGTCTCCCTTACTATCATGATTAGAAATATGATCTAAACGGTGTTGGAAAGAGAAAACACTACTTTATATTCAAATCTAAAAATTAACCGCAAAATATCTAAAATGTACACCTTTTATGAATCCAAAGTTTCCGAACGCATTTTGAAAAAAAACTTAATAAACTTTGGGAATTTTTTATTAATTATTTTTACATGAAACGACATAAAAGTAAGTAGCAAAAGAAACGTTTACAATACATTTGTCTAACAAAACATGCGTGTGTTTTTATTTTTTCGTTATCAGTAATTTTAGTTAGAAAAAACGTAAGGTAAGCCATGTAAACATTCGAAATTTTCATATTTAAAAAATTATATGTTTATTCCGAATTATACAATTTGACAGCGTATTTCATCACAATTCAAAAAGAGTTTTTAGTTTTCGGATGTGTTCAGAAATATTCCATTTATTTGGATTTTATTGCAAATCGGTAATATTTTGACCTTTCGACCCTGACGGGTTAAACATAAATGCAATTTAATTACAAAACGTTCAGCATAATATTAATTTTTTCATAAATTTAAAGTGGTATTTTATTCGAGATTCATATTATTTTGAACCTGAATTTCTTTCAACAGCAGATACAGCCTTGTTGTTCCAAGGGCACAAACTATCAACAAATTTACTACAACTAACATCTACCAAATACCATCTTCCACCAAGTATAACCGCAGCTAATACTACGTCTGTACTACACAACCTACAGTCTAATACAATGGTCGGGATAGAATAACTCCAGTAATTGCCTAAACAGTTAGCCTGAGCGTCAGGCGATCGTTATTTTTTTACAAAGTACACTTAGAACCAGCATTCCGAATTTCTACTGACATAATTCACGAACAACTAGACAAATATTAACATTTTATGTACATACATCTCACTCCAACTATAGTTTGCATTCTCCAATACAGCGTTTACATTCCTGTCCTTTGTCCTACATACGTCCATACCTAAATACGTCCATACCTACATACGTCCATACCTACATACGTCCATACCTACATACTTCCTTTTACTCACTTGGTGAGATTGCAAACCAGTGCAGTGGCAACCTTCAATAAGCAAGCAGTATATTATTATGAAGTTCTATTATGTTCGTATTTTCGAATGCAAGAGCAAATTACCTGTTTACCTAAAGACTATGGTGATCATACAATCTGGACAGTTGTGCACAGTTGGAACATTTTATGTGGAATGTGAATTCTTATGTGGACATCATCAATCCAGCCTGCTACATTAGTGAGTTTTACACTTCCTAATTCCCCCCTTCTAAGAAAGTTCCTAACAGTAACAAATATCTAAACATTATTTGTATTGTGTATTTGAAAACAATTTGAATTTGGCAAACTTCAAACGTGCAAACGTTCTATTTTTACCTACTTCATAAACTATTTTTTTTTTCTATTTTTACTTAACTTACATTCTAAGTTACCTACTTTGCGCCAACTCTTATATTTTATGTAACCCTCATTTTGTTTCTTATATTTTATGTTATTTTCTGTATTTTGTCAAAAATATGTATTGCACTATATAGTGCAAAACATATTTTTACATATGTAAAAACCCTACCAATATACTTCCCGTGAACACTTCAAGTGAACACTTCAAGTTTTTAAGGGGGTATTCTAGTCTAGAAAAAAAAAACATTTTTTTATTTATTCATATTTCCAAAGTTTAAATATTCAAAAATATCTCCTTAAAAGGATTTTTCGAAATTCGCATTATTTTAAAAGTTATAACCATTTTAATGTCGCGGTTTAGACGGAATCTAACCAAAATCTGAATAGAACAAAATTTTAAGCCCATTTTTCTGCAAACCACTTTTTTCGAAGCGGTTGACACGGTATCTCAAGTTTTACTAAACCAATTTACTTGAAAATTGGTGTGAGCCTTCTCTATACATTCCTCTATGGCGGGAACTAGAACTATCACAAAATTTCAATTTTAACTATTTTAAAAAAATTTGGAAAGTCGAAAAAACTGGTACAAAAACGTCTTTTTTATTTCAGACAACCGCCATTTTGCGATTTTTTTTTTTACTTTTCCATAGTTCGGGCTATAGCTGCATTTGTTTGGACTAAGATTTTTTTTTTTTTAGATTACTGGGAGGGTTGCAATCGTGTCAACCAGGGCGCGCCATTTTTTTGAGACCCCCCACTTCAACACCCTGTAACTTTCTGAATTTAATTTTTTTTAGTTTGACTCTTTTTTTAATGAATTCCTAAATGTTTAAAAAATATTTCATAAAATAGAAGATGGTAAAAATATTATTGGTTTTTTTTTGTTGCACCTAGAAAAACACCTACAATTCATGCCTCTAGACTAGAATACCCCCTTAAGCTCTTCAAAAATATATCGCCTGTTTTCTGTAAGAAATAATTAAACCCTTCAGGCCTCAAACATATTTTGTGAAAACGTAACAGTATTCCCGCTTCACAAAAAAATCTAAATTAATGGAATATTTCTGAACCTATTCGAAAACTAAAAACTTATTTGAAAGTTTATTAAATAAGCTTTCAAATTTCATTAGGGGCCATCCATAAATTACGTCACATGAATTTCATGATTTTTTACCCGCCCCCGTCCATGTCACACGCTGTCACATTTGTGAAACCCCTCCCCCCTAAAATTTTGCAATTTTACGTGTAAATTTAATAGTAGTAGCCTGTAGTATTTTCATTTTTTTATTTGTTCAGGGAGATTTAATAATTTTTGTAATAATAATAATAATAATTGGATAATTTGTAGAGCGCCGTTTTGTGAAAAATCACCTCAAGGGCGCTGTTTGTAGTATATAGGATTAGACATGTAGTTTCAACATCCCTTAACGACGTTGACGAACTAGATATATACGTAAATTTTAGGTGTCAGTTAAGGCACCACGCCACGGTAAAAAATATTTCATTTTCTGAAAGATGCATTTGTTATAGAAGATACAGCACTTTATGTGGAACCGTTTGAAACATTTTGGAAGTTGAATTATCCTTCAGCAAAACTTTCAATGCGTTTTTTCTCGAAACTTCGTTTATCAACCTGGTCGACAACATACAAAAAAAAACCATACCTACATCCGATTTGCACGCACCAAGTCTTAAACTGTTCAAAAATTCAGTCTCTATGGCACCACGTAGGGATTTTTTTTATAAAGGGCACCCTGTTTTTTTTATTAACGATGAAAATTTTTCATAAAAACCGAAAAAAAATCGCTGGTCGCCATTTTTTTTCACATCTGTCATTGACACTTCCCTCCAAATTTCAGCGTCATAGTTGACATTTGTAAAAGTTACGCTGGGCTGAGTACATTTCTATCTTTGTGTGTGTTTTCGATTTTTTATAAGATTGAAAGTGGCATCAATTTTGCACCACGATAACGCACCGCCGCACAATGCGATCGTTATCCGCTTACAGCACTTATTTACCAACAAACCTAAAACGTCCCGATTTAAACCTGTGCCACCTAATCATGCTGACCTGACTGTAAAGGCCCGTATCCTGCGCCACAATACACATGAACACTAGCTTGAACAGCACCCAAAACATTGAAAATTTGAACACTTCGTGTTCAAAAACCCTGTGTTCATGCTTTACCACAGCCGACGGAAAACATTCATCTCCCGGGCGAAGGGGGAAGGCTGGCGGGGGGAAATGTGTTCATATTTTTACAAGAGCCGCGCAATGCGGTCATGTATGGAGAATCAAACCGAACAAGTTTTTGAGGTTATGCGCAATGAGCAAGCTTAATAATCACTAGTTTAAAATATTATGATACCTAAATACAATATAATAAATATATTTGATAATAAAATTATAACATAATAACGAATATTAACAATATTAATGTTATTTTTGAAGTGGGTGAAGCGGGAGCGGGAAGGCAGGCGGGGCCGGCGGGGCCGGCGGGGGGGGAAATAAGTTCATATTTTTACAGGAGCCGTACGAAGCGGTTGGTACCGGAGGTAAATCGAATGACGTTTGGGGTTATGTCAACCGCGCGAGCCTAATACCTAATTATGACTTTAAATTCCAAATAAATACTGTCGTAATGATGATTATATCTTTCGTGATCTCACTTGTAAATAAAGTCTATTAATTTATAAATCGGTTTCAGAGACACGGAAGAAATGACCAATTAAAATAGGCATTCTATTCTTTCCCTGATAAATAAATACCTAATAAAAATCTAGTTAGGTAGGTTAGGTCTAAGTTGAAATCTGCGTGTTCTCCTTTATATTTCCTTTACAATATCATCGCTAAATTTCTTAACAGAACTCGACTTTTGACGTTTCAAATACTGACTTTAGGTCATAATAATTGATATTAGTCGGACATCTTTCCTGGTAAATAAACATCTATTAAAATATCTCTGTTTTCTCCCTGATGTAGCATCTCTTCTTCATCGGAACATATTTTAACATTTATTTAAACGCTAAACGTCAAACGTCAAGTCAGTTGCGTTCGCGTGGACGCGTGGACTCGTGGACAGGCCACTAGCAAAGTGTGTGACCGCGCGAACTTCACACCTGTTCACACCAATCTTTCAAACCATGTTTAAAAAAACGCAGGAGACGGAAAACAAAGAACGTTTATAGTGGGGTTCAAGCTAGTTTTCATGTGTATTGTGGCGCAGGAGTTCCGCCTTGAGGAAGCAGGTGATCCCGCGCGGGACAGGTCGCGGAGGCCGGGCGCGGTGAGGCGTGGACGTGCGACCGGGACGACGGTACGTGCAATGTATTGCCGTTTGTGTTGTTTTGTGTGTACATACCTGAAAAAAACAAAAAAAAAACGATTAAGGAAAGGCAATGCAAACTAAAAATAAAACTCCTTATGTAGATGGCGATAAAGTTTAAATTTCTGCTGAATGCCGGCCGCCCGTTTTGTCACACAGAAAAACATAAAAAAAAATCAAAAACAAAAATAAATAAGATAGCTCACATACGTACTAGATATTTAATATACCTTTCGTTTACAAAAATTATTTTTCAGTTTGGTTGGGTATTTTGATTTCAAATCCAAATTTAAGATTTGTATGAAACTGGCCGAAATGGGCCGCGCATACGTTCCTCTTAAGCTAGTATTAAATAAATGTGAGCAATTTCTAAAGTGTGCCTTATACTTTATTACAATATCGTTATTTTTCATTATGTTAACATAAAAATGCAAAGGTTTAATAATATATCTGTACGCAATTCTAATTTTGAGATCAGTGGGTATCTATATTACATTGAAAAATATTTTTTTCACTGTTATGCCTTTTTATCTTAATATATATATATTTCTTCTGTTCGTGTGTATGTCACTGAACTCCTCCTAAACTGCTGGACCGATTTTGATAAAAAAAATTGTGTGGGTTCAAGGGGATTCGAGAATGGTTTAGATTCACAATTTGGTCCACTGGAAAATGTTCTTTTAATTATTTTTTATTTCTAAGGATTTGTTGATTTTGGAATGTTTTACATTGGATCCGGCAGACTGCGCTACCATCGCAGTATCGAATATTCAATATTTTTCTATTTTAATTTTAGTTTGTCCAGACAGTTGTGTACAGGACAATGTCTGTCGGGTATAAATAAATAAAATAAATTTTGGAATATTCCAGAACACTCTCGAATGTTGCCCTGAGCAAAGCCGGGTAACCCAGCTAGTTTTTTTATAAAAATGTAGGTTACACAGCTTTACATTTCCACCATGAGTTATATTTTTAGTATTGCCATTTGAACAACAGTGGGCCCTCCTATGTTTTCTACTTTTATTTGACAAACTGTATACGCTAAAAAATTTCGAGTTATTTCTGTTAGCCACAATATAAAGAATGATTGCGACCTTCGCACAGAATAATCTGTGTATATAGCAGACCTCTTAGTGAGTTCATATGACCTCTTTTAGCAGCACACAATCAGAATCTAAAACAACTTTCTAACAGACTCCTACATCAATACTTTATTATGACAATACCGAAATCTGTGCAATATTTCTCACAATTTGGTAATTTTAAAAAATATTATTTGGTGCTGCATAGAATAAAATGATATTCATTTATCAGTTATGAAAGAAACAAAGAAGTTTTTGACGTGATAACGTCTTATAAATTGATGAACGCCGGCTGCATTCACGACAAAGCATGACTCAATGTTCCGCCTCTCTCTTCCATTCCGTCGTTTTTATATGGAGTTATCAGTAAAATTATCGTCCGTAAACCTACTTTACAGAAAACCAATTTTTCAAAACATTATATTTTTATTGTATTGTAATTGTAATATTTTATTAAATGAAGAAAATATTAACAAAACTCAATCGAAAATCTGGAAACTAGAAAAATCAGAAAAAAATATCGGCACATCTGGGACTCGAACCCAGGATACTTCGACTAAGAACTACCAACATTATCTTCATTTTTTTAACGCATATTTTATTGGCTGCATCTTTATGTATGATTGCAAGATTCAAACTCGAACTAAATGTTATCTAGATAGTGTCTGGATAGTTTTGTCTATTTTAATTTTTAATATGCGGCGTCTTTCGACTTTTCTGCAAGAATAGAATGAATATTTATTTTTAAATTTATGAATAAAACCTCAAATTGTAATATTTAATTAAATGACGAGAATATTAGCGAAACTCAATCGAAAATCTGTAAACAGAAAAATCAGAAAAGGATATGTGCACATCTGGGACTCGAACAGTCTCTTCAGTCAAATTTAAAGAATGCAGAAATTGGGGAAACTTTAAAAGGAACCATTTGTATCTTCAATCATTTTACTCGGAAATTAATAAGGTCCCAGATAATAAAAATCATAGGTACCTGTCTAGAAATGATATAAATACATCGCCTATAAGAGGTATAACAACAGTTTGATAATGCTTTCAGAGGGCAAAACAGTTGTCACGCGTAAAAATAATTACATAACAGACCTTGTTTATAATAAACTGTTTTTATAGATTAAATAATTTTATTATTGACATATTTACAGATTTAGGAAATGAGATTAAAAAATTTGGCATTCTCAGACTATAAAAATATTACCATTTGTTATTTTGGCTACTGGCATTTTACCTAGCTCTCTCATTCAAAATTTAGGCTTATGAGATTTGTCAAAGAATTTATATATAAAAATGCAAAAATCAGTCATTTTAAATACATGTAGGATTACGAAAGATTTTTAAAATATTTATAACTAGCTTTTCCCCGCGGCTTCGCTCGCATGGTATTACGGGAAATTACTGTAGCGCTTGAACTTATCAATTATCCCCCTTCTCCTCACCCCCACCCCCTCCCGCATTCCATACATTCATTCCCTTACATTCAGTTTTCAAACATCTCGACTGCCACCTAAATTTCATAAAGCTATAGCTTAAAGAAAAAAAAATTATCCAATTTTGTTCATTCGTTCGGAATTTATGCGCTTACAAACATTTCGGATGTTTATTTTTATTTAAATATTTGAAAGTTTGTGAATATAATAAAAAATTACACTATTTATTCAGTTCATTTATTCAGTCTTTATAATCGTTACGAATTATATTTTTAATGTAGGAACTGACATTTATTCCAAAACAGAAGCTTGTCCAAAAAAATAAAACATATTCTAATATTTGAATTTTCTGAAGCAGTAGCAATCGTTTCCATGGAAACGATTTTTTTCTGACGTTAGCAAAAAATTGCTTTAGTTAGCGACAGAAAACGTATAACAAATATAATATATTAATATTTATAATTTCATTACGCCAGAGCTTACCATCATATACAAAATATAGTCTGCGCATATAATTTAGCTTTCTATTGGTGAATGAATTTTTAAAGTCTTTATATTGTGTTATGCGTGAAAAGGTCATAAACGAACTCGAGCAGTTTCGCATTTATAATATTAGTATGGAAGTATGGATATGGATGAGGGATCAGTAGGATTTATCGGTCCAGTTGTGAGTTCTATCGAGCCGAACCCTCTGATATGAAAATATCTGGAGTCGGTGAATTATTTTCCCATTTGTTCTCTGGTAGGTTGACGTGTTGTTCTTGTATTATTTTGTTTATATTTTACTTTTTTTTTATTTATTTTTTTTTTATTTTTTATTTTTTTATTTAGTATAATACATTTATAAACATTATTTATGATATGTTTTGACTGTCCAACTAGGATGATTCCCGTTTTAGAACAGTCAAATTAGGATTAGTGTGAACATATGGAACATGATTTGTACAAAAAAGAGGAAAAATCGAGGAAATAAAAAGAAGAGAAATAATAAAAAATGAAGTTAGAAAGTTTAAAACATAGTGACAAAAGTTAAAACATAGTAGTTAATATACATATGTTCTTAAAAACAGAGGATTAAAATATATAGATAACTTGTGTATGCATTGATATAATATATTTACATAGCGTGGATTGAATAGATGATCATTTGTGGAAAAGTGTGCCGAAGGGTTTAGTTTTTCTTGCGGGGAAGATTTAACACGGACAAAGAGTCGAAAAAAAAAAGAAATAAAGAAGATAAAAAAAAATGTATAATTGATTTACGTAATTTTTAACCCATTTGTGTATTATAAATGGATTGTTCTCACGCGGGTGAGAATATCTGTATAAACCTAGTATAAGACGGCCGGCGTAGTCCAGCGGTAAGGCTCTTGATTAGCATTCCGAAGGTCGCGGGATCGAATCCCGGCGTAGCAAACAAATTTTATTTGATGAATCAGTGTTTTTTCACAATTTATTCGTTTAAAATAATACATAGTATATTTGCTGCACGTTCCAGAGTGGAAGATACTCTCAGTATCGCCCTGGTGTAAGACCACCATTCAGAATTGAAAAGTTGCTTGAAATGGCTTTGGCCGTGTTTGGTGACCAGATCTGAATAGCCAGGTACTTTTCACCTTCCTCTTCTCCTCCTCACTACCTTCAGCCTCACGACATACCCCAATTGGGGATGCCATAGTCTCACTGGCTCCAGACGGGAGCAGTTGGGACTCTTGCGCGGTATTCATATAAAAAAAAAGTAAATAAATAAATTTCCGAATGGTAACGAAAATGATGCTGATTTCAGTGATGGTTAAAGTAACCCCTCGGTACAAAAGTCGCGCCATATTTCAGAACCTTAAAAGGAAAGACCACTTCCCAATGAATTGTGATACAAGAACCAGCGAAAGTTCTGAGTTGTCACGTCACACCAATAATGCAAATATACAGGTTTTGGTCCACTGCCAAACTTATGCAAGATAGCAACATTGTAATAATAATATTAATATGTTTGTAGATCCTACACACATACATGTGAAACATTTTTATTATACCTGCACATAATAATGTCATAATACTTTCGTTTTTTGCTGCCTGATAATAAGAACACATAAAATAAGAAACGAATCAATAATTATAATAATAATAAAATCATTTTTTCAAAAATCTGTTTCTGAAAAAATTAGAAAATATACAGATTTAGGAAATGAGATTAAAAGAATTTGGCATTCTCGGACTATTCAAATATTACCATTTGTTATTTCGGCTACTGGCATTATACCTAGCTCTCTAATTAAAAATTTAGGCTTATTAGATTTATCAAAGAATCTTTATATAAAGAGGCAAAAATCAGTCATATTAAATACATGTAGGATTACGAAAGATTTTTTTAATATTTATATTGAGGGATCAGTAGGATTTATCGGTTCAGTTAGGAGTTCTATTGAGCCGAACCCTCTGATATGAAAATATCTGGAGTCGGTGAAGTATTTTCCCATATGGTCTCTGGTAGGTTGACGTGTTGTTCTTGTATAGTTTTGAATTTATTATACTTATACAATGCAATTACATCGCGTGTATTGACTAGATGATCATTTGTGGAAAAGTGTGTGGAAGGGTTAAATTTTTCCTGTGGGGAAGATTTAACACGGACATAAAGTCTAGAGAACAATAAAATAAATAATCGGTTCCATGACAATTCAGAATCATGCAATTTCAACACCCCATTTGATCATTTATCACAGAAGAAATATATACGACCAGCAAATTTTTTATCAAAATCATCAATAAAGAAGTTCAACGACTATCTGCTTTGATTTCCAATGTCCAGTAGGAAATACACGATCAGACCAACTATTCCATATCCCACACTCAAAAACTAACTGCACACAACATTAATTTCTCTGAAGGACGTGCACAAAATATAACATTATTTTTTCAGACATTTTCCACTGATTTTTTTCCATTTCATTCCATGTCATCGGGTCAATTTGCTAAATGTGTCTTAGAAAAAAATTTAAACAAATTGTTAATTCTGATCTTTAAAAAATAAATAGAAAAATAGCCCCTAACCTAATCTGTTTAATAATTTTTTTCATAACTGCTAATGACTTTTCAATTAAGGTGTTGAAATGGCAAGTTTCTGAATTGTCCGGTCACCAAATATTCAATATTTATTGGAACTAGTGGTGGCCCAATGGTCGAAATTCGACCATAATTGTAATGTTTTTTTATGTTTGACATTCAGTAAGACCATAGACAATTAATATTAAAGACAAAACAATATTAATCTATTCTCAATTTGACCATAGGCTCAATAAACAATAGAGTAAAGACGCGAGTGTGTGTGTCAAATACATGGTAGTGTGTGTAATGTTTTTTTTATTGATTATATTATAATATTAACCTTCTGCACTCCTCTATATAAACTATAAGTGTGGGAAATTTCATACTCCTCCGTCGGCGCAATTTTCGTAAAAAGGGGTACAAAGTTTTGGCTTCACGTATTAATTTTATTGGAATAACTCTTGTTATTCCAATTAATGTTAGGGGCCATCTATAAATTACCTCATGGCAAGGGGAGGAGGTGAGTAGAGAAGTGTGACATTGTGTGACAAGGGGTGGTGACCGGACAACTGGGAATGAAACCAACTCAGAACCATCTCAGATAAGTCATTTAGAGTGATAAAAAAAATATATAAAAAAATGGTTAAATAGGTGACGTTAGGTTAGGGTTATCGGCTAATTAAAAAATATTTTTTTCATGGCTTTTAATGACTTTTCAAGGGGGGGGGGGGGGATAAAAAAATCTTGAAATTCGTGTGACGTAATTTATGGATGACCCCTTATGATAATTTTAAAAAGTTATACCCATCAATTTAATGTTTCGATGAAGAAGAAGGTAATACTAATAAATATAAACGAAAATATGGAAAAGAACAAGTCACAGAAAAATAACAAATTAAATGTTGCAACTGGGACACATGAACGCCTTTGGGACAGCTTATTTTTAAGAAATTTTTATAGATCTCATTTTCAAATTCAGAATTAACAATGTTATCTTCAAGTAATTTTTCATACAGTTTTGGCTGCTTACTTTCTATAAGTAGCCTGTAATCTGTCTCGGATGAAAACATCCGATTTTCTTTATAATGGACACCTATTGACCTTTTATAAAAGTCTAAATTAATGTAGGTAGTCCCAGTTGCGACCTTTCCCTTTTTATTTTTCTGTGTCTTGTTATTTTATCATCTTTTCGTTTACACTTGTTAGTATCATCTTCTTCTTTAATGATATTATAATTACAAATATTTAACTGTCTTCCTTTAGCCCTCTGCGGCGGATGCGTCTACCCACCAGCAGTGTAGCTGGCCGGATCGGGAGAAGCCGGTTGAGAGAGCCACAATGACCCTCTCGACAGTAATGGGAGGGATGGATTCATACGTCCGTCACACCTGAACACACTAACCCCCTTATTCCTAACCTCACATCCTTTTCGTTCCGTGTCGTGTACCTTTTGGGTTAGTTGTGCACCGCTTATGTGAGTCGTGCACCAAAAAAGTGTGAATCGTGCACCACAGATGTGTCATGTCAGTCGCGTAACACTCGTGTGAGCCGTGCACCACTTATATGATTCGCGCACCACTCACGTGTGAGTACTACGCCACTCGCATGTGAGTCATGTACCACTCATGTGAGTCGGGTACCACCCACAAGTGAGTCTTGTACCACTTGTGTTTGTCGTATACCATTTACGTGAGTAGTGCACCAATTACCTGTGAATCGTGCACCCCACGCATGTGAACCATGTACCACACGCGTGTGAGTCGTGTAACACTCACGTGATTCGTGTACCACTCACATGTGAGTCACGTAGCACTTACGAATGTCGTATACCATTTATGTGAGTCGTGCACTATTCACGTGATTCGTGAACCACTGGAATGTAATTCGTGAACCACTTGAATGTGAGTCGTGTGCCACTCACGTGATTCGTGCACCACTCATGTGAGTCGTGTACCATTCGCATGCGAGTTGTGTATCGCTCATGCGAGGCGGTTTAAAATAATAGTACAAATGTAAATTAAGCTAATAGCGTGCGCAACACAAAATCACACCGTTCCATACAATCTACCTGTCGGACGCCGCATCATAACTGTATTACGATTAGTTATTAATTAAATAATAACTAAGATTATCTAATAATACCAATATTCCACAATGTGCTATAATCATAAATCCCAAAAGTTCACAAGTTCAGCGACCATAGATTTTTTTAGCCGCCATAGACGATGAAAACCCATTAAAATTAAATAAGTCTTGAAGAAAAAAACCATTACAGCATAATATATCTCAGTCGAAGAATCTTGTAGGTTTGTAACAAGACAAAACTGATTGATTAAATTTGAGGTGTTCGCAAAAAGGAGTTCGGCATCCAATAGGTTAATTTGAAACATTTTGTTTTAGGTTTGGCATTTTTAGTTAGGTGTTTTCATTGCTTTGCTTTATTGGTTAAAACCAGTTAAAACTCATCGGGTGAAACAAATTTGAGGTGTTCGCAAAAAGGAGTTAGGCATTCTGAAGGTTAATTTGAGGTGTTTTGTTGGAGTTGGGTCTTTTTGGTGAGGTGTTGGGCTGGTTAGGTTGGTTAGTTGGTTCTATGGTCACTCAAAACCAGTTTTAAGTTCTGTGGAAGGAGTTGAGTCGTGTTTTATTGGTGTTGGTTGACTACTTTCGCGATATCGAAATGCGGAGATTACGTCAGCGGCTAGCTAGACCGCTAGGCCAGTCAGCGCTTCTAAACAAGAATCTCTGCAAACAGATTTTTCCATAAATGAGTGCGAAACCGTTGTACTAATTTCTCATTTTTAACATTTAAATGTGAAACTACTGCATTCGTCACAAGCTTGAACGAGTAAAAGAGAAGTACTGATGGCCTCCGTGGTCGACGGGTAAAGCTCTCGACTAGCAATCCGGAGGTAGCGGGTTCAAATCCCGGCGTGCGTAAATAAATTGTAATTTATTAATTTATGATATTTCACAACTTACTCATCTTTACATAGTATAAAATGAAGTCGCTCCCGCTGTTTGTACGCTTAGATCTTTTAAACCACGCAACGGATTTTCATGCGGTTTTCACCAATAGACAGAGTGATTCAAGAGGAAGATTTATATGTATAATACCGAGAAAAGCCGAGAAATTCAATGATTCAATTCAGGCAGCGGGCAGCGGGCTGGCAAGCGTGCGGTGTGGATTTGATATGTATGCAAATTAACAGATGTGTTGGTTATAAAGGTTGGGTAATGGCGTTGTATTTAGTTAGCCACAGAAACGTGTTGCCGGGTCTGCTAGTCAATTATAATGCACAAAAACTTGTAGTCAATTAACAAAACTTTGATGGATACGTTTTTAGATTTTCACGGCCAAAAGTGTTTTCGTTATTGGTTTTTGGGGTGTTATGCCGTGTTGCGCTACCTCCTTCTTTAGCCGACATTTCGGACAGCGTTACAGTGTCCATCATCAGGGCAGATGTGTAATTGTGTCCATCATCTGCCCTGATGATGGACACTGTAACGCTGTCCGAAACGTTGGCTAAAGAAGGAGGTAGCGCAACACGGCATAACACCCCAAAAACAAATACCTAACATCATTCATTAATAAGATATTGTGAAACATCATACTTACTAATGTACCAGATCGTTATGCCTCCTGGTGTTATTTTATAGCATATTTAATGTGTGAAACACAGACACGTGTAAAAAATATTTGATTTTTGGTGAGCATTCGAATATTGCTTTTCTCACTATCTCAAAACTTGGTATTTGAAGATATGTGACTAATCGACTGGACCCGCCCAAGTATATCAATACTATACCAGGTAAAATAACGTCACCGCAAAGACGCGCCGAGTTATTATTATCCGGACAAGCAAGTTCTCTCTCATTTACAAACAATATTATCTTTGTTTGAAAATCAGTGAAAAAAAAAACAAATATTTAGGTATCACAAATATTTTGAAAATTCTTTGACTATGTCCGCCAATAAATTGGAGTCAAAAATAGAGGGAGCGGCGAAGCCACAAGGCAAAAATGTATGTTTTCTAATCGGTGGGTAATTTTGTATATATATGAATGACCTTTATTTATTTATTTATTACACGCCATAACGGGCTTTTATATTCTTTGTTTATAAGTTAAGTATCACAGTACTTTTAATACTTTAAAACTGAAACAAAAAAGAAAATTTATACCTACTAATATTATGAATACGAAACTGCTCGAGTTTGTTTGTTACGCTTTCACGCATAAAACAATTAAACGATTTTAAAAATTCTTTCACCAATAGAAAGCTAAATTATATGCGAAGACTATAATAATAATTATTATATTTGGATGATTTATATAGCGCCGTTTTTGTGAGAAATCACCTCAAGGACTAAAGGCTGTATATGATGGTAAGTTCTGGCGTTAAGAAATTATAAATATTAATATATTTTATTTCTTATAGGTTTTCTGTCGCTAACAAAAGCGAGTTATTGCTTACGTCAGAATCGTTGCCGTGGAAACGATGTTGATATATTTTTTTATTATTTCAGGCATCGTAGTTAATATCTATCTATCTATGTAAATAAAAATGAATCTTCGAAATGTTGGTGTGTAACGCGCGTAACTTTCGAACGACTGAACCAAATTGGATAATTCTTTTTTTACTGCTGGTGAGCTCTGGCATTATGAAATTTAGGTGGCCCGCGAGCGTTTTAAAACTGAATGTACCGAGAATGAATGTATGGAATGCGGGAGGGGGGGGATAATTGATAGGTGCAAGCGTTACAGTAATTTACCCCTAATATCATGCGAGCGAAGCCGCGGGCAAAAAGCTAGTATAATATAATTAAAAAAATGTAACAACAATAGCATATAATACAAAATAAAATACATTGTTAAAAATGATAAGAAGTCACACATAAAAAGATATTCAATATAAACAAAAATTGCAGAAATTATCCACGACTATTTGTGTCTAGATTTATAAATGAAACTAGCTTTTCCCCGCGGCTTTGCTCGCATGGTATTACGGGAAATTACTCTAGCGCTTGCACTTATCAATTATCTCCCCCCCCCCCCCCCCCCACCCCACCCCCATCCCCTCCCGCATTCCATATATTCATTCCCTTACATTCAGTTTTCAAACATCTCGCCTACCACCTAAATTTCATAATGCTATAGCTCAAAGAAAAAAAGAATTATCCAATTTTGTTCATGCGTTCGGAATTTATGCGCTTACAAACATTTCGGATGTTTATTTTTATTTAAATATTTGGAAGTTCGTTAATATAATTAAAAAAATACTCTATTTATCATTCAGTCTTTATAATCGTTACGAATCATATTTTTAATATAGGAACTCTCATCTGACATTTATTCCAAGCTTGTCCAAAAAAAAAAACGAATTCTAATATTTGAATTTTCTGCAGTAGTAGCTGACCAGTAGACTGAGTACCTACCAGCATAGAGCCCAAAAATATATCAACATTGTTTCCATGGAAAAAAAAAATTCTGACGTTAGCAAAAACTCGCTTTTGTTAGCGACAGAAAACGTATAACAAATATAATATATTAATATTTATAATTCCATAACGCCAGAGCTTACCATCATATACAACCTGTAGTCTGCGCATATAATTTAGCTTTATATTGGTGAAAGAATTATTAAAGTCTATGCTATGCTAGTCTTGTGTTATGCGTGAAAAGGTCATAAACAAACTCGAGCAGTTTCGCATTTATAATATTAGTATGGATTGGGGTGAAATATGTCTACGAGATCAGAACATTTATTTCCGAGATTGTGAAGTCTCGGAATCGAGGAATTTTGGTAAGAGAGTGTCCTGGTGTTGTTAAAAGTAAAAGGGTAGTAAATGTCGGCAAGATCTTTTGGGAATGTGGATTAATTGAAGTAATTCAGGACAGTCAATTTTGTAATGCAGTATTTTATGTAATAATATTAAATCTGTGTTAATTCTTCTTTCTGAAAGTTTTAATAGGGACGTTTTATCCAACAGGTAATTATAATCAATATTTTGTACAGGAAATATTTATATTATGTTTGTGATTTATTTTTGAATTTTTTCACCGTTGTGATTTGAAACTCTATGAAACGGAATCGAGCGACACTAAAAAGAGACAAACACATACAACTATAGGATTTAGTCTGCGAGAGAATGAGATTGCAATATTATATGGCACGTTCCAGAGTGGAAGATACTCTCAGTATCGCCCTGGTGTAAGACTACCATTCCGAATTGAAACGTTGCTTAAAAGGGTTTAGCCGTGTTGATGATTAAATCTGAATAGCCAGGACTTCCCCATCTTTCTCCTCTCATCTCTTTCCCCTCGCCACTACCTCCAGCCTCACAACGCACCCGATTGGCGATGCAATAATCACACTGGCTCCAGATGGGAGCGGTTGGGACTCTTGTGCGGCAAATAAAAAATATATCTGTGTGCAGTTACACTAAAGTAGACGAGATAAGAGGCTACGAAACACCGCACAAAGTGGAGACCGACTATTCTATCTCATGCAGGCTAAATCCTACGATGTTTCTCTTTTAAGTGTCGCTTTTTCGTTTCGTCGAATTTCAAATCACAACGGTGCTAAGAAGTTTTTACTTCAAAAAAATTAAAAGTACAAATCATACAGTGTGATAATGAAAAACTTCATTTTGATTGTAAAGCATAATGTGTTCGCAATTATAAATAAATGTAATAAAAATATATTGTAACAAGACTTGAGTTATTATTTTTATTAATGACAACTTTGTTCAGATATAATGCAGAATGTGGTTACTTTAGCCTTGGAGTGATCGCTTTATGAATGTATATTTATTAATGTATTTAATGTAGACTTAACACGAATGGGACAAATGTGTGTGGGTACCAAGGTTAAAAAAAGACCTTAAGAGGAATATAAACGCTAGAAATATTTCGATGCTCATGCCTTCAAAATTTTAAATCGAGCGTCTTATTAACACGTAAGCGAAAAAGTGGTTTTTATTTATTTTGTGCACAATTTTATAAGAATAAAAAAAAGTTACAACATACAAAAAAAACTCATAAACAATCTTAGCCATAAAGGGGTATTTTTTTTAAAATTGTTTCTTATATTACTTCATAGTTAAGTCATGCAAAAACTTTTTTTTTGTGGTTTACGCTTATAGTTTTTGTTATGTAAATAATAAATAATTATAAAATAATTATTTATTAATTAATTATAAATAATTATGTAATAATAAATAAATAATTTTATTGTAATTCCAATACATAGAAAAGCTAGTAAAAGCTTCAATTTATCCGCAGCATATTTTTTGATGTTCATAATGTAAACCGATTCGTCGTAAAGATTAATCTAAATAGGATTTCACGTATAGCTTCCAGTCGCCGAGAAATTTGAACAATAGGTATATCGTACTCCCCCGATTATTTGTTTCTCCATGTTTTAAATTATATAACATACATGATTAAAGAAATCTGTTTTTCGTGCTTTTAGACGCAAATTTGTTAATTATCTGTGGGTTAATTATTTTGTTTTAATTTCTACTAGCTGGTTCCGGCATGCGTTGCAATGCCATATTCAAAGAATTAAATTGTTTCTCACTGCATGTCCTTTGCCGTGCGTCCCCGTTCCTCTCCGCGTCCCCTTCCCCCCCATCGTTCACCTTCCACCTTTCCCGCCTTCCCTCTCCCTCTCCCGCTCCCCGTCCCGCCAACCCCTCTCTCGCGTTCCGTATATTCAATCCCAGTACATTGAGTTTTCAAACATTTTTATTCAAATTCTCATTTTTCATAAATTACAAATATTCATTTTTGTATATAATAAGAACAAGAATTTGGTACCTAACGTAGGTACCTATTTAAAATATCTATAATTCTTGATTCGATTCATGTACGAGTAAGCACTTCAAATTAATTAATTAATTTAAAGAGTTTTGAAAATTGAATTTTGACATTATTTATTTACTGCAAAATGTCATTCTCAAATTTTTAACAGTTTCACGAGAATTTTTGTGATGATTAAAAAACTTTTCAGATGTATTGTCATATGATTGAAATAATCCAAAAACCTTCCAAAGAAGGTATTTTGAAAGTTTCAAACATTTCCTACGCTTAATATAGCTAGATACAATACACTAACTCCCAAACACATTTTGATTTTTATATATATGTAGATAGAAATACGATGAAACATAAAATTAAAAATTAAAAAATGATAAAAAAAAATCATTTTGATGGACGTAAATGCAAATTACATTTGATTTACTTTGTTGAAACAGATTTGTCCTAAGTATATAAATTATAAATTCTACTCAAACAAAAGCTTTTTAATGTTTATTTTTTTTCATTATGGTACCTCAGTAAGTAGGGAAGGATATATTTTTTAATAATTATAATTAACTCAAAGAAAAAAGTCAAAGTTGCCCCTAAAATCATGAAAATTTTATTACTTAAATTATTTAAATTTAATAATTTTAAAAAAAAAATGTATTTTGGCCGCAAATCCAAATTTTTGAGAATGAGAAAGGCCGCGTCTTAAAAGAGAAAATGTTAAGGAGAAAGTCTTTCTCCTTAACATTTTCTTTACAACTAATCAAAAAAAATATTCATGGATATTTTAAATGTATTTTTATTTTTTTTTTCTAAACAATTAAATGAGTACAGCCGCAAATTGCAATATTTACAACTAGCTTTTCCCCGCGGCTTCGCTCGCATGGTATTACGGGAAATTACTGTAGCGCTTGCACTTATCAATTATCTCCCCCCCCACCCCACCCCCATCCCCTCCCGCATTCCATATATTCATTCCTACATTCAGTTTTCAAACATCTCGCCTACCACCTAAATTTCATAATGCTATAGCTCAAAGAAAAAAAGAATTATCCAATTTTTTTCATTCGTTCGGAATTTATGCGCTTACAAACATTTCGGATGTTTATTTTTATTTAAATATTTGGAAGTTCGTTAATATAATAAAAAAATACTCTATTTATCATTCAGTCTTTATAATCGTTACGAATTATATTTTTAATATAGGAACTCTCATCTGACATTTATTCCAAGCTTGTCCAAAAAAAAACGAATTCTAATATTTGAATTTTCTGCAGTAGTAGCTGACCAGTAGACTGAGTACCTACCAGCATAGAGCCCAAAAATATATCAACATTGTTTCCATGGAAAAGATTTTTTTCTGACGTTAGCAAAAACTCGCTTTTGTTAGCGACAGAAAACGTATAACAAATATAATATATTAATATTTATAATTTCATAACGCCAGAGCTTACCATCATATACAACCTGTAGTCTGCGCATATAATTTAGCTTTATATTGGTGAAAGAATTATTAAAGTCTTTATGTGTTATGCGTGAAAAGGTCATAAACAAACTCGAGCAGTTTCGCATTTATAATATTAGTATGGAAGTATGGATTCTAGTTTCACAGTGAATTGGGGAAACACAATTATTATTAATTTTAATCATTGAAGGCAATATTAGCGACTCTTAAACGAAAATTAAAAACAGAACAATCAGAAAAAGATATGGTTGATTCTAGGATTTGAACCCTGGACCTTTTCCTTTACCCTTAAATAGTATATCTTAAGTTTGTTTCACAATTTAATTATCATAAACTGTTTGATTCTTAAATGTCATCAGTACTGCTTAAAATTATTCAAGCCCAATGAACTATGTGACTTATTTTTTAACTCTCATAATCTCATGGGAATATTTCATTTATATGAGGAAAAAAATTCTCCATTTTTTAACCTCTGATTAGCTCCCAATGAGATAGATCAAGAACTGCCAAGAACCACTGCTGCAAATGGTAAGATTCATTTTAAACATTAGCCATGCTTCTTATCAGGGTCTCAGGAGTTGATTTGCCAAATATTAAATAGGCACTGAAGAGAAAAAATATCATTTAAGTGTGTTGTAACGCGTCCGTGTACCGATGACAGATCACAATTCTAGGAATTATGTTTTCAGGTAAGTAGGTGATTTCATGCTTCCCAGAATAGGTGACACGATCAAGAAAACTAAACACAGTACGTACCCTACCCAGGCAGATTTGAAATAGCCTCACGGCTTAAAGCTTAATTTTGGAAAAAAAAATAATAATAATTAATTATAAGAATTTTTTTTAACATTACAAATGATTACATTATGCAAAGTTTTACAATTCATTATTATTCTACTACTATTTAAGTTGAGCTCCAGGAGCTCATGAGAGGAGTATTTACATGCAAAAAAATAATGTTCTAATGAAATATGTAAACAATGATCAAAGACTTATAAATATATACAAACATTATTTGGCATAGAAAAATAGTTATTGAAAGACAATAACAATATATATACATTTTTTTAATATTAAATATTACAAATTAAGTAAGGGTAAATTAAGGGTGCAATATATCATTATCCAATTTCAGGGACTTAATTTGCTTTTTGAATTGTTCTCATTTCAGCGTTTTGGTTATACTAATTTTGTTTTTGGACAATAATATATTGTACCATCTCACACCTAAATACAAATTTGAAATAGCCTCACGGCTAAAACCTTAATTTTGGATTAAAGGCTAAAAATACCCGACCATACTCTATGATCTTTTTTAAAGAAATAGCGAAATTGAATATATTTAATTGAAAAAAAATCATCATCGGACAGCCAATCCTAATTTTTATTCCAAAATGATCGGAAGACCGATTATTTATCTTTTGTGGATACGGAATCGATTCCACACGTAACCTCCTGTCAAATTTGTGTGATTGTCTATGGCTTGCAATTGCTTTTTTATGGACTGATGTCAGCTGTCGTATATCAACTACATAGTTTAAAACACGAAATGCATGATTTTATTTATTCATTTGTATACCATTGATTTGACATTTGCGAAGTTTCGTTTCAATCTAAATACGCATGAATTGCTTACTTTGCCCAAATTAAGAACCTATTTAAGGCAAAGCTATTAAGGCAGTATATACGTGCAGAATATTTGGGACAATATACATTAATTACTCCAATAACCGCTGCACTTTTAAGTATGGATTATGGGAATTACGCATTATCAGTCCGTAGAAAAAGCAATTGCAAGCCATAGACAATCATACATATTTGACAAAAGATTACGTATGGAATCGATTTCACAAAAGATACAGAATCCCGTGGCAGGAATCGCTGGTTAAAATCCTTCGGGGACGTGTTGTTACACCCTAATTATATATTTCGTGAAAATTATATAATAAATATTAAAAAGAAAAACAAAAACAATGTGAAAAAAGCATTAGGATAAGCTTAAGTTTAAATCAACCAATTTACGTTGAACACAAATTAAAAATATCTACTCGAAAACAGCAAAACTGCTGTACCTTTTGATTCAATTGATTCAATTTGATTCAATCTTTTGGTCATTGTATTCGTATTTTAGTATCAAATCCAAGATTAAGGTGATACTCAAAAGAATTAATAATCTACTCATTCATAGACGGCGCGAGTTTAATTATTTGATCCGTGCGAACTGAGAATAAATTCAATTTAACACCTCTTTGAAAAGTCTGTTAATTAAAAAAAATGTTAATCTGAAAAAGATCATTTTAAAATAGCCCATAACCCTAACCTAACGTAACCCATTTAACCAATTTTTTGTATTTACTCTTAATGACTTTTCTGAGGTGGTTCTTAGTTGGTTTTATTCTGAGTTTTCCGGTCACCAATACGTTAAAACGCTTTTTGCAAATTATACTTTAAATTATTAAGGTGAATTAATTGTATCCGCGCAATATGAATATGAATAAACAGTTTTGTACATAAATCTTTCAAAAATCTAATACAAATCTTTCAAAAAAGGTTAACAAATATAACATTGAATTAATCACTGATACAATATTGTATTTGTTAGCTTTTCTTGAAAGATTTGAGTTTTTTTATGTACAAAACTATTTAATCGTACTCATTTTACGTATGTATGGGCGTTTTTTTCGTAAAATAATCAAGCTTGCGCCATCTATGAAAGAGAAGATTATGAATTCTTTTAAGTATCACCTTAAGTAGAACGTTTGCGCGGCCCTTTTCGGCCCGTTTCATACAAATCTTAAATTTGGATTTGAGATCAAAATACCCAACCAAACTGAAAAAATATTTTTGTTATAAAAAGGAATATCAAACATGTAGTACGCATGTGAGCTACTTTATTTATTTTTGCTGTAAATTATAAGATATAGGCCATTAAAAATTTTAGTGTTTCGTGATTTTAGAGGCAACTTGGGCAATTATTTGGGAATAAATTAAAAAGAATAAAAAATAATTTTACTATATTTATCTTAGAATTATAATGAAATGTAAAAAAAAATAGATATAAAAATTATTTTGATAGGTGTAAATTTAAAATGCAAATTACCTATTTACGGCGGAACAAAAATTTGTAGTATACATTAAAATTATACCCAAAAAAATGCATTTTATTCTTTATGTGATTTTTCATTGTATCTATTTGTATAATAAAATAATAAAATTATTTTTTTAATTGTTTTTCATTTACTCACAAATAATTGCCCAATTTGCCTCTAAAACCATGAAACACCACATCCGTACTAGATATTCGATATACCTTTCTATTACTAAAAGAATTTTTCAGTTTGGTTGGGTATTTTGATCTCAAATCCTCAAATTTAAGATTTGTATGAAACTGGCCGAAATGGGCCACACAAACTTTCCTCTTAAGTTTTGCATGAAAAGGGTCGCGAGAATGCATTTTTTTTTCTTTTGTTTTAAGGGTTTAATGTGGCTTAGATTGTCTGGACTTTGGCCGAAAAATATCTAAATATTTGTGAGTGAGGCACTCGCTTATAATATATCATCTCCCTTTCACATGAACTCGTGACGTTAGACCTCTCGGCCACAAGCCTGTCTCTTAGTTATGATCTATAACCACATTGCCCACGCCGAGTTGTTGAAACATTGCGTTGCCAGGATATTAGCGAGAAGGTTACCCATCCATTGCCTTTTCGCCTCTGCACATCCCACGCTACGAAAGTACAATGTAATTAGTCTATAATGTATAAACTATGATTTACTTTCCAAGGAAAACATAATACAGAATTATCAAACAGTATTAATAGCCTTCCGTCTGCGTATGTCTGTCTGACGCAACGCCTTACGCTCCGCGCCTCAAATAACAACTGTGTAATTTGCGTGAAATTTGTAACGTGGAATTTCAAACGAAGATACCGTTGTAATTCGGTTTTAAATTCAAAAATTCGTCACAAGATGTCGCCACTTCCGTCAACAGGTTGGACGTGACCCAGGCAAGTATAAGTACTACTAGCAGTATCCCTCCGAATATGGAAAGATTGGCGATAAATCTCAGTTGTGTCAAGCGGCTAAATATTACATGTGACGTCATTGCCTATCTCGGTTACTTTGTCCCGGTGACTATCACTGGATGACAGCGGATCCGAGGTACAGGCTATTTTTGGAACCAGTTCCTATTGGATTTAAAAAATTCTCACAAACACTGACTGGGCGAAGCCAAACCAAAAGCCGCCCTAGCAGCAAAAATCTGCGGAGCTGGTTATTAACTTCAATAATGTGGGCGTATTTAGCAGTAAGCAAGAAAAAACTTTAGAAATAAAATAAAATTAATACCGCACAAGAGTCATAACTGCCCGCAGCTTATGGGAGTAAGGCATCCCAAATTGCATCCATTCTCCACTTCCTTCAGCATCACAAAATACTCCAAATGGTGATGCCATAGTCCCATACCTCCAGACAGTTGGCAATCTTGTGCGGAATTCACAAAAAATACTATCAAAAGGTTTTTGACTTGCCCTAGCGTTGAAATTCCCACCCTGGGATTAAATTTTGTGTAATAAATTCTGGAAAAAATAATCACAATAACTTGTGAAAAAGACTTCTACGTTCTAGAAGTTCTGAAAAAATATTTTATAGTATTGCCATTGCAAACAGCTGTGTTGATCGGTGATTGGTAAATAAAGAAAAGTGTTCTTTTTTTACACAATAATTAGGTACCTACTTAAAACATAATATCCAAATAAACGTATTGATCACATTTAAGTTAATATCGGTACCTAACCTAACCTAGGTACCTACCTAAGGTTGGATTAGTTAATAATAATGGGGAAATTATCTTCCTTTGTGAATGGAAAATAGAATAAAACAGTTTATCCAACAACCGTGGGTGTCGGCAATATAATATCTATTTAAAGGTCTGATCAAATAGCTATTCAATTCTCATGGCCGTAATACAAATGTCAAACAAAAGGTGAGCAAACGACAAAAAACTGTCAAGTTTCCAAGAAGATTCCAACAGAACTAACCACACGCAAAACTAGAAACAATATTTGACAAACGAAACGTAAAAAAGGGAATTCATTTTAGAATCAATAACAAGAAACTAGTGTGGTGAGATATTTTCGACGAACGGTGGGCAAACTCTTCATTTATGTAAGTACAGAGTGGAGTTCTTACCTGTCGGACAGCCTCGAGTTCGCGTCCGCTGCAGTAATACAAAATGTCGTTCGTTTATATCGAAGATATTCGCAAAAACCTTACAATATGCCACTACTCGAATCACGCACAAGTAACATCCTCACACGCACGTAAACTTTTTGTCGACTTTCGGTAAACAATACTGGCACCTTTCACTTTGCAAAACTGTCGACTATATTGACAGCTGCGCAGACACTAGCTCCCGCCACTCGCGTTGTATACACACTGAGTGACTGAGGTTGAATTAGACATGGTGACGCACCTGTCCCGGTTACTTGGAAGCGGTTCCATTGGTGTCACTGGAACCGTCAATATTATGCGCCTGTGAACCAGTTCCCTTTGAAATATTTATAGAAAATAAGAAATATTGGAAAACTTGTGAAAACACCACAAAACATTTAAAAAATATTGAGGAACCGGTTCATTTTCACCCCAAAGGCACCCCAGATACACGATGATATACTGGTTCCCTTTTCTAAAAATTCATGTTGCCACTCCCCGCCCAAGATGGGAAAGTTTTCTGTTCCCAAAAATTCTCTAGCAACCTCTCTTCTCTAAGTCTTCCAGTTCAAAATTAATTAGAAAGGAACGCTCAGATGGTTTGGGCATGTAGAGCGAATGAACGAGGAAAGGAGTATTCGTCTTAAATGTGTATGGACGCCCGGGGAAAACATGGCAAGATCAAGTGAATCAGATGAGTCAGGCCATGTCAAGAGTCAGAATAATAGAAGAGTATGTGTGAGACTATGTATTTATTGTTATCAAGTTTATTTTGTAGAACTCCATTTTAATTTTTTTATTTCTTTTATATATTTAATAATATTATTATTCAATTTATAAAAACAGTTTATTTATAAACAAGTTCTGCTAGGTAATTATTTATGTGAGACTATGTATGAATGTGAATGAGGCAAAGAGTGTGCGCCAAGACTGAGTTTTTTTAGCAATCCGTCCTCTCCACCTATTCCTGCGTGAAAGTTAGTTTGTTGGTCTGTTACTTCATCCCGGTGATTTTGTTGTCACTGGAACCGTCTATATCTTTGTAACCGGTTTCTTTTGGAATTTTTTCACAAATAAAAAAAACGATATCAGGTAACTGGAACCGCAGTGACCGCCCATTTCAGATATCAACCCTCCGGCGCTGAATGGCTGTGACCTGTGATGGTCCTACGAGTATATTTATGGTCCTACGCCAACCTGTGCCGTGCACGGTGCCGGATTAGACGTAAGGGGGAGAAAAATATTCGCTTTGGGGCCACTTCTAAGAAGTCCCGAGAGATGGACCTTCTCAAATATTCATGAAAACTCGTCATTTGACACGAAAAATGACAAAACGTGCCGTTTCCTCCCGGTGGAAATATTTCATTTTCATTAGCATTCAGTTATTTAAAATAGAGAAGTCAGTACATACAGACGGAGACTTGAACCGTTTCGATATATTATTTGTAAAATAAAAGTACCAATAACAATATTTTAGTGAATTTAGGAAGGATCTACATCGCTTATAAATGAAAATTTCTGTTTCTCAGTTAAATAGCCATCAATTGAATTTCTGCTCGCTTTGATCAGAATATTCATCGATTTCTGTTCTGTCTTGATTCAAATAAATGAGTTTTGCGACAATTTTTAAATATTTAATATTCTTTATATGATTTCACTTTAAGTATAGTAAAATTTCAGCTTTTTATGCGTTTACGTTTATACGTTAAACGTTTCATGTAGGTACTTAAAATACGTAGGTTAGCTACTTTGGATACGTTGAAAGAGGGAGGTAGGAAAGTGTCTGGCTATTTAGATCTGGTCACGAAACACTGCCAAAGCCATTTCAAGCAATGTTTCGATTCTAAGTGGTAGTCTCTCATCAGATTAACACTGACAATATCAACCACTCCGGAACGTGCCGCAAATATACTATGTACATATTATTTTAATTAAGAAATTGTGAAATACCACAAATTAATCGAATACAATTTACTTGCGCACGCCAGAACAGAATTTTTCGCTCGTAGCTGGAGCATAGCGAGTAACGATTGAGCGTTGCTCGAGAATAGCTACCTGTCTCTTGCGACCTCCGACATGAACATTTGCTTGAACATTCGATTTAACATTACTAAAAACTTTGTCAATGAGGGCGTGGCTTTGAACAATAAGGAACTCCAGTGAAAAATATTATGGCTTTAAAAAAATAATTTCATATAGACCAATAAACGCTGATTCTGAATATTTCAGTTGTATTAAATAATATTTAACGTAGAGTTTTAAAAACAATATAAAAATGTCCATTTCAAAACAGTTCATTAAAACACCCTGTCAAGTTGGTATTATTGAATTTGTCAGGCGTGACGTCACCGCGTCCGTAAAACGCTCCAAAGCTGAAATTCAAAATGGCCGTCGATGATCAGCTGATTCCAGTTCCCTACAAAATTCATATTTCGGTTGGTCATGATGACGTCACACTAGATTCGGTGGTTTTCGGGGATCTTGAAAAATTATAACTTTGACATTTATTTTAACTATTAAAACTAAGTATAAAAATAAAAATGCAGTTATTTAAGTTAGAAGGTCATTATTCATAAAAAAAAATAAAAAAAATTGGATTGGAGTTCTCTATTCTTGTTCGCAGATGCAATATTCATGCTTTCCGGTCGGTAGTAAACATTCTCTTCGCGGGTGAAACGAGAAGGCAGGCGGGGGAAATCAGTTCATCCTTTACAGCAGCTGCGCGAAGCGATCAGTCACGGAGAATAAATCGAACGAAAGTTTTTGGGGTAATATCAACTGCGCGAGCCTAATAATGATCAATTTAATAAAATACTGTGTGGTAATGGATGAATATTTCTATCGTGAACTCACCTGTAAATTTTTTAATTTTTTTTACATTTTATTTTTTATTTATTAGTGATAATATAATACGTAACATTTATAATACATTACACCCAATGAGTTTAATAAAACTCATTTCGGGAAGGACAACATTATACAACTAAAAACAAATTTAAGAAAAGCTGAAAGAAAACCAAAAGAAAATTAATTTTACACAAGAACACGAATTTAAATGGGAGTTAAATGAACAGTACATAGATTTTTAAACGGACCAGACACACTTGATACAGTTAGTTACTTATTCGGAGAATATACAAGAGTTACAAAGAAAGACAGCTAAATTTTTCACCGGTTAATAAATTCCACATTAACTTCACACAGGAGGCCCTGAGGAAAATAATTTCCCTCTGGGCCTATGTCATCTTTGAAGATGCTATGTGGAGGGTGTTTTTGAGGAGAGGAAGGAGTGAACATGGGTCTTGAAGAGACCCATGATGTAGGAGGGAGGAAACACAGAGGTCGGCAAATCGTTCCATTGCAAAGCTGTTGAACTCAAGCTCACCCCTCCCTCGTAGCCACCTCCCCTCCTCGCCACCACCTAAGATGATGTTCTCTCTCCCTCTACTAATTTTCTTTTAAATACCATGTAATATCTTAATTATGTTCAATATATTTTTATTCATCCCTGATGAAAGTTCAGGTCGAACCGAAACCGGTTGGATAAAGAAATAATAAAGCGGAACTAAAACAAAGTTATAGATATTATTGTGTTCATTATAATTATGTATTCCCACAAAATGTTTGCTACTTTAATATGTTTTGAAAATTTGATAAACAATCATTTTCGGTACATTATTGGTTGTTTAACAATAAAGAACTCCAGTGAAAAATATTATGGCTTTAAAAAAATATGTTCATATAGACCAATATACGCCGATTCTGAATATATAAGTTTTATTTAATAATATTAAACGTAGAGTTTTAAAAAAAAATTGTTAAAAAGTCTATTTTAAAACGTGTCATACAAATACCCTGTCAAGTAGGTATTATTGGAAAGTTAATGGTGACGTCACCGCGCCATAATTCTCCAGTCACGTGGTCACATTGTATAGAAATTTTGACAGGCTAGTAAACATTCCGTGTTATTGGTTTATAGAGATTTAGACATATAATGGTTGTTGTTTTTATTGAAACATTATTTAGGCCTAAATAATTCAGTATCAAAAATAGAGTACCTCTATAAGTTTATCTATATTATTTAAAATATTCAAAAACTTTAACTGTCTAAAAACATCCTGTAACGTCTGTCGCAGTGCTCCAATTCTGATTTTCAAAATGGCCGGCGACGAACAGCTGATTTCAGTTGCCTACAAAAAATGCTTCGGTTTCCATAATATTGATTTCGATTCGTAAAGCTAAAAAAATTACAAAATTTCAAACAATTTTTATACCACTCTCCCTTAATAATATTGAAATATATAATAATGTAATATAATAAAGAAATAATTACACCTTACCACTGGAGCGATTATGGTCGTAAAAAGGACCACTTTTATTTTTCTGCGATTGATAAGGTCCCAAATTAGACCACATTTTTCTACCATTCATAAAACATTTATTGTAATAAGGAACTCCAGTGAAAAATATTATGGCTTCAAAAAAATATGTTCATATAGACCAATAAACGCTGATTCTGAATATATAATATTTGAATATATAAATTCTGAATATTTGACGGCCTCCGTGGTCCCGAGGTAAGACTCTGGACTCACAATCCGAAGGTCGCGGGTTCGAACCCGGCGTGCGCAAATAAATTTTATTTGATATTTGTGTTATTTCACAATTTATTCATTTAAAATAATATGTAGTATATTTGCGGCACGTTCCAGAGTGGAAGATACTATCAGTATCGCCCTGGTGTAAGACCACCATTCAGAATTGAAACGTTGCTTGAAAATGGCTTTAGCCGTGTTTAGTGACCAGATCTGAATAGCCAGGTACTTCCCCACCTTCCTCTTCCCTATCTCCTTCCCCTCCCCACTACCTTCAGCCTCACAACATACCCCGATTGGGGATGCCATAGTCTCACTGGCTCCAGACGGGAGCAGTTGGGACTCTTGTGCGGTATTAACTATAAAAAAAAAAATTAAAAAAAAATATAAGTTTTATTAAATAATATTAAACGTAGAGTTTTTAAAAACATATTAAAAAGTCCATTTTAAAACGTGTCATTAAAACACCCTGTCAAGTTGGTATTGCTGGATTTTGGCGGCGTGACGTCACCGCGCCGCGTCACCTGGGTCAAAGTTGTATAGAAATGTAAGACGCAAGCCGTTCGACATTCCGTGTTATTGGTATAAACCTCTATAAAGAGATTTGGACATATAATAGTTTTTGTTTTTATTGAAACATTATTTAGGCCTAAATAATTCAGTATCAAAAATAAAGTATCTCTATTAGTTTATCTATTTTATTTAAAATATTCAAAAACTGTACAAAAAACGACCAGAATGCCCAGTAAAACGCTCCAATGCTGAAATTCAAAATGGCGGGAGTCGAACAGCTGATTCCAGTTCCATACAAAATTCATACTTCGGTTGGTGATGATGACGTCACACTAGATTCGGTGGTTTTCGGGGATCTTGAAAAATTAAAACTTTAACATTTATTTTAACTATTAAAACTAACTATAAAAATAAAAATGCAGTTATTTAAGTTAGAAGGTTCATAAAAAAAATTTAAAAAATTGGACTGAAGTTCTCTATTATTTAAAACATTTCCATGGCCAGCCAATTGTTTTAAAACGAAGCTATTGAAATGTTTTATCTATTATGACTATATATGTCGCAAATCCGAACTTCGAAGACTATTTTAGAACGCTGTTAAAAATAAATTTTAAAATATTTTTTTCACGCAGAATTTCTAATCAGCTGTTTACGGTTAAAATTAAGTCCTTTTTCCATAGATGTGCACCTTTCATTGTAAAGTACAACATACATAAATCGAACATATTCTATGTTGACTTGAATAAGTACCAAAAAAGTAACAAACACGCAGGATTCGCGAGGTTATAAACTTTACGATTTTTTTTTTACAAATCCTACAAATATGAGATATCTGTAAAATACAGGTAAATTCATTGGCTATATAGCACTATAATAAGTTTTTAAGTCTCCATGTTAAAATTTGAAGGTATGATTTTTTTTAATGTTGTCGAAAAAATTTTAAAATGATCTTTCGGAAATTTCGAGCAATCGAGGCATATTTATTTATTTTGCGTGGTCGCTCCTAAATAACGTTTTACTTATTGAATAGTTTCATAGCTTCTTCCATACAAAATGACAACATCTGTTGAAAATAATTAAAACTTTTGGCCAGATGACGTCACACTAGATACGGTGGTTTTTGGGGGATCTTGAAAAATTAAAATTTTGACATTTATTTTAACTATTAAAACTAACCATAAAAATAAAAATGCAGTTATTTAAGTTAGAAGGTCATTATTCATTTAAAAAAAAATTGGGCTGGAGTTCCTTATTAAACTCAGTTCCTCAACATCGGTTCGATGAGACAAAATAAATTGCTCAATCCAAATCGGTATTCTATTCTTAATTCCTGATAAATAAATACCTAATAATATTTCGAGGTAGTACTGTATAACTAGAAATCTGCGTTTTCTTCCTGATACTTACATGTAATAACTACCATCTTTTTGCTAACATCATAAGAATCTCTTCCACATCAACATACTACATGAACTTGACATTTACATGATTATTTACGTGGATGAAATTCTTAAATGGTGCATTTAGGTAGTGTTATAATCGATATTAGTCGGAAATAAATACCTATTCAAATATCTATGAAGTCTGTGTTTTCTCCCATCTTTTCCTCATCAGAACTCATCTTGACATTTACGATTTACGTAAGCGTCAAACGCCAAGTGTTCAGTGCGTGGATACGTCTTTACAACAGACCGCTAGACAAAATGTGTGTCGCCACGCCTACTTTGCCCCAATGTTTGAACCATGCTTCAACAACCGGAGGAGACGAAAACAAAAAATGTTTATAGTAATGTTCAAGCAAATGTTCAAGTTCACGATCGGAGGAGACACGCTTTAGGTTGTGTTGTTCTGAATCGGTACTAAGATGAGTTCTTATATTACGATCTGGCATGGAACCCATTTTTATACATTTCATTATTGAGGCAATAAAGAAAGTAAATGATTAACATTTTGTTCCAATTTTTGTAGTGCTTGGTAAAATATTTCTCTTCTGTTACTACTACGGCAATAAAAACAGTTCCACGACAACTCAATCAACGTAAAACTTCTTTGAAGTCATTAAAAGCTATGAAAAAAAATTGCCCATAACCTAACCTAACCAACTTTTTATATATTTTTTTCATAAGTTTTCAAAGGAGGTGTTGAGTTGTGTTGATAATGAGTTGTCCGATCACCAATAAAAACATAAGCCTAGAAAGTGGATGCGTAACATTTAGCCCCGATTTGAAAAAAAATGTAGTGCTTGCTTTGTAAAATATCTTCCTTCTGTTGGCATAACTTTTTTCCATTTCCGCGGGAATTAATATTGCTCCTTCGAACTTCTCAATAGTTGGCTTGGCTTGTTGTGTGCTGCTTTAAGTTTAATTATCTAATAATATAATGTTCAAAATGGCTCCTGAAGACCTGGATGTGAAAGGATTTTTCACAAAGAAGGAATGGAGCGTTATGGATGAGGAGATTCGCCACGGAGTCAAGTGTATGTACGTTATGTACAAACACGGTAAGATTATTTTCCCTTCCCATGTCCTATTTCATCAATCTATATTAAAAAAATAATGTTCATCTTTGACTTTGTCCACAGGGAAGATAGAAAAACCGGATTTTCTCACTCGGTATGAGTTGTTCAGGGCAGAATTAGAATCTAAGGGCAAAACGCAAGGTATATAAAACTATGATCAGTTATATTACTATTAGATTCACATACATATACTTATGTACTAAAATATTCCTTTTCTTGGCTTTTATAGACAAGACTCCGGCATTCAGGCTGCAACAACAGAAAGTCCGAATGCGCAAGAGACTTAAGAACAAGAAGGTGTGTGTTGTGTTAATATTCCTTTATCACTTGTGGTGTTAGTATATCTACGGTGGTATTATTATGTGTGAATAACGTGTCATGTGTGTTGGTTGGATTGCAGGTTGTTGCAGACGGTGTTGCAGTGGAGCAATGCTTAAAGGGCTTCAGCCAACTCGAAATAGACGAGTAAGTATGGGGAGGCAAAGTGCATCTATTTGTTGTTGCTCTGTTTGTTGTGTTGTGCTTGATGCTTGTGTTATGCCTGTAGATCCGCTCGGAAGAAGAAGGTAATGGATGAGCTGGTGCGTGCTAAGGAGGAGGAGATAGACACGGCCCCTGACAGCGAGCCTGGTGAGTACAGCCTGGTGAGATGGAATATACTTAATGTGATGCGTTGTGTTGGTGGGCTTCATGAACATGAACACATGCTTGCTTCCAGTGTACATCAAAAAGAGGCGGCTCCGAAGACTGAAGAGAGTGAACTACATGGAACTGGAGGAGCAAGAAGATGATGCGTACACCTGTAAGTGTAGTTAAGCGTGTGTTTTTTTTTTTTTTTTTCAAGGTTTAATTTATTTATTATAAATACAAAGTAATACAATATGACATAAAATATTATACAGAAAAAAGAAAAGTCCCAATAAACTACTTTTTAGCAGTTTGTCGATGGGTACTTTTACTTTGTTGTATTTGTGAGTTGTGGTGGAGTATTTTGCCTACAGGGATGTGTGTTTCCAGGGTGTGATGAGTGCGACAGACGCTTTCGGACATTTTGCCCGGTGCACGGACCATTGCTGGTGATACCGGACGACAAGACAGGAGAAAGAGAGCTCGGCTGCCCCCCCCATGTAGCGCTGCGTCCCTCGGGCATCCCGGGGGCAGGGCGCGGCGCATGGGCGGCGGAGCCTCTGCCCAGGGGCCTGCGCTTCGGGCCCTACCGCGGCCAAGTCTCCAGGAGGCCCGATCCCAGCAGCCAATACGTGTGGCAGGTACTACTACTACTTCTCACTCGCTTCAATTCTCGCTTCTCATTACTCAATCAATCATACTACTCAGGTCCGCAAACCTAACGGAGGAAGACTCTACGTTGACGGAGAGATGCTCAACAGTGCCAACTGGCTGCGCTTCGTCAACTGCTCCCGCAACCCCCGTGAACAGAACCTGCAGGCCTTCCAGTACAAAGGCCAAATTTTCTACAGGTCAGTGCAGCATACATACCCTCACTATAAATACTACACTACTCTCATAGCGTACATTCTATTTGTATCTGTCCTGTGTGTGCTTTCAGGACGGTGCAGGACATCTATGCCGACACAGAGCTGCTGGTATGGTACGGGCCGGAATACGCCAAGCAGCTGAACATTGATCCCAAGCAATACCATGCACCACTCCGTGCCCGCCCGCGTACCCATACTCCGCTCCAAGGTAGATACATATTATTATATACCACTGCAATATCTGACTGTCAGCACATCTATCTATGTGGCCGAGTGAGAGGTAATGTGGTCTGTTGGCAAGTGCCCTAAGACTCTATTATGCATTTACTAAACACATCTAAATTTAAATACCTTTGTGCATATTCTTGCACTGCGGTGGGAATACAACCTCCTATTCCTGCAAAGTCTGGCGTGTAGGTCATTGTAACACCATTGCAGGCCGCCTAAATACTTTTATAAATAGTTTAAGCATCAAACTACAGAAATGCTCAGAAAATGATGAATTATCAATTTTCATTGGTGCCCAACAGTTGATCGGCCGACAATAATAATAAGCTGGTATGAATATTAAACGAATTTATATAGTGTCAATTTTTTTGTACTTATACGCTGGTATACACAGTACAGACAAGTAGATTTTTCCTTGATGCATTTGAATGAAAATATGTTTTATAATTTCTTATTCGGCGGTACATCCTCTCTACTCATCCCTTCGGAGTCACTAAGTAATATTTTGTGAAATTAGGTACACCGTATTTTCCCTAACTCGACTGCTAATTGTATATAGGTATGCTCGGGGGCCAATTATCGGCGGATCTACTGTCATGGAACCATTTTCTTTGAAACTAATTGACTAATTCTGCTTTACTATGGAGTAGTGATGTAACGGATATTCGCATATTTTTGCATTTTTGCAATTGCATTCGCAAACTTTGAGCGAATATTTTGCAAATATGAACATCAGAAAAAAACATTATATTAGGTTAATAAAAAATCCATTCATTTCTTATTTTTTCTCATTGAACACTTCTGCTTTCAACACTATCATTTTCCTTTCAAATTCTTCCGTAATCCCATGACAAGTTAAACTCAGCAGTGAAATTCCGGAACAATTATCAGACCAGATATCGCTAGTAAATGACAATTTGTCGAAGGATTTCAGCAATTTGAATATTTTCTGACTTTGTCATATAATTTATCGCACATAAATTAAGTGAAATACTGACGAGATTTTAAATTGTAGGATGGACACAAATGCTTCATAAGTCTTACGAAGCCAACATTTTCCACCAAACTAAATGACAAGTCTTCCGAGGCAACTATTTCACTTGTTGAATTATGAACTGCCAATGACTTCATAGCTTTATTGTCCCACTGTTTCATTTTATCGACACATTCTTGAAGCGATATCTGTTTCATATCTGATTTGGTAATTTGATGGGAAGATGATGCCAGTTCAAGTGTTTTAGATTTTTTTTTTTACATTAACTCCACACAGGAGGCCCTGAGGAAAATAATTTCCCTCAAGGCCTATTTCATCTGGGATGCTGTGTGGAGGGTCTTTTTGAGGAGAGGAAGGAATGAACATTGGTCTTGAAGAGACCCATGTTGTAGGAGGGAGGAAACACAGATGCCGGCAGATCGTTCCATAGCCAAGCTGTTGAACTCAAGAACGAGTCGAAAAAACGACCCGTTCTCATGTGACAAATGTCAACCGTGTACATATGTTGGGCGCGCGTTTGGCGTGTCTCCCGACTATGCACCGGTGCCGAAGGGATCAATGACGCTAGTTCCTCAGAGCATCTTCCATTGAAATACCGGTAGAACATGGATAGCATTCCCACCCGACGCCTGTGCTCTAAAGATTGCAATCCGTTCGTTAAGATGGGAGAATCTATCAAACGGACCGCCCGTTTCTGCACAGAGTCGAGGGTATTTTTCAAGTATTTTGGAGCTCCAGACCAGAGGTGGCTGCCAAATTCAACCGTGGGGCGCACTATGCATCCTGTTTTCGTTTTTCACACTTCTAATTCGGAAAACTATGTTATATGCATTGCCTTCAAATGATTTTTCATAGCCGTTGTAATTCTTCCTTTTCTAGAATACTCCTTGTTACACAGCTTGCATTTAGCTAGTTCAGCGTCGCAAAGTGTAAAGTCCAAATTTCACAAGAATTTGATTTACTCATGTTAATCACTAATCACACACTAACCTTAAAATTAACTTGTTTTGGTTTACGAGCAGACGACAAATGAAATAAAACAAAATTGGCTTTTTTCGGATCCACTGGGAAATTCTCGGAACAAGATGCAAACGGAACGCGCCTCGCGCGAACGTGAGCCGCTAAGCCATACATAATTGGCGCCAAATTAAAAAAACCTCAATATTCATATTCGTATTCACATTCGCATTCGTTTTCGTGAATGTCGGTAGCAGATATTAGCATTCGCATTTGCAAATACTTAAAAAATGACATTCGTTACATCACTACTATGGAGTTCAATATTATCAACTAAGCCATACATTATTAGAATATTTAAAATAAAGCCATAAATATCAATCAATCAATTGCACCTTTATCAAATTATTAATTATCGCAAAACATGAAATATGTGAATAATAAAGGTAGCTAAATAAGAACACATTTAACAACAATCCTCTCGTATTAACTAACTTATTATAACTAACTCACATTTTACTTATATTTCTATTTAAATCTTGGTGCCCTAGCAATAATAATATATTAATGATTAAATTAAAATCGATGGTCTCTTCATGTTCACAATAAAAACAAAATTTAATACTTATGTATGCAAAGATTACCTAAGTACTTACCTTTTTATCCTCTCTCTCTTTTGTATTAATATTATCTTGTACTTTTTGTACCATAATTTGTACTATTTTTTACTATCACACTATACACTTGTTGAACTCATCTGTATAACTTTTCAAGATATTACAACTCATGTATTTTTTATTTATTTTTTTCTATGTGTAGGTACTATTTATCGCTGCGTTAATTTTGCTGAATTCTTGAAAAACTTGCTTTCGAACAATTTATTCATGATCAAGTTAATAATAAAATCAACATAGTAAATACCTACACGTTCCTCAATAACTACTTTTAAAGAATCTTAAGCACTCTTCTGTTTTACCATTATTACACTATGTAACTTTTTAACTCCTTTGTACAATTTTAACGATAACGAAACTACATACCTATGTTCATATTATACCTGTTTGTATCCTTAAATTACAGTTTATAATGTTATATACTTGCTTACAATTATACTCCTGAATAACATGTGTAACTTTAATAATGTGATTCTGTAAAAGCCCTCAAGGCGTGTATGAATAAATAAAAAAATAATAATTTGCGCCAAATTAAAAAAACCTCAATATTCGTATTCGCATATGTTGGTAGCAGATATTCGCATTCGCGAATTTCGGTAGCAGATATTCGCGTTCGCATTCGCGAATGTCGGTAGCAGATATTAGCATTCGTATTTGCAAATACTTAAAAAATGACATTTGTTACATCACTACTATGGAGTTCAATATTATCAACTACTTTTTGGTTGTAAATTGATATCAAACTAGATACTTTTACTTTGCACTATGACAAACATTTGCGGTTCACCTAACGATTTACATATCTTATTATAATTTATATTTATCTCAATTTGGGAGGCGGGAATGGGTACCGCCGCCCTGGGAACCTTTATTGGATAACCAACACCTCTGCCATAGGTCACCCCAAGTGGTTCGCTACGTTTGGTGATTTAGCAGGGGTGGCCGGGTTCATGGGGTGAGGTTTGTCTAGGTCTTGGAGGTGGATGACCGGGACACACTGAATCCCAGATTCTTACCCACCCCTTAAACCCTTTTTCTTCCCAGAACTCTCCTCTCCCTTTCCTTAAAAAACCCTCCACACAGCATCCCCAAAGATGAGGCTCTGAGGGAAATTATTTCCCTCAGGGCCTCCTGTGTGGAGCTCATGTAAAAAAATAGATATATAGAATTTTCGCATAAGGAAATTTTTCAGCACTTTTCCTGGCTTCGGAATGCGCCGGCCTTTCATATTCAGATTTACAAAATAATACTATGACATGTTTTCGCACAAATTTCGGAATTTTTTTTAATAATATTTTTTGTCTATGAATTTTTTCTGAGTACTTTTTTGGCAAAAATTTCGAATAATTTGATTTTTTAGAATTCTATGAATTTATTAAAATCTTCTCGTGTGGATGAATTACGTAACTTTGTTTAATTTTTTGCAGTTCTAAAGTAAAATTTTGATAAATACGCCCCTATATCAAATAAAATAAATCAAGCGAAAATGTAAGAACTGCTCTGGAAAACTTGGAAATATAAGGGAATTTTGAAATCTGTTTTCTGTGGCCGCCCCGTACTTGGAGCAATCGGATGAGCGGTGAAGTATGTTGATGAGAGTCGGAAAGGCCGATTAGGACATTGAAAGAAGGGTAAATGCAGGAAACTTTATTAATGGAGTAATGGGTTAAAGTTGTCAAAAAAAGCGAGGCTAACAGTTCATAATGGGGTGCTTATCCCAACACTGATGTATGGCGGTGGCGCATGAAACTGGCGAAGGAAGGATAAAAGTAGACTGGAATGTTGTAGAAATGAATTCCTTGGATGAAAACATTATCTTTTTAGGGATGTGGAGAATCAGTTAATTAAGCGAGCAATCTCTCTGCAGGCAATTTGCAGCGTGAGGAGGAGCGGGCGGCTGGGGGAGCCTCCAGGGGAATGGAGCCGCAGCCCTCCACAAGTAAGGGGAACAACTTCACTGGTCCCCTTCCTGAGAAGAAACGTTTTGTCTATGAACAATGCCAATACTCGTCGAATCGTTCAATTGATTTAAGTAGGCATACACTTATTCACACGGGAGAAAAACCTTTCTCTTATGATATTTGTGAGTATACCTGCACACAAGCAGGACATTTACAAACACATAAACTTACTCACACGGGAGAGAAACCTTTCTCGTGTGATGTTTGTGAGTACACCTGCACGCAAGCAGGAAATTTAAAAAGTCATAAACTTACTCACACGGGAGAGAAACCTTTCTCGTGTGATGTTTGTGAGTACACCTGCACGCAAGCAGGAAATTTAAAAAGTCATAAACTTACTCACACGGGAGAGAAACTTTTCTCGTGTGATGTTTGTGAGTACACCTGCACGGAAGCAGGAAATTTAAAAAAACATAAACTTATTCACACGGGAGAAAAACCTTTCTCGTGTGATGTTTGTGAGTACACCTGCACGACTGCAGGAAGTTTAAAAAAACATAAACTTATTCACACGGGGGAGAAACCTTTCTCGTGTGATGTTTGTGAGTTCACCTGCACGCAAGCAGGAAATTTAAAAAGTCATAAACTTACTCACACGGGAGAGAAACCTTTCTCGTGTGATGTTTGTGAGTACACCTGCACGCAAGCAGGAAATTTAAAAAGTCATAAACTTACTCACACGGGAGAGAAACCTTTCTCGTGTGATGTTTGTGAGTACACCTGCACGACTGCAGGAAGTTTAAAAAAACATAAACTTATTCACACGGGGGAGAAACCTTTCTCGTGTGATGTTTGTGAGTACACCTGCACGACTGCAGGAAGTTTAAAAAAACATAAACTTATTCACACGGGGGAGAAACCTTTCTCGTGTGATGTTTGTGAGTTCACCTGCACGCAAGCAGGAAATTTAAAAAGTCATAAACTTACTCACACGGGAGAGAAACCTTTCTCGTGTGATGTTTGTGAGTACACCTGCACGCAAGCAGGAAATTTAAAAAGTCATAAACTTACTCACACGGGAGAGAAACCTTTCTCGTGTGATGTTTGTGAGTACACCTGCACTACTGCAGGAAGTTTAAAAAAACATAAACTTATTCACACGGGGGAGAAACCTTTCTCGTGTGATGTTTGTGAGTACACCTGCACGACTGCAGGAAATTTAAAAAGACATAAACTTACTCACAATAAGTAATTATAAAAAAAACATTTGTATTAACATGAACATATATTTTAAGAATGGAATGACGTACCAAAAAGTATTCACAATTAAGTTTAAACTCACATTAACATTTCTTCCATAACTCGCCACCACGACTTTCTTAAAATCAAAGTAAATTGATGTTTAACTATAATACAGTTTGCCATGTATATAAAGGTGAACTATTAATTTGTTCAAAATATCAACAATCATTTCTGTCCCAGTTGCAACCGTTATCTTTTTCTATTTTTCTGTGTCTTGTTCTCTTTCATATTTTCGTTTAGATTATTAGTGTTATCTTCTTCTTCGATAATCATTTCTTTGTTCATTATTGTAATATAATATTCAAATAATCATTCACCTTATTATTTTTCTTATCTATTATCTGATTCATGTATTTGGTTATCTTGATTGCCCCCGAATTCTTCATGGCGTTCCTTTCTGATTGATCCGATGGTCCTGCTAAGTGCTTCTAAACCTCTGGGGAGCGTGGATGCCCCCATTCATACATATATCAGGAGAGGTGTGAAGAGACATGACTAACCTTGCACAGGTTAGAGTGTTCAGCCGCTTCCCCTGGATGGGAGTATCGACACTCAATATCTCAGTTTTGTTGATTAAGTTATAAGTTTATATCTGATACCGCCTTATCTTTGGGTTATTATTCAAAAAGTAGCTAAACAAAACATTGGGTTTTTACCACTGACTAGCGATGGCGTAACTTGTGTGGGAGAGACGAAAATACCCGAACACATCCGTCAGTTTCGTCTCATCTTGAAAAACTAAATGCGATAATGCAGGAACATACTTGATGTATACGAACGTATCACAAATGTTTTGTGGGTTTCGGGTATAGTTATTCTTTTACCTGAACGTACGGGATGCGGCCTGTTGCGTTCGGGCGATAATATAGCGGCCGCATCACGTACCTTCGTATGGGTAAGGCGCTTAATACACAATTATTTCTTACAACGCACACCAAGTATTACCTGTAGGTAAGTACCAATTAAATCTCAGATTTATTATGGAATGATTGTTCAAAGTATAAATACCTATATGTTTTGTCTGACCAAAACAGGACTTTCTACCGAAACTGAAACCGAATTTTCGGTATGTCTCAGTTTTGGCCGAAACCAAAACTGCTTTAGACATGTTAAAAATCTATTGTTTACTGAAATTTGGCTTATTTTTTAGACTTTTACAGACAGTTAACACGTGTTACCGAGATCAACAATCGGTATTTTTTTAATTGCATAACGTCACCAGCGCCATCCACTGGAGACAATGGTTTTTTAGCCGAGTTTCGGTACCTTGGACCTCTGAAAAAGTGGCCGTATAATCTGGTGGATTTCCTGATTAAAATACATAGGTTTATATAATTAAATATTTCAACGGGGGTCATCAGATATAATATTTCAACTTCCTGTTCTTCACTATTTTCATTGTTTTTATAATACCAAAGTAAATAAAGTTAGGAGAAAATGTAAACAATTTTAAACCCAGTTTACCAAAATATGTGAAAATGTTTTAATCTTTAATACATACATATAAGGATTTTATTAGGACATAGGTAAAACTATCAAGAAACTTTAAAAAATCAGTCCACAAAACACTTTTTTTTTATAATCCACCTATTTTAAAATGTCCTTTACCTACAAAAAAAAACGGTAAAAATGGTTTTTACCATCGACTTTCAGAAATCTTTTAAAACTTAAAAAAGAAATTAGATGGACTAGGATTTGAACCTTGCACTAAGTCGACACTTCTACTAGCCGATAACTAACATAACAAACAGATCATAATAACATTTGATGTTCCCACCAAGACACCTTTATCTTGTGATATTAGTCAGTACGCCTGCTCTCTAGCAAGAAATTTAAAAAGACAAATTTATTCACAAGGGGGAGAAATCTTTATCTTGTGATGTTTGTTAGTACACCTGCACGCAAGCAGGAAATTTACAAAGACACAAACTTATTCACACGGGAGGGAAACCTTTATCTTGTGATGTTTGTCAGTTCACCTGCACTAAAGCAGGAAATTTACAAACACATAAACTTACTCACACGGGGGAGACACCTTTATCTTGTGATGTTTGTCAGTATACCTGCACTAAAGCAGGAATTTTACAAAGACATACATTTACTCACACGGGGGAGAAACCTTTATCTTGTAATGTTTGTCAGTATACCTCCACTAAAGCAGGAAATTTACAAACACATAAACTTACTCACACGGGGGAGACACCTTTATCTTGTGATGTTTGTCAGTATACCTGCACTAAAGCAGGAATTTTACAAAGACATACATTTACTCACACGGGGGAGAAACCTTTATCTTGTAATGTAATCAGTATACCTCCACTAAAGCAGGAAATTTACAAACATTTAAACTTACTCACAATAAGTAATTAAAAAAAAAAAACATTTGTTTTAACATGAAAATATATTTTAAGAATGGAATGACGTACCAAAAAGTATTCACAATTAAATTTAAACTCACATTAACATTTCTTCCATAACTCGCCACCACGACTTTATTAAAATCAAAGTAAATTCATGTTGAACTAAAATACACTGTGCCTTGTATATAAAGGTGAATTATTACTTAGTTCAAAATATCAAAAAACATTTCTGTGTTCAGTATTGTAATATAATATTCATCCTTAATATTTTTCTTATCTATTATTTGACTCATGTATTTGGTTAACTTGATTGTCCCCGAATTCTTCATGGCGTTGCTTTCTGATTGATCCGATGGTCTTGCTATGTGCTTCTAAACCTCTGGGGAGCATCGATACTCCCATTCATACATATATCAGGGGACGAGAGGTGCGAAGGGACATGACTAACCTTGCACAGGTTAGAGCGTTCAGCCGCTTCCCCTGGATGGGAGTATCGACTCTCAATATCTCAGTTTTGTTGATTATAAGTTTAAATGTAATAATTATTTCTTACAATGTACACTAAGTTTTTGTAATTTATCACCTGTAGATATGTACCAATTAAATTTCGGATTCATTATGGTATGATTGTTCAAAGTATATTTGTGCGCATGTTAAAAGAAAACTTGATAATTGATTCTTATATTTTATTTTTTAATTAAATAAATTGAGTGTGTAATATGTACCTAACTAAATGTATTTGTTAATTTGTATTTTTAACCACCGGAGCGCATTTTAAAACTTTTTTCTCCATTCATTTGAGATTTTCAGAAGATGAATGAACCAACCTGCATTATACCGTTTATCTCATATTTGTACGATTTATAAAAAAAAATCGTTTAGTTTATAATCGCGCGAATACTGCGTGTTTATTATTTTGAAACTGCCGTGAGGGGTACTTATTCGAGTCAACATAGAATATTTTTGATTTCTGTATATTGTCTGTGGTGTACTTGATAATGAAAGGTGCATATCTATGGATAAAGGACTTAATTTTCGTGAACAGCTGATCAGAAATTCTGCGTGAAAAAAATTTCTTTTTAACATTGTTATAAAATAGTCTACAAAGTTTGGATTTGCGACATCTATGGTCATAATAGACAAAACATTTCAATAGCTTTGTTTTAAGTCCAAAATAACAAACGTGGGAGCTACAAATATTTAAAAAAAAATTTTTGCCGAATCAAGAGATAATTGCCTTTTTTTATCCAAAAAGCAATCAGAGACATTTAAAACGGCGCCAATATACGGCAAAAATCGCTCCAGAGGGTTAACTGAATGAGTAAAACCTCAAATTGTAATATTTAATTGAAGGCTGTATTAGCGAAACTCAATCAAATCTGAAACAGAAAAAGATAGTCACATCTAGGACTCGAACCCAGGACCTATGACTACCCTGGTCAGTGCTCTACCAACTAAGCTAATATGTCCCTATCCGATTCGGTTGTATTTAACTGTATCATAATTCAATCAAGAATTACCAACATTATCTTAATTTTCTTAACGCATATTTTTATTGGGTGCTATCTTTGTGTATGATTGCAAAATTCAACCAGAACCAAATGCTATCTAGATAGTGTCTGTTTCAGATATTTGATTAAGTTTCGCTAATATTGCCTTCATTAATTAAATATATTTGTGTTGTATTTGAAAGATTTTTCATATTTTAATAAAACATGTAATAATATAAAAATGAGAGATCTATTTATATTAGACTGATAATTATTAATTGATTTAAAAAAATATTTATATATAGCATTGAAATTCTGAATTTTCTTTCATGGATTTTCGTTTTATTTTGTTTTTAACATTATCTCCTCATTTGAGATCCCAGAGTCTCTCTTGGAGATGTGAGTGTGTGTTAAGCTATATTTATATTAAGTTGATAACTGTATGGCTGATTGATTTAAAAAAATATATAAAATTGGAATTCTGAATAATGCATTTTATTTCATCGACATATTTTTAATACTATTGTTTACATTAGGTCCTTTTGGAGGTCCTAGAATCTCACTCGGGTCTGCGACATTTTTGTGGATGCTGTGTGGAGGATATGTTTAAGGAGGGAGGAAATACAGGGCGGCTAATCTTTCGACAACCGAGCTGTTGAACACTAAATCGAGCACTAGAAGCGATCCATTCCCTTGTGGCGTTTGTGTAGAATAGCAATGTGCTACACCAGACCATACATGTAAAAGAGGTGTAATGCTTTTTTATTTATTTATTATCAGCTGAAGTCCCCGGTATTACCCGGACTTACAAAGTTTTTTGAAATAACACTTAGACAGTATCCTTCCTCTTGAGACGACTTGGTTGGAGACGACTGTTTGGTTTTGTTGCAAATGTCCATTTTGACAATTTTTTAATGAAATCATTTTCAGTGATGAAAATTTTTTGCTGGATCTATTCCGGGTGTTAACCACCGGAGCAATTTTTGCCATATATTGGCGCCACTTTAAATGTCTCCAATTGCTTTTTGGATAAAAAAGACAATTTTTATCTTGATTTGGCAAACAAAAATTTAAAAAAATATTTGTAGCTCCCACATTTGTTATTTTGGACTTAAAACGATTGATTAATATTGAAATGCTTCATCTATTATCACCATAGATGTTGCAAATCCGAACTTCGTAGACTACTTTATAACGATGTTAAAAATAAATTAAATTTTCTTTTTTCCACATAGAATTTCTGATAAGCTGTTTACGGTTAAAATTAAGTCCTTTTTCCACAGATATGCACCTTTCATTATCAAGTATACCACAGACAATAGACAGAAATCAAAAATATTCTATAGTACCCCTTACATACATCATGCGACAACCGTACAGTTGCTAGGCTATAACGATGATGATGATGATGATAAATTAAATACATTATAAAGGAACATATATTTATTAATAACAAAAAAATAATGGCATCATGTGATATCACATGTTTCGAACCTTATAAATAAGTGTTATAAATGTTTTTTAATGAAAGAACATCTAAAATAAAATAAGAAAGGTCTCACTCGTCTTTGAACTAATTCTTACATACGATAACAATGCTTTTCATTACGCACTGTTAGTTCACATTTCACGAAAGTAGCTTAGTCACAAACTTCACGTACACAGATGGTTTCCAAACGGCACAGCGTCAGAGATGTAATCCGCTTCTTAAATTTCAACCGTACAGACGCCAGGGTATTAATACTGACACATATTATTGACAATACTTCAAAATATTAAGTTTAACAACTTTCTTGGGTCTATTTTAAATTATTTGTTGAAATTGGATGTACCGTGTTCATTCATGTTGAATTGTGTAAAAGGGGTGGTGTTCGACACCAAAAGAAAAATTTGTGAAGATTTGTGAGAAGAAAAATAAAAAAAATAAATAAAAATAGCTTGTAACTTTTGTGATCTCCGTTCGACGAAAAATAAAGAGCAGAGGTCAAAATAAATATCAGAATTTCCCGGCAACGGACAAAGCCGTCATGTGGGAAGATGTGAAGATTTTTTTTTCAAATGTCAATAACCCTGTTAAGAGAAAACCGGGCGACGTTTTATTTGTACAAAAGTATTCCCCAATTTCCTCTCTGAATCTTGACACTACTGCCAATATTTTTTAATATAATATAGATGTCAACCACTAGCGTGTTAGTACGATTTCCTTTTTTTAATTAGTTACTTCTTATAGGATTTAAGACCCTCCAAAAATTGTTAAAAATTCCTGATTTGAACGCCATCAACATACGTTCAGAATACAATCTAGACATTGTACTTTAAAAAAAAAGAAAAACATACAGACACAGAGTACTAATTCAGTTAGTAAAAAAAATCTTTAAATCGGTCCGGTTTTGAAGGAGAAAAATGGAAAATACAAATCCTCAATTTTGATGATTTTATTCAGGTATTATCAGCCTGAGATGCAAAGTCCCTTTCGCTTAATGTTTGGGGGAATAAGAGTGACAGTGACAGCAACAGTTTGGTAAAATACATTAAGTCTGTATCTGATGATACTGTAAGCAAAATTATTACAAATTAACATTTGCAACACCGGTTTCATTGATGCAATGAAACCGATATTGGCTTAAAGTACACAATGAAAATAAAAATATGTATATAAATACATCAACATAATATCGATACATGATCGCCAAAACATTGTAACCAACAGTTTTGATCAAATGCCCAGCGTTTTTTTAATCCTAAATCGACCACCACAATACGGGCATGTACGCATGGTGGTTGAAAAATCCACAAATTATGGAACCATCAAAGTAATGAATAAAGAAAAATTAAAAACAAAAAAACAAATTATCAAATCCAAAATGAATTCTGTGATCCTCCTGCACACTTATCGTAACTTTAAAGATGACTTGACGTTGATGTAGAAATCGTCACAATAGGCGAGTTTTGGGTCCGAAAGGTGGCATGCGGTGCTTGCAGGAGGGCAGGGAAGCTGTCCCAACTCCCCACCGTGTTTCGGTTTCATTTGGCAGTTTTCTGTCACACATATGTTTTTCACCCCATTCTCTTTCGCTTATGATCATTGTAAAGTCAAACCTAACCCATCGCTCAGGGAGTGGAAATGTGACCTACAATAGCCATCCCAAGCCAAGGTGTGAGCTACCGTGCTCAGGGCTGAATGACACTGGGAACAGTGTCACGAACGGTGCCTCCGAGACACAAGGTATTTAGACCTTACCCCAGCATTCGGGGCTTTGCTGGGGTGGTTCATTTATTTCCCTAGATACTCGTGGGACCAAATATGGACTTTGTCGACTCGAATTTGTCAGACTACAGAGAACTGCCACCGACTGAAGCCGTTGTGACACATGCAGATATGCATTGTACGATGTGACAGCAATATATAAACGCCCGCGATCACATTCAAAATCAAATTGAGATAGTATGCGTCGAGCAAAAGTCACAGTGCCGTGAACAAGTCACAACATTTCAGCATGCATTGATGAAGATTTGCTGTAATAAATATGCTTTGTATGTACGTACTGTTATAGGCATGTCGAATTATGTGCCTGACAAGACAAGGATCGGACTACCGCGGGTCAACTATACATATAATTGTGACCCTCAACAAAGAGATAATCGTAAAATATTCATATAAAAATATTTGATAGCATTGGCTTTCCAGGCTTTCAAGTAGGACTGGCGTAAAAGGTAGAACTTCCCTTCCCGTCCAAAGTGTGATAAAGATACAAAATCTGCATAGAACTAAAAGTGAAATAGTGAATATATTGTAAATATATTCATACACACATCTTAATATAAAAAAAACTATAAATATTTGAGTTTGTAATTGTGTGAATAACTTTGGTTTGTTACATTTATATATGGATACGCATGTATGTGATATTCATGTTGCGTACTCGCATCACAAAATAACTTGTCACGCACATTCCTACACGCACGGATTCATGTCACCACCAAACATTGTTGAATGCTGTTATAACCTCATTCCCGAACAGTTGCTGCAGCTGTAATTTTTATATCCTGTTATTCCTTGTTGATGTTTTGTTCATAGCACTGATCTACAGCACATGCAATGTTACTAAAAGTCTGGCTTAAGTGAAGCTATGTTTAAAACCTAAAGACGCTTGGCGGGAGACACTGACGAGCCTGTAAAAAGTTGTATGCCTTTGTACAAACCTCCGTGCAGATGTACAGAGACAATCGCCGAGATGCTTAATGAGTCGAGTCAGATACTTGCATATCCACTTATTAATATGTTTGGATATTCAAATTATTTACAAGTGGAGTTATAATGTCAGCCGAACGTGCGTACAGAAAGTTATTATTGTACCGCAACAAGACCGAGTAAAAGACTCCTTGAGATATATTCTGAATGGGAATTACACCCAAAACAGTTTTTTTGTGGCCTTCCGATAAAGCGGTAGAGATCTCCGTTATGATAGATTCTAGCGTACTTAAAACTTCAACTTTATTGTGAAAGTCTTTCAAAACAATCACGCTATCGTTGCTAAATCCTAACTCCCGAAAAGAAGTTTGCGCTACAAGGTAAAGAACTCCTGCGCTAAATTGTGATAAGACTCTGAAATTTTTCAGAACCAAAGATTCTCCGTCTTTCAAAATCGTTAAATGGTCCTTTAGTACCGACAGGTTTTTCTTTTCCCAATCTTCATATCTTTCGTTTGCTTCTTGATTTGCAAAAATTAGCAAATTTCCATCCGTAATTGATTTGGTAATGTTAAAATTAACATCATTGAAAGAGTCAGTGAGTTTAATGTACAATTTTAAAATCCACGATAACACAAACTTTGAACTGCGTAACCGTTCGACGGGTTTTCCATGCGTATAAGAGACGGGGCTACAACATAATTGTGTACAGTCTAACCAAGATATTTCTTCGTTAGTTACAAGCTTATATGTTTCCAAGAGTGATATCAATTCCGTGTGCAATTTGACGATCTTTTCTTGGTACGAAACAGGTTTTAAATGCAATCGCTCTGTGAACGTTCCTTGGTGGCTTCTCGGATTGAGATGAACGTGTTGATCTTCTTGGAAAACATTGCATAAGATCTGATCGCTTTTAGCGATCGGCGCCAATTCGTATCGCTCCAAAAACATAGAAGCGATAACAGAACGCTGGCGTTTAAGTATGGCATCTTTACGTTGGTTCGGATTCTCGTACGCGATAATATTTTCACTGATTACTTTGCATTGGCGGTTATAAAAATAATACGCGCAAGAGTGTATTTGTTCTAGAAAAGCTTTAGGTAGGCATTCCAATGGAAATAAGGCTTTCGAAGAGAATTCCGGGTGTCCGTAGAATTGCGTCATGTTGTGGATGCGATCCTCGGTGAAGTCACCGCCCAGATAGCCGGTACATACAGCGTAAACTTCGGAGTTGCCTTCTTTGGACGTGGACGGTTTGTAGATGTTGACATCCTGAAAGCTGCACACCAGAATGTACATCAGATTGATGGTGGAATGCTCGAACATGGTGAAGAGTTTGAATAGGAAGGATCCTCCTGAAATGAAACACTTTTATTATTGTAGAAAGCACTCACTTTGTGGTTTGACATATTTAATAAAATAAAATACTTTTTTGTTTAAAACCACGAGATTTATTAATTTATGAACCGACCGGTTTCGCTTTAATTAAGAATCTTCTAATATAATACTGTATTAATTTGTACCCTGAAGATGCTTGATTAAAGCGAAACCGGTCGGTTCATAAATTAATAAATTTCGTGGTTTTAAACAAAAAAGTATTTTATTTTATTATATTTTATGAAACACTTGTACAAATTGTAAATTTTTTATTTATCTATATACAGTATGTTTAAATTGGGTTTTTCGATGCCTGTCTCATTAGGGTATACCTGTGTTGAGACACTATTAACTCTAAGGCCCTCCGTTCATGGAGATACTTACAAACTATGTGATTGTGACACAACCACAAGTACCCTGCAGATGTACTACTTTTTAATGCTGGTTTCCGTACACGGCGCTACACGAAATAAACTGAACTTGATCATTTTTCACGTGCAGCTGTGGAGTTAACACAATGTCAAATGACTTTTTTTCCAACATTAATCTATGCCTTCTCCACTAAATCCTTTCTTGCGTTTTCTGGTTATGTAAAGTTATATAAACACGCATATTTTTCCACTCCAGAACAAATCTAACATTAATTTCATGTTCAGATGCCATTTCTGTAAAATGTCAAACGAAAGTAGCAGATACGAATGCTGCAACGCATAGCGCGCTACCAGCACTGTCGGTAGCGCGCTACCAACTTCAACCCGACATCCGTCGCGTAGCGCCGTGTACGAACACCAGCAAAATTGTATGGCGGGTACCCAAGAGCTGTGCGCGTGCTATGCGCATCAGGCTCGAATAGCTTGTAAGTAGCTCCATGTACGTAGGCGCTAAGAGCAATTTTTGAAGATATTTCTCCCAGCTTCAACTCACTTTTTTGGCATTTCATGTAAGAATAATTAATAAAAAAATTCTCAAAGTGTCATAATTTTTTTCAAATTTAACTTTTTTTTAAAATAACAATTTTTTAATATTCTTTACTGCAAACTTTTAGAAATTTTATTTAGCCAATTACGAAAGGCTAGCGGGCTGCATGAAATGGGCTCGCGGGCCAAGGGTTGCTCATCATCAATCCAGGAGTTAAATATATGCCTAAATGACTGATTTTTATTATGAACATAAATCGTTGAATCTTTTATTGGTTTATGCACATCCTTAATCCTCGATAATGAACAACTAAATAAGAAGATATAAATGTACCTTGGGTCAAGGCAAGCAAGGCGGTGATGACTTCGCAGAAGTGCAGAGGAGCCACGAGGTCTTCCTGCTCATTGGGTTTCAGCATGCAGTCTATGGAGCCGTCCGCTGTGATCAGGTCAATCTGCCAACCATAATGAACTTATTATTTTTTTTTATTAGTCATATAAAGAAACACACATTACAAATAAATTTTATACGATAATTAATTACATAATGGATCTACCCCATAGACATATGAATACACCTAGACAAGAACAGACAGGTGAGGGGTAAAAACCAAATGCAGCGGGACGCGAAGGGAGGAAGATGACTGTGAGATATGTGATTCGTCAATAAATCAATCTGACAGTATACAGGCCTCTCGCATTACAATATCACCGTTTAGTTCTTAAAAGTAAAATCTGCTTTTGAATGAATAGACCTTTTTACACGGGAGCGCGAATTGCTCGCCACGTTATGAACAAATTTGCGAAGTCCAAATACGGCAAAGTAAGGTTCACTTGTTTTCAGAGTCGAATATTTTGTTGCCGTGTTTAGTTAAGACACTTTTACAAATGTTTCATAATTTACTTACCCCAGTAAACAGCGACGAGCACACTTGAGAAACGCGTACAGTTGTTATGGTGGATAGATGGTTATTAAAAAGGATCATATTATACAATCTGAATAAGCTTAAAATAAAGTAAAATAATGCTTTCCTATGGAATGTAATACGACAATTGGGTTTATTCTCTTTTTCATTTCCATTTTTACACATTTTCATAGAACAAGCCACCATTTTTGCCGTATTATTTGGTAAAATGTTCCGATCAAAGCCCGACGCTGGTTCGCACAAGAATGATGACGTCACATTTTTTAGATTCGCTCGAGGCCATTCGTGAGCCCAGCCGGTTCCAAATTCCAAATGGAACCGGTATGGGGAGGGGGAAATAATACGCTTTTTATCACTTAGGGCAGGTCTATATATTCCTATGTCTATGATGTACCCCCATAAATATGCAGGTCTTGTGTGTATGGGGGGGGAGGGGGGGGGGGGGTTATTATATTGGTTTTATTTCACATGATCCAGTTCAAGTTTTCAGTATAATTTTTAAGGTGAGTTATAAATTCTTTTATATTAATATTCATGTTTCTAATTTTTTCTGGTAATGAATTAAAAAAATTAACTCTAGATATTTATGATTTAACTGTCCTATTGTTTTTTTTACATTTTGGAGTAGGAAGTATCGATGTTTGTCCAAGATTTTGTGATATGTAAATTGTTTGTGTTTGATTTGTATATGTACCGCCACATCCTATAATGCTGTATTGTATAATTGATTGACAGAAAGCAAAGTATGTGGTTGGTTTTGGTAAGTAATTTTTCGTTTAAAATATCTCTTAAACATCTAAATTGTATGTTAGGTTCCTTACTCTGTCGTTCAGAATATTTATATGTGGGGACTTTTTCAAACGCTGGTCTATTGTTATGCCCAGGTACTTAATATCGGTCTTGCTTTCTATGTTTGTACATGCTATATTGCATTTGTGGTTTTCTGTATTTGTCACTGAGTGGATTATTATGTTTATTTCTTTAGGTGTTTCTTGTTTTTTACTGAAAAATGTTAAGTAATAAGTTTATTTAGAATTTAAAGTCAACAGGTTTTCATCAAACCATAATTTTAGTTCATTGATATGTATTCGCCATGTTATTTAATTCAGACCAGGTGTTTGCTTTTAGCAGTAGGACTGTATCGTCAGCGTAGGAGACAATGTCTCCATGTTTGGAAATATAGAATATATCATTGACATATTCAATAAATAACAATGGTTCCAAAACTTTACCTTGGTGTATTGAAAAGTCGCTATATTTTAAATCTATTGTATCGTAATTATCTATTTATCTGAGCTATTTTATTTATTTTCTGTAGTTGTTTCTGTATTTTCATTGTTTTCTGTTTTATAGATAATGAACCGTCCCTGGCATTATCCGGCCAACTTGCTCTACACAGAGTTTTATGAAATCTAATGTAGATAACGACCTTCCTCTTGCTTTGAATGTCAGTTGTACAAAATTTCATCAATCTCGAAATAAAACTGTAGATTTTTATGCAAATCAAATCCACACCGCCCGCAAACACTCTTCTTTATATGAATGGATTGATATTTCAAAATATACAGGAGTATATATGGAAAACTTTTAAATGCAAAGAGGTAGCTTGGTGTTCCCTCAACTCGGTCTTAGCACATACTCCTTGCCTCATTCACATTCGTACATTGTCTCATACATACTCTACTATTATTTTTATAAAAGGGATGCTTAGATGGTTTGGGCATGTAAAGCGAAGAAACGAAGAAAGAAGTGTAAGGAGAGTGTATATAATTGCGAATACGAATGGTAGAAGAAGTCGGAGACACGCGAGGAAGACATGGCACGATCAAGTGAACCATATACTTGAGTCAGGCCATGTCAAGAGTCGGTGTATCATAATACGTTAGCTCGGGGTGTACCCAAACTGGCTGGGCATAATACCCTTAAAATTGACATGAATTTACGTTAAGCGAACTCAAAATATATGGAAAAAATAAGACATCAAGCTTATTAAGTGACGTCTGCTGCATGGGAGGTTTTTCGATGTTTTCAAGTCTAAGTTAGAACCACCAAGCACAATTTAATAATATTTTGTGATGGACACCAGAGACTATCAAGTTGATCCGGACAGTAAAATCGAGAGTAAAATCCACAATGATTCAAACTTAGAATGATTTGGCAGTTTGCATTTTTTCATATCACAATAACATTTTGAATTATTCACATTTTGTATTGAAAAGGACTTCAATGCCATTTGTGGTCATTGGTGGTCTATTCGCAGTTCAAACAGGCACAATATATTTTAACTCGTTGCTTGTCGAGTACGCGCCGGCGGGCGCCAAATTAAACTCTAAAAAATATTTATAATATTTTTTGAAATGCGATTTTAAACTTTAATTATAAAGAAAACGTATGAAGGATAAGGTCAGAATTGCTTGGGGCATTCTTGTTCTTAAGGTATAGAATGCTTTAAACACATCTATGGAACCGGAATAATTTCTATGAATTCTTTATAGATCTCTGGCCGAGTTTTTTTCGGAGCATCTGAGCTGTCAGTTCGGTTGCATCATTCTCGTAAAAAAGATCGTAAAACTTATGAATTCGTCAAATAAACGCAAGTAATGTTGTTTTTAGGCATAGTTTATTGTTCAAGGAATGTGTTTCGGTAAATATTACGTAAGATAGCATAAAATAAACCCACAAAATATTACGTCAAAGTCAAAACATCGCGAAATTTACAAGTTTCCTCCAGTGGCAAGGGACGAGTTAATGTCCCTGAAAGTACATAGAGACTGCCAAACAACCATTTTGATGATATTAAAATTATTATCGAGATCAAACAAAAACAAATAATGCCTAATCAGTAAGAAGAGTATGTATGAAACGATGTATGAATGTGAATGAGGTAAAGAGTGTGTGCCAAGACCGAGTTATTTGGCGGTCCGTCTTCTCTGAGAGACGGCGTGATGGTTAGTCAGTTAGAATGTGACCATTGGATATTTCTAGCTGCCTTTTTACTTTTGACGGCAGTATAGCTGTGAGTGGCCCGTTGCTAAAAACATTGTTTCTCATTCGATTTGATATAATTGATGGAATTGAACCAACCTCGCCGAGCGCCTTGGCTTTGAGAATGAGACGCCGCGAGTTTTCGATGTCCATGAGGTTGCCGGAGTAGTCTGCGCCAAAATCCCAGTTGTGGAGCGTGTGTAGGATGAAGCGGTCATCGCAGATCATGTCCGAAAAGCCGTTGTCTTCGTGATAAGGGTTAAGAGTGGTGGCCAACCATTTCCACTGGAATACAAACAATTAAAATTAGCAAACTTGACAATTGTTTATATTTATTTACGTTTAAAACCCCTCAGATTAATTTGTTTGCTTTTGGGAACAGCACATAAAGGCCTCGTAGAAATTGTTGTGTCTCACTTACTATCATAGTGAGAGATATGATATAGACAGTGTTAGAAAAAGAAAACACCACGCTTTATATTCAAATAAAAACTAACCACAAAAGAAGTAAAAAAGGTAAATATTCACACTTAATACGCACTTTTTATTTCAAAAACACTTAATATCAGTTAGATAATAATGGGAAGTAAGTATTTCAGTTTCCGGAAACGAAAAATAATGAATTTTAGTAGTTGTTTCGTTAAAATTAAAAATGATTATTCACTCGGCGGCCATTGTCATTGATGTCAAATTTTTAAGGTTAGTTTTTTTCCTTCTATTATTTAATCCAAAATATTAACCCAATCATGTCTGATTACGTCTAAAAGGGATCGAAATGAAAATCTAGTCTCCTTCAACGGAAGCAATCTTCCGAACAGACCTTCCATTGATATGCTTGGTTTAACTATAAGTGACAAGCTCAGGTATGGGGGCTCCATCGAAGCCAGAGTAAAGTTAGCTTCTCAAAAACTGGGCGTACTGTACAGGGCCCGCAGATACTTTAATAGTACACAACTGCTTACCCTGTACAAATCGCAAGTGCGCCCCACGGTTGAATTTGGCAACCACCTCTGGTCTGGAGCTCCAAAATACTTGAAAAATACCCTCGACTCTGTGCAGAAACGGGCGGTCCGTTTGATAGATTCTCCCATCTTAACGAACGGGTTGCAATCTTTAGAGCACAGGCGTCGGGTGGGAATGCTATCCATGTTCTACCGGTATTTCAATGGAAGATGCTCTGAGGAACTAGCGTCATTGATCCCTTCGGCACCGGTGCATAGTCGGGAGACACGCCAAACGCGCGCCAAACATATGTACACGGTTGACATATGTCACATGAGAACGGGTCGTTTTTTCGACTCATTCTTGAGTTCAACAGCTCGGCTATGGAACGATTTGCCGGCATCTGTGTTTCCTCCCTCCTACAACATGGGTCTCTTCAAGACCAATGTTCATTCCTTCCTCTCCTCAAAAAGACCCTCCACACAGCATCCCAGATGACATAGGCCCTGAGGGGAATTATTTTCCTCAAGGCCTCCTGTGTGGAGTTAATGTAAAAAAAAAAAAAAAAACATGGCCCTAAAATAGGTTCTTAGTTTGGGTTTAATTTTTTTTTTTTTTTTTATATGAAATACCGCACAAGAGTCCCAACTGCTCCCGTCTGGAGCCAGTGAGACTATGGCATCCCCAATTGGGGTATGTTGTGAGGCTGAAGGTAGTGGGGAGGGGAAGGAGATAGAGAAGAGGAAGGTTGGAAGTACCTGGCTATTCAGCTCTGGTCACTAAACACGGCTAAAGCCATTTCAAGCAACGTTTCAATTCTGAATGGTGGTCTTACACCAGGGCGATACTGATAGTATCTTCCACTCTGGAACGTGCCGCAAATATACTATATATTATTTTAATTGAATAAATTGTGAAATAACACAAATTAATCAAATAAAATTTATTTGCGCACGCCGGGTTTGAACCCGCGACCTTCGGATTGTGAGTTGAGAGTCTTGCCTCTGGACCACGGAGGCCGTCGAAAAGAGGAAAAAAAAAAAGGAAAAAAGAGGAAAAAAAACTAGCCTAAGAAACCATTTTAATATTATTTTGTCAAAACATGGCGTGAAGAAAAGATGTTAAATTGTCTGTTTTTTTAATGAAATAGCTGCTAAAGCGCATTATTTTCCATTTCCGGAAACTGAAATACTTACTTAAGTGTTTTTGAAATAAAATTTGCATATTAAGTGTGTCCCTGTTAGGTAAATATTTACCGCAAAATGTAAATCTTTATGAAACCAATGTATCGAATCACAATTTGAAATAAATTTATGTAACTTTGGGAATTTTTATTAACTAGTGGTCGCCCAATGGTCGAAATTCGACCATAATTGTAATAATTTTTTTTTTATGTTTGACATTCAGTAAGACCATAGACAAATAATATTAAAGACAAACAATATTAATCTATTCTCAATTTGACCATAGACTTTAACAATAAACAATAGAGTAAAGACGCGAGTGTATGTGTCAAATACGTGGTAGTGTGTGTAATGTTTTTGTTATTGATTTAATCTATTTTTATGCATAATTTAAAAAAAAAATTAGCATTCTGCACTCCTCCTTTATATAAACTATAAGTGTGCGAAATTTCATACTCCTTCGTCCGCGCAATTTTCGTAAAAAGGGGTACAAAGTTTTGGCTTCACGTATTAATATTATGATGATGATGATGATGATGATTTTTTTTTTTTTTTTACATTAACTCCACACAGGAGGCCCTGAGGAAAAAATAATTTCCCTCAGGGCCTATGTCATCCCTGAGGATGCTGTGTGGAGGGTGTTTTTGAGGAGAGGAAGGAGTGAACATGGGTCTTGAAGAGACCCATATTGTAGGAGGGAGGAAACACAGAGGCCGGCAAATTGTTCCACAGCCGAGCTGTTGAACTCAAGAACGAGTCGTAGAAACGACCCGTTCTCATGTGACTAATGTCAACCGTGTACAAATGTTGAGCGCGCGTTTGGCGTGTTTCCCGACTATGCACCGGTGCCGAGGGGATCAATGACGCTAGTTCCTCGGAGCATCTTCCATTGTAATACCGGTAGAACAAGGACAGCATTCCCACCTGGCGCCTGTGCTCTAAAGATTGCAATCCGTTAGTTAAATTAGGAGAATCTATCAAACAGACCGCCCGTTTCTGCACAGAGTCAAGGGTTTTTTTCAGGTATTTTGGGGCTCCAGACCAGAGGTGGCTTCCAAATTCAACCGTGGGGCGCACTTGCGATTTGTACAGGGCTAGCAGTTGTGTACTATTAAAGTATCTGCGTGCCCTGTACAGTATGCCCAGTTTCTGAGAGGCTAACTTAACTCTGGCCTCGATGGAGCCCCCGTACCTGAGCTGGTCACTTAGAGTTACTCCAAGATGATGACGATGATGATGATGATGATTATTTTTACACAGAATGACAAAAAGTGATGTGACAATAACGTCTAAAATAAATTTGTCTAATGAAATGTTTAGTTGTTTATATATTTTTTTTCATTATTAATATGTTTTTTTAAATGTAAGGCAAGCCAATTTTTAAACCCTTTTGATGTTTGCATGCAAAATTTTTATACTTAAAAAATTGTTTTTTTGATTAAAAAAATTTAAAAGTGTATTTTATCACCTTTCAAAAACAGTTTTTAGTTTTAGGATTTGTTCAAAAATATTCCTTATTTGGATTTTATTGCAAAGCGGAAATATTTTGACCCTCTGACAAAATATAGTCGAGGCCTGAGGGGTTAAAGAGTAGCTTATGGGTAGGCTACTTGTTGTCGCATCACAGCCAAGTAGCTTCTAAATATCTCCATGTAAGAAAGGCCTGACTTTTGACATGACCAGACTAAGTATTTGATTCACTTGATTGTGCCATGTCTTCCTCAGGCTTATCATTCACATTTGCATCATATATTCTCCTTTTTTCATTCATCCATTCTGCATGCAAATCATCTAGACAACCATCTGCCCGATAACAGCTCAGGTTGTGGAATGATTTGCTGGCCTCTGTGTTACCTCCCTCCTACAACATGGCTATCTTCAAGACCCACGTCCACTCCTTCCTTTCCATAAATAATATGTAATAATATTAATAATAATACAATAATATCTCTAAATGTTTCATTCTTTCTTTCACTGAAGCATGTCATACTTACAATTTGGTAGGCGGGAATGGATACCGCCGCCCCGGGAACCTTATTGGATAACCAACACCTCTGCCATAGGTCACCCCAAGTGGTTCGCTACGTTTGGTGATTTAGCAGGGGTGCCCGGGTTCATGGGGTGAGGTTTGTCTAGGTCTTGAAGGCGGATGACCAGGACAGACTGAACCCCAGATTCCTACCCACCCCTTAAACCCTTTTCCTTCCCAGAACTCTCCTCTCCTTCCTTTCCTTAAAAAAACCCTCCACACAGCATCCGCAAAGATGACATAGGCCCTGAGGGAAATTATTTTCCTCAGGGCCTCCTGTGTGGAGTTCATGTAAAAAAAAAAAATACTTGGTTTTACCGGTATACTGTGAGAGCTCGAAATTTAAAACGTGTCTCCAATATGAAAGATCTTGGTATTGTGTTTGATAGTAGGTTAACTTTTCATGATCATATCGTAATGACGTGTAGTACTTCACTGAGGATGCTGGGTTTTGTCCTACGTACTGCGAGAAATTTCAGAGACATCCCGGTTCTCACAGTACTACACAATGCTTTAGTTAGAAGTAGGCTTGAGAGTGGTTCGGTGGTTTGGAGCCCACACCAAGTGAAGTATCCCCTCATGTTGGAGAAGGTTCAGAAGAAATTTCTGAGATTTCTTTACCTGAGGGAGTACGGCTACTACCCGTGGCTCTACCCTATCGACTTTCTCTTGGGCATGCTCGGTATGAACCGTCTACGGGTCAGGAGGGATGTGTTCATTTTAACACATTTTTTCAGACTGATTCATGGACGGTTCAAAAACTCGGCTATCATGGAGAGCATTAGTTTCTATGTTCCCGATGGTTATCTCCGTCACCTACAGCATAGACTGTTTTATCTCCCGGCTTGCAGAACTAAATTTCCAATGGTTATGCCAGTCGGGAGAGCAGTCTTGTTGTTAAATAGAATCACTTTGAATGTTAACATCAATGTGATATTAACGTCAATTCGATATGTTAACATCAATGAAGCACAATTTAGACAGCAAGCTTTATTGCTGTTAGTCTAATTGTGCTTCATTGATGTTTAAATTGCTTATATGCTAGACCTTAATATTTTCTCTACTCTAAATGATTTGAAATTTTAATTTTGTTATGTTTTTAAAGTGAATAAATTTAATTGAATTGAAATAAAAAGTCCCCCACACACAGCATTTTCAAAGACGACACAGGCCCTGATGAAAATTATTTTCCTCAGGGCCTCCTCCGCGGAGTAAAATAAAGTTAAAAAAATAGGTTCCTACCTCAAAATCATGATGATGCTGCTTCAAAAAGTGATTTAAAGCCGCAATGAAGGCCCCAGGAGCTTCGCATAGGTGTAGAGAATTGATTTGTTTCGAGTTTATTGCTCTCTCGGGAACGATATTGTAATTATAAACACATTCGTAAAACTTTGTCCAAGCTTGTGTCAGAAACTCCGGGTTGATTGTGTGTCGTAATTTCCACCTGACATCTCCAGCGGGATTTCGTTTAGCCGTGTGAGCGCTCCAGTCTTCGATGGGATAGTCGTTCAGACGACTCTTTTGAAAATTCAAACCGTTCTTTAAAGTCTGTAAATGCCTAATCTTCCAAGGTTCCGCCACAAAGATTTGCGATGCTTCTGGAAGTTTCCAATCTTTCTCTTTCCGAAACTCGAATTTCTTTTCAAACAACTTTTCAGAGTCACCCTTGAAGGTAGAATCATTTTTTGAGTTGCATCTCTTGGAACTTTTGTAATTATTACAAGATGACGATCCAAATGCTTTGGGCAATTCGTTTCCACTGAACGACCCGGACATAATAACTACGCAATGAATTACGGTGAATTATACATTTATCTCAATATTCAGTTAACTATTGTTTGGTAAAGATGGTTTATTTATATTTACGACAAACGTCAAATGTTTCAATATACCCAGGTATACCAATATGCCAAATTAATGCTAGAGATGGTCAATGTTCCTGTCCCGGTAACTTTTTCTTTGACGATTATTTTTGGAACCGGTTCCTTTTGGAATATTTACCAAAGAAAAAATTGTAAAAATGTGACAAACATTTTGAAGTCTTGAGCAATCGGTTCTTTTTTCTGAGGATTTTTTTGTTTTCAAACTCTCTAGTATTCCCTGCGCAGAAAAGTAAAGTCCGAAAGTAAGGTAACGGTTTACAGCCAGCTCATTGTGGGACTTTTCTGCGCGGCGGCCTGGGGCGTTGGTTGGTGGATTTGTTTATTTATGAGCGGTGAGTGATAGGTTGTATCGCCACTCCGAAACTATTCTATGTATAATATTACAATAAATTTAATAAAAAACCTCGAAGTAAATAAATAATGAAAAAACCATCTTGTGTGATCCCCTTGCCGCGTTAGCAACGGTGTGGCGATCAGACAACCAATCCATGCGAGAGAAAAATAGTAAATATTTAGACGATTTAAAAATTATAAACAAAATAATTAAAAATTTTATCGCATTAAAAAACATACAGACAAACAAACATACAAGATTATACGTAGAATTTATAAATCGTTATTTAAAATAGATCAACACACCATCACATTAAAACACGCTGTGTGGTTAATACGAGTGAATCACTGACCTCACGGGTCTCGGAATCTCCAAAAGTCGACTTTTTATTATGGTTTTGAATAGTAGCCTTTACACACAGAGTTCGGAGCGGGACGTGCCCCGCGCCACTTCAGGCCGCCGCGCAGAAAAGTAAAGACCGACAGTAAGATAACGGTTTACAGCGCAGTTCACTGTGAGACTTTTCTGCGCGGCGGCCTGAAGTGGCGCGGGGCACGTCCCGCTCCGAATTCTGTGTGTAAAGGGTACTTATGAATATTGAGCCAATTCAAGTTTAGTTTGTATACGGTGGGCGTCCATCTGTCTGCGCCGGCCGCAAGGCTCGCACGGCACGCAACGGATTGAACGGATTTGCCGATGGCATGCGTCCGCTGTATCCGGAACGCCGCGAACTAATCAGTGTGACGTCACCGGCGATACCGATAGTGGACGTAATGCTATATTAATTCGTATAACCACTGGAGCGATCGCGCGATAAAACATTTTTCCCTCCGATTGCTCGCTGTTTTTTTGTGACGATTTTGAAAATTTTCCGCCCACATTAAAAAAATCATACCTCCGAATTTTCATATGGAGACATAAAAACTGATTACAGTTCTACATAGCCAATGAATTTACCTATATTTTACTAATTTTCTTATATTTTTAGAATTGATAGATAAATAATTAAAAAATCTTTAACTTTATAAATGCGCAAAATTTGTGTTGTAGTGATTTGAAATCGCCGCCAGTGGCAGTTTTAAATATCTATTTTGAATATTTTCTACGTTTCTATGTTCTCTATGGCCTGTTCGATAACCACAGATGCAAAAATAAACTCAGAAAACGATTTTTTTACATGCTAATGTCTGATTAAAAGTTTACTTCGAAAATTATTTTAGAATTTTAGTGCGTGACGATGTCAAAATTGAATTCACTAAATTATACTATTTAATAAATTTAACACAAAAAACTGGCATTACATTAGGAAGATACATCAATTGCCTACAATTGACCATGAGAATAATTGCCGTGTTTGGTTTATTTGAATCATTTGATGGATTATACAGATTACCTTTTTCACAATATTAAAATCATGGTGCTTCTTTTTGAACGATTGTGATTTAGAACTAGAAATGTTTATCCTTGTTTTTATATTACGTGATAAAACAAGAAACAAGGTTTAAAATAAAACATATATCATAGATATACACATTGCCAATATTTCAGCGTGATAGTTTGAAAGTTGATGAAATCGTGTCGCCATTTGTCAATTTTCGACAAAAATGTCACTGACAAGCGACATAATGGTCAATGCACACAGGGTCTCTCATGACCACGTAAAATGATGATGATGATAAAACCGTATATATCAAACCTTTTGTAGGAGTGTCTTTTGGCAAAATAAAACCATAATTATTATTTTATTTCTAAAAGCTGGATATCGAAAAAAATGGGGAGGAAAATAATTGATGTAACAAATTAATGATTTATTTATTTATTTAAGCCCTAATAGGCTTTTACAAATTAAATTAATATTAGAGTTGCATAGTTACATTGGAAAAACAGTATATTGATTGAAACATTGTTTACACCCTTCGTCATAATAAAAATGTATTCAATTTATATTGGTTTTTCTCATAATTAAAGTAAATCAATACATAATATCATTGTGCCTCGCTCTAGAGTGATACTCTCAGTATCGCCCTGGTGAGACCACCATTCAGAATTGAACATTGCTTGAAATGACTTAGTTATGTTTAGTGACTAGATCTGAAAAAGCCTCTTTACAGAATAATTGACAAAATATAATTAACTAACTAACTAACCATCACGCCGTTTCCCCGCAGGGGTAGGCAGAGAGGACAGACCGCCAAACAACTCGATCTTGGCGCACACTCCTTGCTTCGTTCACATTCATACATCGTCTCATACATGCTCTTCTATTATTCTGACTCTTGACATCGCCCGATTCAAGTATCTGATTCACTTGGTCGTGCCATGTCTTCCTCGGGCGTCCCCGACTTCGTCTACCATTCACATTTGCGTCACATATTCTCCTTATACTCCTTTCCTCATTCATTCGCTCTACATGCCCAAACCATCTGAGCGTCCCTTTCTTAATCTTACACATAACGCTTACATCAGCCTTGCATTCTTTGCGGATCTCCACATTTATGTGTGACGTATGTGTGGTAAAACCATACATGGTTTTACCACACATACGTCTCAGGGATCTCATTTCTACAGCATTCAGTCTACTTTCATCCTTTCTCTGCCAGTTCCATGCCTCACTGCCATACATCAGGGTAGGTACCAGCACTCCATTATGGACGGCTAGCTTCGCTTATTTTGACAGATTTTTGTTGGCGCCTACGGCGTTCAGTCCTCCATTAATGGAGTTACCGGTATTTACCCGTCTTTCGATATCTCTATCAGTCTTTCCATCTCTCGTAAACATACTTCCCAAATATACAAACTCATCCACCTGCTCCAAGTATTCGTCATTCACAACTATGTGGCACATTGTTTTCGTACTCTCTCTTTCAAATACCATCACTTTAGACTTACTTACATTCATCATTAACTCATTCTTCATACATACTTCGTTCATCCTAGACACGAACGACTGTAGATCTTCCATACTGTTAGAAATCAGCACCGCATCATCAGCATACAACAGGCAACATACTTCCAGATCACTCAATTTCGCAAAATATAATTAAGACATAAAAATAAAACAAGTTATTATTTAATGGGTACAATAAACAGGGAAAAATGAGAATACCTGTGCATTTTTTAACACGCACATTTCAATGATCAGAATTGAAATATACGTATTAAATGTCCACCGAACCTTATCAGATAGAAGCGAAAGTCGAACCTTTGAGGACAACTTAACATGAGGTGTGAGTATGCGGAAAGAAGGGTCTTAATGTTCAAACAAAGTTAATTAAATTTATTAATTAGAATTTCACAACTAAAAAACAAGAAAAGAAAAAAATTGAAATTAAAAAAAACCCTCAGCAATTCAATACTGTAGTGTGATATGGCTTCATGCAATCATAGCATAAAGCCACATCACACACATCACACTTTGTGAGGGTCCTTTTAAAAATGTTATTTAAATTGCACCACGCACATTTCACTTTTTTCCCACTACGGACCACGAAGTGGTTGCCTTTCAGGATAGGTCGCAGAGCCTTTCCTTCAGCTATTAGGCTAATGGTCCTTACAGTCGTATCAATTCGACTACGACAGAACAGCTGGAGGAGATCCTCCGCAACCTCACTCCTGAAGTTTCGGTGCAAAATGCGTTTATTTTCCTTGTGGAGCTTTGAGCTGTACATTATATACGCATTCTGCACCGAAACATTTAGTAGTCTCCTGAAAAGTTTCTTGTACCAGACCAGGTTTCGCTGTCGTTCAATGGGGAAGCCTGCCAAAAGCTGATCTTTTCGGTCAACTCCCCCCATTAATCTGTTATAGTCAAGTACACGCTCGTGTTTGTATTTAGTGGTACCAAATTTTTGAGCTGACCCGATTTCTGCCGAATGGTAGGTAGACAACATACTTATCACGTTTTTGTCCACCCAAACCAAAATATTGATGTCCCCGCAGTTCGAGTACCCCATCTCACCTTCCCTCAGTGATTTTCGGACATTGGGCTTCAATGCAGAGGGCACAAATTCTCGGTTTAACCGCAATGTGCCCATGCAGTCCATCCCATTTCTTTTGAGGCATCGCGCTAATAATGGACTATTATAAAAATTGTCCATTATTAGCGTATACCCCTTGTTAAACAGAGGGCTGGCCAGGTCGTATACTATCTTTGCAGTGGCCCCAACTGGGCAGATATCGTGACCGCCCGAAAAGTTGGCCCGTGTCATGTCTTTCGTCATGTCTTCCGTCATGTCTTCTGTCATGTCTTCCGTTATGTCATTAGAAGAAAACGATTATAATCCATGGCTTGGCTGAAATAAGGCATGGCGGTGATTGTTTTTGAAAAGAAGTAGCCTTTTTCAACGGGAAGGGGACAAATACCTTGATGCATTAAAATTGCCAAGAATACGTACACTTCCTCTTTATTCGTGGGAGCCCGTTTATTGGTACGCGCATGGCGCTGAAATTGTTTTTTCTAATGCATTGATCTGCATACCCGTTGGTCTCTCTCGCGATTAGTTCAACGAAATCTGCGTTGAAGATTTTTAAAAAGGCATCCACAGGTTTGCCCATTTCGTCGGTATTGAAGGTTGGTCCTGGCATCTGTGTACCTGTGAAAGTCTCCCTTATACCAGTAAAACGTGAGACCTCGCTGGACCAATCGAAAGAGTAACCATCAGGCGGCAGAATCGAACACATTGCCTCACAATCTAACTGGTCTTGTCTACTAAAGTCTATGGCCGTTAGTGGAATAGGTGAAACGTTGTTAATATTATTATAAGGTATCGGTGGCATGCACAAGGCATCCTCAACGCCCTCTTGGTGGTCGACGTCGCTTGCCTCGTCGTCCACGTCGCTCGTTCTGTCCATTTCTGAAACAACAGAAAACCCAAATTAATTTTAAAGTGTCTGTATTACGATTACCTACTGCCTCTGGTAAAACGTTTCAAAATAATTAACTCTTGGTACGATCAAGTTAATCAAATACGAGGTTTGTTCAAAAAGTAACGGGAATTTTAAAATTTTAAGATTGAAGATGATGAAATCGTGGAAAAAATAAAAGAAATGGTTATGAACGAAAAGAGTGTGTGTGCCAAGACCAAGTTGTCTGGCGGTTCGTCCTCTCTGAGAAATGGCGTGAAGGTAAGTTAGATAGTTTAATAACTCACGTTTCCCGGTACTGACTCTTCTTGATAGAGAGCTGCCTCGTCCACGTTGCTGGTTCTGCCCATGTCTGACTCTGAAATAATAGAAAACACAAATTTACAGTAGAATTCGGATATAATGACTTTGCATATAACTGCCTACCGTTTTAAGCGACAATAATGTAAACTCAAGTTAGGTTTCATAGCTTTTAGTAGGAAAACGTATACGTTTAGTATGACTCCGTTTTAAGCAACCCATTTTAATGACAATTCGTCAGGTTAGAATGACATGCAGTGTTTTGTTTACAAAACCCACGCACCAATACCTCACCGCCCCGCGCCTCGCTTGTGACTAGAAAGCTCGACACAATGATTTCCATGAAGTGAAAGTGTTTTTTCAATTGAAGAAAAAAGTGCTGTATTAAACCGTTTAGAAGACGGTGAATCCAATGAATAGTACCCTTTACACACAGAGTTCGGAGCGGGGCGTGCCCCGCGCCACTTCAGGCCGCCATGCATAAAAGTCTCACAGTGAACTGCGCTGTAAACCGTTATCTTACTTTCGGTCTTTACTTTTTTGTGCGGCGGCCTGAAGTGGCGCGGGGCACGTCCCGCTCCGAACTCTGTGTGTAAAGGGTACTTAACTTATTTAGCGAAAGAGTTCGGCGTGTCTCATTCTACAATATCCACCTGATCTTACTATCGCACAAAAATTGGCCAAAAACAAGGTCAAATTTCAGACTTTCTACGTTAGCAACTACATATTTGCTTGCATAGAATGTAGGTACATTGTATCGTTTCAGATTACAGTACATAATGTATGTTTTTTACGTGGAAAGTTTAAGTTCTACGCTTATTCCCTGCCAATATACCAGCAGTGAAACTGTGCTAGGTATATTAATATTCAACCATTGGAAGTTACGCCTATCTATCCGATATTGTAAAGTTATGGATTTCACTATGCTAGAAGAGCCCCTGGTATAACATTTCAAAAAATAAACTCACTGTTCCCAAACGCAGACAATTCTTGGTAGAAAGGCACGTCCACCCACAGCACGCTGTTGTAGCCGGCCTCCGGAGAGAAGAGTTCTCCACACTGGAGTTCCCCACCCCACGATGTCCCAGGTAACGGTTCCCGAGATGCTGCCTGGAAAGGTGCAGCAGGCGGAATCGGTGCATAGGGAGCCGTTGCTTGGGTCTGTACGGGAGTGGACAGCAACGGTGGTGAAACAGGTGGTGGTAATGTTGAAGGTGTCCCTTGTGAAAAGTGACAAGCTATTCTCTTCGGAGATGGATTTCTGAAAACATTTACATAAATTATATGAATCTTTCTCATTCACGCGTGAAACATAATATTGTATCATGCATCTAGATACGATAACTTACTTTTGTTTATTTTTTCTTGGAGGTGCGGTGGGGAGCAAAATGGAAGGAAGCAGGCAGAGACCTAACGGCTTTAAAGGCCTTGGCGCGATCCTCCCTCACCAGGGTCACTGTTAAGATAAATAAAAAATATATAATGAGTTCAATATCTCCACAGCCGTAGCAAAGTACTTTCATAAAAAAACATTAAAAAATACTTACACTCCGGGCCGAGCTGCAAAAGCAGCTCTGCGTTGACGCCCACGTCCACATAGTCTTATTACTGCTTCTACAGCTGGTACCCCACCTCTACCTCTCATTTCATATTTCACTTCCACTCTACATATTTCAAATTGAAAACACTTCATGTACTTTAATGTTAAAACTTTTTTAAATACTGCACATTAATATTATAAAATTTAAAAAAAATTAATCCTGGATCGTGGAGTGCTCCTTTTCCCTGAACAATTACTGTTTGTGCACACATTTGGTTAAAGTAAATAAATTAATTAAGTGTTTAACGAAATAACTGTTAAAATCATTGTGTGGCGGGAGCTTTAGACGAATTTACATCATAAAAAATGTCGAATTGAAATTGAAAAAATGACATAGGACATTCATAATTGGATAGCTGATATCTGGATTAATAACGAACCAATTCAAATAAAACTTATATTTATCTCTTAGTTATGAATCACTCTGATTAAATAACTGCATTTCAAAAGCGAAAGTGCAGTAATTATGGATATTATTGTAAATCAAAAACTGATGGACGTTTTCAGTTGACGCTTGTTACTAAAAACTACCACAGAAACAATATATCATGAACAAACGAATTGAAAACACATTTCAAAGATAGATAATTCATTCACGATTACACTGATATATATTTTTGCGTTAAAAACTCAAAAAATCAATTCCTAACGGCATTTTAAGTCGAGAGCAAAATACGTCAGAATGTTCAAAAGTTTTATGTTGATTTTTGACAGGACGCTCTTAAAAAGCCGCGAAAACTTGCTGTTATTACTTCAAAGACAACCATAAGGTAACCGATAAGGTCATAGACTAAAAGAATATTATATTAACTATTCGAGAAATCAAACGGCTGGCCATGGAAATGTTTTAAATAATTACAATAAATGTTTTACGAGTGATAGAAAAATCGGTCGAAAAATCGACCGACATCAATCAAGGGGTAGGTACAAACGGTCGATTTTTCGACCGAATTCGCTCCAGTGGATAAAGATAAAGAAAATCCGTTGCGTTTCGTGCGTGCGTTGCAGCCGGCGCGGACAGATGGATGTCCACCAATAGTACACGCCAAACTTTTAATGCCAGCCTAAAATTGTACGATCCGTTCTCGCGCAGTTATTAACTGTCTTTACAATGAACGCAAGCGAGAGAGAAAAATGCGTAAAAACATATGTGCGATAGAGAGGACCTTTTTTAAACCTTAAACTCATTTTTGCGACGTTTTCTTTTCGACGTTATACTTAAAAGATTTCGTCGTTGTTGTTCTACAATTTTGACAGAATCGAAACAGTATTTAGGCCCTCAACAATTAAAACCCGAACGGAAATAGGCTGCATTTGGATAACTATCACAAACCTAATTGATAAGATGATAATTATTTTATTCTGGTTTAACTCTGACTATGTAAGTGCAGAATTTCGTGGAATTAAAGCTTCTATGAACATCATTTTATTACTTGCGTAAAACCATTGTTTACGTTAAACACATTTTTAATTATTTTAGACTGTTTTGATCATGTCGTACTTGACATTTTCTATTAACTAATCATCACGCCGTTTCCACAGGGGTAGGCAGAGAGGATGAACCACTAAATAACTCGGTCTTGGCACACACTTTTTACCTTATTCACATTCAAATATCGTCTCATACATACCCTTCTATTATTTTGACTCTTGACATGATCCGACTGATTTAATTGATCATGCCATACATTCTCCTTACACTCTTTTCTTCGTTCATTCACTCTACATGCTCAAGCCATTTGAGGGTTTCTTTCTTAATCTTGCTCATTACGCTTACATCAGCCTTGCATTTTTTACGGATCTCTACGTTTCTCACACAATCATACATGGTCTTACGACACATACGCCTCAGGGATCTCATTTCAGCATTACAGCATTCAGCCTAATTTCATTCTTCTTCTCACTTCGCCTCACTGCCATACATCAAAGAAGGTTTCAGATGTTATTGTACAATTTCTAATAACATCTGGTTTCAGCACCAATTCATAGGTTTTATTATAGTCGTCATGATCAGTGCATCATAATAAAAACCAGTATGTTGCTTCGACGTTTTATGATGCAGCTTTTCGTAGATATTTATAACACCGACAAACTGTTTATCAGATGCGTTTGCGGATGTATTTCTGCACATTGGTAAAATACAATAACGTGATAAAAATTCATGTTAAGAATTCTGCGATGTGTGAATGTCGTCTTGGTGAAGAGGACCTCAATCATATTTTTTCAGTTGCCCTTTAAATAATTCATACAAAAATTTCATCCCTCACCTAATCGGTTCAGGAATATTGCCCCCCTATAACATTGCATGTCTGTTATCTTCTGTAAATAAACGCGTTTATAAAGTCTTGGCTAATTTCCTGAATATTAACAGCATCAATTTGTAACTGTAAGTTTTGTTTCATGTATTTATTTTTTTAATTTTTTATCCATAATAAATTATATCAACATACTTATCAATTTCCTGTTGCTTCCACTTGTTAAATGTAATTATAATCATCTCGTATTATAAGAATTTAGCGTATTATTATTATTTGTATAGTATTATTATATAATGTAGATAGGTTCTTGTTATTGAAACTAAATTTGTAAATATAAACCCAAAATTACACTCATAAAATCATTCACTTGACACTGGCCAGAACACTCCATTGGGGTGAGCCATGAAAAAAAAAGAGATGCTGACATATTTTACCTAGTGTGTTCATAAATAATTAAAAATAAAAAACGTTTTCACTGTCGATGTCGCCTTACAAAATACAGACCCTGTTCCAATAAAACTAAGGCTTTTTGATACTGGTAATGTCATACAGACAGCAACAGAATTGATGCAATTTCGGGACATCCAAAAAAATAAAACTTTGAAAATTATTTTAGCTATTTAAACTACTTAACTTAAAAAATGGTATAAAAGTTAGAAGGTATTGATGAAAATAAAATAAAAAAAGTACTGAAGTTCCTTGTTGGAGTTTAAAATATGTATAATGATATAATATGATATCGTGAAAAAAAATCAAACATGGCACAGTGGATGAAGGCTTTTTTTTTTTATTTTACAAAACCATCTTGAGTGACTACTCTCTGCTCAAGTGTGGCAATCAGGAAGCAGGCAGCCAACGCGAAGGAAACAAGCGGCAACCATTGATAAGAAATAGGAAGCCATTTTCACTATTCGTTCATGCCCGAAAAGTGTGTGGCCATTTTGCCGGGCTGTGCAGTTGAAGCTTTTTTTACTATAAAAAGTGTTGTTTTTCGACATAAAGAGGAATATTTACAACCTCTGCTTGTCAACTCTACTATTGTTTGAGTCAGAGTGTACTTAAAGGTATGTAAACTGTGTTAATACGATGTTACTCGCCAAATAAATGCCAATGCTACCTTGGCGCTTTTTACTATGACTAACCGATATACCGTTATAATATTATAGATGGACTTGATATATAATGTAGAATTTACACTTTTCGTATATGAAATGTATCTCGCGTCTTTGTTTGTCCTGCAGTTTGTTATTGATATCATGAGAATGCATAATACAGGTTATATACCATGGCGTCTTGTCTATTGATTAATAACCTCTTTACCTGGCATTACTAATTCTCAGAATTTACCGCTAAAACGGTTGTTCCTGATCGGCATTTTCATATTTCTTCATCGGCATGCGTTTTATTTCCCTCTCTTAATATTTTATAGATGTTATTTTACAAATGGTTCTACGTTTTGACTACTTTTTCTGTATTCCGTTCAACAATTTAATATACCTACTATTCAATTGAAATTTTGTTATGAAGTATCAATGAATGCATAAATTTCAGTTTTGAGTATTTTCATAACCATATTATTATTGCAGACATTAGATTTTTATTCATTAGACTATTATTATTAATTCCGCAGTTGTGAAATATATGAACATGCTTATTATGCAACATATTGGATTATTTTCACCCCATGCATTCGGATTATTTTATTTATTTATTTTAACACCGTTAAAAATTGCTGTTGCAAAATCACAGAATTGACTGCATTGTGATTCTAATTTCTGCCCAGTGGGCTTTTATAATTTTAACGCCAGAGTTATGCCGTGCAATCGTTTTTATTCTGATGATGTGCTCATATCTAATTTCAGTCAGTTGAATAAATTAAAAACAAAAAAAAATTAATCTTTGCTTCTATCTAAATAAGATTTAAATTGATTTATATTAGTAGCTAGATGAGATGTTGTGGAAGTTTGTTCCGTGCTTCCGTTGCACTATTTGCATGGAACTGCTTCCCAGGATTGGATGTAGATTTACATTTGTGTTGGTGGTGAGATTTCTCGAATATTAGGGCATCTATAATGAAGTCCAGATAAAATTTTACAGGTCTCAATCAAGTCACCCCTTTCTCTTCTTCCTTTTAACCACCCCGACCACAGAAATGGTTATAACTCTGTTTTTGTTCTGGTGACAACCTTAAAACAAAAAGGAGAATATCTGCAATAAACCACGCTCCACATCTCTATTCAAAATTGTCAATAGAAATAGATAAGAAATACTAATTTTGTAGAAACAGTTTTCACCCTCCACAACGCATACGGGCCGTTAGACTTGGTTAATTTTTTATTAAATATTTTTGTATGAAATGGTAAAAAAAGAGGTTATAAAATTGTTTATTATACATTCGTTTAGTAAAATAAGTGTTTTTTTTTTTTTTAATAATTTTTATATTTATTTGTAATAATACAATTTGAAAGCGTATTTCATCACCTTTCAAAAACAGTTTTTAGTATTAGGCTACATTCAGAAATATTTAATTTATTGAACTTAAATTGCGAAGCGGAAATAACACAAAATTTTTAAATATTCGACAGCTCGTCAAGACAAAAAACTTGCACAAAGGCGATAGACCGGAATGGTTAATGTTGATAATTTTAGTTTCTTGAGTAACATATCCCTGTTAGAGTTTTACAGATATCAGGAAGAGGTTTGGTTGGAGATCTGGTTGGAGTACACGGATGTTTAGAGTTGTAAAGTAATGAGCCGTGCACCCTGTGTTATGAATGTACTTCCTCTTGCAGTCCCTGACAATGTCGGGAGTAACAGAAGCGGTGGCAGAGTCCAACGGCACCAGTGAGGCCCCTGCGAAGAGTGCAGCGCCGGCGGTGGCACCCAGCAAGGCGTCTGAGCCCGCCAAAGAGGACCAGGCGGGCCAGCCCAGCGGTCAGACCATGTTCGTCATGAACATCCCCACTGAGAAGATGTTCTCCTACGAGGAGGACCTCAAGGAGATATTCACTCCGTACGGGGAGATCAAAGCTGTCAAGTGAGTCATCTTATTATTTGCAGAATCCTACCTAACCTAATGAGAACCCTACCTAAATTTACTCACAAATAATTGCCCAATTTGCCTCTAAAATCATTAAACATTAAAATCTTTAATGGCCTACATCTTATAATTTAAAGCAAAAATAAATAAAGTAGCTCACATCCGTACTAGATGTTTGATGTACCTATTGATTACAAAAATAATTTTTCAGTTTGGTTGGGTATTTTGATCTCAAATTCAAATTTAAGATTTGTATGAAACTGGCCGAAATGGGCCGCGCATACGTTCCTCCTAAGGTATGTTATTATAACCTTCTTATAACTATATTCCGTGCAGCTGAGCACATCTACTAATTCTGAGAAAGCATTGCCAACTGTATGCGATCTAGGTATAGGCGAGTATCTAAATTTTTTTACATGATCTCCACACGGGAGGCCCTATGTCATCTTTGAGGATGCTGTGTGGAGGGTTTTTTTTTTTAAGAAAAGGAGGAGAGTTCTGGGAAGGAAAAGGGTTTAAGGGGTGGGTAGGAATCTGGGGTTCAGTGAGTCCTGGTCATCTGCCTCCAATACCTAGACAAACCTCACCCCATGAACCCGGGCACCCCTGCTAAATCACCAAACATAGCAAACCACTTGGGGTGACCTATGGCAGAGGTGTAGGTTATCCAATAAAGGTTCCCGGGGCGGCGGTACCCATTCCCGCCTCCCAAATTGAATATGATTCAGTCCTGATATTGTTGTTGCAATTACATTTATTTATTATATTTTTATTTTGTATTACCAAAATTTAAAGAGTTTTAATCACCTTTCATTAACAGTTTTTAGTTTTCGGATACTTTCAGTAATATTCCATTTATTTGAAAAAATATTGTCGAGACCTGAGAGATAAAAGAATGGTGTAAAATTTTGGCAACGGCATCCAGCAATATGTTTTCAAGGCCGATCAGAAGGGCAGTTTTGCATTACTTGAATGGCATCAGATTATAATTTATTTACGTTTCAGGTGTCAGATTATAAACTATTAGAATTTGTTGTGCGCTGTTGCAAAAAACAGGAAACCTGATACATTTTAATTTTTGCTTAGAAGAATACTCGGCCTTATGAAAATAATAAAAAAAATTCCTCATACATATTTCCGTTTTAACCGGTCCCTTGCCGATTACGCGCCGGCGCGCGCCTAATAAAATTAAAAAAAAAAAACTTTTGAAATGCGATTATGTATACAGAAAACGTATGAAGAATAAGGTCAGAATCGCTTGGGGCGTTCTTGTTCTTGATGTAACAGATATAAGAAACACACCTAGCCACTTGAATAATTATCTTTGAATTTTTCTATGACTTCTCAAATGTCGTTTATGGTCATTTCTCCCGCGATTCGAACTGTCAAGCTGTGAGCAACGTGGGTCATGATCGATAAACCTATCAATTTGTCAAATAAACGCAAGTAATGTTGTTTTTAGGCGTAGTTTATTGTTCAATGAATGTGTTTCGGTAAATATTATATACGATAGCATAAAATAAACCCACAAAATATTACGTCAAAGTCAAAACATGGCGAAATTTTCGAGTTTCCTCCAGTGACACGTCACGAGTTAAACCTTTCCAGTAACATAATATTATTTCTGTCAGAGTTGTTATTTTGGTTTAAATATTTGTACAGGTTGTAATAATAATAATAATAATAATAATTGGATGATTTATATAGTGCCGTTTTTGCGAAAAATCACCTCAAGGGCGCTGTACAAACTTACAATACATTTCTAAAATCTAGAAAAACTACAAACTAGACAAACAATTAAAACAACTAATGGCTAAAAATTGCATCCACCGGTTCATAAGAAAATATATATGTACAATGTCTCGATCAATGAACGCGATGCATCTTAAAAATGTATACAGGACCATACTTACCTGGGAGGTCGCTTGAAATTAACACTGTTTATTGTTTATTAAGAAATTTAGATATAGTTCGCACGCAGAGGACATTATTGTGTACACTTGTTATATGTGTTTAATCCTGAAATATATTTTAATATTAGTATAAAATACATTCTTTGATGAGTGTATTTTGGAAATCAAAAGCAACATTTTATAGTGGGCGGTACAGTAGTACAAGGATTTGATCTTCCTAAATGTGATTCGTAACGAGACAGATTGATGTGCAAAGATTCAAGTAATTAGAAAATTAATTAGAAAAGTGTAATTAAGACATATCATAGAAAATAAAAGTATGATACTCTCTAAGGTTTAATTAAATTAAGGATATGAGAGCCCAAAAAGGTAGGTTTTTAATTTGGACCTAAATTCTGTTGGGCTTGTTATGCATCTTAGTTCCGGAGGGAGTTTATTCCAAGCCTTAGGCCCAGATACTCCAAAAGCGCGATCTCCAAACTTTGTATTTGGCTTGCGTTTAGGTTCCATTAGTCTGCCTATAGCTGATGATGTTGCTGATCTAAGGGTTGACTGCCTCGGACCAGTATTTTAATAACGTTGTGTGTTGATATTTCTAGGCAAACGGGAATCCAAGTTGACGGGCCCAACTCTCCTGATGTGACCCTCTCCGCTTATGTACACTTTGCAAACCCTGATGCTGCTGAAAAGGTACTCTTTACTACTTGTATTCTACCACTTGGTTTGTAGTCCCCAAAACTCTTCTCTCCGGCTCTCACTCCAGAAATTTGAAGGGCATGATCCCACTGAGAGACATCTTGGCTTCCTACTGCCTCTTAACCGGCTGCTTGCCGATTACGCGCCGGCGCGTGCCAAATGCGAGCCAAATTAAACTCTAAAAGATATTTTTTGAAATGCGATTTTAAATCTTAATTATAAAGAAAACGTATGAAGGATAAGGTCAGAATCGCTTGAGGCATTCTTGTTCATAAGGTATAAGATACCTTGTACCCACCTAGCACAGCGGAATAATTTATGTGGAATTGTTTATGATCTCCGGCCAAGATTTTTTCCAACCTTTGAACTGTCAGATTGGCTTGCGTCACTCCTGCGCCGTCTCGTGAAAAAGATCGTAAAACGTATAAATTCATCAAATAAACGCAAGTAATGTTGTTTTTATGCATAGTTTATTGTTCAAGGAATGTGTTTCGGTAAATATTACATAAGATAGCAAAAAATAAACCCACTAAATATTACGTAAAAGTCAAAACATCTCTGCTCCGTGGCATGTCACGAGTTGAATTCTGGTCCTCCATCAATAGGATTAGGTGCTTCCACGGCCGTTTTGCCCACATGGGGCTTCAAAGATTTGATCATGTGTGAATGATTTATGTCACAGACCACCAACCATTCATTTGATCTTGATCGAAAACTGAAGCAAGAATCTGCATTTAACAAGGACCATCAGATGTCAAAAATTAAAAATGGCACCGATCTTCGATTTGATGGTTATCAAAACGTGATTTTGAAATACCCCAACCTAAATCATTAATTTTCAAAAATCTCTTCACACGGATCACACTTCCAATATATGAAATTACGTACAACATTTTGCAATTTTATACTTAATGATTTTAAATTTCCTGTAAGAACCAATGTCAATTAGTAATTGAAACTGGTTAAGAGTTTGGTTTGATTTTGCTGACAGTTTCTTAACCCTTAGCGGAGATGTGGATTTCTGGTGGGCACACATATAAAATAATTGTTTCCTAGAGTAGCAATGAGCTTTTTAAAATCTTTATATATAAAAACAATGTTTGATAACAAATAACAAAAATATTATACTTATAAGAAAAAAAATACTAACTTAACATTAGTGAGACCTTTTAGGAACTTTAATTATAAAAGGAATTAGTTAAGTGGAATGCTTTGTAACAGTTACCAGGCAGGTATTGCATTTTGCGATAGTTATTTTATCGCAGCCGTGCAAACGGCATCTATTTTGTACAACTTCAAAGACATGCATGTGCACTGCTCTTTGCTGTCTACGAATCTTTGAAGGGATAGGAATTATTGCTAGAACTTGAAGAACTGGAAGATTCTCTCGTTCATTATCAGACGTGTACTCATCATCCGTCCCATTATTTTCAAAAGGATCCTCTTCACATTCTTACTCATATTCAGACACTGAAGAATGTCATTTTCCTTAGGATCTGAAAGCAAAAACACTAAATTATAAACAGAGACTTAACGTTTGATACTGGGAACCAATGTACAAAAATTTGAACAAAATATTTGATCACTTTGTAAATCAGCTACATTTTGATACAATCACGAAAAATATTATTAGTATGTAATAAGTACACTTTTAAGTTTATAATAACATCAACAGTAATGAGAGAAAAGTGATTAAGTAAATATTTTCAGATTAAACTTACCGTTAACACGAAGTTGCAACATGTTTCATCGGTCATCGCAGCTGGTTTTGACAGTTCACTTATTTTTTGGCTGGAAGCATTGATGACGCGGTCTCAGGACGTTAATAGCGAAGAACTCGCGTCATTGATACCTTTGGCACCGGTACATGGTTGGGAAACATGTCAAACCCACACCCAACATTTGTACACAGTTCACATTGACCACATCAGAAAGGTTTGATTCTACAACTGTGTGAGTAATTTGCCAGCCTCTGGTTTGTCCCTCATAGATCCAGCCTCACAATTATTTTGAATTGTTTAATTTGCAGGCGTTGGAAGAGCGCGGTCGCAACCTCGGCGGCAACGAGCTGGACCTGTTTGTCCTGAAGACGGGCCCCAACTCGGTGGTGGCCGACAGTCTGCCGGTGACGATGCGCACAGAGTGCATCCGCAACCTGCTGCAGGCCTGCGGGGCCATCAAGGATGTAGTCAAGATACCCGGCAGGAGAACAGGTAACAATGCACACCCACAGCTAGATAACTGCTAGCTAAAGATCTCCACAAGGTTGTCCTGAAGACAGTTCGCCATCTATTGTCTTTGTTATCCCAACATCATGATAAAATCTTAATGTAAAGGGCCATTATGTAGACAATACACATTTTAAATTTTTCTGACAGGTTAAAACCTATTGTGCGGCTTGAATTTAGTAAATATCTCAAAGCCAAATTTAATATTGAAAATTATATTTGAAATAAAAAACAACTTTTACAATAGCAACATTTTTTACGTTGGAATTTTCGTTGACGGTAATGAAATACATTAAAAACTTCTGAAACCTTCTTTCTGTAAACTGCAGTTCACCTCAAGATAGTCCATATTTCACTGGACTGCATATGTAGCCAGCCGCGCTGTAAAGGTTAAAAAGAAAATCAAAACTAAAAACTGTTTTTAAAAGGCCATGAAATATGCTTTCAAATTTTATAATTCAAAGTAAACATATAATTTTTTAAAATAAAAATTTTGAATTCAAACATAACAAAGTTTTAAAAATGGCCCACTTTACAACTAAAATTACTAATAATGAAAAAAAAAAATACATCCATGAACTCACTTTTTTGTCATTTCATGTAAAAATAATTAATTAAAAATTCCCAGTTTCCTTTTTTTTTTTTTTTTTAAATTGCTGTCGGTGACTTTAATTTTATTAAGGCGTATATTTAATTTTTTTTTTTTTTTGTTAACTTATAGATTTTACCATAAAATTTGGTGTTTTCTCTTTCTAACACCATTTAAATCTTATTTCTCACTGTGATAGTAAGGGTGACACAAGATTTTCTACAAGGCCTATAAGAGATATTCCCAAAAATGAACAAATTAGTCTGAGGGGTTGAGAAAGTCGTGCATGAACCTCGGATAAGTCCTAATGTTTCCGAGGAATTTATTTTTAAATTGTTCCTTCATATTTATGTATGTATTTAGTTTGGTGTGGAATCCATACTAAGTCCAGTATTGAAAGAACACTACCAATACTTAGTACAGTCCATACTAATTAATAACACTTGTTTTCCCGCAGCCTTCATTGAATTTGAAGACGAAGAAGGAGCCAAGAAGGCGCTCACTCTCAACACCAAGCTGATGATTAACAATGTCAAAATCATTATTGAAAAACGCGACGGAAACAGTAAACCGGTAAACACTATTTCTTTTCTTATGTTCTTCGTTATGCACTCGAGTGATGAAAATTTTGGGTATTCAGTTTTCGATTTGTCGTTTGAATTTAGTTAACACACTTTGGGCGGGAAAGGTAGTTCTATCTCTCATGCTGATGATCCTACTTGAATGCCTGGAAAGGTATTACTGTCAAATATTTTTATATGAATATTGTACACTAATCTCTTTGTCCTGTGTATGTATAAAACATAAATGTATGTGTATATCTGATACAAATCTTCCCCATCTTCTTATTTTCTTGTGGGGAAGAATATTTTATCAATAGAAAACTTGCACTTGGAGTTGCACAAACTTTTTTTGAATTGACACTTCTTTAGCCCCGTTTTGATTTGAAATTCCTATGAAACGGAAATGACGCATTACAGTACCTAACGAAGCGTTAACCTGCTCTCATTGGCCGCTTTGATTATAACCTCACTTTTCAAGGCTCCTATTGGTTGAGATATAAAACGGAAATGAGTTACAGTACCTACGAAGCGTCAAACTGCGCTCATTGGCCGCTTTGATTATGACCTCACTTTTCAAGGCTCCTATTGCTTGAGATGTGAAACGGAAATGACACATTACAGTACCTATAAAGTGCCAAACTGCGCTTATTGGCCGCTTTGATTATGACCTCACTTTTCAAGGCTCCCGTTGGTTGAGAATGTGTGGGCGAAGGTTTCACTTCAACCTACAACGTAATAATAGAACTTGAATAATAGAGCTTTTCACAGAACTTGAATTTTATCTTTGAAATTTTATAAATTGTTCGAATTCTGCGAAACAACCCGTTCTTGGATATGTTCCCATTCACAGTCTATTCTATCTTCTCCCCCCCCCACTCTTCACTAATCCTCAGTTATGCCTCCACCCCCCACTTCTGCAATAATTTTCAAAGTATAATTATTTTCAAAGTTCCAAAATGGGAAAAAAGAAGACACAGTGAAACCCTCGAAGTTCTCTCTTAACCTCTGGTTTGCCGATTGCGCGCCCAGGACGCGCCATAAAAAAAAAAAAAAAAATTTTTTTGAGATGCGATTTTAAACTTTATGTATAAAGAAAATGTATGAAGGACAAGGTCAGAATCGCTTGGGGCATTCTTGTTCTTGACGTAACAGATATAAGGAACACACCTAGCCTCTCAAATAATCATCTTTGCACATATCTATGACTTTCGAAATGACATTTCTGCCGCGATTTGAGCTGTCAAACTTTGAGCGTCGCATGTCATGAAAAGATCGATAAAACTATCAATTTGTCAAATAAACGCAAGTAATATTATTTGTAAGCATAGTTTATTGTTCAGGGAACGTGTTTCGGTAAACATTATATACGACAGCATAAAATAAATCCACAAAATATTACGTCAAAGTCAAAACATCGCGAAATTTTCGAGTTTCTTCCCTGGCATTTAAGAGGTTAAGAAGTTTGCTTTTTTCAGTCCCTCCACTCAAAATTGGCCCAATTTTTCCCACATATAAGGTTTTCCTGCATAAGAAGTTTGTTTTTTCTGGTCCCTTGGAAAACTTCTTAAGAGGGTTTCACTATAATTCTGAATTAGAAATATGAGATCATTAGGTCACAATGGCCGAGTTGGTTGAGGTGCTGTCCTGGCTTACCGGGACTTGTCTTAACAAGAGATCCTGGGTTAGTTCCCACTCGCGATTCTTACCTTTATATTTTTTTGTGTTATTTTCTGTTTCATTTATTAATATCTATTAGTAATATCTTCTTCACAGGTTCGGTTCGCCCATAATAATTTTGTAATATTAAGTTAGTATGCAGGGTGTTAAGAGACGAACATGACACTTAAACCAGTGATTCCTGACATTATTTGGAGTAAAAAATGTAAATGAAACTATGGTCCTCGGTGACTTTTTCGATGACAATTTTTTTTCCAAAATTTTTTCAAAAAACCAAACAAAAAAAAATTTCTGCGCGTCGACACTGGTCACTCAGCAGAGTAACCGCCTAACCTCTTACCCCGCCCCCAACTGTCCAACACTTAGTAAAGTAAGTTCAATAACACCCTGTATATTTTGCCCTTAGGAAGGAATGGTCCGTAACTGAAAAAATGTAGTGATTTGAAACAAAGTAATGTTGTTTCATGAAACTATAATGGATAAACACAAATTTATAGCTATATTCAATGGAATAAAATATTTTAGTTTATAAAAACTTTCTTTTTTTTCTTTTTGCTGTCACGGATGAAGATTGTGCGTTCAGAGGTATTTTTTTAAATCTCTTTTCCTATCAACAATATAATTCTTTTGTTTTTTCCTTCTTTTATTCTTTCTTATTCAATCGTTATCAATAACTTTCTCCTTCAAAATGAGAAATTAAATTAAAAATTGTTATGCAGAAACCAGCCAGTCCACAATGTTCTACTAAGGCTAGCTTTACACTCGTAAGTTTTTTCCCGTAAATCACTCACGTAAGAGATATATGGCCAAATTACCAATTTAACGTAATTTATAGCAAGTTACAGAAGTTGTTCTTTCGCGAGTTTTTTGACAGGTCTAATCGCATCCGCGCTAATTTCCAACCTTCTTACAGCTTATAAAATCAGTTTGATGAACTGAGAGACTTACCGCAAGAAATGGTACCAAAATATTTTGTTTGCGAGATGTCAAAAATTAAAAGGCAGTTGTTTTCGTAGGATTTTTTTTCCTAAAAAACTAGTATTTGTTTACACTTATTTAAGTTTTCTGAAAATGAGCATCCTTCTATCCAATTATCGGTTCAATCCTTTCTATTCTCAATGTTTCTGTTTTTAACATTACGTGTTTGAATTTGAGGTTGGTTGCTATCAGGTAACTGTCATTTGGATAAAATGAATGAACTCAATGAATTTCCGCCTTTGACGGCACAAAAGCGCATGGAGAATTGTTTAATTAAAGCCAAATTCTATTTCAACATTTTATTTGGGCCTTTTCGTCTTTATTGACAAAATCGTGTAAATTTGACAGTAGCAGATCGTTGTTGATAGGAAGCAATCTTACCGCAAATAAATTTACAGATGTAAAGGTCGCATGAGCATTCACACAGATCGAACTTCCGAACAGCTTCCGCGTGCATTAATTACCACAAGTCGGATGCATATGTAAACGCTCCTGTGAGTAACTTGTCAAAAACTTCTGTTAAGTCGTAAATTTTACTTACGAGTGTAAAGCTAGCCATGCTGTTTTCGTAGAAAAATTCATACTAATCGCTTTCAGGAATATTTGTTGATGCAAAAAACATTTTAAAATGTACAGAAAAAGTGGTCACGGCGCTCAAAACACATTTGGTGTGACCATTTCTCAAAACATATTTAGCGGAAAGCAGCCAGAGTCAATTGGTCGATTTCAGCAAAATTTCTAATCTGTGATTGTTTCCCTCAGGTGGTCGGACATAAGGTGAAGCCCACGCCTCCAAAGACGGAGGTGCGCCGCCCGTTCAAGCGGCCCGGCGCAGGGTGGACGCGAGGGGGCTCCAACGCCGTGGCCCCCGTGCCCGTGCTGCAGCAACCCTTCCGTGGGGCCTTCCGAGGCGGTCGCGGCCAGCGGGGAGCTCCGCGCGGGGGGCCTCCGCCCTTCCGCCCACCACAGTATTGGGTGAGTCCACATACACGCACAATTCATACATACTCGATATAATTTGCTATTAACTCCACACAGGAGGCTGCGAGGAAAATAATTTTCCTCGGGACCTATCATTTTGTGGAGGGTTTTTTTAAGGAAAAGAAGTTTTAGACCCGTAGCACGGTCGATTAATAATTTATAAGGATTGTATCGATAACTTACAGTTAACTTTTCATCATTCCCTAGCATGACTGCAGATTGCCAATGAATAAATAACAATTCACAATGAGTAAGTGTTATTAATTCCAACGTCAATTATTGTTTGTACATTAGCAATCTGCAGTTGTCCTAGGGAACGATGAAAAGTTAGCGAAAGTTTTCGATACAATGCTTATCGATCGACCGTGTTAGGGCTCCTGGAAAGGAAACAGACTTGAGGGATGGGTAGGAATCTGGGGCAGTATGTCCAGTAGTGACGTATGACTCCATCCATCTCACTGCGGGACAAAGCGATGGATCAAAAGAGTCCGGCTGGAGAGACCAAAAGGTTTCCCTATCTGGCCCGCAAGTGGTGGGCAGACGCATCACCGCCAAGACCTAGACGAACCTCACTCTGCTAAGTCACCAGACATAATAAACCATGGTGGCAAAGGTGTTGTTAAGACGAAGCTATAAGTGAAATCCTATTTAGATTAATCTTAACGACGAATCGATTTACAGTATGAACATCAAAAAATATGCTACGGATAAATTGAAGCTTTTACTAGCTTTTCTATGTATTGGAATTACAATAAAATTATTAATTACCAAACAAAAAATGTTAGCGCAAACCACTAAAAAACTGTTTTTGCATGACTTAACTATGAAGTAATGTAAGAAATAATTTTTTTTTAAATACCCCTTTATGGCTATTTTTGAGGTTTTGTATGTTCTAATCTTTTTCATTCTTTTAAAATAATGCACAAAATAAATAAAAACCACTTTTTCGCTTACTTCCCTCGTGCAAATAAGACGCTCGATTTAAAATTTTATAGGCATGAAAATCGAAATATTTCTAGCGTTTATATTCCTCTTAACCAATGAATGGTTTCCACAGCGGCAGTACAAATTGTTGGATGATCTTGACTTATAATAATGTATTTTGTCTCTTTTCCTCAGGGCAGCGAATTCGGCGGCAACGACCAGTTCATGAACAAGCGGAGAAAACCAAACGATTGGATCAGACAGTATTGAAGCGAAGTAGGGTTAGATCAATATGGGTAAACAATTAATTAAAAAGCGTCACCTTCAGCATTTACATTTACTGTAATATGTAATCATTCTATTGTGTAAGTATAGGTTCCAGGGCCTACGTATGTCTGTCTGTCCGTCAGTGTCTGTAAGTGTGTGTAATCTTGTATTGGAAGAATAATAATAATAATTATAAATGCTGTTGAAAAGACAATGCGACGGTTTACTAAAATTTTAATGTATTTTTATGTATGAATGTTGTACTTTGGTTTGGTTTTAATCATTTCCCTCCCCCCCCTTTTTAACACCAACTTACCTTTTTTAGTGCATAAGTAACAGAATTATAATTTACAAATCAATAAAAAATTAGCTTTAGGAATCTTGTTTTTCTTTTTTGTCCACCTTTTAGAATTTGAATCATGTACATACTGCCCTACTTTTTTTTTTTGCGTGAGCTCCACACAGGAGAGGAGCCTATGTCATCCTTGGGGACGCTGTGTGGTGGGGTTTTTTAGGGAAAAGGAGGAAAGGAGAGTTCTGGGAAGGAAAAGGGTTTAAGGGGTGGGTAGGAATCTGGGGTTCAGTGTGTCCTGGTCATCCGCCTCCAAGACCTAGACAAACCTCACCCCGTGAACCCGGACACCCCTGCTAAATCACCAAACGTAGCGAACCACTTGGGGTGACCTACGGCAGAGGTGTTGGTTATCCAATTAAGGTTCCCGGGGCGGCGGTACCCATTCCTGCCTCCCAAATTGAGATCATTGGAGATCATTTAAAATTAACCCCTAGGGGCCGGCAAGAAAGTTCTATTAATGTAAAGCCTGGATCTCACTCACCAAGTAGATAGATGCAGGTACGCTATAGATACGCCCCCTGCATACAGTGTATGCAGGGGGCGTAATGGGATATGAGACGGGGGGTGCGATGGGATATGGATATGGGGAAAGGGATGGCTCAATCGAAACCAGTTCATGGACCACCACTTACAACTTGTGAACCCCCATTTCTTTGTCGCGCCTACGTGTACCCCCGTTGGGCCTCCCGTGGACCCCTAAGGGTCACCTCACCTGGACCACTTTGATCAAGATCATCCCTTTGAAGAAGTCCTAGGACTGCCGACCAGCAAAATGACATTTTTTTGTGTACGATTCTTTAAAGATGTTTTTTTTTTTAAATAAATTATTTTCATTATCTTTAATATTATATTTCTTTCAATATGGTTTCAAAAATTTAGATTTAGTACCAGATTTAATAAAAATAAGTGATAATGATAATAAAAATTAAATTGAATGTTCCGATCGGACGGGCGAGCTTATCGATGCGAACCAACTTAGGAACAAGGACCGGGGTATATATAATAATAACAATAACATATAATAATAACAGTTGTTGTAAAATTGATTAATAGTGTACTAAATTAATTGGAAGTTCGAGCAACTGCCGTAAGCTGCATTCGTTTGGAAAAAAACTCAAACTGCCGAACCCGATTCGTTCCGTATCGCTGTCACCTGCCCAGAAGCATCGTCAAGTGCGAGATTGGTCGAGATAAATCTCTGGCAGTGAGGAGAGTTGGATATTTTTACAGTTGAACTAACTGCCCACTGATTTCTTACACGTTTTATCTTGGCTCGCCTTAACACATTTCAAAATGTTTATTTTGCAAAGCAAGCTGAGAAAAGTGGATGAAAATTTCCGGAATTCTTCATACAAGAATTCCAATTTTAGGTAATTTTATTCTTTATTCAAACTATTGTCTGAAAAAATGTTATGTTTTTCAATTGAATTCTTGACACTGTCGGATCAAATTTTGAAAATGACAGTTTATTTCAAAACAATTTCGAGTTCATTGGACCAGAGTTACAATCACATGTAGACCCACGACCGAAATTAGTCCGATACCATTTAGTGGCGTTTCTACGAGTGAACTATAAGAATGAATTCGCGGAATTGGATTTGAACCCAAAACATTCAGACCAGAATTAAAACTAGTTTCCACACTGCAACATATCCTGCAATTACGGGGATTGAATGAATTGATACTAAACGTATGAAGCAATTAAGTTATTGGAGTCATTTCCTTTGATTATTATTAGAACATTTATAGAAATCAATCAGGTAAATGATTTCATAAATATAGCATTAAAAAAAGCCTATTGGTGTGCAGTTACTCTATATTGTTAATACCCACAAGACATGGCTTGGGTTGTAGAAGACGATATACCAAATACTGCAATGCCTCTAAGAGTTGCATCAACCAATAAAATAAGAATATCGAGATTTAAACGAATGAAGGATAAAATTTTAAAAGCAAACTCAGTCGAAAGCGCTCTGAATCCAGTCATGTTGCTTGGACAACTTTTGGGATTGCCATTTACACACTTTTGTGAAAATGAAGACTAAAACCAAACTCGTTATGTTTCTAATGTTGGTGTTTAATTTAAATTAGCTAAGGCTCACACCTCTCCAGACATTTCGATTTGTTGGTTTGTTTAAAGTCAATTAATTAACAAATGAAATTATCAATAGATGTCAGGAGACGCAAACTCTCTTCAGACAAGACCGATATAAAAGGCCTGTGTTTAGGTTTTTTCCTTCCTCTTTTCACCATCCTAACTTCTTAATAAGTAACAGTAAAATCCTTGGTCTGTCTTGGGTAGTTTGGGTCTCCGGAATTATTCACAATGTAATTGGGAATAAAGCAAAATAAAATGTCACGAGTCCTTTGAAAGTTTCCTGAAGCGGCCTTATTATTTATGAAGTTCCTTCTTCCAAAACAAAACATATGATCCTACGAGTCGGATAATTTAACGCGAGTGATTAAATTAGTAAAGAAGAACCAGCACTGAAAAAAGGAACAGCCAACATGCAGTTTCCAGCATCCAGCAAGCAGCAGAGGCCATCAGCGATAAAAAAGGGCAAGTGACCAATCCATATCCATACTATCTACCTTACCATTAAAATCCTTAAAAGCAAAAAAATCAATGACATCAATATTGTGCATTACTCAAAAAAAATTGTTGCAAGCCGGTATGACAAAATTATTGACAAAATTATTGATTATTGACAAAAACTACAGCAATGTTTTAAATTTCGAGATTTATAAAGTTTGTTTGAAATTTTTATTTTAAATTAGCCGCGAAGTCAATAAAGCAGTTTTTGTTGGAAATGCTCTATGGGCGATTGAATAAAAATCAACGGGATTCATCTATGATTAACGACGTTGGTAAATTATTATTATTGTTATTGTTGTCTCGTGACAGTTCGTGAAGTAAATAACTAAAATTTGGGAAGTTATCAGTGCGTATATTATATGATTAATAGTGATTAAACGGTGATTGCGATAAAATAATTGGATAACTCTGTAAATTGTAAGTACACATCTGATTAATCAAAATGGATTTAAAAACGCTGATCGCTCAACGGGGCGTTTGTAAAGGCAAGATGACAAGGTTCAGAGAATTTTTAAACAAAGATTCACTGACGCAAAGCGAACTAGAATTGCGTATAAAGCGTTTCGAACCTTTGCTAGATAATTTTGAAGAAATTCAAGATAGAATAGAGGCATTATCTCCAGACGATGTTGAAGGCGACCGAGCGAGCTTTGAAAATGATTATTTTTGTATATTGGCCAGCGCAAAAGAGAGGTTAGCTAAAAAGGATTCTGCAATCACGGCGAATAACAATATTAAATTACCGATAATTGAATTACCGAAATTTAAAGGGGATTACTGCGAATGGATGCAGTTCCGGGATGCGTTCATATCTTTAGTAGACAGCAATCATAACCTGGATGCCGTTCAAAAATTTTATTATCTGCGGTCTTGTCTGAAAGGGGAAGCGTTTAAACTCATAACAGCATTACCGATATACGCGGATAACTACGTTACGGCTTGGGAGATGCTTACGGATAGATACGAAAACTCAAAAATAATTATAAATAATCATGTAAACGCATTGTTTAAATTACCGGACGTAAAGGCAGAAAATCACGTCGCAATAAGGAATCTATTGGACGAGGCGCAATTACATTTAAAATCACTAAATAACTTAAATATAGCTACGAAAAATTGGGATGTAATATTAATTTATTTGTTATCAAGCAAATTAGATTCAAATACAAGGGCTCATTGGGAACAATACCCAACAAAGAATAATTTACCTACCTACGAAGAATTTATTAGTTGTTTGTATACAAGGGCCCAAGTACTAGAAGCCTCGGCAAATAACGAAAAAAGAATTAATCCGGGAAAAACGAATCCGCATAATTATAAAAAGGAAGTTTTGGTGTCGTTGTCCGCACAAAAATTAAAATGTTTACATTGCAACGATAATCATAAAATTTATTATTGCCGCAAATTTTTGGAATTAAAACCGAAAGAACGAATTGATAAAATACACAAATTAGGCGCTTGTTTAAAATGTTTAAACCCCGGTCATAAATTGAAGGATTGCAGGTCTAAATTCAATTGCCGTAAATGCGATGGTGAAAATCATAATACTTTACTTCATGTTAAGAAGGAGGAGGAATCAAAACACGAAAGGGCATCAACATCTTCCGCGAAGGAAGCGCCTTTAGTATCAAATCATGCCGCGAAGGTAGAACAAAATTTCGTGTTATTGTCAACTGCCATCATCAACATAAAGGATGATGCAGGAAACTCAATTCAAGCAAGAGCTCTATTAGATTCTGGAGCTCAAACGAATTTCATAAGTAAGGCATTCGTCAAGAAATTAAATTCAAAAACGAAAAAAGTCAACATTCCTGTCACGGGAATCCACAATAAAATTTTAAATATAAGATCTAAAGTGGGATTAAATATAACTTCAGGCTACTCTGAGTACGAAAAGAAGATAGAATGCCTGATTATACCTGAGGTGACCAGTAATCTGCCCCAAATTTCCTTTCAGAGAAAAGAAGCGGAGATCCCCAGCGGTCTCCAATTAGCAGATCCAAACTTCAACATTACCAGCCCGATAGATCTACTACTAGGAGCGGAGGTATTTTGGGAAGTCTTGCATAACGATCGAATGAGGATTGGAGATGCGGGACTCACGCTGCAAAGGACCGAGCTAGGATGGCTTGTATCCGGGCCTATCTCCACTCCGAAACCAAAAAGGCCAGTAAATTCCTGTCATTTATCTTTAAATTTATTGCATAAGCAATTAGAAAACTTTTGGAAAATAGAGGAACTAGCTCCTGTAAAACATAGAAGCCACGAAGAAAGAGCATGTGAAGAGAGCTTCTTACACACGCACAAAAGAGATGAGAAAGGACGTTTTGCGGTAAGATTACCGCTGCGGCCTAATATTAATCAAATGGGTGAAACCCTAAAGGTGGCTGAAAAAAGATTCTATAATATGGAGAAGAAATTCCTTGCCAATCAAGACCTGATGCTAGATTATAAAAAATTCATGAAAGAGTATCAGGAATTGGGGCACATGACGCTGTGCGAAGCACCACCAAAAGATAAAATTTGTTATTATTTGCCACACCATGCAGTGATGAAGGAGTCTAGCACGACAACCAAAACCAGGGTCGTGTTTGACGGATCAGCCAAGTCATCAACCGGTATATCATTAAACGACGCCCTCATGGTAGGGCCAGTTTTACAAAAGGATTTATGTGCACAACTGTTATTTTTCAGAAAGCACCAGTATGCATTAACCGCCGACATCGAGAAGATGTATCGTCAAATATTGGTGCAACCTGAGGATAGAGATTTGCAGCGCATAGTCTGGAGGGACTCTCCGGAAGAAGAAATCCGACACTACCAACTCAATACTGTCACCTACGGTTTGGGACCATCATCCTTTCTGGCTACCAGATGCTTGGAGCAGTTAGGAACGGAAAATCAGGAAGCATACAGAAAGAAATCCTTTGTCAAGGCGTGACGGAGCGTTAACTGTTTACGAATTGGAGAATTCACTTCACATATTAATATCTCGCGCACAATGTTTTGCATTCCCGGAGGAGACGAGGGCATTGAAAACCGGGGTAAATGTGAGAAATTGTAGTAGATTAAAGTCATTAAATCCTTATTTGTTTAAGGATTTAATCCGGGTGGGGGGTAGGTTGTCCAACGGAAAAATGATATCGGAAAGTCAACAACACCCCATAGTACTACCTTCACATCATAAACTAAGTGAACTTATTGTCAGGCACTACCATTACTCATATTTACATGCAGGAACGCAGGCATTGTTAGCGTTAATAAGAATGAAATACTGGCCAATTATGGGTAAAAACTTAATTAAAAAGGTTCTGAAATACTGTATTGTATGTTTTAGGTGTAACCCGAAAACAGAGCAACAGCTGATGGCGGACTTACCGACCGAAAGAATAACGGAAGGTCGCCCGTTTCAATTATCCGGCGTGGACTACTGCGGACCCATTATGATTAAATCAGGTGTCAGCCGTAAGACTCACAGCGTAAAATCTTATATATGTCTATTTATATGTATGGTAACCAAAGCTATACATCTAGAAGTAGTAATGTCTTTAAGCACTGATAGCTTCCTAAATGCGTTTAAGCGTTTCATCTCGCGAAGAGGGAAACCCAGTAAAATGTTTTCAGATAACGCCACGAACTTTCGGGGCGCGAATAACGAATTGAGGGAAATCTATGAATTTTTGAAGAATTCAAATGAAAAAATCGATAAATACTTAGCCAATTTATCCATTCGGTGGCATTTTATACCCGCAAGGGCTCCGCACTTTGGGGGACTGTGGGAAGCAGGGGTCAAATCAGTAAAATACCACTTGAAGAGGGTGGCAAATGCTTCATTACTAACATATGAGGAATTCAGCACTGTGTTATGTCAAATTGAATCATGCTTGAACTCCCGTCCTCTCTGTCCGCTGTCCAATGACCCCCAAGACCTAAATCCTCTGACTCCTGGTCACTTTCTCATTGGAACGAGTTTAGCAGCGATCCCGGAGCAGAATTTGCAGAATGTGGCAGTCAATAGATTGAATCATTACCAAAAATTAAATCAACTAATACAGTCGTTTTGGTCGAGGTGGCGCAAGGAGTACTTGGCTGAGCTGCAGACCCGGACGAAATGGACTGGCAACCACCAAAGGCAGCTGCAACCAGGCCAAATGGTCATTTTGAAGGAAGATAATGAGCCTCCTTGCTTTTGGAGGCTAGGACGAGTGCACGCTGTACACCCGGGGCCCGATGGAAGAGTACGAGTAGCTACCATCATCACAGGACAGGGAACGGTTCAGAGGGCAATATCAAAACTATGCCTGCTGCCAATTGAGGACAACAAATGCGGAGACCATCTACCCGAGATGGACCAAGGAGTATAAGAAGCGACCCGGCAGCGCCTGTGCACAGTGCGGCGCCCACAAGCAAAGGAAATATATGGATGAAGCTGGGTGTTTGTTTTTATAATCAGACTTTAATGATAAATTCGCTTTTGTGAATAAAAGTGAAAGGCAATAATAAATTCGCTTGTGTAAATAAAAGTGAAAAACAATGATAAATTCGCTTGTAGAAAAGTGGAAAATACAATTAAAATAAAAAAAGTGCAAATAAATAAAGATGGTGGAGGTCGTGACCTCTTGTGAAAACTCATATGAAAATTAAAGGTCATAATCTAGCCAAAGGAAAATGAATGAACACTGCAAGTGCCCATTTAAATGTATATAATAAAATTAGCTGTCCTGGAAGGAAGACCTGGTCCAATCCGCATGGCATTGTGTTTGTCCTAAAATTAAATGTTTAATAATTGTAGAACTTATTGATTTTAATGTTAATCGTTAACTTAATCTTTAGCTTTAATGTTTAACTGGAGCATGTAAAATATGAAATGGTTAGTTAATTTAATCTGGTGTGAAGCAGTTAAAGTTGTTTGAGTTATCTTTAGTAGTATAAGTGAGATATTTTAATTATTATATTCTATTTGTGTAAAAAAAACTCTGGCCTTTACCGTTTTTTGGGCGGGAATATGTTTAATTTAAATTAGCTAAGGCTCACACCTCTCCAGACATTTCGATTTGTTGGTTTGTTTAAAGTCAATTAATTAACAAATGAAATTATCAATAGATGTCAGGAGACGCAAACTCTCTTCAGACAAGACCGATATAAAAGGCCTGTGTTTAGGTTTTTTCCTTCTCCTTTTCACCATCCTAACTTCTTAATAAGTAACAGTAAAAATCCTTGGTCTGTCTTGGGTAGTTTGTGTCTCCGAAATTATTCACAATGTAATTGGGAATAAAGCAAAATAAAATGTCACGAGTCCTTTGAAAGTTTCCTGAAGCGGCCTTATTATTTTATGAAGTTCCTTCTTCCAAAACAAAACAGTTGGCTTCATTATTCAATATTGTTTTCTGTTGTTACATGGTGATGTTTGAAGGAATGGGTTATGATGGTTTACCTCAACTTACCGACCCCTTCCCTCCTCTAAAATATTCAGTTGAGATCGAGGTTTTTATCAGCCTCACCACAGTCTCGTGTCTTTACTTTGCAACATTTTCTGATGCAGCCTGTCACGGTAACAGTATGAAGCATTTGGACGCAATTTTTGAAGTCATTAACTTATCCGGAGTTGATCTTCATTATTCCAGAATAAAAGGCAGAGTTATTTGTGCGATGGTAAAAAAAATCATATTTTATATTTCCATTTGTATGCTGAGTCATTTGGTTTGGACATGGAAAAATGAAGAAATCAACATATTCTACATATTATTGACGTATATTTCATTTTTTCCTTGCGTCCTTTCGACTGTGATCATCTTAAACTTTTATAATTTAATAATGGTAGCCAATAGCAGTTTGCAGATTATTAACGCGGAACTAACGCTCATCTATAAGAAGAAGTTAACACCGGAAGGAAAAGTAAAGGACTGTAACATAGACGTTAAGAAAACTAGGACAAGTCAAATGGAGACTTTAAGGCGAATGGAAACGCGTGAAAGGGATTCAATAGTCCTTCAAAGATTAACTATGTTCTGGAAGGCTTATGACAAGATGTGTGACTATGTTGGGAGTGTCAACAACGCCTATTCGAAGAAGCTTCTGATCATCTTCACGTCGTCATTTGCAAAAATCTTAATCAATCTGTTTCTATTATTTGCAACATTGGGCTGGACACTGCGAGTCACACTGCAACCTTTGACTTACTCCCTGTTAGTATCTTCCATCTTGTGGACCATTATGTATATTGATCTATGTTTTACGGCAATTAAAAATTGTTCAGCATGTAAGGATTTGGTAAGTGAAATTCTGGGTTAGTTGCACACTTCTAGTTAAACGATTTTTTTAAATAACATTCAATGTTGCATAATTTCTGTGGGAAGAGAGACAGAAAAGACCGCATAGAAAATAAAAATACTGTGAATGTAACATTTCACGACGACAGCGAACTTGCGACCATCTCAGCCAATCGCCTCTTCCTCCGCATAGCTCTCGCTTCAGAAGATAGGTGGAAACTTGTGTGGCAATCGGCTGACGTGAAAAATGCCACCTCGTACACAACACCACTGAGAGATAGCTTAGGTTTTCACTGCTGTGTTAACTCAGAGCCTACAATAATATTGGGGATGTTGTGTGAGGGGGTTTTTTGAGGAGATGAAGGAGTGAACATGGGCCTTGAAGAGAGTCATGTTGTAGGAGAGAAGAAACACAGAGTCTGACAAATCATTCCACAGCCGCACTTTTGAACTTAAGAACGAGTCGTAGAAACACCAGTTCTGATGTGACAATTGTCAATCGCATAAAATGTGGGAATCTATCAAACAGACCACAGTCCGTTTCTGCTCTGAGACAATGGGTTTTCAAGTATTTGGTAGCGATCTCTGGCAGATTAGAGGTGGCTGCCAAATTCAATTGTGGAATAAATCATAGAAGAATTTTTCTTCCTCCAGTTTCCACCTTGTACTTATGTGATAATGGTATTCTTTCAGGCAAAAAAAACAGCCGCCATTGTTAATAAAATTATGATAACGGAACCAAACGAACGTATCGGAGATGAAGTAAGATATTAATTTTTCCCTTATTTGTCACTACATAAAAAGCTTGGGAACCGGTGGTCGAGATTCGAGGCCCTGGATCATTATTTTGGTCACTAGCGCAGACCCGTCAAAAATCACAGAATAATCTGAATTTTTAATTCTTGGCGAGTCAGTTCCAAGTTTATAAGTCAAACATACCTACTAATTTTGGTTGTTTGTCCGTTTGAAATCTGGTTCAATGAGCTGAAATTTGCTTTGACTTTTTAGTTTCATTTTCAAAATTGTAATCAACTAGCAATTAAAAACCAGCTCCGCAGGTTTTGCTGCTAGGCCCTGATGGCGGGCGGCTTTTGGTTCGGCTTCGCCTAGTTAGTGTTGGTGACCATTTTATTATAGTGAATGCCATTACCACCAAATGTATGGCGAGGGACATGGTAATATAGGCCAGCATACAAAATATATTATGAGAGTATAGGTGTTGTGTGAGACTAGCTTTAATGTGCTTTGCAGCTTCACCTGTTTTCAACCTACTTGCTTGACCGGAAGCCAAAGTTTGTCGTCCTAGGACTCTTCTCCATAGACAACACTCTTATTTTTATGGTACGTATTTTAAACAAAATGCACTTTTGAGGCGTAAAAAAGTTTTACCCGAAAAACTTTTAGTTTTGTGTAGAGATTTTGCTTTATTAAATGCAATAACTATCATAAAAACAAATAGACAAAGTTTCAAGAGTTTATTTTATCAAGAAGAAATAATTTTAACTTGATAAATATCATGGTTTTTCATTAATACTTTGTACTTTGGACAGTGTCGAATAAAAATAAATAATTTTTTTACTTTAATTGTTCTCTAGACTTTATGTCTGGGTTAAATCTTCCCCACAGGAAAAACTTAACCCTTCCACACACTTTTCCACAAACGATCATCTAGTCAATCCACGCTATGTAATTGCATTGTATAAGTATAATAAATTCAAAACTATACAAGAACAACACGTCAACCTACCAGAGACCATATGGGAAAATACTTCACCGACTCCAGATATTTTCATATCAGAGGGTTCGGCTCGATAGAACTCCTAACTGGACGGATAAATCCTACTGATCCCTCAATATAAATATTTAAAAAATCTTTGTGTTATGTTCGTATAAAGACAACTTTAGAACTATTATTTCTTCCCACTCGGTCAGCATGTGAGGGTGCTTTGTTTTAAAGACTACTAGAATTGCTCACTTACATAGATTATCATGAATAACCTTCCCTCAAAGTTTTGTTCTATATTCATAGAACACGGTGTATAAATAACTGTAACACTATTTGCACGAATAATCTAATAACTTGATTAACTTTTTTGCAGATGGCGGGTTCTGCTACCACATATTTGGTGATTTTAGCACAGTTTTACGTTTCCGATTAAGAAGAAAAATTACATTTTTATTTATCACCAAACAAATGACTATGTATATTGTCACCACGGGGTATTGAAAGCCATATTGTTATCAAAATGGATTTTGAAATGGGTTTGTTACTGCATTTATTTATTATGAGTATAATGTGCACTCTATCTAATATATAAAATTCTCGTGTCACGGTGTTTGTTATCATACTCCTCCTAAACGGCTGGACCGATTTTTATGAAATTTTGTGTGCTTATCGGGTGTAGGTCTGAGAATCGGCCAACATCTATTTTTCATATCCCTAAAAGTTAAGGATGGTCTACCACAAATTTTTATTTTTTGAACAAAATTTTTTATCTTTATTTTTTTATGGTGAGGCATTAAAAAATACATACAGTCCTAAATTTTCACCCTTCTACCATCAACCCCTATTTTTTACTAGCGATATTAGTAATTCAATCAAAATTAAAAAAGTAAGTCAGGCAAAACAACGTTTGCCGGGTCAGCTAGTATTATTGTAATATTTCATCATTATTTTTTAACTCTGCATTTTATTGTGTACCTGTAAAGTTGATGTTAAATAAAGGACACCATTTGTAATGTCAATCACGTGTGTTATACAATCCTTTCCTTTTTTAATATTAAAAACAGAAGGAAGCACTTCATTTCAAAACAAATCCGAGTTCATTGAACCAGAGTTATATTCACAAGCAGACCACCAACCGAAATCTGATACCATAAAACTACAAAACATGGATGATGGATTTGAACCCAAAACATTCAGGCCAGAATTAAAACTAGTTCCACCACTGCAACATATCGTGCAATTACGGAGATTGAATGAATTGATAGTAAACGAACGAAGCAATTGAGTTATTGAAGCCACGCTCACACTAAACACCGAGAAAACTAAATATGTCACATCAAGCATAAATATTACGGGTCAACCTCATGATGATGCCTCTATTAGAATACACACATGTTTGAATTCCGGTGAATGTTGTCAGTGCCCCTACATTGAGCGCACTACGCGTATGAAGTACCTCGGCCTCACCATTGATCCATATCTCAAATGGAATCTTCACACACAAATAATTGCAAACAAAATAAGAAAAACCATGCACTTTTTCAGAACGATACGAAACTTTCTCGACTTACAACACTTAAAAATGATTTATTTTGCAGTCTGCCAATCTGTTATTGAGTACGGTATAATAGCATGGGGAGGTGGCATTGCGTCTGCACTAGACCCAATCATAAAGGCACAGAAAATTATTATAAAAATTATCCTTAAGCTACCTCTAATTACCGACTCGAACATAATATTTAATATTATGAACGTGTTTGACTTTCGGCAGATATATGCAAAAACAATCCTCATTCATCTATACACAAACATACATAAATACTATCAAAAAGGATTGAATACTCACTTAAATACTCGAAACAATAATAAAGATTTATTTTTGTTATTGTTTTTGGGGTGTTATGCCGTGTTTCGCTACCTCCTTCTTTAGCCAACGTTTCGGACAGCGTTACAGTGTCCATCATCAGTGCAGATGAGTGACACTCATCTGCCCTGATGATGGACACTGTAACGCTGTCCGAAACGTTGGCTAAAGAAGGAGGTAGCGAAACACGGCATAACACCCCAAAAACAATAACAAAAATACTTTTTGGCCGTGAAAACCTAAAAACATACCCGAATAAAGATTTACTACAAACTTCCATAATGCATACTACTTTTGGTCAACGTAACTTTAGATACCTTGCAACAAGACTTTACAACATTCTTCCAGACTTAATAAAAAAATGCGACTCACAAAAAAATTTCAAAGAAAACATAAAAATTTGGATTAAAAGTAATGACAGGGCCTTTACCGGTGCACTCACCCAAATCCGCAATTACTAAAGACACCAATGTATTGGTTGGTACTATTAGAGCTTATCATTAAAGTAACCATCATATTATTAATACAATAATGTAGGTATGTTAGTAAGTATTTTAGATTGATGTACAAAATGACTGCCTCAACACAGGCTAGCCTAGTGAGGCAGGTTATAAGTTATAAGAATCTTCAACTATATAACTAACTACACATTAGTATTCTTTAATTTACCTTTAACCTACTGTTCATATGTATATTACTTTCTACTTGTAAACTTTTTGTACTGATATAATCTATTGTAAACTACACTGAATATGTATTTTCTTAGTTATTATTATTATTTTTTTATTATTATGAGAACATTTATAGAAATCAATCAGGTAATTGATTTCATAAACATAGCTTTATAAAAAGCTTGATGCTTGATGAATCATTGATGCGCAGTTACTCAGTTACCCACAAGACATGGCTTGGGTTGTAGGAGGCGATATACCAAATACTGCAATGGCTCTAAGAGTTGCATCAACCAATAAAATAAGAACATCGCGATTTAAACGAATGAAGGACAAACTCTTAAAAGCAAACTCAGTCAACAGCGCCCTGAATCCAGTCATGTTGCTTGGACAACTTTTGGGATTGCCGTATAAATATTTTCTCGAAAATGACGCCTGGAAAACCAAACTCGTTATGTTTCTAATGTTGGCTTTCTTATTCAATTTCGTTTTCTGTTGTTCCGTGACTTTCTTTGAAGAGATAACCTTTACCGACACCTTCATTCTCGTAAAATATTCAATTAAGATAAAGGCTTTTATCAGCCTCATCTCAGTCTCATGTCTTTACTTTGCCACATTTTCTGATGCAGCCCGTCACGGTAACAATATGAAGTATTTGGACGCAATTGTTGAAATCTTAAATACATCCGGAGTTAATCTTAATCACTCCAATATAAAAAGCAGAGTTATTTATGCGATGGTGAAAAAAATCATTTTTTATTTTTCCATCTATCTGCTGGATCATTTGGCTTGGACATGGAAACATGAAGTTAACAAAATATTCAGCATAATATTGAAGCATACTATATTTTTTCCTGGCGTCCTTTCGACTGCAATCATCTTAAAGTTTTCGAATTTAGTGATGGTAGCCAATAGCAGTTTGAAGATTATTAACGCGGAACTAACGCTCATCTATAAGAAGAAGTTAACACCGGAAGGAGAAGCAAAGGACTGTAACATACACGTTAAGAAAACTAGGACACGTCAAACTGAGGCTTTAAGGAGAATCGAAACGCGTGAAAGGGATTCAATAGTCCTTCAAAGGTTAACTATGTTCTGGAAGGCTTATGACAAGACGATTGACTATGTTGGGAGTGTCAATGACGCCTATTCGAAGAAGCTTCTGATCATCTTCACGTCGTCATTTGTGCTAATCGTTTACAATCTGTTTATGTTATTTGCAACATTGGGCTGGCCACTGCGATTCACAATGCAAGCTTTTCACCCCAAGATCGTATCTTCCATCTTGTTTACCATTATGCATATTGATCAATTTTTAACGGCAATTAAAAATTGTTCAAAATGTAAGCATTTGGTAAGTTAATTTATAGGTTAGTTGCACACTTCTTGTTAAATCACTTTTTTTAATATCGTTCAATATTGCATAATTTCTGTGGGAAGAGAGACATCAAAAGAAAAAAAAATTGTGGATGTAACAATTCACGACAGCGACCTTGCAACCATCCCTGGCTATTGCCTCTTCCTCCGCATAGCTCACACACCAGAAGATAGATGGAAACTTGAGTGGCAATCGGCTGACATGAGAAATGTCATCTCGTACACCACACCACTGAGAGATAGTCTGGGTTTTCACTGCTTCGTTAACTCAGGGCCTACGATAACATTGGGTTTGCAGTGAGACGAGTGTTTTTAAAGAGAGGATGGAGTGAAAACAGGCCTTGAAGAGGCTTATGTTGTAGGAGAGAAGAAACACAGAGGCTGATAAATCATTCCACAGAAGCGCTTTTGATCTCAAGTAACGAGTCGTAGAAACATCGGTTCTGATGTGACAATCGTCAATCGTGTGGGATGTGGGAATCTAGAACATACTCCGTTTCTGCTCAGTGACAAGGGTTTTTCATGTATTAGACAGCCATCTTTGGCAGACCAGAGGTGGCTGCCAAATTTAACAGTGGAATGAATCGTGGAAGAATTTCTTTTCCTACAATTTCCACCTTGTACTTATGTGATAATAGTATTCTTTCAGGCAGAAAAATCAGCCGCCATTGTTAATAAAATGATGATAACGGAACCAAACGAACATGTCAGAGAAAAAGTAAGATATTTATTTTTCCCCATATTTGTAACTAGATAAAAAGCTTGAGAACCAGTGGTCTAGACTGGAGGCCCTAGATCATTATTTTGGTCTTTATTGCAGACCCGTGGAAAATCGCAGAATCTGAATTTTTCGTTCTTGACAAATCAGTTCCAATTCTTTAAGTCAAACATATTAATTAATTATTATTACATATTGATAAATTAATTTCGTTTGTTAGTTCATTTGAAATCTGGTTCAATGAACTAACATTTTTTTAACGTGTTATTTTCAAAATTGTAATCAGTTCATCTTTAATCAACCCACCTTCAATATTATTTCCAAAATTGGAACTGATTTGTCAAGAATGAAGAATTCGGAATATACCGTGATTTTTCACGGTTCTGCGCTGTTAATTAAATAATATTCTATAGGAAATAAAACCTTAATCGCTTAAGTATCTGAATTCAAGGCAAATGATTCCAATTTTGAAAATGATACTTCCATTCAAAGTACATTTGAGTTACAACCACCTACAAACTATTGAAATTAGTATGTTTGATGATGATATTATCATATTGTGGAATAATACTAGTCTCAGACGAGAACTAAGTTCTCATAATATACCTAATATGTGGAAGATACTCTCAGTATCGCCCTGGTTTAAGACCACCTTTCAGAATTGAAACGTTGTTTAAAATAACTTTAGCCGTGTTAGGTAACTAGTACTGAATAGCAAAATACTTCCCCACCTCCCTCTTCCACTTCTCTTACCCCTCCCTGCTACCTTCAGCCTTCTAACGTACCCCAATTGGGGATGCCATTTCTTCGTAATGTATTGCGAGCAACATGGCACTGTAGGCCAACCCACATAATATACTGTGAGAGTATAGGTGTCGTGTGACACTAACTTTAATGTGCTTTGCAGCTCCACCTGTTTTCAACGTACTTGCTTGAGCGGCAGCCAGAATTTGTCGTTCTAGGACTCTTCCCCATAGACAACACTCTACTGTTTATTGTAAGTATTTTATGCAAAATGCACTTTTGAGGCCTACAAAATTTTATCCAAAAACCTTTTAGTTTTGTGTAGTGATTTTGCTTTATTAAATTCAATAACAATTTTAAAACAAACAGATAACGTTGCAAATGCATATTTCATCAAGAAGCAATAATTTTAACTAGATAAACACATGGTTTTTCATTTGTACTGTGTACTTTGGACCATGCCAAATAAAATGAAATTATTTTTTTGCCTTGCATATCCTTTATTATGATTTTTTAAAATCCTATATATATTTACGATTTTTTATTTCATGCCCTCCTCGATTGAAGGGTGTGGCTCTCGACAAACGTGGCTTTCAACTAACGTGGCTCTCAACTAACGTGGTTCTCAACTAACATGGCTCTCAACTAACGTGGCTCTCAACTAACGTGGCTCTCAACTAGCGTGGCTCTCAACTAACATGGCACTCAACTAACGTGGTTGTCAACTAACGTGGCTGTCAACTAACGTGGCTCTCAACTAACGTGGCTCTTAACTAATGTGGCTGTCGACTAACGTGGCTCTCAACTAACGTGGCTCTCAACTAACATGTGTCTCGACTAACGTGGCTCTTGACTAACGTGGCTCTCGACTAACGTGGTTCTCGACTAACGTGGCTCTAGACTAACGTGGCTCTCGACTAACGTGGTTCTCGACTAACGTGGCTCTCAACTAACGTGGCTCTCGACTAACGTGGCTCTCAACTAATGAGGCTCTCGACTAATGTGGCTCTCAACTAACGTGGCTCTCGACTAAAGTGGCTCTCGACTAACGTGGCTCTTGACTAACGTGGCTCTTGACTAACGTGGCTCTCGACTAAAGTGGCTCTCGACTAACGTGGCTCTTGACTAACGTGGCTGTCAACTAACGTGGCTCTCGACTAAGAAGTGAGGGGTGGGATTCTATTTTTTGTTGAACGCACGATTTCTAAACCAAACAGCGGCGCGTGGCCTTGACTCACCTTTGCCAGGCAACGATTTCCCCGCGCGTTGCGACAACCGCTCGACTCACTAGTCCCCAGTAAGTCTGTGATTTTGACGCCGAATCATGCAACAATGGAACAATATCTAAACTAGGAGATCTGTATAAAAACCTATTAGCAGAGTATAAAAAGGAAAAAACCTAGTGTAGCTCAGAAAGAATTTAATGAGTTGTGGGCTGATGCGAAACAAAAATACACCACAAAGGAAGAAGAAAAATATATATGTTTTTTTTACACCTTCAGTCAAAAACAACCTGCAACCTTAATGTCTGTCTGAACATTTTTATCACGATGCATAATTTTCCAAAATTTAATCAGATTATACCTGTATTTAATGAAAATTTCGATATACTTTGTACTAAAAAAATACACGTGATTTTGGGTATGGGGGGGTTAGTCTAAAACCTCACCACAAACCACCAGAGGGGGGGGTTAAAAAGTTGCTAAAAAACATCACGTGATTAATGGACGACCCCTTTCACAAACTGTGTTCTACGCTCAAAAAGAAATTTCGGGTGGTGATAAAAATGAAGACTTTTTTGGTAAAGTTGCCAGAGTTTCTTTCACTTGGTCATGTTCCTTTTGGTTCCTAGATTTAATAGACAATCAAAAATGACAATAAGGAACTCCAGTCCAATTTTTTTTTTTTTTTTAAATGAATAATGACCTTCTAACTTAAATAACTGCAAATTTTTATTTATTTTTATAGTTAGTTTTAATAGTTAAAATAAATGTCAAAGTTTTAATTTTTCAAGATCCCCAGAAAACCACCGTGAAGTCATCTGCCCAAAAGTTTTAGTTATTTTCAACAGATGTTGTCATTTTGTATGGAAGAAGCTATGAAACTATTCAATAAGTAAAACGTTATTTAGGTGTAATTATTTATTTATTATATTATTTTATTTTTCAATATTATTACGGGAGAGTGGTATAAAAATTGTTTGAAATTATTATTTTTTTAGCTTTACGAATCGAAATCAATAAGGAAACCGAAGCATGAATTTTGTAGGGAACTAGAATCAGCTGTTCGACGCCCGCCATTTTGAATTTCAGCATTGGAGCGTTTTACTGGGCATTATGATCGTTTTTTGTACAGTTAGAGTTTTTGAATATTTTAAATAATATAGATAAACTAATAGAGATACTTTATTTTTGATACTGAATTACTTAGGCCTAAATAATGTTTCAATAAAAACAAAAACTATTATATGTCCAAATCTCTATAAACCAATAATACGGAATGTCGAACGGCTTGCGCCTTACATTTCTATTGATTTCTATACAACTTTGACCCAGGCGACGCGGACGCGGTGACGTCACGCCGCCAAAATCCAGCAATACCAACTTGTCAGGGTGTTTTAATGACACATTTTAAAATGGACTTTTTAATATTTTTTTTAAAAACTACGTTAAATATTATGTAATAAAACTTATATACATATTCAGAATCAGCGTACATTGGTCTATATGAACATATTTTTTTAAAGCCATAATATTTTTCACTGGGGTTCCTTATTGTTGGAAGTACCAACCGTATTAAATGACTTATCTTTAAAAAAAAAAACAAAAAGATTTGAATGTACCTCTCTAATTAATAATTCAACTAATGAATACAAATTTAGTAATTGATAAAATTAAAAATGTGTAAGTCTTACAACCTAACCTAACCTAATCTTTAACCTCACCTAACCTAACTTAATCTAACTCACCTAACTGTACTTAATCTAACTCACCTAAACTAACCTTATATAATCTAACTAACCTAACCGAAACTAACTAAAAAACCTGTTTTAAATATAATTATTTTTGTTGTTGTTGTTGTTGTAACCTAACTTAATCTAACTCACTTAACCTAACTTAATCTAACTCACCTAACCGTACTTAATCTAACTCACCTAACCTAACCTTACATAATCTAACTAACCTAACGTAAACTAACAAAAAAAACCTGTTTTGAATTTAATTTTTTTTTGTCATTCGGTTTTTTCATATTCAATTAAAGGTTAATTATTTAAATTAATAATACATTCACTCAATAACTTGTTAACATTTTATATGAAAAAAATATTTTTTCTGTCACTTATGGCATTTATTGTCTATGATAGTAATATTACCAGGTTTGGTTTATTTCCGAGTATGAATCATGAATCAATATGAATCACTGCGTCGAGCACTTGATGTATCGCGTAAGTAAATTAATTTTAACAAAATTAAAATGGAAATGCAATAACACGAGACAATTTTAATTCAATTTATTTTTTAAATTGGAACTGCGTAGTTTAAAAAACTTCTCTTGCATTTTTTTCTTAGATTAATTAATTTTCTTATCATGAATAAACCACCCCTCAAAGTTTCATTCTATAAACGTAATACTATTTGCACGAATAATCTAATAACTTGATTAACCTTTTTGCAGATGGCGGGTTCTGTTACCACATATTTGGTGATTTTAGCACAGTTTTACGTTTCCAATTAAGAAGCAGAATAACGTTTTTTTGATCACCTTATTGAAAGTATTTCAACTTATTAACATATTGTTATCAAAATTTATATTGAAAAGTGTTTGGTATTTGTTACTGAACTTGTTTCTTGTTAGTATTATGTGCACTCTGTATTTTTATTTATTTTATTTTTTATTTATTTATTCATACACGCCTTGAAGGCTTTTACAGTATCACATTATTAAAGTTACACATGTTATTCAGGAGTATAATTGTAAGCATGAAGCATAACATAAGTTATATATAACATAAGCATAACATTATAAACTGTACATTAAATTCTAAACTTATCATCATTCTTCCCAACCTTCTTCTTCATCTCCTTCCCCTCCCCACCATCTTCAGCCTTATTGCATACCCTAGTTGGGGATGCCATAATCCTCCTGGCTTCAAGAATCATTTGGGACTCTTGTGCGGTATCCCTTTAAGGATACAAGCAGGTTTAACCCATTGGCCACAAACCCCGGCAGCTCGCCGGGTGTGCAACTCAGGTACTTAACCACAAACCCCGGCGAGCCGCCGGCCTAGAGTAGGTCCGCCAAAAAACGATAAACCAGCACGACAGTAACTTTTTTGAAAAAAAATTTAAATGCCGAACGCTCTGTAGGTAATTTATCATTCATTTCGTTGAATAGGCAATAATATGTTTCTTATTTTTTTTCCCTGATATTTGTGTTCCAAGTTTTGTATTCAGCCAGCCGCCATTTAATTTCTTCAAAATTGCGAGTGGTTCTAGGCTTTTGGCAGTGACCCTGCACGTCCCTGATTGCTTTGGGGACTATCAAACCAAATTATTTTATTAGTAATTAGTATACATGTAAGTAAAAATCAAAAATTATTAATGTTCGATTTATGAATATTATGTTTTTTTGTAACTTTACGAATAAAAATGTGAAAAAAAAACCTTCAAAAATAGGCAAGGTTATATTTGTATCCTTATTTGCATGATTTTAGTATTTTTTAAATTTTTATTTTTATGGTTTTCTTTTATCTTATTCTAATATAAAAACAAATTTAAAGAAATTAATTCATTTGTATAAATAGTTCAAAAGTTACAATGGATTTAGTACATCAAGGCAGGTTTTCAATTTTTGGTACAAGATTAATTCAGTGGTGAAGGCCAATTTTTTAGCTCATTAATTCTGTGGCCAATGGGTTAATATGCAGTTATGTAGTTTCGTTATCATGAAAATTGTACAAAGGAGTAAGTTTACATAGTAAATAATGGTAAAACAGAAGAGTGCTTCAGGTACTTTAAGCAAATAACTAGTTATTGAGGAACGTTTAGGTATTTACTATGTTGATTTTATTATTAACTTGATCATGATTAATTTGTTCGAAAGCAAGTTTTTAAAGAATTCAGCAAAATTAATGCAGCGATAAATAATACCTACACATAGAAAAAATACATGAGTTGCAATATCTTGAAAAGTTATACAGATGAGTTCAACAAGTTTATAATGTGATAGTAAAAAAGTAAAAAATAGTACAACCAATGGTACAAAACGTACAAGATAATATTAGTACAAAAGAGAGAGAGGACAAAAAAGTAAAGTATTTTTATAATAATGCAGCATTATTTTTTAACTGTGTATTTTATTGTGTACATGTTAACTTGATTTTAAATAAAGGGCACCATCTGTTATGTCAATCAGATGTATTATCTTTCCTTATATAATATTCAAAACAGATGCTTCGGTCTCAGGCTGTTGCTTGCAAAGTTGAACATATGGTACGACACGACACGACTGTAATACCCCAGCCAAGAACACTCGTGTCCCGGCGAGATGGTACACCAGGGGCCGCTGATTTGTTAGGACTTGAAACACGTGCTCTGAGGATCGGGAGGAGGTTATTCATAGTTTAACTGACCGGTATACATGGCAACTTATAAACTCTCCCGACCTCCAATCAATAATAATTGAAAATCTCTGTGTAGTTTGTTGTGTCGTGATGGAGGACTTAGCCAGCCGAGGAATTGAACACGCGACGCCCGGGTGGGACCCACACGCGATGCCAACTAGGCCACTACTGCCAGGCCGGGCAAGGGAGAAGATTTTTTTTATTAAACGCCAAAAATTATTTTTCATACTACTAAGGGGTCGTCCATTAATCACGTGAGGCTCGAAAGGAGGGGGGGGAGGGGTTCGGAAAAAAATCACGAAATATCGCACGGAGGGGGGGGATATAATGAGATATGACATGCATTTATTTTTCGTTGAACGCACGATTTCTAAACCAAACAGCGGCGCGTGGCCTTGACTCACCGTTGGCAGGAAACGATTTCCCCGCGTGTAGCGAAAACCGCTCGTCTCACCAGTCGCCAGTAAGCTTGTGATTTTGACGCCGAATACATGCGTAAATCGTTGCCGCGTATGTTTTGCCTTAAAACAATGGTACAATGTCTAAACTAGGAGATCTGCATAAAGACCTATTAGCACTGTATAAAAAGGGAAAAAAGCTAGTGTAATCAGATTATAACGGTATTTAAAGATAATATTCTGAAAATTTCAATTTACTTTGTACTAAAAAAATACACGTGATTTTGGGTATGGGGGGGGGGTAGTCTAAAACCTCGCCACATATCACCAGGGGGGAGGCGGGTAAAAAGTTGCTAAAAAACATCACGTGATTAATGGACGACCCCTAAGAGGAATTAACAGTAAATAGGTAATAACGGAGGGTTTGAAAAAAAAGTGAAACTTGTTCGCATTCAAAAAGAGTTTGGTAATACTAATTTCAGAGGTCTTTTATTTGGCAGTGTTCTATTTGTGTAAAAATATAACATTCCAAGTAGGTTCTACTTAGAGTGTTATTATACTCTTCTGATTTATTGACATGATCAGTTCCAATTTTGAAAATGACACTTAATTTCAAAACAAATCCGAGTTCATTGAACCGGAGGGGATTAGTGTATTTATGAACCGGAGTAACATTCACAGGTAGATCTACAACCGAAATTAGTCCGATTTATTTATTTAGATGGCGTTTCTATGATTGAATTACGAAAATAAATTTGCGTAGTGGGAAAACCACGAAACACAAATGATGGATTTAAACGCAAAACATTCAGGCCAGAATTAAAACTAGTTTCCACCCCTGCAACATATCCTGCAATTATGGAGATTGAATGAATTTATACTAAACTAAGTTATTGGAGTCATTTTCTTTGATTATTATTAGAGAACATTTATAGAAATCAATCAGGTAATTGATTTCATAAACATGGCATTATAAAAAGCCTAGGAATCATTGGTGCGCAGTTACTCTATATTGTTAATACCTACAAGACATGGCTGGGCTTGTAGGAGGCGGTATTCCAAATACTGCAATGGCTCTAAGAGTTGCATCAACTAATGAAATAAGAACATCTCGAATTAAACGAATCAAGGACAAATTCTTAAAAGCAAACTCAATCGATGGCGCTCTGACTCCAGTCATGTTGCTTGGACAACTTTTCGGATTGCTGTTTAATGCTGATTAACGAGATGCATCAGAAAATGTTGCAAAGTAAAGACATGAAACTGTGTTGAGACTTAAAAATCTTGATTTTCTTTGAATATTTTAGAAGGGGGAAGTGGTCGTTGGGTTTTAAAAGCCTTCTCACCCAACAATAGTATATAACAACAGACAACGAGATTGAATAATGAAGCCAACTTTAGAAACATAAAGAGTTTTATTTTCCAGGCTTCATTTTTGCAAAAAAAAATTTTTTAAAAGAAAGACAAACATTCCCGGTTTATGAATAACCCAACAATTTGAAAATCTCTTACTACTACCGCACTCAGCGGAAAATGTTGCTTATGTCATGATGGAGGACTTAGACCAGCCGAGGAATCAAACAAGCGACGCCCGGGTGGGACCCAAACGCAATGCCCACTCAGCCACTGACTGGTCAATAAACCAGCAAACCCAAAAGTTGTCCAAGCAACATGACTGGAGTCAGAGCACTGTCGATTGAGTTTGCTTTTAAGAATTTGTCCTTGATTCGTTTAATTCCCGATGTTCTTATTTCAATTTTAAAAGCTCTTCTCCTGGAATTGATAATATCAGAATGTGCGATATTAAAAAACATATAATAATCTTAGCTCCAATTATAGCCCATTTTGTAAATAGAGTCTTACTTGAAGCAAAAATTCCAGATGACTTAAAATGTAGCATTATCAGACCTATTTATAAAGGAGGTGATCACACTCTACTGGGTAATTATAGGCCAATTAGTATTTTGCCTTCACTTGAAAAAATTCTTGAAAAATACATTCAGCTGAAATTAATAAAATATTCAGAAGATTTTTCTATTATTGATACCAATCAATATGGCTTCCAAAAAAAAAAGGCACTGAAATGCTGCTTCAAAATTTTGCCAGCTTGATAAATAATGAATTAAATAGTAAAAAGCATGTATTAGTTTTGTTTATAGATTACTCCAAGGCATTTGACACTATTAATCATAGAAAATTATTGCAAATACTGGAAATCATAGGAATAAGAGGAAGACTTCTAAAACTCTTTGAAGATACTTGAACAACCGGTGCATGAAAATAAAGCTATTAAACACCTTAAGTAAAAAAAGAAGAATTTTAGCAGGCGTTCCTCAAGGTTCCATATTAGGCCCTATTTTATATATCATTTATGTATCATTTATTAAGTACATTTTTAAACATGTAAAACACTTTGTATATGCGGATGATACTGCATTGGTAATTTCACACAGTGATTTGCAATTATGTATTGAACTCTTACAAAAAGATTACATTGAACTATTGAAATGGTCTCATGACTCTGGTTTACTCATAAATGCAAAAAAAACTAAATTGATACATATTAGATCACCCAATGCCAAGGCAAATATTATTACACCTGAAATAAAAACACACAGCTCAGATTGCTTACACGTTGGTATCTCTGATTTGTGTACATGTGAAAATATTGAAGTTGTTAAAAAATATGTTTATTTAGGTGTAATTATTGACTGCTATTTCAAATAGGATTTACAAATAAATAAAGTCTGTGAACGACTCAGATCTGTTGTTGGCAGATTATATAAATTAAAATTTTATGTTCCAATATGCACACTTCGAATAATATATTTATCATTAGCTGAATCAATTATCAGGTATGGAATTACAGCTTGGGGACTTTCCTGCAAAACAAATGTAAATCGTGTTCAATCAGTTCAAAATTCTTTAGTTAAATTATTAGCTCATAAAAGTTTATACGAAAAAAGGCATAATGTTCCGTACTTTTACCAAAATCTCAAAATTCTCCCAGTAAGAGCAATTCTGTGGTATAAAATTATATTTCAGCATATGAATAGCTCTATATACATTAATAAACTGGACCACACTTACAATACTCGTCTTATGTTAAATGAAGGACTAATTGTACCTAAGCATTTAAACAAATACGGACAAAGAACGCTGGACTACATGATACCTAATTGCTTAAATATGTTACCTGCCGAAATTAAAAAATGTACAAATGGTAAATTAAATATTATGTTGAAGAATTGGCTCGCCGAAAGAAATAATTTGTATTAGACTGACACAAAAATTGTAACTGCATAACAAAGTAAAATAAGTTTATATCTTCAAAGTAAAAGTACCCATCGACAAACTGCTTAAAAGTAGTTTATTGGGACTTTTCTTTTTCTGTATATTTTTTTTATTTCTTCTTGTAATAATGTATTACTTTGTATTTATAATAAATAAAAAAAAATAAAAAAATAAAAAAAATAATTAATGCAACTCTTGGAGCCATTGCAGTATTTGGTATATCGCCTCCTACAAGCCCAGCCATGTCTTGTGGGTATTAACAATATAGAGTAACTGCGCACCAATGATTCCTAAGCTTTTTATAAAGCTACGCTTATGAAATCAATTACCTGATTGATTTCTATAAATGTTCACTAATAATAATCAAAGAAAATTACTCCAATAACTTAATTGCTTCATACTTTCAGTATCAATTCATTCAATCAGGCTACGTTGGAGTGGTGGAAACTTGTTTTAATTCTGCCTCAATATTTTGGGTTCAAATCCATCTCCGCAAACTCATTCTCACAATTCAATCATAGAAACGCCACTAGATAGTATCGGACTAATTTCGATTGTGGGTTTGTCTGTGAATGTAACTCTGGTTCAATAAACTTGCATTTGTTTTGAAATCAAGGGTCATTTTTAAAATTATAACTGATTATGTCAATAATTCATAAGAGCGATACCCAAGTAAGTAGCCTACCCAAGTAAGTGAGTCTAATTTTGGTGATATCCCTTTCATGTTTACCTAAGGATACTCCCGTAATAGATGAGGTTTAATGTTTTGAAATGTGTTAAGGCGAGTCAAGATTAAACGTTGAAAAGATCGGTGAACAGTTAGTTCAACTGTGACTAGATGACTATTTTTCCCTCAAATAAAACACCGCCCTTTCCTTTGAAATTAGTACTACCAAGCCCTTTTTGAATACGAACCAGATAAACTATTTTTTTTCAAAACGTGAAATATTATATTCTCCCTTGCCCGGCCTGGCAGTAGTGGCCGAGTTGGCATCCCGAGTAGATCCCACCCGGGAATCGCGTGTCTATTTTCTATACTGGTTAAGTCCTCCATCGCGACACAAGCAACATTTTCCATTTACTGTGGTAGGAAGAAATTTTCAAATATTATTGGTTAGAGATCGGGAGAGTTTATAAGTTGCCATATTTACCAGTCGGTTAAACTATGAACAATCCCCTCCCCATCCTCAGAGCACGTGTTGCAAGTCCTAACAAATCAGTGCCCCCGGTGGCTCGCCGGCACATGAGTGCTCCTGGCTGGGGTGATACAATCGTGTCGCATCTTCAAATTTGCGAACTCATCGAACAACAGCTCGTGACCAAAGCGTCATTCTGGTTTTAATATTATAAAAGGAAAATATTAGATAATACATCTGATTGACATAACAAATGGTGTCCTTTATTTGAAATCAACTTTACAGGTATACAATAAAATGCAGTTATAAAATAATTATGCAATATTATAAAAAATATCGAGTGCACATAACAAGAATTAAGTGCAGTGACAAATATCAAACACATTTCAATATTAATTTTGATAACCATGTATTAATAAGTTGAAAGACTTTCAATACGTCATGCTGTCAATATACTTATTAATTTGTTTGGTGATCAACAAAACGTTATTCTTCTTCTTAATTGGAAACGTAAAACTGTGCTAAAATCACTAAATATGTGGTAACAGAACTCGCCATCTGCAAAAAGGTTAATCAAGTTATTAGATTATTCGTTCAAATAGTATTACAAGTTATAAATACACCGTGTTCCACGTTTATAGAATGAAACTTTGAGGGGTGGTTTATTCATGATAAGAAAATTAATTAATCTAAAAAAAAAATGCAAGAGAAGTTTTTTAAACAACGCAATTCCAATTTAAAAAATAAATTGAATAAAAATTGCCCCGTGTTATTGGATTTTCCATTTTAATTTTGTTAAAATTAATTCGCATACGCGATACATCAAGTGCTGAACACCATGATTCATATTGATTCATGATTCATACTCGGAAATAAATCAAACCTGTTTATATTACTATCATATATAATAAATGCCGTCAGTGACAGAAAAATTATTATTTTCATATAAAACATTAACAAGTTGTTGAGTGAATTATTAATTAATTTAAATAATAAACCTACAATTAAAAATGAAAAATCCGAACAACAAAAAAATAATTAAATTTGAAATAGGTTTTTTTAAAGGTTGGGTTAGTTAGATTATATAAGGTTAGATTAGGTGAGTTATATTAAGTTAGGTAAGGTGAGGTTAAAAATTAGGTTAGGTTAGGTTGGAAGACTAACACATTTTTAATTTTATCAATTACTAAAATTGTATTCATTAGCTGAATTATTAAATAGGTAGTTGGGTTGTTCTTCTTTTTAACCTACATAAACTTTACCACTCTGTCACATTTCCACCACTCTGTTACATTTTGTTGTTACTATAAATTAATCTCTCTGGATCTCAGAGGGAAAATTGGAGCAAGGGGGGAAGGAGGCCTAAAATGCCTGTTGGGGTGACAAACACGAGCTGCGTGTATACCTATTTCGAATAAAAACCCACGTGACAGAATTGTTGTACGAAAATTCTGAGAAGGGAAGAACAAATCTATAAGACAGTGAAAAGTTTAAATTTCTTCTTTCTGATGTCGATGATTGTTATTATTATTGTTTTCATTAGGACTTTGCACTTTGGACAGTGTCAAACACAACAAAAGAGCCCCAACTGCTCCCAACCATCTGTATCCAGTGAAACCATGGCATCGCTAATTGGGGTATATTGTGAGGCTGGAGGCAGTGGGAAGAGGAAGTAGATGTGAAAAAGAAGGTGGGAAAATACCCGGCTATTCAGATCTGGTCACCAAACTCGACTTCAAAGCAAGGTTTCAATTCTGAATGGTGGTCTTAGACCAATATCATACTCAGAGTATCTTCCACTCTGAAATGTGTCGCAAATATGTCTTTAATTATTTTTGAATAATTTTAATATGTGAAATAATACAAATCAATCAACCAAAATTTACTTTCACATGCAGGGATTTGTACCCGCGACGTCAAGAGCTACATTAATCGAGAGCCACATTAGTCGAGAGCCACGTTAGTCGAGAGCCTCGTTAGTTGAGAGCCACGTTAGTTGAGAGCCACGTTAGTCGAGAGCCACGTTAGTCGAAAGCCACGTTAGTCGAGGGTCACATTAGTCAAGAGCCACGTTAGTCGAGAGCCATGTTAGTCGAGGGTCACTTTAGCCGAGAGCCACGTTAGTCGAGAGCCACGTTAGTCAAGGGTCACGTTTGTCGAGAGCCACGTTGGTCAAGAGCCATGTTAGTCGAGAGCCGCGTTAGTCGATAGCCGCGTTAGTCGAGAGCCACGTTAGTCGAGGGTCACGTTAGTCGAGAGCCACGTTGGTCAAGAGCCATGTTAGTCGAGAGCCGCGTTAGTCAATAGCCGCGTTAGTCGAGAGCCACGTTAGTCGAGAGCCACGTTAATCGAGAGCCGCGTTAGTCGATAGCCGCGTTAGTCGAGAGCCACGTTAGTCGAGAGCCACGTTAGTCGAGAGCCGCGTTAGTCGATAGCCGCGTTAGTCGAGAGCCACGTTAGTCAAGAGCCACGTTAGTCAAAGGCCATGTTAGTCGAGAGCCGCGTTAGTCGATAGCCGCGTTAGTCGAGAGCCACGTTAGTCAAGAGCCACGTTAGTCAAGAGCCACGTTAGTCGAGAGCCATGTTAGTCAAGAGCCACGTTAGCCGAGAGCCACGTTAGTCGAGAGCCACGTTAGTCGAGAGCCACGTTAGTTGAGGGCCACGTTAGTCGAGGGCCACGTTAGTCGAGAGCCACGTTATTCAAGAGCCACGTTAGTCCAGAGCCACGTTAGTCAAGAGCCACGTTAGTCGAGAGTCACGTTAGTCGAGAGCCACATTAGTCGAGGGTCACATTAGTCGAGAGCCATGTTAGTCGAGGGTCACATTAGTCGAGAGCCACGTTAGTCGAGGGTCACTTTAGTCGAGAGCCACATTAGTCGAGAGCCACGTTAGACGAGGGTCACTTCAGTTGAGAGCCACGTTAATCGAGAGCCACGTTAGTCGAGAGCCACGTTAATCGAGAGCCACGTTAGTCGAGAGCCACCTTAGTCGAGGGTCACATAGTCAAGAGCCACGTTAGTCGAGAGCCATGTTAGTCGAGGGTCACATTAGTCGAGAGCCATGTTAGTCGAGGGTCACTTTAGTCGAGAGCCACGTTAGTCGAGGGTCACTTTAGTCGAGAGCCACGTTAGTCGAGAGCCACCTTAGTCGAGAGCCACGTTAGTCGAGGGTCACATTAGTCGAGAGCCACGTTAGTCGAGGGTCACTTTAGTCGAGAGCCACGTTAGTCGAGAGCCACGTTAGACGAGGGTCACTTTAGTTGAGAGCCACGTTAATCGAGAGCCACGTTAGTCGAGAGCCACGTTATTCGAGAGCCACGTTAGTCGAGGGTCACGTTAGTCAAGGGCCACGTTAGTTGAGAGCCACGTTAGTGGAGAGTAACACCCCTCAACCGAGGAGGGCGTGAAATAAAAAATAGTAAATAAATATATAATTTAAAAAAAAAATAACAAAGGATATGCAAGGCAAAAAATGATTTAATTTTTTTTGGCACGGTCCAAAGTACAACGAACAAATGAAAAACCATTTTTTTTATCGAGTTAAAATTATTGCTTCTTGATGAAATACGCATTTGAAACGTTATTGCATTTAATAAAGCAAAATCACTACACAAAACTAAAAATTTTTTAGGCCTCAAAAGAGCATTTTGTATAAAATACTTACAATAAACAGTAGAGTGTTGTCTATGGGGAAGAGTCCTAGGACGACAAATTCTGGCTGCCGCTCAAGCAAGTAGGTTGAAAACAGGTGCAGCTGCAAAGCACATTGAAGTTAGTATCACACGACACCTATACTCTCACAGAATATTATGTGGGTTGGCCTACAGCACCATGTCGCTCGCCGTACATTACGTGAAAATGGTATCCTCAATTGGGGTATGTTGGGAGGCTGAAGGCAGTGGGGAAGAGAAGGGGAAGGCGAAGAGGGACGTGAGGTCTTGCTATTCGGTTCTGGTTACATACTCGGCTAAAGCCATTTCAAGAAACGTTTCGATTCTGAATGGGGCAGTCTTACACCAGGGTGATGCTGGGAGGATCTTCCACAAATGAGAGCATAGTTATCATGTAAGACCATTATTCATTAGTCCACAATATGTTAATATCATCTCATCAAAGGTACAAATTTCAAAAATCTGTTGGTGGTTGTTTGTCCCTGAGAAAGCCGGAGCAATGAACTGAAATTTACTTTGAATTTAAGTGTCATTTTCAAAATTGGAATCAGTTGCACGAAGAATTCAGACAAGCGATTAAGTACCTGTCTGTAATATGCTATTTTATTAATAGCGCAGACCTGTTAAAAACCATGGAATAATCCGATTTCTTGATTCTTGACAAATCATATTAAAGCTTTGTCGCTTGTTGAATTTTTCAAATAACTGATCACAATTTTGAAAATGACACTTAAAATTCAAAGCAAATTTCAGTTCATTAAACCAGATTTCAAATGGACAAACAACCGAAATAAATATGTTTGACTTAAAAAATTGGAACTGATTTGCTAAGAATAAAAAAATCAGATTATGCCGTGATTTTTCAATGGACTGCGCTAGTGACCGAATGAAGATCTAGCGCCTCGAGTCTAGACCACCGGTTCCAAGATTTTTATGTAGTGACAAATAAGGGAAATAACAAATATCTTACTTCATCTCTGATGCGTTCGTTTGTTTCCGTTATCATCATTTTATTGACAATGGCGGCTGTTTTTTTTGCCTGAAAGAAAACCATTATCACATAAGTACAAGGTGGAAGTTGAAGGGAAAGAAATTCTTCTACGATTTATTTCACTGTTAAATTTGGCAGCCACCTCTGGTCTGCCGGTGGCTGTCAAATACAAGAAAACCCCTTGTCACTGAGCAGAAACGGAGTATGGTCTGTTTGATAGATTCCCACATCCTACACGATTGACGATTATCACATCAGAACCGATGTTTCTACGACTCGTTACTTGAGATACGTCTGTGGAATGATTTACCAGCCTCTGTGTTTCTTCTCTCCTACAACATAAGCCTCTTCAAGGCCCATTTTACTCTATCCTCTCTTTAAAAACACTAATATTATCGTAGGCTCAGATTTAACGAAGCAGTGAAAACCCAGACTATCTCTCAGTCGTGTTGTGTACGAGATATCATTTCTCACGTCAGCCGATTGCCACTCAAGTTTCCATTTATCTTCTGGAGTGAGAGCTATGCGGAGGATGGATGGTCCCAAGGTCGTGAAATGTTACATCCATAGTCTTTTTTATTTTCTATGAGGGTTTCTGCCTCCCTTCCCACAGAAATTATGCAATATTGAACGGTATTTAAAAAGTAATTTAACAAGAAGGGTGCAATAACCCATAAATTCACTTACCAAATCCTTACATTCTGAACAATTTTCAATTGCCGTAAAAATTTGATCTATATGCACAATGGTCCACAAGATGGAAGAAACGATATTGGGATAAGTCAAAGGTTGCATTATGACGCGCAATGTTGCCAATAACAGAAACAGATTGTAAACGATTAGCGCAAATGACGACGTAAAGATGATCAGAAGCTTCTTCGAATAGGCGTCATTGACACTCCCAACATAGTCACACGTCTTGTCATAAGCCTTCCAGAACATAGTTAACCTTTGAAGGACTATTGAATCCCTTTCACGCGATTCCATTCGCCTTAAAGTCTCCATTTGACGTGTCCTAGTTTTGTTAACGTGTATGTTACAGTCATTTGCTTTTCCTTCCAGTGTTAACTTCTTCTTAAAGATGAGGGCTAGTTCCGCGTTAATAATCTTCAAACTGCCATTGGCTACCATCACTAAATTGGAAAACTTTAAGATGATCACAGTCGAAATGACGCCAGGAAAAAATGAAATATGGATCAACATTATGCTGACTAACATTTTGTATATATCACGCTTCCATGTCCAAGCCAAATAATCCAGCAGATAGATAGAAAAATATAATAATGTTTTTTTTACTAGCGCACAAATAATTCTGCTTTTTATTTTGGAGAAATGAAGATCAACTCCGGATTTATTAAAGATTTCAACGATTGCATCCAAATACTTCATATTGTTACCGTGACGGGCTGCATCAGAAAATGTTGCAAAGTAAAGACACAAGACCTCAGTGAGGCTGATAAAAGTCTTTATCTTAATTAAATATTTTACAAAAAAGAAGGTCTCGGTCAGGGTTTTATAAGTTATCTCTTCAAAGAAAGCAACGTAACAACAGAAAACGAAATTGAATAATGAAGCCAACATTAGAAATATAACGAGTTTGGTTTTCCAGGCTTCATTTTCGTGAAAATATTTAAACGGCAATCCCAAAAGCTGTCCAAGCAACATGACTGGATTCAGGGCGCTGTCGACTGAGTTTGCTTTTAAAAATTTGTCCTTCATTAGTTTAATCCGCGATGTTCTTATTTTATTGGTTGAAGCAATTCTTAGAGCCATTGCAGTATTTGGGATATCGCCTCCTACAACCCAAGCCATGTCTTGTGGGTATTAACAATATAGAGTAACTGCACAACAATGATTCATAGATGTTTTATAAAGCTATGTTATGAAATCAATTACCTGATTGATTTCTATAAATGTTCTAATAATAATCAAAGAAAATTACTCCAATAAATTAATTGCTGCATAGTTTAGTATCAATTCATTCAATCTCCGTAATTGCAGGATATGTTGCAGTGGTGGAAACTAGTTTAAATTCTGGCCTGAATGCTTTGGGTTTGGTGGTTTTCCCATTTAGCAAATTCGTTCTCGTAAGCATTCATAGAAACGCCACTAAATGGTATCGGACTAATTTCGGTTGGGGGTCTGTCTGTGATTGTAACTCCGGTTCAATGAACTCGGATTTGTTTTGAAATGAATAGTCATTTTGAAATTGGAGCCGATTGTGTCAAGAATTCAGCGATAAAGTACTTACCAATAAATATAATTTTAATTTATAATATACTATGCGAAGAGAAGATACATGAAGAGTATCCACAAGATGACATCAGATGAAATTGGAGCCGATTGTGTCAAGAATTCAGCGATAAAGTACTTACCAATAAATATAATTTTAATTTATAATATACTATGCGAAGAGAAGATACGTGAAGAGTGTCCACAAGATGACATCATTGTGATGTATGATTTAACTATTGCAAAAACGGTGATGCGAATTCAACAGAAAGCCACACACAAATCTCTCTTTTTTTCAAAGCACTGGAAAATTACAAAGATTCGTATAGAATCAAACTTGTTCTTATAGAAAGTGGTATTTTAGCAGCGGGTAATCAAAGAACTTTAAAAGAACTTCAACAAAACTTAAAAATTAATCTCAAATATTTGTTACGGTTCAATTTTAGTAGATCAATTCAATATTTGAAAGCATATTGACAAGTGTGAATCTTTTTTCAATACAGTTAAGATGAAGCTATACATGAAATCTTTAGATACCATTTCGATTAATCTTTATGACGAATCGGTTTACGTTATGAACATCAAAAAATATGCTATGGATAAATTAAAACTTTTGCTAGCTTTTCTATGTATTGGAATTACAATAAAATTATAATTTACATAACAAAAAATATAAGCGTAAACCTCTAAAAAAATGTTTTTGCATGACTTAACTATAAATAAGAAATAAATTTTAAAAATACCCTTATGGCTACGACTATTTTTGAGATTTTGTATGTTGTAACTTTTTTTATTCTTATGAAATTATGCAAAAAATAAATAAAAACCACTTTTTCGCTTACTTGCCTGGTGCAAATAAGACGCTCGATTTTAAATTTTGAAGGCATGAGAATCAAAATATTTCTAGCGTGTATATTCCTCTTAAACAAGTTTTTTTAATGAAAGGTGCATATCTATGGAAAAAGGACTTAATTTTAACCGTAAACAACTTATCAGAAATTCTATGTGGGAAAAAAAATATTTGAATTTATTTTTAACATTTTTATAAAGTAGTCTACGAAGTTCGGATTTGCAACATCTATGGTCATAATAGATGAAGCATTTCAATATTAATCAATCGTTTTAAGTCCAAAATAACAAATGTGGGAGCTACAAATATTTTTTTAAATTTTTGTTTGCCAAATCAAGAGAAAAATTGTCTTTTTTTATCCGAAAAGCAATTGGAGATATTTAAAATGGCGCCAATATATGGCAAAAATCGCTCCAGTGGTTAACACCCGGAATAGATTCAGCAAAAATTTTTCATCACTGAAGATGATTTCATGAAAAAATTATCAAAATGGACATTTGCAACAAAACCAAACAGTCGTCTCCAACCAAGTCGTCTCAAGAGGAAGGATACCTGTCTAAGTGTTATTTCAAAAAACTTTGTGTAAAGTCCGGGTAATACCGGGGACTTCAGCTGATAATAAATAAATAAAAAAGCATTACACCTCTTTTACATGTATGGTCTGGTGTAGCACATTGCTATACTAGACAAACACCACATGGGAATGGATCGCTTCTAGTGCTCAATTTAGTGTTCAACAGCTCGGCTGTCGAAAGATTAGCCCGCCTGTATTTTCTCCCTCCTTAAACATTTCCTCCACACAGCATCCACAAAAATGACGTAAACTCGAGTGAGATTCTAGGACCTCCAGAAGGACCTAATGTAAAAAATTATATTAAAAATATGTCAATGAAATAAAATGCATTATTCAGAATTCCAATTTTATATATTTTTTTAAATCAATCAGACATAAAGTTATCAATTTAATATAAATATAGCTTAACACACACTCCACAGCATCTCCAAAGATGACATCTCCAAGAGATGGGATATCCTGGGATCTCAAATGAGGAGAAAATGTTAAAAACAAAAAAAATACGAAAATCCATGAAAGAAAACTCAGAATTTCAATGCTATATATAAATATTTTTTTAAATCAATTAATAATTATCAGCCTAATATAAATACATCTCTCATTTTTATATTATTACATGTTTTATTAAAATATGAAAAATCTTTCAAATACAACACAAATATATTTAATTAATGAAGGCAATATTAGCAAAACTTTATCGAAAATCTGAAACAGACACTATCTAGATAGCATTTAGTTCTGGTTGAATTTTGCAATCATACACAAAGATAGCACCCAATAAAAATATGCGTTAAGATTAAGAAAATTAAGTTAACATTGGTAATTCTTGGTTGAATTATGATACAGTCAAATACAACCGAATCGGATAGGGACACATTAGCTTAGTTGGTAGAGCACTGGCCAGGGTAGTCATGGGTCCTTGCTAATGTTGCCTTCAATTAAATATTACAATTTGAGGTTTTACTCATTCAGTTAACCACTGGAGCGATTTTTGCCATATATTGGTGCTATTTTAAATGTCTCTGATTGCTTTTTGGATAAAACAGGCAATTATCTCTTGATTCGGCAAATTTTTTTAAAAAAAATATTTATATCTCCCACGTTTGTTGTTTTGGACATAAAACGAAGCTATTGAAATGTTTTGTCTATTATGACCATAGATGTCGCAAATCCAAACTTTGTAGACTATTTTATAACGATGTTAAAAATAAATTTTTTAAATATTTTTTTTCACGCATAATTTCTGATCAGCTGTTCACGAAAATTAAGTCCTTTTTCCATAAATATGCACCTTTCATTATCAAATACACCACAGACAATATACAGAAATTGAAAATATTCTATGTTGACTCGAATAAGTACCTCTCACGGCAGTTTCAAAATAACAAACACCCAGGATTCGCGCGATTATAAACTTTACGATTTTTTTTTATAAATCGTACAAATATGAGATAAACGGTAAAATACAGGTTAATTCATTGGCTATAGAGCACTGTAATACGTTTTTATGTCTCCATGTTAAAATTCGAAGGTGTGAATTTTTTAATATTGGCAAAAAATTTAAAAAATGATCTACTGAAAATCTCGAGCAAACGGAGAAAAAAGTTTTAAAATGCGCTGTCGCTCCAGTGGTTAAAAATAAACAAATACATTTAGTTAGGTACACATTACACACTCAATTTATTTAATTAAAAAATAAAATACAAGAATCAATTACTAAATTTTCTTTTAACATACATACGTACATATTATATACATTGAACAATCATATTAATAAATCCGAAATTTAATTGGTACATATCTACAGGTGATAAATTACAAAAACTTAGTGTACATTGTAAGAAATAATTATGTTTTAAGTTATTAGATATAAACTTATAACTTAATCAACAAAACTGAGATATTGAGTATCGATACTCCCATCCAGGGGAAGCGGCTGAACACTCTAACCTGTGCAAGGTTAGTCATGTCTCTTCGCACCTCTCGTCCCCTGATATATGTATGAATGGGAGTATCGATGCTCCCCAGGGGTTTAGAAGCACATAGCAATACCATCAGATCAATGGACAAAGGAATGCCAAGAAAACTATGATGCAAAATTAAACTGTAGAAGAATTCGTGGACAATCAAGTTAAACCAAATACATGAGTCAAATAATAGATAAGAAAAATATTAAGGTGTGAATATTATATTACACAGAAATGATTATCGAAGAAGAATAATACAATAATAGAAGAATAATATCGAAGATGATAACACTAATATTCTAAACGACAATATGAAAGAGAACAAGACACAGAAAAATAAAAATAAAACAAGACACAAAAATAAAAAAAGATAACGGTTGCAACTGGGAGAGAAACATAATAGAAATGATTGTTGATATTTTGAACAAAGTAATAGTCCACCTTCATATACATGGCACACTATTATAGTTCAACAACAATTTACTTGGACTAGTGGTTGAAATTTGACCATAATTGTAATGTTTTTATTTATTGATTTAATGTATTTTTTATGCATAATTTTAAAAAAATATTAGCAATCTGCACTCCTTCTCTATATAAACTATATGTGTGCGAAATTTCACTCCTCTGTCTGCGCAATTTTCGGTAAAATGGGTACAAAGTTTTTGCTTCACGTATTAATTTATAGAAGATAAATAGGTTTTAATAAAGTCATGGTGGTGAATTGTGGTGAAAATGTAAATTTGAGTTTAAATTGAATTGCAAAACTTCTTGGTATTAAATTCATGTTCATACAAATGTTTTTTTTTCATTATTTATTGTGAGTACGTTTATGTCTTTTTAAACTTCCTGCAGTCGTGCAAGTGTACTCACAAACATCACACGAGAAAGGTTTCTCTCCCGTGTGAGTAAGTTTATGTGTTTGTAAAATTCCTGCTTGCGTGCAGGTGTACTCACAAACATCACACGAGAAAGGTTTCTCTCCCGTGTGAGTAAGTTTATGTGTTTGTAAATTTCCTGCTTGCGTGCAGGTGTACTCACAAACATCACACGAGAAAGGTTTCTCTCCCGTGTGAGTAAGTTTATGTATTTTTAAACTTCCTGCTTGCGTGCAGGTGTACTCACAAACATCACACGAGAAAGGTTTCTCTCCCGTGTGAGTAAGTTTATGTGTTTGTAAATTTCCTGCTTGCGTGCAGGTGTACTCACAAACATCACACGAGAAAGGTTTCTCTCCCGTGTGAGTAAGTTTATGTCTTTTTAAACTTCCTGCTTGCGTGCAGGTGTACTCACAAACATCACACGAGAAAGGTTTCTCTCCCGTGTGAGTAAGTTTATGTGTTTGTAAATTTCCTGCAGTAGTGCAGGTGTACTCACAAACATCACACGAGAAAGGTTTTTCTCCCGTGTGAATAAGTGTATGCCTACTTAAATCAATTGAATGATTCGACGAGTATTGGCATTGTTCACAGACAAAACGTTTCTTCTCAGGAAGGGGACCAGTGAAGTTGTTCCCTTTACTTGTGGAGGGCTGCGGCTCCATTCCCCTGGAGGCTCCCCCAGCCGCTCGCTCCTCCTCACGCTGCAAATTGCCTGCAGAGAGATCACTCGCTTAATTAACTGATTCTCCACATCCCTAAAAAGATAGTGCTTTTACCCAGGGATATCATTTCTACAGCATTCCAGTCTACTTTTATCCTTCCTTCGCCAGTTTCATGCACCACCGCCACACATCAGGGTTGGTATCAGCACTCCATTATGGATTGCTAGCCTCAGTTCTTTAGACAACTTTAACCCATTATTCCATTAATAAAGTTTCCTGCATTTACCCTTCTTTCAATGTCCTAATCCCCCTTTCTGACTCTCATCAACATACTTCCCAACACACCGCTCATCCGATTGCTCCAAGTACGAGATGGCCACAGAATACGGATTTCAAAATTCCCTTATAATTCCAAGTTTTCCGGAGCAGTTCTTACATTTTCCCTTGATATATTTTATTTGATATAGGGGCGTATTTATCAAAATTTTACTTTAGAACTGCAATTCCGTAATTCATCCACACAATAAAATTCGAATAAATTGATAGAATTCTAAAAAATTACACTATTCGAATTTTTTGTCAAAAAAGTCCTCAGAAAAAATTCATAGAAAAAAATATTATTAAAAAAAATTCCGAAATTTGTGTGAAAACATGTCATAGTATTATTTTGTAAATCTGAATTTAAAAGGCCGGCGTTTTCACAGGAGGCCCTGAGGAAAATAATTTCCCTCAGAGCCTCATCTTTGGGGATGCTGTGTGGAGGGTTTTTTAAGGAAAGGGAGAGGAGAGTTCTGGGAAGGAAAAGGGTTTAAGGGGTGGGTAGGAATCTGGGGTTCAGTGTGTCCCGGTCATCCGCCTCCAAGACCTAGACAAACCTCACCCTATGAACCCGGGCACCCCTGCTAATCACCAAACGTAGCGAACCACTTGGGGTGACCTATGGCAGAGGTGTTATTCAATAAAGGTTCCCAGGGCAGCGGTACCCAGTCCTGCCTCCCAAATTGAGATAAATATAAATTATAATAAGATATGTAAATCGTTAGGCGTATCGCAAATGTTTGTCATAGTGCATGGTAAAAGTAATACGCAACCAAAAAGTAGTTGCATATATTCCAAACTAACCTTTAACAAACATGCTGAATATACCCAAAAGAAAATTGGAAAAAAAGTATCTTTTTTGGGAAGAATTCGGCAAAAAATTTCTAGAAAAACTGCAGTCACTATTTATAATTCAATTATTGCTCCACACTTTAACTACTGCTCAACTATCCTTTTCCTGCGTAACGAAAGAGAACAAAATAAGTTTCAAATTCTCCAAAACAGGGCAATGAGAATAATACTTCAGCGAAATAGATTCTCAAAAGTAAATAAAATGTTAAAGGAACTAAATTGGCTAACCGTGAAACAGATGTTGACCCTGCACACGATGATATTTATCCATAAAATAGTGAACAACATGTTACCAAAATACTTCTCAACAGGAGATAATTGATAAGTGCAAGCGCTACAGTAATTCCCGTAATACCATGCGAGCGAAGCCGCGGGGAAAAGCTAGTTGTATATAAATTCGTTCAATGTTCATACCAGCTTATTCTTAAACCATTAGCCACATTATTAATTTTGTACCAAAAATTGAAAACCTGCATTGGTGTACTAAATCTATTGTAACTTTTGAACCATATATTCATAAGAATTAATTTCTTTACATTTTTTTACATATTGGATTGGTAAAGAAAAACATTAAAATAAAATTTTAAAATAGGTAAAAATAAGGATACAAATATAACTGTCTCTTTTTTCGTAAGTTTTTTTATAACATTTTTATTCATAAAGTTACGAAAAAACATAATATTCATAAATCGAACATTAATAATTTTTGTTTTTTACAATTTTTTTTTTACATACTACAACTAATAAAATGGTGCATGGTCACTGCCAAATGCCTAGAACCACTTGCAATTTTGAAGGAAATTAAACGGCGGCTGGCTACATACAAGCTTGGAACACAAATATCAGGGAAAAAACATAAGAAACATATTATTGCCAATTCTGCGAAATGAATGATTAATTACCTACAGAGCATTCGGCATTTAAAATTTTATTCAAAAATGTTGCTGTCATGCTCGTTTTCCGTTTTTTTGGCAGACCTACTCTAACCCGGCAGGCCGCCGGAGTCTGTGTCCAATGGGTTTAGGGTATTTTCGATTTTACAGCCAATTATCGGCGGATCAACTGTCGGGCACCAATGAAAATTGATTGTTTACCATTTTCTGAGCATTTCTGTAGTAATATTAATTTGATGCTTAAACCATTTATTAAAGTATTTAGGCGGCCTGCAATGGTGTTTACAATGACCTACACGCCAGACTTTGCAGGAATAGGAGTTTGTATTCCCACCGCAGTGCAAGAATATGTATTGTGCTTAAAGGTATTTAAATTTAGATGTGTTTAGTAAATACATAATAGTGTTAAGGCATTCGCCAACAGACCACATCCCCTCTACCTCGGCCTCAGATAGATAAATGTGCAGACAGTCAGACAGTGCAGTGGTATATAACAATATGTATCTACCTTGGAGAGGAGTATAGGTACGCGTACGGGCACGGAGTGGTGCGTAGTATTGCTTGGGATCAATGTTCAGCTGTTTGGCGTATTCCGGCCCGTACCATACCAGCAGTTCTGTGTCAGCATAGATGTCCTTCACCGTCCTGAAAGCACACACAGGACAGATACAAATAGAAAGTAAGGTATGAGAGTAGTGTAGTATTTAAAGTGAGGGTATGTTTGCTGCACTGACCTGTAGAAAATTTGGCCTTTGTGCTGGAAGGCCTGCAGGTTCTGTTCACGGGGGTTCCGGGAGCAGTTGACGAAGCGCAGCCAGTTGGCACTGTTGAGCATCTCTCCGTCTACGTAGAGCCTTCCTCCGTTAGGTTTTCGGACCTGAATAGTATGATTGATTGAGTAATGGTGAGTAGTAATATGGTTATACCAGTAGAAGCGAGTGAATAGTAGTAGTAGTACCTGCCACACGTATTGGCTGTTGGGGTCGGGCCTCCTGGAGACTTGGCCGCGGTAGGGCCCGAAGCGCAGGCCTCTGGGCAGTGGCTCCGCCGCCCAGGCGCCGCGCCCTGCCCCGGGGATGCCCGAGGGCCGCAGCGCTACATGGGGGGGGCAGCCAAGCTCCCTTTCTCCCGTCTTGTCGTCCGGTATCACCAGCAACGGTCCGTGCACCGGGCAGAATGTCCGAAAGCGTCTGTCGCACTCATCACACCCTGGAAACACACATCCCTGTAGGCAAAATACTCCACCACAACTCACAAATACAACACACGCTTAACTACACTTACAGGTGTACGCATCATCTTCTTGCTCCTCCAGTTCCATGTAGTTCACTCTCTTCAGTCTTCGGAGCCGCCTCTTCTTGATGTACACTGAAAGCAAGCATGTGTTCATGTTCATGAAGCCCACCAACACAACACGCATCACATTAAGTATATTCCATCTCACCAGGCTGTACTCACCAGGCTCGCTGTCAGGGGCCGTGTCTATCTCCTCCTCCTTAACACGCACCAGCTCATCCATTACCTTCTTCTTACGAGCGGATCTACAGGCATAACACAAGCATCAAGCACAACACAACAAACAGACAACAGATAGATGCACTTTGCCTCCCCATACTTACTCGTCTATTTCGAGTTGGCTGAAGCCCTTTAAGCATTGCTCCACTGCAACACCGTCTGCAACAACCTGCAATCCAACCAACACACACGACACGTTATTCACAAATAATAACGCCACCGTAGATATTCTAACACCACAAATGGTAAAGGAATATTAACACAACACACACCTTCTTGTTCTTAATTCTCTTGCGCATTCGGGCTTTCTGTTGTTGCAGCCTGAAAGCCGGAGTCTTGTCTATAAAAGCCAAGAAAACGAATACTTTAGTACATAAGTATATGTATGTGAATCTAATAGTAATATAACTGATCATAGTTTTATATACCTTGCTTTTTGCCCTTAGATTCTAATTCTGCCCTGAACAATTCGTACCGAGTAAGAAAATCCGGTTTTTCTATCTTCCCTGTGGACAAAGTCAAAGATGAACATTATTTATTAATATAGATTGATGAAATAAGACAGGGGAAGAGAAAATAATCTTACCGTATTTGTACATAACGTACATACACTTGACTCCGTGGCGAATTTCCTCATCCATAACGCTCCATTCTTTCTTTGTGAAAAATCCTTTCACATCCAGGTTTTCAGGGGCCATTTTAAACATTATATTATTAGATAACTAAACTTAAAGCAGCACACAACAAGCCAAGCCAGCTATTGAGAAGTTCGAAGGAACAATATCAATTCCCGCGGAAATGGAAAAAAAGTTATGCCAACAGAAGGAAGGTATTTTGCAAAGCAAGCACTACATTTTTTTTCAAATCGGGGTTAAATGTTACTCAGCCCCTTTCTACAGGCTTATAATGATAATAATATTTGGATGATTTATATAGCGCCGTTTTTGTGAAAAATCACCTCAAGGGCGCTGTACAAACTTACAATATATTTTTAAAATCTAGAAAAACTACAAACTAGACAAACAACTTATGGCCAAAAATTGCATTCACCGGTTCATACGAAAATATATGTACAGGTGACCGGACAACTCGGAATGAGACCAACTCAAAACCATCTCAGATAAGTCATTTTGAATGATAAAAAAAATTATATTAAAAATTGTTTTTTTATTTATTTATCTATAAATAGTATGTTTACATAAAGCGGCGTATCCTGCGCCACAATACACATGAACACTAGCTTGAACAGCACCCAAAACATTGAAAATTTGAACACTTCGTGTTCAAAAACCTTGTGTTCAAGCTTTACCACAGGCGACGGAAAACATTCATCTCCCGGGCGAAGGGGGAAGGCTGGCGGGGGGAAATGTGTTCATATTTTTACAAGAGCCGCGCGATGCGGTCATGTATGGAGAATCAAACCGAACAAGTTTTTGAGGTTATGCGCAATGATTGAGCTTAATAATCACTACTTTAAAATATTATGATAGCTAAATACAATATAATAAATATATTTGATAATAAAATTATAATATAATAACGAATATTAACAATATTAATATTATTTTTGAAGTGGGTGAAGCGGGAAGCGGGAAGGCAGGCGGGGCCGGCGGGGGGGAAACAAGTTCATATTTTTACAGGAGCCGTACGGAGCGGTTGGTACCGGAGATAAATCGAATGACGTTTGGGGTTATGTCAACCGCGCGAGCCTAATACCTAATTATGACTTTAAATTGCAAATAAATACTGTTGTAATGGATGATTATATCTTTCGTGAACTCACTTGTAAATAAAGTCTATTAATTTATAAATCGATTTCAGAGACACGGAAGAAATTGACCAATTAAAATAGGTATTCTATTCTTTCCCTGATAAATAAATACCTAATAAAAATCTAGTTAGGTAGGTTAGGTCTAAGTTGAAATCTGCGTGTTCTCCTTTATATTTCGTCTACAATATCATCGCTAAATTTCTTAAGGGGGAATTCACGAAAACCGAAATAATATTTCGAGGTGGAGAAGAATGAAGTAAAATCAAACGGGGGAAACGCTACGCTCTTGGAGAACATAATACGAAACAAAGCAGCGAACAAATCCATTAGACTAGATGGTACCCTTGAGTAAGGTTTGAACATGAAACGCTTAATAATGGGCATTTTTCAAATTATGTTTATTAAGTTGTATGTGCATGTTTTATGTTTATTTCGTGGTTGAGTTTATGATTTTATGATTGCTATCAGATTTCGATGAAACTTGTTTGATAAATTATTCGATACAATCAACTGCACTGCAAGAAGGTAGGCAGTAGCTTATGACTCGTAACCGACATATTCTTCATTGACAGATGTCAAAACAATACGGTATTCAATTACGCATCATTTTCATAATATGTGATAATTATTATATCTGAATATATTGGAAAGATAAATAAAATATCGGTCGTTTTCGATATTTATTATTATTGTTTACAAAAAGTTACATAAAACAAATAATTATGTAATGTAGAAAGCATAAGGTTCAACTTTTTTTATATAAACGCCATCAGTTAGGAATACTAAAAAATAATTTAACATTAAAAACGAAACTAATTATTCAATCAACTAGCATTTCGTCGAAATCTAAACGACGCTTTCCTAATTGACATTTACATACTATTGCTTCTAAGATATATGAAGGATCACGAACATTCATCGACCTTGTTACTCTAGGAACGATAAGCTCGGAAAGAAGGCAATCCATATAAAAATTGGTTTACAATAAGCATTTTTTCGTTTGAATCTCGACTTTTGACGTTTGAATTTCGAATGCGTAATTCAAATAATAACTTTAGGTCATAATAATTGATATTAGTCGGAAATCTTTCCTGGTAAATAAACATCTATTAAAATATCTCTGTTTTCTCCCTGATGTAGCATCTCTTCTTCATCGGAACATATTTTAACATTTATTTAAACGTCAAACGTCAAGTGTTCAGTTGCGTACGCGTGGAAAGGCCACTAGCAAAATTGTCGGACCGCGCGAACTTCACACCTGTTCACACCAATCTTTCAAACCATGTTTCAAGAAACGCAGGAGACGGAAAACAGAACGGTGTGGTTCAAGCTAGTATTCATGTGTATTCTGGCGCAGGAGTTCCGCCTTTAGGTTTTTGTCGATGCCTGTCTCACTAGGATATACCTGTGTCGAGACAGGCATAGAGGTACATAAATTAAAATATTTAGGAACGTATTTGGTAGTTATAAAGAATATAAATGCTACATATTCATTTGAGTACAATAATAATATAAAGGTGGTTGGAGGTGTGGGTATATATTTGAAAGAGAGTTATCATATACTGAAGGAAGAAATGATGTACAGAAAATAGTAAATCCTGTCAAATCTATTTATGGAATTAAATTTATTTATTTATTCTTTATTCTATTTTTTTATTTATTTTATACGGTTTAGGTCGTGTGCAAATTGTTTTCTGTCTATGTATGATTTATTTTACAGATATTTGCAGTAGTGTGGCGCCCAATACTTACAACCCATTTCTTTACATGTTGTTTGAATTTTGTCAAGGATTCAGTTTTGCCCTCTTTAAAGATGGCGGCCGTCGAAACCGGAAGACCGGCCAATTTGCTCGAGTCATCCATCCAGTTATATATAAATCTATGAAGTATATGTATAGGTATTTATTTCCGAATTTCCGACTAATATCCATTATAACACATCCTAAATGAACCATTTAAGAAATTCGTCTACGTAAATGTCAAGTTCTGATGTGGAAGAGATTCTTATGATGTTAGCAAAAAGATGGTAGTTATTACAAGTATCAGCAAGAAAACGCAGATTTCTAGTTATACCGTACTACCTCGAAATTTTATCAGGTATTTATTTATCAGGAATTTAGAATACCGATTTGGATTGAGCAATTTCTTTCGTCTCATCGAACCGATGTTGAGGAACTGGGTTTAATTATACTGTGCAAGAAAGATTTCACCAGAAATACGAATTGGCATTACATTTTTATTTCTGGCTACTGTCATTCGTACAAGACCTGAATGTACGATTTATGAATTTCAAAACAATTATTTTAATAAATTGTTATTTTAAATACATAAACGGCTGTACTGCCTTTTATAAATAAACATATAATAGAGTACAAAAGTAAGAAAAATAATATCATTACATAATAGTAGTTTTAAACTTAAAAATAACATACAATTATTTTGTGTATCACAACAAAAAATAACAAGAAATAAAAATGAGAAATATCATCATTTCATTTCAACATGTCCATATTGCGTATATAAAGTTACATTATGGAAAAAATAAGAAACTTAAAAACTGAAACCTAAAAATAACATACAATTATTTTGTGTATCACAACAAAAAAGAACAATGAGAAATATCATCATTTCATTTCAACATGTCCACATTGCGTATATAAAGTTACATTATGGAAAAATAATTTTTGAGTGCATATTTATATTGCGCTAATTTTAAGAAATAAATGTCGCCGATGTTAGCATATTCATTTCCCAAAATGTGTAATCGACTGATTGGTGAGTAATAATGTGATAATGTATGTATAGGTTTATGGGTCCTCTAAATATAAAGTAAAGTCTCCTTTAATGGAAGCAATCTTCCGAACAGGGTAGCTATTCCCGAGCAACGATCAATCGTTACTCGCTATGCGCCAGCTGCGAGCGAAAAATTCCTCGCCTCGCGACCAAATTTGTCGAATGTTTCATATTTACGTATTAGTACCCTTTACACGGAGTTCGGAGCGGGGCGTGCCCGCGTCACTTTAAGCCGCCGCGCAGAAAAGTCTCACAATGAACTGCGCTGTAAACCGTTATCTTACTTTCGGTCTTTACTTTTCTGCGCGGCGGCCTGAAGTGGCGCGGGGCACGTCCAGCTCCGAACTCTGTGTGTAAAGGGTACTATTCTTGAACGGCGAGCGGTCGAAGAGATGATTATATTGGCAGCTCTGTGAATGTTGTCTATGTTCGTGATGTTTTTGAGATGTCTATGGTGTAACTTTGAAATTTCAAACGTCAAACAGTGAAACGGTAAACAGTTGGTTGATAATTTTCGAAATGGCCATATAACTTACAATCAAAAGCAACTGCTCATAGAACTAGTTAGTTCAGATCAACAATTAATGAGCGGAAAATTTTCGCCTACTTTTACGTTCAGCGAATCCCGGCGGAGACGGATATCGATTGCCGAGCAATTGAATGCACTAGGAGCTAACAAAGACTTCAAACACTGGAGGAAGGTTTGTTTTAATTCTTGTCCATTAATTTGTGTGTATTATGCATTTAAAATGTCTATTTGTTACCCTTACGCTTCGTTCAGATGATGAAACTCTGCCTATGATTCCATGCCAATGCAGAATAAAGTCAACTCAACAACTCTTTGAAGTCTAAAAGCTATGAAAAAAATAATTTTGAAAATGCCCCTAACCTAATGTAACCTATTGAACCAATTTTTTAACATCACATGACTTTTCTGAAGATGTTCCGAGTTGATTTCATTCTGAGTTGTCCGGTCACTGCTCATATGGTGTTTCGTTTTAATTAAGCCTAATTTATGTGTTAAAAATCACGATATGGAAAATAGTGATGATGGGCTATGTTACTTCAAAACCAATTGTTTCAAAATTCAAGTAAAATTGTGTGATCCTGACATTGTCCTTCTTTTTTAATATTTTAAGATCTTTTTAAGTCTCTTTCCGGTAATATTTTGTGTAAAACATTAATATAATTCAAAAAATATTTTCAGACATGGCAAGACTTCAGGTCGAAGGCGAAAATTAAGAATGCATCCTTGAGACGGCATGCGGCCGGGGCGTGAGGTGGACCACCAGCGCCAGCAGTCAGCCTCAATGCGACTGACGCACTTATATTAAATACAATTAACCCAGTGTTGATGTCGGGTCACACGGGAGTTGAAGGATCGGAGGTCAACTTCGAATTTTCCTCTCTCGGAGGTCCCCAGCCTGTTGCTGGCTGCAGCAGCTGGCAGTCTGTTGAGGCGCCGCTGCTCTCGGAGGATACACCTCCCCTCGTGGAACCCCCTCCCTTCGAGCATCCACCCGCACGGACTCCGAGGCGTACTGCAGCATCTCAGAGGTTTGCAGATTCATAGAATCTCTCCTCTACCCTCGCCGAACAGGGGGAGAGGAGTATTCCTAATCAAGGAAATTTTTTCAATGAAATGTTGGCCGCAATGATGAGGCTCACTGGAATCTGTTAGTTCTCAGTTACATTTGGCAGTTAAACTGTTGGAAGCAAGAAAGGCCAAATCTAACTCTTGACAATTTAATGTCTTATTTCTTACAATAGTTCAACCATTTATTGGGAATAAATATAATGTTTATTTTTTAAATTAACACCAAAGAGTGGTATGATTTTAGGTTTTCACGGCCAAAAGTATTTTTGGGGTGTTATGCTGTGTTGCGCTATCTCCTTTAGCCAACGTTTCGGGCAGCGTTACAGTGTCCATCATCAGGGCAAATGAGCCTGATGTAACGCTGTCCGAAATGTTGGCTAAAGGATATAGCGCAACACGGCATAACACCTCAAAAATAAATAAAAAAATAACACCAAAGATATTAAGTAGACAATATCAATATCAGCGTAATGAATGAGAATTTTATTTTTATTGTGGATAAATATAATGTTTTACGTATTAACATCAGAGTTGTAATTTACTAGAAAATATCAAACTTGATTAGTTCATCAGTGTACTAATTCTTTATTTTTAGCTTGTGATACAAAATATATTGAAAATTGTGTTGTTTCTGTATTATTTGATAAAAATCATGACATTCTAAATGTTAAAATACATTTTTATGATCACACCGTTGTTTTCTTTGAAACATTTTATCACTTTATTATCACAAAATACATATATAAAAGCTTTTTGAAATTATACAATACTGAAAGAGGGGCAAGACCCACCCAAAAAGTTTGGCATCTGTTGTTGGTGATGAGACTTATTATTTTGTCCAGTAACTGGATTCAAAATAATTTTTAAAATGTCTAGTTTCCAACACAACCTTCTTTGTGGCAGGTAATCGGCCAGTGTATAACATAGATGGTATTATGTCAGCCTTAAATAAATTAGTTGGCTTGCAACCAAAATAAGGTGATGCTTACAAAGTCACTTATTATAATCATGTGTAAATATTGTATTTGAAGTGTTTGCTTGTTGTAACAGCCCCATGTAGCCTCACCTCACCACTCACTATTTGCGTGTAGCTAATCCTCCATCGTCTATAATAATACCATCCAGACACTTGACAAATAATATAATTGAACAGAATAACAAAAGGATAAAAAAGACTGGTAGAAACACAGAAATAATTTAGAACTATCCTTTTGGAACAGCTCCACCAGCCACTAAATCTGGTTTAATTCTATTAACAGCCCCAGGCTCAAGTGGAGCCATTCCTCCAGCAATCAGCCCTAAATCTAGATTAGGATCAATCAGGTATTCTGGAAGATCAAATTTATCTTCTACACATATTGTGAAGCACTACGCATGCATTGCCAATTTTGGACGCCTTTTTAGGAGCATAATTAAGAACTCTATGTTTACAAAGGCAACGGAGTCTAATTTTTAAAACACTGTTACATCTCTCAACAGTTGACCTGATTGATCTTAGTCTTGTGTTGAAACGGTCTTCAGGAGATTCAGGTTCAGCCCCATCGATTTCGGTCATTAAACATGGCCGCAACGGGTATCCAGAGTCCCCCAAAAGATAATACCCGGATTGACCACTCCTGTACAGCTGCTTCAGCACGGGTTCCACAGAACACGACCTCCAGATAAAGGCATCATGAGTGCTCCCAGGAAAACGCAAGATGCAAGATTCGGAGATCCCAGTCACAAATCAGCTGGGCGTTAATAGAGTGATACGCATTTCTGTTCACATAGATGAATTCTGGAGTAACTGGATCTCTTGTCTTTGGCGGGAATATGGCCACGTGAGTGCAGTCGAGGCACGCAACAATCCCTGGGAATCTGTATTTATCAAAAAACCAATAGTAAACAAATATAATTGGTAGAGCCAATCTTAAAATAAGTACATGATGTGATCTTTTTAGTACAGAAATTAATTTATTTTGCAATAAAATGTAAGAATTTAGGAATAATAAAATATTCTACGCACTTGTAAATGCTGTATTAAATGTGATATAAATCATAATATTCCTATAATAAACTTACTTCATCCTTAGAGCTGGTTCACACTCAGCTATCAAATATAAAAGATCATAGCACGCCAAATAACGCTCTCCATACAATCCCTTCAGACCGTTCACACCTAAGCGTTTTTAAGTGCAGATCAATCATAGACAATACACATCTCAGACGTAACCGCTCCAGACGCGATATCCCAGAAGATAACTCTCCCCTTCTCTGACTAAAACAGGAGAGGGGGTCATTGTAATTACGGAGCTGCCTAGACCCGTGGATGACAGATGTCAAGTTGACAGATTTCAGTACAAAAAATATGCGTTCCGTTGCCGCTCCCTAATTCGACTGACCCCTTCTCCTACCACAGGAAGAAATATTTGATAGCCTCGTGTGAAAGGACAAAAGATAAGCGCTCGCGAATCAACAGATATCTGCTCGCAGATATATAGCTCAGTGTGAACTAAGCATTAAGCTCACCAAAAACTAAAATTCATGTTACCAAATAAAGAAAAATGCCGATTATTTTCAATCTGTGGAACGTAACGAATTTAATAAATTCAATATTTTTTTAAATTTTACATGTATTAAAATGTTACTTAAGTATTATGTATATACAGGATGTGAGGGACGCACTTGACTTTAAACCAGTGATTGCTGACATTATTAGGAGTAAAAAATGTTTTGATGATTTTTTTTTTGGTTTCAATTTTTTTTTCTTTAAAACCACACTTTTTTTTTCCACCTGTCACTAGTTACTCAGCCGAGTAACAACCCTTCAACCTGTGCCTAACTACCCAATACCTGGTAGTTTTTAAAGTTTTTAGATGACAAAAAAAATGTCACGGGAGACCAAAATTTCATTTAGATTTTTTATTCCAAATGATATCAGGAATCACTGGCAAAAGTAAGTTGAGTATGTCCTCCATAACCCGTTCGGACCAGGCAAGTAATTTAGTCGAGTAGCGAGTAACTCTCCACTCCAATGGCCAAAATGCTACTATTAAGTACTAAATTTATGGTGAGGTGATCTACATGAGGGAGGTGATTTCTTCTTAATCTTACTCACTACGCTTACATCAGCCTTGCATTCTTTGCGGATCTCCAGGCTTAGAATTTATTATAATACAAAGATTATTTTAAGTTTTTTTTTCATGTCAAAAGGATTTGCACACTAGGTACCTCCTAAGGGCGTGTATTTGTACTCCAACAGAATTATTTTTTGTGATTATGTATTTAAAGCTAAGTCTGAAGTGTGGAAGGGCATTATTTATGCACATTGGTGAGAAATTTAGTTTCTACTATTTTTAATAGTTTAAGTTTTCAGAGTGCTTTCAATTTTATTATTATCATTATTTATTTGTGTTAACTATTTAGGAAATGAAAAAACGCATAATTCGAATAATATTTATTTATTATACTTTGAAAAAATAACTATTACTAATTAATACAAAAATTTGAACCAAAATGAGATCCTTTCGGTTTGCTTCTTTTAAACTAAAAATAAAAAACGAAACAAAATCTTCTTTTTTCTACTAACCAATAAATATTTTATAACAAGTTTTAAATAATTATTTTTTCTTTATAAACACGTTTCACACACATTTAAAAATCACAAAAAGCCTAAGAAAAGGTCAAATTGACCTACAACAGTACGATAACTGCAATACGAAGGGACTTATCAAGGCAACACCGCCGTCTTCTGTGGGCTCTTGGCGGATACTGAGTTGGTTCGATCAATCAGGGCAATCGAAAGAAGCGTGCGAAAGAGAAAGCAGAAAACGACTGGTCAGTGGTTAAATGGGCATCGTGTTTGGGTACCACCCGGGCGTCCCGTGTTCGATTCCTCAGCTGGCAAAGTCCTCCATCAGGAGATTTTCGGGTTATTCGTAACCCGGGAATGTTTGTCTTTCTTTTAAAAAAAAAAAAATTATATTGTTGTTGTTTGCGTATATGTAGGTGAAAATGATCTAGATTGGGCTTCTAGGGTTAAAAAAATTTTACATCATTCATGGCCATTACAAACGAACTTTCTCGGCATTTCCAGACATTCATGGCCATTACAAACGAACTTTCTCGGCATTTCCAGACATGAATAGGTACCGGTTAATTTTATATATATTATTATACAGAGTTGTTTAACGATAATTTCTAATATTGACGTTTGTTCGTTGATTTTTTGCTTTGTTTTTATTTAATTGTTTAATTTGTAAATTGAATTTTATAAATGCATGTATAAATTTTATAAAAGTATATCTAAAAGTTACATTTTAATTAAACGTATTATTAATCTTTCATAAAATCATAATTCATTAAATCAAGATTTCTGATTCCCCACAGTTTAAGAATATATCAGCGGTTACTGAGCGCTCGACGGAATCTTATCTTACTATGCGAGAGAAATACCCCGTTTGGTACGATAATGTTCTGTAGAAAAAATCAAGTCACAGGACCATACGTCCGCCTGACAAGCTTCTCTAGTAGCGACTGAGAACATTGCAAAAGAAGATACTGATTTCGTTAGGGCGAGCTAGCGCGCTGCAATCAATATCGGTTGGAATGAATGGGCGTAAGCGACTATTTTGAATATATTTAATTAATCACGACGTATTTAAAAAATAGAAAAAAATCTCATGGGGATTGTGTTGTACCATTTAAAGAAGCATTGTGAAAATTTTCATACATATAACTTGTAAAATAATAGAAACAGGCTTGAAAATAAAAATTTTCGGAGCATACTTTGCGATTTATTTCTATCGAGGGAATTTTATATAATTTGCGTTTCGTCGTGAGGATTATATAGATATTATTTTCAAAGATAACATATATTTTTTTAAGAGCTTAAAAACGTCAAATGTTCAAGGGATATATGCAAGAAATCGGTAGAAATTCGGATAGCACCGCCTTAAAACGACTTTATAAAAATATTCGATGTCTTTGCGGGTGCGAAAGTTTGCGTGGGAAAACATATTTAATACTACATTTTGACAGCCAATTGCATAGATACGCAAATAACCAACCACTCGCTTCTCTGTTTCTACTGGTCTACCCCACTCGTTGTGTGGAATGACTTTTGGCGTTTGGCGTCTAAGAATGTTCCGTCGACCAGGCTCAAGAATAACCACGTCGACCAATGTACGTACTTTCGATGGCGATTGCGAACGACGAGGGCTTGGAGAATAGCTACCCAGAGGGAGGTACACTTTTACATACAATTGCGTACTCAACTCAAATTTCGATTTTTCGGAGTTTTTTTTTTTCAAAGAAAGACATACATTTCCGGGTTACGAATAACCCAACAATGTTTGAAAATCTCCTACTACCACCGCAGTAAGCGGAAAATGTTGCTTGTGTCGTGAAGGAGGACTTAGCCAGCCAAAGAATCGAACACGCGATGCCCGGGTGGGACCCAAACGCGATGCCCACTCAGCCACTGACCGGTCTTTGATTGACTGTTCTTATAATATACAAAAATGAATGTTTGTAATATATGAAAAATTTAAATTTGTAGAAAAAGTTGCAATAGGTGGCGTGCGAGCTGTTTGGAAATCTGGATGTATTGGGACTGAATATATTGAACAGGGGAGAGGGGAGGGGATCGCACGAAGGGGGTTTGCGGGAGAGGGGAGAGGGAAGGCGGGGAAGATGGAGGGGGAACGCGTGGGGGGAAGGGGACACGAGAGGGGAAGGGAAGGCGGAAGGGGAAAGAGAAAAGATATGCAGGGAAAAACAATATCTTTATTAGTGGCATTGCAACGCATGCCGGGAACTCGCTATTTGTTTCAGAAATTTCATTCAATTTCATATTTTTCTTGTCATGCTGTAAAGTAGTTTTGAAATAAATGAGTAGGTATGAAGTTTCGCCCGGCCCTTTATATGTAATAAGTACCTCTCACGGCAGTTTCAAACACTTGCACTACAAAAGTAACAAACACGCAGGATTTGCGCGGTTATAAACTTAACGATTCTTTAATGTTTTTTTTTATAAATCCTACAAATATGTATGAGATAAACACTAAAATACAGGTTAATTCATTGGCTATATAGCACTATAATGTTTTTATGTCTCGATGTTAAAATTCGAAGGAATGATTTTTTTAATGTTGGCGAAAAATTAAAAAAAAATATCTTCTGAAAATCTGGACCAAACGAAGAAAATATGCCGATAAAATAAAATGCAATTATCAGAGTTTCAATTTTGTATATATTTTTTAAGCAATCAGCCAAACAGTTATCAATTTAATATAAATATAGCTTAACACACAATCCACAGCATCTTCAAAGATGACAACTCCAAGAGAGACTCTGGGATCTCAAATGAGGAGATAATCATACGGCATTATAGGATGGGGCGGTACATATAGAAATCTAACACAATCAATTTACGTATCACAAAAACTAATAATAAAAACAATTTTAAAAAAACCCTATACATATTCGTCAGAACTTTTATTCAAACAATTTAAGGTCAGAAAATTAAATGCATTATACTTCTACCACGCAACATTACAAATTTATAAAGATGATATACAAAATAAAGTAACACCCTTTAAAAATAACAGAAATCTCAGACAAACGTCAATACTTCCAATTCTTAAATGTAAAAAAACAATAGGACAGCATAATCATAAATATCTCGGTGTCAAATTTTTTAATTCCCTACCAGAAAAAATTGAAACATGTACACTAACATAAAAGAATTTAAAACAAACCTTAAAAATTATAGTGAAAATATGAAAATATGAAATGAGTTATACCAAATAAAACTATTATGATAACACCCCCCCCATACACACAAGCCCTGCTTATTTATGGGGGTACATCAAATATATATATTATGTAACTAATTATTATATAGAATCATTTTAAAATACATGTATCTATTTATGATTCATAATAAATAAAAAAAAAATAAAAAAATCTTAAAAACGAGAATCCATGAAAGAAAATACAGAATTTCAATGCTGTACATATTTATAAATATATTTTTTAAATCAATTAACAATTATCAGTCTGATATAAATAGATCTCTCATTTTTATATTATTACATGTTTTATTAAAATTTGAAAAATCTTTCAAATACAACACAAATATATTTAATTAATGAAGGCAATATTAGCAAAACTTGAAACCGAAAATCTTGATATCGAAAATCTGAAACAGACACTATCTAGATAGCATTTAGTTCTGGTTGAATCTTGCAATCATACACAAAGATAGCACCCAATAAAAATATGCGTTAAGAAAATTAAGATAACGTTGGTAATAATACTTGGTTGAATTATGATACAGTTAAATACAACCGAATCGAATAGGGACACATTAGCTCAGTTGGTAGAGCACTGACCAGGTTAGTCATAAATAGGTTCGAGTCCTAGATGTGACTGTATCTTTTTCTGTTTCAGATTTTCGATTGAGTTTTGCTAATATTGCCTTCAATTAAATATTACAATTTGAGGTTTTACTCATTCAGTTAACCACAGGGGCGATTTTTGTCATATATTGGTGTCATTTTAAAAGTCTCCGATTGCTTTTCGGATAAAAAAGGCAATCATCTCTTGATTCGGCAAAAAAATTTTAATATTTGTAGCTTCCACGTTTGTTATTTTGGACTTAAAACGAATCTATTAAAATGCTTTGTCTATTATGACCATAGATGTCGCAAATCCGAACTTCGTTGACTATTTTATAACAATGTTAAAAATAAATTTTTTAAATATTTTTTTCTCGCAGAATTTCTGATCAGCTGTTCACGAAAATTAAGTCCTTTTTCCATAAATATGCACCTTTCATTATCAAGTACACCACAGACAATATGCAGAAATCGAAAATATTCTATGTTGACTCGAATAAGTACCTCTCACGGCAGTTTCAACATAACAAAGATGCAGGATTCGCGCGATTATAAACTTAACGATTTTTTTTTATAAATCCTACAAATATGAGATAAATGGTAAAACACAGGTTAATTCATTGGCTATATAGCACTATAATAAGTTTTTATGTCTCCATGTTAAAATTCGAAGTTATGAATTTTTTTATGTTGGCGAAAAATTAAAAAAATTATCTACTGAAAATCTCGAGCAAACGGAGAAAAAAGTTTTAAAATGCGCTCCAGTGGTAAAAAATAAAAATCAACAAATACATTTAGTTAGGTACACATTACCACTTAATTTATTTAATTAAAAAATAAAATATAAGAATCAATTATCAAGTTTTCTTTTAACATACGTACATATATACTTTGAACAATCATACCATAATAAATCCGAAATTTAATTGGTACATATCTACAGGTGATAAATTACAAAAACTTAGTGTACTTTGTAAGAAATAATTATGTTTTAAGTTATTACATTTAAACTTATAATCAACAAAACTGAGATATTGAGTGTCGATACTCCCATCCAGGGGAAGCGGCTGGACACTACAACCTGTGCAAGGTTAGTCATGTCTGTTCGCACCTCTCGTCCCCTGATATATATATGAATGGGGGAATCCACGCTCCACACTGGTTTAGAAGCACATAGCAAGACCATCGGATTAATCAGAAAGGAACGCCATGAAGAATTCGGGGACAATCAAGATAACCAAATACATGAATCAGATAATAGATAAGAAAAATATGAAGGTGAATGATTATTTGAATATTATATTACAATAAAGAACACAAAAATGTTTTTTGATATTTTAAACTAAGTAATAGTTCACCTTATATACAAGGCACAGTGTATTATAGTTAAACATCAATTTACTTTGATTTTAATAAAGTCGTGGTGGCAAGTTATGGAAGAAATGTTAATGTGAGTTTTAATTTAATTGTGAATACTTTTTGGTATGTCATTGGATTCTTAAAATATATTTTCATGTTAATACAAATGTTTTTTTTTTAATTACTTATTGTGAATATGTTTATGATTTTTTAAAAATCGTGCTTGTTTGCAGGTGAACTGACAAACATCACAAGATTAGGGTTTCTCGTGTGAGTAAGTTCAACAAACATCACAAGATTAGGGTTTCTCGTGTGAGTAAGTTCAACAAACATCACAAGATTAGGGTTTCTCGTGTGAGTAAGTTCAACAAACATCACAAGATTAGGGTTTCCCGTGTGAGTAAGTTCAACAAACATCACAAGATTAGGGTTTCCCGTGTGAGTAAGTTCAACAAACATCACAAGATTAGGGTTTCCCGTGTGAGTAAGTTTATGTATTTGTAAATTTCCTGCTTTTGTGCAAGTGAACTGACAAACATCACTAGAGAATCGGGTTGTGACATAATTTTAATGAAAAATCAATAACAATCCCGCAAGCTAGTGATTTATAACAAGTGAGATTTTACATCTATTTAATATGCACAAGATATCGATAATAAGATAGTGATGTTTTTCTTGGAAGCCTTGAACAGGTGGTGTTAATTATAATGCATTGTTTTTTTTTTGTGGAAGAAATTGAGAAGTATAAAAACGAAATCTTTAACCCATTGGCCACAAACCCTGACAGCCTGCCGGGTTAGAGTAGGTCCGCCATAAAAACGGAAAACGAGCATGACAGCGATATTTTTTAACAAAATTTTAAATGCCAAACACTCCGTAGGTAATTAATCATCCATTTCGTAGTATTGGCAATATGTTTTTTGTGTTTTTTCCCTGATATTTGTGTTCCAAGTTTTGTATGCAGCCAGCCACCAAAATTTCCTTCAAAATTGCAAGTGGTTCTAGGCTATTGGCAGTGACCCTGCACGTCTCTTATTGCTTTGGGGACTATCATACCAAATTCTTTTATTAGTTATTAGTATAAATATATGTAAAAAAAAAACAAAAATTATTAATGTTCCTTATTTCTTCAAAATAGGCATATTTACTTTGAGGTGTCATCATTAATTTAATGAAAAACAAATACCTTTGTATAACACCACTATTTTATTAACAATATCAACATGTTTCGAAAACTATGTTTTCTTCGTCAGGATAATAAGTCAATAATAAATAACAAAAGACAAACAAGTATAGACTAATTAGAACATAGACAAAATATTAGAAAGGAGAGGTGATTAATTACCTAAAATATATCATAAAAAACAATTATATAAAATAAAATATAAAAATTATTTTAGAATGGGTAAAAAATTACATTAACATAATAAAAAATCTTTTAAAAGGAAAACAAGAAGTCTAAATAACAAAATAAATTATTATAAATATAAGTATTAATACGAAAATAAATTTAAAAGATGGCTATTTTTAAAAAACGTTTGGTTATTTATAATATTTAATTTACTATTAACACTTTTTCTAATTTCTAAAATTTCTAAATTATCTAATTGTATACCCGTTGTGTTAGTGTGTAAAATTTTTAAACTAATTTTATATTAATGTTCCATTCATGAATATTATGTTTTTTTGTAACTTTATGAATAAAAATGTGAAAAAAAAACTTATAAAAAAAGAGAGGTTATATTTGTACTTATACCATTTATACATATTTTAATATTTTAAAAAATTTTATTTTTATGTTTTTCTTTACAATCCAATATGTAAACAAATTTAAAGAAATTAATTCTTTTGAATATATGGTTCAAAAGTAACAATAGATTTAGTACACCAATGCAGGTTTTCAATTTTTGGTACAAAATTATGTGGCCAATGGGTGTTAATACAATCATTGATCAAAATAATCATCTACGAAAAAAGTGTAGTTTTCTAATATATTTTTGAAATATACAATGCCTAGTGGTATTTTGAAATAAACTATACATTTGCGAATATATTGATACGACTTTCAAAAAACCTATTTTGGATATAAAGAGTAATGACTGCAAGGAGCAAATTTAGTGTCCCCTCGTGGTCGTTATAACCAAGTTTGACTTATTTATATTTTTGTTTGTGGTTTTTTCAAATAGGTCCATAGTTACCATTTCCTAATAAAATCCTTATATGTATGTATTAATGTTTAAAACATTTTTTTAATTTGAATCAATCACATATTTTGGTAAATTGGGTTTGAAATTGTTTACATTTTCTCCAATTTTATTTAGTTTGGTATTATAAAAATAACGCAAATAGTGAAGAACAGGACTTTGAAATATTATATTTGATGACCCCCGTTGAAATATATAATTATATGAACCTACGTATTTTTATCAGGACATCCACCGGCTACTATATACGGCCACTTTTTCAGAGGTCCAAGGTACCGAAACCCACAAAACTTTCATGATACATCAAATTTGTTTCTGCGTTATCGCATTTAGTATTTCAAGGTGAGCCGAAGCTGACGGATGCGTTCGGGTATTTTCGTCTCTCCCACACAAGTTACGCCACCGCTAGTCAGTGGTAAAAACCCAATGTTTTGTTTAGCTACTTTTTGAGTAATAACCCAAAGGTTAAGTTATCAGATATAAACATATAACGTAATCAACAATATTGAGTGTCGATACTCCCATCAAGGGGGAAGCGGCTGGACACTCTTAACCTTTGCAAGGTTATTCATGTCTCTTCGCACCTCTCGTCCCCTGATATATGTATATGAATGGGAGCATCCACGCTCTCCAGGGGTTCAGGAGCACATAACAAGACCATCAGATCAATGGCAAAAGGAATGCCAAGAAAAATATGATGCAAAATTGAACTGTAGAAGAATTCGGGGACAATCAAGTTAAACCAAATACATGAGTCAAATAATAGATAAGAAAAATATTAAGGTGGGAATATTATATTACAATAATGATTACAGAAATGATTATTGAAGAAGAAGATAACACTAATAATTTAAACGAAAATATGAAAGAGAACAAGACACAGAAAAATAGAAAAAGATAACGGTTGCAACTGGGAGAGAAACATAACAGAAAGGATTGTTGATATTTTGAACAAAGTAATAGTCCATCTTCATATACATGACACGGTGTATTATAGTTCACCTTTATATACATGCCACAGTGTATTATAGTTAAACATCAATTTACTTTGATTTTAATAAAGTCGTGGTGGCAAGTTATGGAAGAAATGTTAATGTGAGTTTAAATTTGATTGTGAATACTTTTTGATATGTCATTGTATTCTTAAAATATATTTTCATGTTAATACAAATGTTTTTTTTTTAATTACTTTTTGTGAGTAAGTTTATGTCTTTTTAAATGTCCTGCATGATTGCAGGTATACTTACAGACATCACAAGAGAAGGGTTTCTCTCCCGTGTGAGTAAGTGTGTGTCTTTTTAAATCTGCTCCTAGCGTGCAGGTGAACTGACAAACATCGCATGAGAACGGTTTCTCCCCCGTGTGAGTAAGTTTATGTTTTTTTAAATGTCCTGGATGATTGCAGGTGTACTTACAGACATCACAAGAGAAAGGTTTCTCTCCCGTGTGAGTAAATGTGTGTCTTTTTAAATCTGCTCCTAGCGTGCAGGTGAACCGACAAACATCGCATGAGAACGGTTTCTCCCCCGTGTGAGTAAGTTTATGTCTTTTTAAATTTCCTGGTTGATTGCAGGTGTACTTACAGACATCACAAGAGAAAGGTTTCTCTCCCGTGTGAGTAAATGTGTGTCTTTTTAAATCTGCTCCTAGCGTGCAGGTGAACTGACAAACATCGCATGAGAACGGTTTCTCCCCCGTGTGAGTAAGTTTATGTCTTTTTAAATGTCCTGGATAATTGCAGGTGTACTTACAGACATCACAAGAGAAAGGTTTCTCTCCCGTGTGAGTAAATGTGTGTCTTTTTAAATCTGCTCCTAGCGTGCAGGTGAACTGACAAACATCGCATGAGAACGGTTTCTCCCCCGTGTGAGTAAGTTTATGTCTTTTTAAATGTCCTGGATGATTGCAGGTGTACTTACAGACATCACAAGAGAAAGGTTTCTCTCCCGTGTGAGTAAGTGTGTGTTTTTTTAAATCTGCTCCTTGCGTGCAGGTGAACTGACAAACATCACATGAGAATGGTTTCTCCCCCGTGTGAGTAAGTTTATGTCTTTTTAAATGTCCTGCATGATTGCAGGTGTACTTACAGACATCACAAGAGAAAGGTTTCCTTCCCGTGTGAGTAAGTGTGTGTCTTTTTAAATCTGCTCCTTGCGTGCAGGTGAACTGACAAACATCGCATGAGAACGGTTTCTCCCCCATGTGAGTAAGTTTATGTCTTTTTAAATGTCCTGGATGATTGCAGGTGTACTTACAGACATCACAAGAGAAAGGTTTCTTTCCCGTGTGAGTAAATGTGTGTCTTTTTAAATCTGCTCCTAGCGTGCAGGTGAACTGACAAACATCGCATGAGAACGGTTTCTCCCCCGTGTGAGTAAGTTTATGTCTTTTTAAATGTCCTGCATGATTGCAGGTGTACTTACAGACATCACAAGAGAAAGGTTTCCCTCCCGTGTGAGTAAGTGTGTGTCTTTTTAAATCTGCTCCTTGCGTGCAGGTGAACTGACAAACATCGCATGAGAACGGTTTCTCCCCCGTGTGAGTAAGTTTATGTTTTTTTAAATGTCCTGGATGATTGCAGGTGTACTTGCAGACATCACAAGAGAAAGGTTTCTCTCCCGTGTGAGTAAATGTGTGTCTTTTTAAATCTGCTCCTAGCGTGCAGGTGAACCGACAAACATCGCATGAGAACGGTTTCTCCCCCGTGTGAGTAAGTTTATGTCTTTTTAAATTTCCTGGTTGATTGCAGGTGTACTTACAGACATCACAAGAGAAAGGTTTCTCTCCCGTGTGAGTAAATGTGTGTCTTTTTAAATCTGCTCCTAGCGTGCAGGTGAACTGACAAACATCGCATGAGAACGGTTTCTCCCCCGTGTGAGTAAGTTTATGTCTTTTTAAATGTCCTGGATAATTGCAGGTGTACTTACAGACATCACAAGAGAAAGGTTTCTCTCCCGTGTGAGTAAATGTGTGTCTTTTTAAATATGCTCCTAGCGTGCAGGTGAACTGACAAACATCGCATGAGAACGGTTTCTCCCCCGTGTGAGTAAGTTTATGTTTTTTTAAATGTCCTGGATGATTGCAGGTGTACTTACAGACATCACAAGAGAAAGGTTTCTCTCCCGTGTGAGTAAATGTGTGTCTTTTTAAATCTGCTCCTAGCGTGCAGGTGAACCGACAAACATCGCATGAGAACGGTTTCTCCCCCGTGTGAGTAAGTTTATGTCTTTTTAAATGTCCTGCATGATTGCAGGTGTACTTACAGACATCACAAGAGAAAGGTTTCTCTCCCGTGTGAGTAAGTTTGTGTCTTTTTAAATCTGCTCCTAGCGTGCAGGTGAACTGACAAACATCGCATGAAAACGGTTTCTCCCCCGTGTGAGTAAGTTTATGTCTTTTTAAATGTCCTGCATGATTGCAGGTGTACTTACAGACATCACAAGAGAAAGGTTTCTCTCCAGTGTGAGTAAGTGTGTGCCTTTTTAAATCTGCTCCTTGCGTGCAGGTCAACTGACAAACATCGCATGAGAACGGTTTCTCCCCCGTGTGAGTAAGTTTATGTCTTTTTAAACTTCCTGCTTGATTGCAGGTGTACTCACAAACATCACAAGATAAAGGTTTCTCTCCCGTGTGAATCAGTTTATGAATACTTAAATTGCTTGATTTATTAGACGAGTATTGGCATTGTTCACAGGCAAAACGTTTCTTCTCTGGGAAGGGACCAGAGAAGTTGTTCCCTTTACTTGTGGAGGGCTGCGGCTCCATTTCCCTGGAGGCTCCTCCAGCCGCTCGCTCCTCCTCACGCTGCAAATTGCCTGCAGAGAGATTGCTCGCTTAATTAACTGATTCTCCACATTCCTAAAAAGGTCATGTTTTTACCCAGGGATATCATTTTTACAGCATTCCAGTCTACTTTTATCCTTCCTTTGCCAGTTCCATACACCACCACCACCATAGATCAGGGTTGGTATAAGCACCCCATTATGGACTGTTAGCCTTGCTTGTTTCAACAACTTTAACCCATTACTCCATTAATAAAGTTTTCTGCTTTTACCCTTCTTTCAAAGTCCTAATCAACTTTTCCAACTGTCATCAACATACTTCACCGCTCATCCGATTGCTCCAAGTACGGGGTTGCCACAGAAAACGGATTTCAAAATTCCCTTATATTTCCAAGTTTTCCAGAGCAGTTCTTACATTTTGCCTTAATATATTTTATTTGATATTGGTGGCATATTTTTCAAAACTTTATTTTAGAACTGCAAAAAATTTAACCAAAACTGATTTGAACAAATTAAAAAAATTCTAAAAAAAAACGAATTATTCGAAATTTTTGCCAAAAAAAGTCATCGGAAAAAATTCAAGAAAAAAAACATTATTCAAAAAAATTCCAAAATTATTTTGGAAAAAATTCAATTTGTGCGAAAATGTGTCTCGTAAATCTGAATATGAAAGGCCGGCGTTTTCCGAAGACAGGAAAAATGCTGAAAAATTTCCTTATGCATAAATTATATATTATGTAAATTATATAAATATATAAATTATATAAATTATAATAAGATATGTAAATCGTTAGGCGTATCGCAAACGTTTGTCATAGTGCATAGTAAAAGTATCTAGTTTGATATCAATTTACAACCAAAAAGTAGTTAATAATATTGAACTCCATACGTCGCCTCAGTTCTTAATTGTCCAAACGACCATTAGAAAATTTTACAAGAGAATAAGGTTTTCTTTAATTATTTCAATTAAACGTTATCATAAGTGTATTTTCGTAAAGGTAAAGGTCTCATTAGATTAAATAATTCTTAGTTAAGTGATTAACTAGCATTTTTTATACTTTCATTTTCATTTTAAAGTGGAGATTGAACAAAAACTAAAATGGTTGTTTGGACAATTAAGAACTAAGGCGATGCGATAGTAAAAAAGAATAAGTCAACGAGGTGTTAAAATGTTATGTTTTGAGAAATAGTTCATTGTAAGATAATCACAATCAATGTTTTAAGGAAAATGGTTCCATGACAGTTGATACGCCGACAATTGGCCCCCGAGCATATATATATACAATTAGCAGTCGGGTTAGAGAAAATACGGTATTACCGTACCTAATTACACAAAATATAACTTAGTGACTCCGAAGGGATGTGTAGAGAGGATGTACCGCCGAATAAGAAATTATAAAACATTTTCATTCAAATGCATTAAGGAAAAATCTACTTGTCTATCCTATCCTATCCTATAAATCTACTGTGTATACTATGGATAGTTTAGATGTGTTTAGTAAATACATAATAGAGTATTAGGGCACTTGCCAACAGTCCACATCCCCTCTCCCTCAGCCTCAGATAGATAGATGTGCTGACAGTCAAATAGTGCATTGGTATATAATAATATGTATCTACCTTGGAGAGGAGTATGGGTACGCGTGCGGGCAGGGAGTGGTGCGTAGTATTGCTTGGGATCAATGTTCAGCTGTTTGGCGTATTCCGGCCCGTACCATACCAGCAGCTCTGTGTCGGCATAGATGTCCTTCACCGTCCTGAAAGCACACACAGGACAGATACAAATAGAAAGTATGGTATGAGAGTAGTGTAGTATTTAAAGTGAGGGTATGTTTGCTACACTGACCTGTAGAAAATTTGGCCTTTGTGCTGGAAGGCCTGCAGGTTCTGTTCACGGGGGTTGCGGGAGCAGTTGACGAAGCGCAGCCAGTTGGCACTGTTGGGCATCTCTCCGTCCACGTAGAGTCTTCCTCCGTTAGGTTTGCGGATCTGAATAGTATGATTGATTGAGTAATGGTGATTAGTAATATGGTTATACCAGTAGAAGCAAGTGAGGAGTAGTAGTAGTACCTGCCACACGTATTGGCTGTTGGGGTCGGGCCTCCTGGAGACTTGGCCGCGGTAGGGCCCGAAGCGCAGGCCTCTGGGCAGAGGCTTTGCCGCCCATGCGCCGCGCCCTGCCCCCGGGATGCCCGAGGGCCGCAGCGCTACATGCGGGGGGCAGCCAAGCTCCCTTTCTCCCGTCTCGTCGTCCGGTATCACCAGCAACGGTCCGTGCAACGGGCAGAATGTCCGAAAGCGTCTGTCGCACTCATCACACCCTGGAAACACACATCCCTGTAGGCAAAATACTCCACCACAACTCACAAATACAACACACGCTTAACTACACTTACAAGTGTACGCATCATCTTCTTGCTCCTCCAGTTCCATGTAGTTCACTCTCTTCAGTCTTCGGAGCCGTCTCTTCTTGATGTACACTGAAAGCAAGCATGTATTCATGTTCATGAAGCCCACCAACACAACACGCATCACATTAAGTATATTCCATCTCACCAGGCTGTACTCACCAGGCTCGCTGTCAGGGGCCGTGTCTATCTCCTCCTCCTCAGCATACACCAGCTCATCCCTTAGCTTCTTCTTCCGAGCGGATCTACAGGCATAACACAAGCATCAAGCACAACACAATAAACAGAGCAACAGGCAGATGCACTTTGCCTCCCCATACTTACTCGTCTATTTCGAGTTGGCTGAAGCCCTTTAAGCATTGCTCCACTGCAACACCGTCTGCAACAACCTGCAATCCAACCAACACACATGACACGTTATTCACACATAATAACGCCACCGTAGATATACTAACACCACAAGTGGTAAAGGAATACTAACACAACACACACCTTCTTGTTCTTCAGTCTCTTGCGCATTCGGGCTTTCTGTTGTTGCAGGCTAAATGCCGGAGTCTTGTCTATAAAAGCCGAGAAAAGGAATACTTTAGTACATAAGTATATGTATGTGAATCTAATAGTAATATAACTGATGATAGTTTTATATACCTTGCTTTTTGCCCTTAGATTCTAATTCTGCCCTGAACAACTCGTACCGTGTAAGAAAATCCGGTTTTTCTATCTTCCCTGTGGACAAAGTCAAAGATGAACATTATTTATTAATATAGATTGATGAAATAAGACAGGGGAAGAGAAAATAATCTTACCGTGTTTGTACATAACGTACATACACTTGACTCCGTGGCGAATCTCCTCATCCATAACGCTCCATTCCTTCTTTGTGAAAAATCCTTTCACATCCAGGTCTTCAGGAGCCATTTTGAACATTATATTATTAGATAATTAAACATGCAGCAGCACACAACAAGCCAAGCCAACTATTGAGAAGTTCGAAGGAGCCATAAACAAACCAGTCATGTCATAATTGAAGGAGCCATAAATGAACTTGAATGAACTAATACCTAGATCGATATCATAAATATACCAATCCCGATATCTTCGGGCTTTTTGTATGCATTCTAGAGGTGAGTCGTTCGCGAACGAGTCGGCTCAGTGATCCGGATTTTCGTACTGATCCGTAAGATCCGGGTCTCAAAGACCGATCTTCACGGTTCGCGGATCTTTGAACGAGTGAGCGGGTGACCCGGTGAGCCGACTGACCCGTGAGATCCGGAGAGCCGACTGACCCGTGGGAGCCGAGAGCGTGTATCGTTCAACGGATCTCGCGGCTCGCGGGTCACTCGGCTCACCGGGTCACCCGCTCACTTGTTCAAAGATCCGCGAACCAGATTGGTCTTTGGGATTGATCGTTCGTTCAGTCCGCCGCGCAGAAAAGTAAAATATGAAAGTAAGGTAACGGGTTTACAGCTCAGATCACTGTGAGACTTTTCTGCGCGGTGGCGTACCGTTTCTGCTAAGTGTGCATGTTATTACCGAAATACAATATAATAATATCGAAATTCATGCGTGTGTGCGTGCATAATACTTCAGTCGTGACGTCAGCGCTCCGGCCACATTATACTGTTTAATATAACAAAAGCAAGGATGAATTAAATTATTATTATGCTCATGTTTATTTTCATTAAATCATTGATTGTTTATTTTCAATATTTCATCCAGAAATAATGGTTAAAAAAGTAATTTTGGTATTGAGTACTTACATGACTAGATGTAATAATCTTTGTTGAATGTATGTATAGTACACGATGTTAAAATATTATTCTTCTACCGAAATTTAACACATTTTTCTACACATTTCTTTTAACAGCAAACTGCGAACTGAACTAATAAGCGAACTGAAATTTCGATACTGTTTCGTACCAAAACTCAATTAAACAAAGGATTTCATTTTTTCATTCTAAGGGAAATCCAATTAAAAGGGAATTAAAAAGAGATCCGAAATTCCAATAAAAAGGGAACCCCAAAATATTGGGGTTCCCTTGAGATGGACTAAATTCGGTCGTTCAACGAGCCGGTTCACTGACCCGGATCTTTTCATTGAACGAGACCTAGTGAAGCGGCTCGTTCAACTGACCCGCTTTGCCCGCCTCTAATGCATTCTGCTTCAACCATAAATATACTAATCCCGCTTCAACGCTATTTGACCATAAACTACTAGAGTATTTATTTAGTAAATACAGTATGACGTCACAAACCATCGACAAGGATAGAGGAAAGTTAAATATTTTTTTTATTTATTTATTTTAGTAAATTGTACATTTAAGTTTACAATTTCCTAATTAATTATATCATTTCATATTTCAAACTATATTTTTTCTTGTTCTATGTATCTCCTACAATAAATTTTGAACTTTCCGATTGGTGCGGCCTTTAAAGTTTCTGGTAGAGTGTTGTATAACTTCATCTCTTTGTATAGTAAACTGTTCTGCGTATTCGTTTTGTCCTTTTTTTGTAGTCTGATTTCCTTGCAAGTCCTTGTATTATTTCTGTGAATGTCCTTGTTGTATATAATTTTGTTTGAGAAGTATTTTGGTAACATGTTGTTCACTATTTTATGGATAAATATCATCGTGTGCAGGTACTACCATAGACAATATAAACCCCTACCCAATTCATTAGCCTAAAAATTATTTTAAAAGTAAAACGTTAGAAGTTTTTATTTACTTATGTATTTATTTATGCACCTATATTTGTATATATACATGTATACATTCAAACAAGAATATAAAACAAAATTCAAAGATAATAATAATAATAGTTGGACAACTTGTAGAGCGCCGTTTTTGTGAAAAATCACCTCAAGGGCGCTTTACAAATTTTTTTTTTTTTAATATTCTTAGAATCTATCTAATTTTATTATTTACAAATAGATACAGAAACATACTTATCTGGCAGGTCACTTCCGATAAACACACTTTTTTAGAAAGTTTATGCTTGGGGATGATACGACTTTGCACGTGGAGGACATTTTATTGAAAACACTGGACATTGCATGAATCTACCTTTGCTACCCTCATTACTGTTGCTTTTACATTTATAAGAAGATTAATGCCAAAATTGAATTAGTATTTATTTTGAAAGACTAGTGAATTTAGAGCTCTCTGGGACTGGAAATTTTCATAAAATGACCTTTACAAAAGATTAAAATAAGAATTTGGTTATATTTTACACAATTAGTTATTTACAACGTCGTGGGCCGTGAAGGCGAAGGTGAAAGGTTTTTTAACTTATGGATACAACTGTCTGAAAAGATGAGTTTTGAGTTTAGCTCTAAATTCCGCTGAATCTGTGATCATTCTTAACTCGTGTGGCAGTCCATTCCAGGCTTTAGGTCCTGACACTCCGAAAGCACGCTCACCGAGTATTTAGTATCTGGTGTGCGTTTTGGTTCCTTCAACCTTCCGATAGCTGATGTTGCTGCTGACCTGAGGGTTAATTGTCGAGGATTGGAATTTTCTGGAATACACATTTCCGATAAGTAAGCCGGAGCCATTCCGTTAAGGGACTTAAATATCATCCAGCAGAGCTTGAACTGGATTCTTTCGGGACACTTGAGCCAGTGAAGGTTTTTGAGATGCTCAGAAATATGTGAATATTTAGATACGCCGGTGATAAGTCTTGCCGCAGCGTTGAACACGGATTGTAATTTGTTAATATGATATTTTGGGAGACTAGCATATATTCCGTTGCAATAATCCAGACGTGAAACAACGTACGAATTGACAAGTAATTTAGTCGCATCTGTTGTCAAGTTTCTCCGTACTGCTTTAATTTGCCTTAATTGAAAGAACCCCGTACTTACAGTTCTGTTCACTTGAGTTTTAAGGGAAAAATCAGCGTCCAGATTGACACCCAGTAGTTTTATGCATGCCTTTGGAGTGATATCACTTCCTGAAATAGTTATTGGGGAATTATCAATGTTACGCTGACGTCTGCTTGTGGCGGTCCAGAGAAACTCAGTCTTTGCAGGATTTAATTTCAATCTATTTGAGGTCATCCAGCGAGTGATTGCTTCTAGACACTCAGTTATGCGATTTTTAAGACTGTCTATTTCCTCTGGTAAGCAGTAAAAGTAAACTTGCTGGTCATCAGCGTAGCAGTGGGATAGAAGACCAAATGATTCGATAATTTTAGCGACATCATTTGTGAAGAGGATGAAGAGAAGTGGGCCCAGAACAGACCCCTGGGGAACTCCAGATGAAAGGGTTGCATATTTTGATTGGTTTTTCCCCACTTTTACGGTTTGTAAGTGGTTGTCCAGGTACGATTTCAGCCATTTCTTAACACCACAGCTTAAACCAAAGGATTCTTCTAATCGTTTAATAAGGAAATCATGTTCAATTGTGTCAAAAGCGGCACTCATGTCTAAGACTGAAAGAAGTGCCAGTTTACCCGACTCGATAGCAAGAGTTATGTCCGACAAAACACGTAGTAATCCAGTTTCCGTTGAATGAAACCTTCTATATGCGGATTGGTATTTAGTCGGCAATTCATTTGAATTTAAATGACATATTATCTGTGAAGCAGTGATTTTTTCTAAGATTTTAGATATTAATGGAAGATTTGAAACGGGTCGGTAGTTTGAAAGATCTTCAGGGTCCAATTGCGGTTTTTTTTTATTAAAGATGTTGAAAGATATTCATTACAAAGCAGTCTTTTTATGATAATTGCTGATTTCCAAAAAAAAGGTGTTCATTGTGATGTCGAATACATAATAACAAAAGTACTAGACAAGTTAGAAAAATAAGGACAATCATTTCATCATATATTCAGCATACTTTAAATATATGCTTTCAGAGAGAGCGGGAAAGAAATCTTCAATACTCATAGCGAGGCGTTCTGTTGCATTGTTTCGTTGGGCGCATCTCAATTGACGTCTGGTCCCCGTCATTAGCAAATGCATTTTCCTCTTTCTGGGTGTTAGAGTTGAGATTGGCCCAATGTAAGTTGAAATGGACTACTTCTTTACCTAGAAAACCACAATATTTCAAACCAATGATCACATTATTCAAAACAAAAACCTATAATTGCACCGTGTAAAGAGGTAGTCCAGTTAACTGACCAACTAACCACCAAACAACTTAATCTTGGCACACACTCCTTCCCTCGTTCACATTCATACATGCTCTTCTATTATTCTGACTCTTGACATGGCCCGACACAAGTATCTGATTCACTTGGTCATGCCATGTCTTCCTCGGACGTCCCCGGCTTCTTTTACCATTCACATTTGCATCGTATATTCTCCTTACTCCTTTCCTCATTCATTCGCTCTACATGGCCAAACAATCTGATCGTCCCTTTCTTAATATTACTCATTGCGCTTACACCAGCCTTGCATTATTGGCGGATCTTCACGTTTCTCACACGATCGTACATGGTTTTATCACACAGAGGCCTCAGGGATCTCATTTCTATGGCATTCAGTCTACTTTCATACTTCCTCTGCCAGTTCCATGCCTCACTGCCATACACCAGCACTCCAGAGGTGATTTTTTCACAAAAACGGTGCTGTACAAATCATCCAAATATTATTATTATAATGCACCTATAAACATACCCAATATCTCATTTCGACATCTGCCTCTTCTTCGAGGTCGTTGGTTTTGTCCTCGTCGAAGGTAAAGCTCTCCACTTCGAATGCAGAAAGCAGCTGATCTTTGACCGTTTCATCACGTGTCTCAGTTCTTCTCATCCATGAAGAGTTCCTTGGCCCCAACTTGAGGATGGCGTTGAAGTCCACCTTGTATCATTGATATTTTATTCTAGTGTTGATTATCAATCCTTTTACCTAGAAAAACACAATATTGCAGGTCAATTATCACATTATTCAAAACAAAAAGTACAAAACATCGATTACCAAACGAAGCTTACCCGGGATGCTTTTAGTGATCGAATTGCTGCTGACGGGCTCCGGGACTCCCCTTAAGTAGGTCGGTAACTTATGTCGAATTGAATCAATATCTTCACAGCCTTCGACACCGCAATGAAATCTAGGAATCATTTTCACAAATATTTACGTCGGCGTTCGGAGGCATAAATAAACCAGTCAAACCATTCATGTTCGGAGGTTATGAAATGCCATTTGACCATAAATATATCAAACCACCCACCATTTGACGTGGGCCCCTATATCAGTTGTCCCAAAGCTCGGCTTTGACGCAAAGTGAGGCTTAAGCCGGGCTTTGCACAGTATATCAGTCGTAAACCCAGAGTTGACCAATTTTAAACGCTTAGTCTATGATATTAATCGAGGATTTCTATGCTGAACCAATCTATTTTTGTTAATATCTATGGACTCTATGGTAAGTTTCAAACGTCAACGTCAAGTGTCAATGCCTGTTTCGAGGCTTTTATTATTTATTATTTTCTGGTAAGTTTACGCACAATTGTGTACTTGGTAAGTTATGAATAACCCGCCGCTTTTTTAATGTGCACAGATTTTGAAAAGTACACTACTTTTAAACTTAGTTATCACCAAAGACACCGGTTTCAATTGCGGCAGGTGGAAAAATATGCATTTTAAATTTACATTTCATAAAAAAAAATTTGTACGTAATTTCTCGTTACGGCTGACATTTCATGTTATTTTTTTCGCAAACAGAATAGTACCCTTCACACGCAGAGTTCGGAGCGGGACGTGCCCCGCGCCACTTCAGGCCGCCGCGCAGAAAAGTAAAGACCGAAAGTAAGATAACGGTTTACAGCGCAGTTCACTGTGAGACTTTTCTGCGCGGCGGCCTGAAGTGGCGCGGGGCACGTCCCCATAAATATACCAATCTGCACGTCCCGCTCCGAACTCTGCGTGTAAAGGGTACTAATGATTTCCAGCAATTTCCAGGGGTACCAATCGATAAATATTTAAAAAAAGATTGCCATATCGCAAAAATCATTAAAAATACACCTATTTTTTTTTTAAATAACGAAAACGATTAAAAGAACGCGCACACGCTCTTCTTTTCAATTAGATATACATCCCAGGTTTTTAATGGTTTGTACGGCAAGCAGGGTTTGTCTAGCGGGTATGTGTTATTGCAAAATAAAAGACAGATGAACGAAAATAAAGAACGCGCACACGCTATTCTTTTCATTTAGATATACATCCCAGGTTTTGAATGGTTTGTACGGCAAGCAGGGTTTGTCTAGCGGGTATGTGTTATTGCAAAATAAAAGACAGATGAACGAAAATAAAGAACGCGCACGCGCTATTCTTTTCATTTAGATATACATCCCAGGTTTTGAATGGTTTGTACGGCAAGCAGGGTTTGTCTAGCGGGTATGTGTTATTGCAAAATAAAAGACAGATGAACGAAAATAAAGAACGCGCACGCGCTATTCTTTTCATTTAGATATACATCCCAGGTTTTGAATGGTTTGTACGGCAAGCAGGGTTTGTCTAGCGGGTGTGTAATTATTCTAATACATTTTTATTATAAAAACAGATTTAAACTTGTCAATAATTAATTTCTGGATGTCGTCTAAAAACGCCTTTTTATATACCTAACCTAGCCTAACCAAACCTAATCTAACCTAACCTAATTAATAGTACATTGATTTTAATTCGTATATCCTAAATATGCTCAATTATTTATTTATTCATAACATGAAAATTGCACCATATTAGTACCTTCATACGAAAATTGCATTATACTAGTACCTTCCTCGAATATAATCACATTATTGCGATATGGCAATCTTTTTTTAAATATTTATCGATTGGTACCCCTGGAAATTGCTGGAAATCAATAGTACCCTTTACACACAGAGTTCGGAGCGGGACGTGCCCCGCGTCACTTCAGGCCGCCGCGCAGAAAAGTCTCACAGTGAACTGCGCTGTAAACCGTTATCTTACTTTCGGTCTTTACTTTTCTGCGCGGCGGCCTGAAGTGGCGCGGGGCACGTCCCGCTCCGAACTCTGTGTGTAAAGGGTACTATTGTTTGCGAAAAAAATAACATAAAATGTCAGCCGTAACGAGAAATTACGTACAAATTTTTTTTTATGAAATGTAAATTTTAAATGCATATTTTTCCACCTGCCGCGATTGAAACCGATGTCTTTGGTGATAACTAAGTTTAAAAGTAGTGTACTTTTCAAAATCTGTGCACATTAAAAAAGCGGCGGGTTATTCATAAATTAATGAATTGACTAGTTGAATAACGAGTACGAAATTATTTGTTTACCTTTCTTTACGTGAATAATTTCAGAAATCAAAATACTAGAACACCGAACTTCGCGGAAGACGGGGGATAAAATTGCTGGTGGAGCTGGTCTCATCAAAGTATTCGCTCACTTTGGAGAATAAAGCGGCCAATGCGGTCAATTGGAATTGAATGAGCTTTTGAGAATTGAGAATTCAATTTCAATCCAATTTCCACGGCAGATCTATGGGAAAAAAGTGGGACTACACAACAATGAACATGAGGCGAAAATTTGCCACAAATAAAAAGTATCCTATCAGACAGGAGGGCCTGCTGTCGATGCAAGGTACACCCAGATCGATGGGAGTATAATGGGACTGTTGCCCACCCAGTCGACCGGAGTAGAATCAACAGTCCTCAAAGGTAACTATTATTAAGTATGCTTATTAATTAACCAAGGAATTTAGTTTTTAATTTTTTAGAATTCACAACTGGCACATTTCATTGATTGTTTAGTTTTAATTTTGGCTATTCAAAACTCCCTTGAGCAGCTTCCCTGACAAAAGCCCATCAGATTCAATTGTAATATGAAATACTAACTTATTATGTTTGTCATATCAATTGACTAGGTAGAGGATGAACGAAGAAAGGGTGCAAGAAAAATATATGGCACGAATGTGTTATGTGTTAATGTTAGAAGTATGTGAAGTAGAGAAGGTAGAAGAAGCCGAGGAAGACATGGATTGATCAAGTACTCTAATACTTAAGTTGGACCACGTCAATCAATAGTCAGAATCACAGTACGGTATAATGTATGCACGTTTGGTGATTCATTCTCTGATATGACAGTTAGTTAGTTATTTACTTAACTTAAAATTGATTTGATCTCGTAAAAAATTCTGTTTCCATTTCTGATGTTCATGGCATGTTAAAGATTTGTCTATTTTACATCATTTGGTAAATTTTTATTTTTTTTATTTCATTTTTATTTAGTAAAATATACATTTATGTACATTATTTATAAAATGTTTTGACTGTCCAACTAGGATGATTCCCTTTTTAGGACAGTCAAATTAGGATAAGTGTGAATATATATGGACCATGATTTATACAAAAAGGGGGAAAATTGAAGAAATGAAAAGAAGAGAAAGAATAAAACCTAAAATTGGAAAGTTAAAAGCGTATTAACATATTACTTTAAAAAAAAGGTTTATATGTATAGGTTCTTGAAAAAAAAGGGTTTAAACATATAGTTCACTTGTGTATGCATGGCATACAACAGTTATTAAAATGATAATAATAATAAATAAAAGGAATAAAAATATTTTTACACTTAAACATAAAGGGAACTGGTGTTTGCATTTCATAATGTAGTCCTATTAATGAGAACTATAAAGAGAACAGAAACAATAAAAATAAAAAAAATAAACAATTAAGGTATGATTATTACTGTTGTATGCTTTGCATAGTTATCAAAATAATAATAAAATAAGTTTACTTATAAATGGCGTTTGCATTACAAAATAATAAGCTTACATATACATTTTGTATAAATATGAAATAAAAAAAGAGAAGTGATAGAATAAAATAAAATATCCAATTTAAACATAAGATCAACTGCTGCCTGGTAGAATTCTAATTTAAAAGTAATATGCACATAATATAAACAATTAGAATATAAAAGGTATCTTTTGCACAGTTTATTTTTTGCCAGAATTTTTGTTATTGATTTTGGTTTGTGTTTGATTTCATTTTTTGTGTAGTAAAAGTTCACTCTCCTTTCTCCCTAATTGATGAAACCAAGTAGTGGTCAATCTGCGAAGAACCCTTGTGCTTTTGTTTTTCCAAGCATCAGGCATTAAGTTGTATAGTTTTGGACCTAAGAATGAGAAGTGTCTTTGAGCAAGAGATGTTTTGGTTGTGAGTGGTACAATTGGATTTCTCCGTGAGTGTCGGGTGTCGTGAGAGTGGTTAATAGATGGGTATAGGTGGCGTTGTTTATGGGTGTTTAAAATTAATTTTCTCATGTATAGTTGTCTAACATCCAGAACTCGTAACTCTTCAAATAGTGCATCGCTGTGATATCTAAATGGTTTTTTGAGGATTACCTTTAGTAGCGATTTTTGAGCTTTTGCTAATTTGTCCAAAACCGTTTTTGCACACCCACCCCAACCTAGGGATGCATAGTCTAGAAGTGACCCACACATAGCATCATAGATGAGTTTCAATTCTTTTTTACGTAAGATATTTCTGATCGTTATAAACATGTATGTAAGCTTTCTAACCTTTTCAGTGACTAGTTCCATGTGTCCGTCCCATCTAAGACATTTGTCCAACATAACACCAAGGTATTTAATACTATCCACGCATTCTAATTTATAGCAATTACAGGTAGTTGAGTCACTGCATTTGTGTATAAAAATATTATATGCTTCCTTGGGTTGGCCCGCTTCTGTCGCACTAAATCGTATAAATTTGGTTTTTTCCGAGTTGAGTGTCAACAGATTATAGTCTAATTCAATTCTTTAGTTTTAGAGAACAAGAGTTTTAGCTGTCTTATTCCATCTTCTGCTTTGCAGTGTACATCATTCCATGTTTTACCTTCAAATATTAAGACAGTATCATCTGCAAATGTTATAACGTGATTGGAAAAATTGCTGTTACATAGATCATTTATATAAATACTGAACAAAATAGGTCCTAACGTACTCCCTTGGGGAACACCAAATTCTACAAGGGCCGGATCACTAACAGTATCATTAATTTTGACTTTTTGGTATCTGTTGGCTAAGTAACTACCTAAGTAATTATATTACTATTTTTGTTTTAGCACTCTAAAATTGATCAGAATTGCAGCCAAATTACACCAAAACGATGAGAGCACTATCAATCCAGCACGAGCTACCGGGGTTTGTAATATTTTGTTAATTTTTTTAATGTGAATATCGCACAAGAACCTCTCCCTGCTAACTGACACAAGTGAGATGGAATCTTCTGTGGGGTATGTTGTGAGGGGTAAACGGGATGGATATGTGAAGGAGTTAGGGCAGAGGAAGGTATGGAAGTGCCTGACTTTTCAGAAATGATCACCAAAGGAAGCTAAAGCACTTGAAGCAGGGGCAGTTCTAGACTTTTCGTATCTGGAGTGGTAAGATTGAAAAATACCAATTGATAATGTTGTGACAAAATTTTTTTTTTTTTCAAAATTTTAATCTTTTATATGAAAAGCAGGGCCACAAAATATCATACAAAAAAATTGAAATAAAAAAAAACATTTTCAACTAGGTACTACTTATGTAAATATTTTTCAATCTTAGCACACTTGCTTACACACCACCTTGCCAGGACACACTGAACCCCAGATTCCTACCCACCCCTTAAATCCATTTCCTTCCCAGAACTCTCCTCCCCTTCCTTTCCTTAAAAAAAAGAACCCTCCACACAGCATCCCCAAAGATGACGTAGGCCCTGAGTGAAATTATTTTCCTCAGTGCCTCCTGTGTGGAGCCCATGTAAAAAAAAAAAACTTGCTCGCTGAAACGTCACAGACTGATTTCGACTGAAACGCCACTGATTTCAAATAGCATTTTGATTCTGAGTGGATGTATCACCAAGGTGATAGGTTTTTTAACTTAGAAAAGTTTTTATAATTGTGTTGTTTAATTTTATTATTTTTCAAAAATACATTTTTAGAACTCATATAACAAAATAACCTGCATTATTAATAACATAATACAGAAAGGGTCGCATGGGTGTGTAGAGCGAATTAGCGAATAAAGGAGTGTTAGGAGAATATACGTTGCAAATATGAATGGTAGAAGAAGTCGGCAAGACATTGCGAGTCAAACCATGTCAAGAATCAGAATAATTTATTTATTTTTATTTAAGTACATAAAACAGGCATGTTGCACAGAAATTTATATACATGGATGATTTAAATACAGTATAATATAAGAGTATGTATGAATATGGACGAAGCAAGGAATTTATGCGAAGCCTGAGTTGTGCACGTTTGGCGATTCTTTCTCTCATATGACAGTTAGTTAGTTACTTACTTAACTTAAAATTGATTTGAACTCATAAAAAATTATGTTTCCATTTCTGTTGTTCATGGCACGTTAAAGATTTGTCTATTTTACATCATTTTGTAAGTAATATTACTTTTTTGTTTTAGGATTCTAAAATTGATCAGAATTGCAGCCAAATTACACCAAAACGATGAGAGCACTATCAATCCAGCACGAGCTACCGGGGTTTGTAATGTTGTTAATTTTTTTAATGTGAATATCGCACAAGAGTCCCAACCTCTCCCTGCTCACTGAAACCAGTGAGATGGAATCTTCTGTGGGGTATGTTGTGCGGGGTAAATGGGATGGATATGTGAAAGAGTTAGGGCAGAGGAAGGTACGGAAATACCTGACTTATCTGAAATGATCACCAAAGAAAGCTAAAGCATTTGAAGCAGGGGCAGTTCTAGACGTTTCGTAGCTGGAGTGGTTAGATTGAAAAATACCAATTGATAATGTTGTAACAATTTTTTTTTTTTTCTTTTTTTCAAAATTTTAATCTTTTATATGAAAAGCAGGGCCACAAAATATCATACAAAAAAAATTGAAATAAAAAACATTTTCAACTAGGTACTACTGTTATAAATATTTTTCAATCTTAGCACATTTGCTCACACACCACCTTGCCAGGACACACTGAACCCCAGATTCCTAACCACCCCTTAAACCCATTTCCTTCCCAGAACTCACATTTTCTGAAAAAAAACCTCCACACAGCATACCCAAAGATGACATAGGCCCTGAGGGAAATTATTTTCCTCAGGGCCTCTTGTTTGGAGCCCATGTAAAAAAAAAAACTTGCTCACTGAAAGGTCACAGACTGCCACTGATTTCAAATAGCATTTGGATTCTGAGTGGATGTTTCACCAAGGTGATAGGTTTTTTAATTTAGAAAAGTTTTTATAATGGGGTATTTTCACAAACCAGGTATACCGCTAAAAACATGTGGAAGATTTAAAGATTATTTTTCTGATCATGATTATCGCATTAAAAATGTTTAATTTTAATATTTTCATTCATAATTATTGATTTCAAAATGCGCGTAAACGGAACGAAACGTAAACGGCCCATGGCTACTTGTACGAATCATGACGTCACAAGAGTCGCCGTTCCGAGGTTTGTCACCGTGTTACTATCAAAAATCTAAACATTCTCGACTTGTTCGGGGTAATGGACGGTTTTATTTCATATTTAAGATGATTGTGTTATGTTTCTACAGTTTTATATAATATTGTCTAGTTGTAATGACGACAGTAGTATTTTTAACGGCGTAATCCGACAACTTGCCTAAAATAGACGCTACACTGAGAAACAGTAATTTTCTAAGCCCTAAATTTCGGGATTCTAAGACGATATGGTAATGAAAACATTTTGTTTACACAAACTCTCATATTATATAAGTTATATACTGGTTTCAATATTTTGACAAAATAGAGTTAATTCCGGCCATTCTAAAATTAAATTGGAACCAAACAGCAAGTGTCAGTTCGTCACATAACTTCCCTGTCATAAAATGATGTTTAAAACTTTGGCCATTCTACAAGTAAATTTCCATATTTTAAGTGAATATCGCACAAAAGTCCCAACTGCTCCCAAACATCTGGAGCCAGTGAGACTATGGCATCCCATTTGGGATATTTTGTGAGATTGAAGGTAGTAGAGAGGAAAGAAGATGCGGTACAGGAAGGTGGTGAAGTACCTGACTATTCAGATCTGGTCACTAACCATGGCTAAAGCCTCTGAAACAACGTTTCAATTCTGAAAGTTGGTCTTACACCAGGGCGATACTGAAAGTATCGTCCACTCTGGAATGTGCCGCAAATATAGTACATATTATTTTAAACGAATAAATTGTGAAATGCAAAATAACTTATTCAAAGACCGGTCAGTGGCTGATTTGGCATCGCATTTGGGTTCTCCATCACGACACAAGCAACATTATCCTGTTTCCTGTGTGGTGGTAGTAGGATATTTTCACATATTGTCAGATCATTCGTAAGTCAGGAATGTTTGTCTTGATTTAAAATAAATAAAAAAATATTTTTTAAACGTTTATTATAAAATTTATATTGTGTATTATATACATACATATATACATATTAACGCCGGGATTGCTAGTCGAGAGCCTTACCCCTCGACCACGGAGTCAGTCATTATTGTGTAGATATCCATCTTACGACTGTGTACAAAGGTGTTTCCTCGTTGAAATTATGAATTTAAATAGTCAATAACGAAAGGTTTTTTTTTGTAGTTTAAAACTTAAATCTGAAAAAAAAAAGGCACCTTCTTCTTCTTCTTACTGTACTATAGGGCCAATATATGCTGCAGATAGTACACAACTGCTGACCCTGTACAAATCGCAAGTCCACCTGTTGAATTTGGCAGCCACCTTTGGTCTAGAGTCCCAAAATACTTGAAAATTCAGAAAGCATAAACGGGCGGTCCGTTCGATAGATTTCCCTCTCTAACAAACGGATTGCAATGTTTAGCGCGCAGGTTTCAGATGGGAATGGTGTCCTTGTTTTACCGGTATTTCAATAGAAGATGCTCCGAGGACCTAGCGTCATTGAACCCTTCGGCGCTGGTGTCAAACATATTAAACGCACGCCCAACATTTGTACACGGTCGACATTTTTTGTCGCCTTGGAAAGGGTCGTTTAAACATCTTATTTTGGGTTTTTCTTGTAGTATTTGTGAACGTGTACCAAACTATACATGTTTTGCAAGTGGGAAAGTATAGGATAAATATAAAGATATAATTTGAGCACACTGGAAGTCAATAAATAACACCAAGTACAACTTACGAACTCACTACAGTCACCTACGGGCGGCGATCGCATGATGAGAGGCGCCTGTGACGTCACAGGGTGAACGGGGGCAAAAACAGCGTTTTGGGGGCATTTTCAAAACGCGTATTTTAAAACGTTATAGAAAGTTAAGTCGTCGTCATAAAAATAAGATAAAAATTCCGTTATCATCGTAATTTTTTGCTTAATTTTTTTCAATATTAAAAAAAAAAATGTGGAAATACCCCATTGTGTTGTTTAATTTTATTATTTTTCAAAAATACATTTTTAGTACTCATATAACAAAATAACCTGCATTATTAATAACATAATACCTTCGACCAAGTATATCTAGACGTGCCCTGTGAATTTAAAAATGACGCCAGAAACCAAATAAAATTGGCTCAAGGCCCATTTATGAAAAAGTGCGAGCATTGTTTCGTACTATTTAGATCGCATAGTGCTTTGTGTTTTACCTTTTATGGGTCCACACTGAAACTAATTGCTGTCCCAGCCGTCCTGACGGAGTTAATTTTTTCAAACACAAAAATATCCTACTTCCGAATATTGTAGAAGGTACAGTCCGCGGACTTTATATTTGATAATGTAGCCAGCTATCTGAATACACAAAAAAAGTATTCCTTACAGATAGCTTTAAGGCAGCGTTTTAATAAATGTAATAATATTGACGTATTATTTTTTTGGCAAGCAAAGTTTCTGACGTCACTTAATCACCCAAATGCTTGTGACGTCACCACACACCGATACTAACACATAGACGAAGGGCTGGCGGCAGATATGGCAGTGGTTTTCAAACTTTTTAAAAACGCAACCCGGTTTGTATAAAACGGAAACCTTTAAAATACATTAAACGCAGATCTTAACAAAAAACCGCTGCACTATTTTTCAATTAAGGTCGAAAGTTAACCTATCTTAAGCCATAGCATTCCGAATTTCTACCGTTTTACAACATATTTCTCTAGAACACTTTAAGTTTTTAAGTTTCTAAAAAATATATGTTATTTTTGACGATAATATCTATACATTTGCCACGCCAAAACGGTAATTTAATGAAATTCTTCCGATAGAAGAAAATCGTATAATCGTATATTTCGAAAATTATTATAAGCTCTTTATTTTTGTTACATTACAAGTTATATATATGCAAAAAATCATAATTCATTTTATCTTTAAAGCTATGACATTTCCCGCGGGATTTTGGTTCTATTTTAAAATAGTTTAAGCGAGTCATGTTTAATTAAACATTTTCACAATTTTCGCTTAAATATTATCGTTTTCGCGCTCCCTCTAACATTGGTATTTACATATCTCACCTTCCACTTCTTTTTGAGCGCTTACTAACGAGCTTTAATTAACTTCAAATTTCTGTCATTTTTTAATTATTACCTATATACAAAAAAAAACTTAATGTTTGAGCAGCCGATTCAAAACTTTTAAGAAAGATTATAGTTTTCGGCTAAGACATTTTGCAAAACAGAACAGAAGCCTTTGAATATTTTTTAGTGCAATTTTTTTGATATTTTTTGTAGTCAAAAGTCCGGAAAGCAGTAAATGGGCTTGCGGGCTGCTGGTTGCTCATCACTGTGTTAATGATAAGCAACCAACCTGGGCCGCCCACGGTGCGTGGGCGGTAAAAGGGTGAATTTTTCGTCATTATTTTCAAGCAAACGATGAATGGATTTTTTTTATTTTAAAACTCATGATCAATATATACATATACGGGACTGTGTACAAGTTTTTGTACACGAATCTAAAGTATGGTTTGCAGTGTACACCGCTTTCGACAGGACACTCCGACGAAATTGCTGCTTGGTGGTTGACAACGAGCCATACGTTCAACAGAAAAATAAATTTTAAAAATTTGCAGACGCATCCGCCGCCAAGACCCGGACAAACCTCAATCCATGAACCCGGGCACCCCTGCCTAGTCACCAAACGTAGCGAACCACTTGGAGTGACCTATGGCAGAGGAGTTGGTTATCCAATAAATGGTTCCCGAGGCGGCGGTACCCATACTCGCCTCCGAAATTGAATCGCTTGTCATAATAAAGTAAAAAAATATTTTTGTCTAATTAAATTTATGAATGTCTCGCGATCCCCACTTTGAAAACCATTTTTATACAACACAGCTTGTCTAAATGTTCACGCATGCAAAACGTGATCACCTATCGATGTATTAGTTCGAAAATTACACCATGGGATTAAGTCGGTGCTCTGTTTTATATTGCCGAGAATTCGCATGCAAGACGGCGGAATTCGAAGGAGAATTGTATTGCGAAATTACTGATACTTGGGGTTATGTTTTTTCAGATTTTTACTATGAGACGGCTTGTCTAGGGTATACTAGGTCAATGCATAATACAGAAAGGGTCGCATGGGTGTGTAGAGTGAATTAGCGAATAAAGGATTGTTAGGAGAATATACATTGCAAATATGAATGGTAGAAGAAGTCGGCAAGACGTTGCGAGTTGAACCATGTCAAGAATCAGAATAATTTTTTTTATTTTTATTTAAGTACATAAAACAGGCATGTTGCCTAGAAATTTATATACATGGATGATTTAAATGCAGTATAATAAAAGAGTATGTATGAATATGGATGAAGCAAGGAATTTATCTATTTGTCTATTTTACATCATTTGGTAAGTAATATTACTTTTTTGTTTTAGGATTCTAAAATTGATCAGAATTGCAGCCAAATTACACCAAAACGATGAGAGCACTATCAATCCAGCACGAGCTACCGGGGTTTGTAATATGTTGTTAAGAGTGTGTTATATGTCAGAATGGTATTTTGCTGGAAAACGGCTGTCTAAAACGGCTTAATACTACATTTTGTGTGTCATTCCCAGACTTGATATTTTTTGTTACTAAATAATGGACTATTATTTTTCAATCTGCTTATTTATTTTTTTAATTGATGTAGGCATTCGACCATAAAAAATAAAAACATTGATACAACATACAACCCACTTTTAAAACTTCGATCTATGATTGTCGCATTAATAATGATTTTACACTATATTTTTAAATTGAAACATGTAAACAATACACACATCTGTAGAAGTACGGCCTCTTATTATCGTTATGATATCTGTGGATATCAACAATTAAATAAATACTTAATTTTGCACGAAATTTTAACACATTTCAAAGTTTTTTACCATTCCGGGAGAGGAGCCCCCGTGGGAGGTGGTGAAACTACACGCTCCATATTTCATAGCCAATATATTTCTAAAACGCCATCAAAATGTTCCATAAATGAGTCAAATACTACAATACCAATTCACTTCAAGTAATGCGATAATCTAAGGAAGCTACAATAACAGTTAGTACTCACAAATTCTCTTTTTTCATGTAACTTTACCGCATTATATGTTTTCAACTGACAGACGCGTAAAAAAACAACATCCAACATGCGTTCTGTTTGCAACTTCACGCGTGTTGTTGACCAGCGCGCTCGTTTTGCAAGTATGTGCGAGAATTTGTCTTTCTGAGTGAACGTTTTTTACGTACGCGGTGTTTGGTAATAAAACCAAAAATTACCGTCTCGTAATTAGATTCTTAGGTAAATATTTACTAAATAGGGACATGCTTAATATGCACTTTTTATTTGAAAAAAAAAACTTAATATCAGATAGATAATAATGGGAAGTAAGTATTCCAGTTTCCGAAATTGGAAAGTAATGAATTTTAATAGTTATTTCGTTAAAATTAAAATCGATTATTCACTTGGCGGCCATTATCATTATAGGAACACGCTTAATATACACTAAAAAAATTAGTAGGTAGATTTTAACTAGAACTAATTGATTCAGTAACCGGAAATTGGAAATAATGCATTTTAATGGTTATTTTGTTAACTTAAAGAATGCGAAATGTCATTTTTTTTTCAAGGACGCCATGTTATTAATTACAACGGCAAATACGCATTTTATGGTTTTAAGTGATAATAAGTCAAGTTTTCCACTGTTCCGACCTTACACGGTAAGGGGTATTAGCATAAGGAGTAAACAAGTTTATTGCAAACAAGTTTTTATTTTATTTTTATCTATAAAATTTCAAATGAAGTCAATAAAGTTTGTACATAGAGAAACAGACAAAAAAAAAACTTTTAAAGGAAAAATTAACAATAATATCGCCTTTCTGCGTATAAACACGTAACCATTAACACGTTGTCAAATCAAAGATATTTTATGATATGATATATATCTATTATATCTATTCTAGAAAATATAGTTTAAAAGACAATAAACGGCTGAATATTTAGAAGTTAAATTTTTAAAAAAAACACCATAAAATCGACTACAAATGTGAACCACGAGATTCCAAACGGCAAATCGGCAAGGCAATGGGCCGAATCAGTCAACTTAATTTATAATAATTAAAATTTACCAACAAATCTTTATTTTTATATTGATCATGTACAAACTTGTGATTTACATGTGTCATAGGTGTTTCTGTATATACAGTAGGACCCGTCAATTCGAAATCCACGGGACATCAAAAATAAAATTTTGAATTGACGAATTCCCACGTAATTGGAAATATAACGAAAAAAAAAATCGCCGAAAATTGAGTTCCTCGGTTGCAAATTCAAATACGGGTAGGTTCTTCGGAATAAATTCGTAATAATACGACTTATTCACATGTAAGTCGCCCAATGTATTCGAAGTAAATTCATAAAAATACGATATTTTCCGTAAAATATTCCGCATAAATCAAATTTTCACGGCCGCGACCGTCGCGGCCATCTCGTTAAACTCATAAAAATGTGATATATTATCGCGTAAATCGAAATTTCGTTGCCGATTTCTGATGCAACCGGCTCTTCAAATTTAGATATTCGAAAAAAATTCGTAAAATTACGATACATTTCGCGTAAATCATACTTTGATGTATAAATCTAATAATAACGTGAGGGGAAGGGGACATGGGAGGGGGAATGGAGACGAAAGGCGAACGGAACGAATGGGAAAAGACACGCAGGGAGAAACAATTTTTTTAATTAGTGGCATTTCAACGTACGCCGGGAACTAACTAAGTAATCTATTTTTTTTTTTTTTTTTACATTAACTCCACACAGGAGGCCTTGAGGAAAATAATTCCCCTTAGGGCTTATGTCATCTGGGATGCTGTGTGGAGGGTCTTTTTGAGGAGAGGAAGGAATGAACATTGGTCTTGAAGAGACCCATGTTGTAGGAGGGAGGAAACACAGATGCCGGCAAATCGTTCCATAACCGAGCTGTTGAACTCAAGAACGAGTCGAAAAAATGACCCGTTCTCATGTGACATATGTCAACCGTGTACATATGTTGGGCGCGCGTTTGGCGTGTCTCCCGACTATGCACCGGTGCTGAAGGGATCAATGACGCTAGTTCCTCAGAGCATCTTCCATTGAAATACCGTTAGAACATGGATAGCATTCCCACCCGACGCCTGTGCTCTAAAGATTGCAACCCGTTCGTTAAGATGGGAGAATCTATCAAACGGACCGCCCGTTTCTGCACAGAGTCGAGGGTATTTTTCAAGTATTTTGGAGCTCCAGACCAGAGGTGGCTGCCAAATTCAACCGTGGGGCGCACTTGCGATTTGTACAGGGTAAGCAGTTGTGTACTATTAAAGTATCTGCGGGCCCTGTACAGTACGCTCAGTTTTTGAGAAGCTAACTTTACTCTGGCTTCTATTAAATTTGAAAAAGAAATTCGTTCAGCAAATAATGCGTAATTATATTTTGTCGATAAAATATGAAAAAACTGAACTAAACATATTTTTATTATGAAATAAATAAAATAATGTTAAGCCCATTAACAGTCCGGCCCTTCTCTGCAGATCACCCTCCCTCCACTAGCTGCCAATAACTTTTTTCGAGTTAGGACGAAATTTGTGTAGCGACGCGCGTACAATTTTCTATATTTCAAATTCAAGAAGGTACCTAAACTGCCATCTATCGAAGTAATCATAAAGCTATTCTTGCATTTTACGAATTGAATGAAGGGTATCATATCCCTTTAATCTCTTTAATGTGAATATCGCACAAGAGTCCCAACCTCTCCCTGCTCACTGAAACCAGTGAGATGGAATCTTCTGTGGGGTATGTTGTGCGGGGTAAATGGGATGGATATGTGAAAGAATTAGGGCAGAGAAAGGTACGGAAATACCTGACTTATCTGAAATGATCACCAAAGAAAGCTAAAGCATTTGAAGCAGGGGCAGTTCTAGACTTTTCGTAGCTGGAGTGGTTAGATTGAAAAATACCAATTGATAATGTTGTAACAATTTTTTTTTTTTTTTTTTCAAAATTTTAATCTTTTATATGAAAAGCAGGGCCACAAAATATCATACAAAAAATTGAAATAAAAAACATTTTCAACTAGGTACTACTGTTATAAATATTTTTCAATCTTAGCACACTTGCTCACACACCACCTTGCCACTGAATCCCAGATTCCTAACCACCCCTTAAACCCATTTCCTTCCCAGAACTCACATTTTCTGAAAAAAAACCTCCACCCAGCATACCCAAAGATGACATAGGCCCTGAGGGAAATTATTTTCCTCAGGGCCTCTTGTTTGGAGCCCATGTAAAAAAAAAAAACTTGCTCACTGAAAGGTCACAGACTGCCACTGATTTCAAATAGCATTTGGATTCTGAGTGGATGGTATCACCGAGGTGATAGGTTTTTTAATTTAGAAAAGTTTTTATAATTGTGTTGTTTAATTTTATTATTTTTCAATAATGCATTTTTAGTACTCATATAACAAAATAACCTGCGTTATTTATAATATAATACAGAAAGGGTCGCATGGGTGTGTAGAGTGAATTAACGAAGAAAGGAGTGTTAGGAGAATATCTGTTGCAAATATGAATGGTAGAAGAAGTCGGCAAGACATGGCGAGTCGGACCATGTCAAGAATCAGAATAATTTATTTATTTTTATTTAAGTACATAAAACAGGCATGTTGCCCAGAAATGTATATACATGGATGATTTAAATACAGTATAATATAAGAGTATATATGAATATGGATGAAGCAAGGAATTTATGCTAAGCCTGAGTTGTGTGACGGTCTGTCCTCTCTGCCCGCTGAAATTTCGGTTAGTTAATTCCTACATCACTTCAAATTGATCAGTTGACATCAAAGAAGATTCTTAGGTTCTTAACACAAAATGGCAGGATGAAATGTTTATTTTGCAAACATGTATGGCCACAGAAGCGGGCCAACCCAAGGAAGCATATAATATTATTATACACAAATGCACTGAGTCAACTACCTGTAATTGCTATAAATTAGAATGCGTGGAGAGTATAAAGTACCTTGGTGTTATATTGGACAAATATCTTAGATGGGACGGACACATAGAACTAGTCACTGCAAAGGTTAGAAAGCTTACATACTTGTTTATAACGATCAGAAATATCTTACGTAAAAAAGAATTGAAACTCATCTATGATGCTATGTGTGGGTCACTTCTAGACTATGCGTCCCTAGGTTGGGGTGGGTGTGCAAAAACTGTATTGGACAAATTAGCTAAAGCTCAAAAATCACTACTAAGGGTAATCCTCAAAAAACCTTTTAGATATCACAGCGATGCACTATTTGAAGAGTTACGAGTTCTGGATGTTAGACAACTATATATGAGAAAATTAATTTTAAACACCCATAAACAACGCCACCTCTACTCATCTATTAACCACTCTCACGACACCCGACACTCACGGAGAAATCCAATTGTACCACTCACAACCAAAACGTCTCTCGCTCAAAGACACTTCTCATTCCTAGGTCCAAAACTATACAATTTCATGCCTGATGCTTGGAAAAAGGAAAGCGCAGGTGTTATTCGCAGATTGACCACAACTTGGTTTCATCAATTAGGGAGAAAAGAGAGTGAACTTTTACTTTATAAAAAATGAAATCAAACACAAACTAAAACAATAACAAAAATAAACTATGTAAAAGATACCTTTCTGTTCTAATCGTTATTACTATGTGCGTGTATTTAACTACCTATTACTTTTAAATTAGAATGCTATCAAGCAGCAGTTAATCTTTTGTTTTAATTGGATATTTCATTTGATTCTATCACTTCTTTTTTTTATTCTCTTTTTATTCATATTTATACAAAATATATATGTATGCTTATAATATGTAATGCAAACACCATGTATAAGTAAACATTCCTATTATTTTATTATTATTTGATAACTATGCAAGCAAAAAACAGTAATAATCATGTATTAATTGCTTTTTTTTTTTTTAATTGTATCTGTTTTCTTTATAGTTCTCATTAGTACGACTATAATATGAAACGCAAACACCAGTTACCTTTATGCTGTAATCATTTGTGTTATTTATATATTTATTTTCCTTTTATTTGTTATTATTATCATTTCAATAACCAGGCTAAACAAACCACGGCTTTTGTATAATAATTTGTTGGTTATTTTATAATAATTTTATTTCTTTCCCTTCTCTTTTTTTTTCTATTTTTCTACTGTATTATGCAATGCATACACAAGTTATCTATATATTTTAATCCTCTGTTTTTAAGAACCCATATGTATATTAACTACTGTGTTTTAACTTTTGTTACTATGTTTTAAACTTTCTAACTTCATTTTTTATTATTTCTCTTCTTTTTATTTCCTCTTTTTTGTACAAATCATGTTCCATATGTTCACACTAATCCTAATTTGACTGTTCTAAAACGGGAATCATCCTAGTTGGACAGTCAAAACATATCATAAATAATGTTTATAAATGTATTATACTATACTAAATACTAAATAAATAAATAAATAATATAATTTTTTTTTTACAATTTTGTTGCGAAATACATGGGTTAAAGCAACTGTTGGTATTTTTATGTACAACTTTTTATAATATTGTATTCTTCTGTTCCAGCGAAAAGAAAATCTACCACCGCAACCACCAGTGGAGCTCTTTGGCAGAATTTAAAATAAAAAATTAAACTTCAAATCTCCAAAATCTCCTCAAGGTGGAGGGCTTCAAGGCTAAACGCCAGGAAGACGAGAAAGAACATCTGCATTGCAGGGCCGAAAACCTCAAAACCAAATGCAGGAAGAACACGAGGAGCACCTCCTCAGGATGGAACTGCTGATGAGGAGAAAAAACTTAAGAACTAATACTACTTCCGTATGAAGTAATATTTGTACTTTAGTACACAAAAATAACAACATTAATAATTCAAATTAAAATACTTACCTTTTTTATTGTTTTTCAAGGTACATTCCCGTTAAACTGCAATTAGCAGTTTGCCAACAGGATGTTAATTTTCAATTACAATTTAAACAGACATACATAATACTTACTATAACTGTACAGATTGTCACAATTAACAAGCATGACAATATAAACCAACTTTATTTAGTATCCATTATATTTCTTTGTTGTCGGTGATAGCTTTCACCTGAAATATATCCAGATTTTGATCCATCATTATCTTAATGTCTTCATTTCGGAGTAGTCTGTAAAGAATTCTTTTGTGTAATTTGTTTGTATTCCTTTGAATATTACACCTTAATAAATACATTTAAAAAAAAACACCCTGTTATACTTCCTCAGACAATTTTTTATTTTGATACATTATTAATTTACATTTTACAGTATGATAGAATATTGAAGAGGCCTGGGATAAATTTACAACTATGTTAATGCAAAAGATAAATAATTACACTAATATAAAACATGTAACCCCTGCCAACGTGAAACAATATCGGTGAATCTGAGATCAGCATCACAAATAGCTTGCAGGTTGACAGAAAAGAAACCTTTTCGGTTCCGATAAATCTCAGGTTGCGTCCACCTAAAATAATGGTACACTAATGATTAGTCTGCGCATTCATGAGTTGAATAAGGTAAGCAAGCAAAGGGGCGACATTTTATTTTTTATTTATTAACAATTTTTTTGGTACAATTGTTAAAATTTTGTAATACAAACTTTTTATATAAACAGTTTTAAAAAAGTGGAGAAATAATACAAATAGATTAGCAGATTAACCAAAAAAATCCCACATAGGCATTGCCAGTTCGTGGGCATACTTTGAGTGTTTTTAAGACAGAAATTTACTATTATACATACACTATCTTTGTAGAAGATTAAAAAAAAAAAAAATTAAATACATAAAAAATAGATGTGTTTACTGAAATACATATTCAAAAGACATGTTCATAAAGATAAATAAAAATTTGTTAAGTTACAGCAGGTCAGATGTTACAGCAAGTAAATGTTTGTGCCAATGGTATTTGTCCAAGACTTTAATACATTTTTATACTTGCTGTAGGTGGATATATTTTTACAATCAATTTCTGTAGCCTTAAAGAAAGCATTATATATTTTTGGTGTAATGTTTGTTGATATTGGGACAAGCAATTGGATAACTTACCGGAGGACTGCATGTGCCTGCAATCAAGAGTACCAGGCACTTGGGGAAGCGTGCTATTGCACGCCTTCTTGCTATTGCAACCTTCTTTGTTTTTTCTTCCAAACTTTCAGGATCATTTTTAAAAATAATGAAAGCTGTTCTGTCAATGTGCAATTGATTGTAAAACTATCCAAATGTGCTTGCTTGCGGGGTTTTGTGAACTCTGATAAAGTCCTCCACAGCAATCAGCATGGAGCCAGATGCTAGGTATCTGATTGTTAAAAGTATTTGGCGTTTTGGAGTTAGTGCTTTATTCCTGAAATGAAAACACACTATGTAGATAGGTATTTGCGTTGTTAGCTACTTTTTTATACCTTTTAAAAAGCATTTTCACTTACCAGTTCATTTTAGATTTGATGTCATCCCTTATCAAATCTAGCAAGCAATTTACGACCCTTTTGGAGAGACGAAACCTGTTATGAAATTCAATTTAATCCACGCCAGGAAGTCGTCAGCCCTGCTTCTATATATTCACACTTTGCGTGGTCTGTTTAAATGTTCTACGAAATTATCGATATCTAAATCCTCAACGCTCGAAGAAAGCTCAAACTCCATGCTGTTGGTTATTTTATTCCTAAAATGTAATTTACGTACGTAGCAAATGCATATCGAAATCGAGCCATTGTCAAATGTCAAATCTGACAGATGTGTTATTGCCAATAGCGCCACATCGCGTCCAGAAATGGAACTATTCTGCGGCTTAAGCGGCCGATTTGGTCGGTTTAAGTTGAGCGAGGAACGTGCTCCTTAGCAGAAACTGATATACGGGCCCATTAGTGACCACAAACATCGCAATCATTTCTCGACAGTTTTTCTATGAAATTTGAAAGGTTCCTATTGGTAATCATCAGTCAACAGTATGACATCACAGGCCATAGATATTGCGCATCTTTTGATTTGGACACAAAATAGGCTCGAAGTTTTTTTTTTTTTTTTAATTATTTATTTGGCTTTCACCCATTAAGGGCGATCTTGGCCATTTCTTTAAGTAAGTTACATATCTTAAAAATTAGTTACATATTCAGTTTTTTAAATTAATTACATTATCAGTTTTTTTTTTAAATTAGTTACAGTTTCAGTTTTTTTTAAATTAGTTACATTTTCAGTTTTCTAAAATTAGTTACATTTCCAGCTTTTTAAATTAGTTACATTTTTCTAACAAAAAAAAATAATTTTACGTTGAAGAGACAATCGCAGAATTATGAGATAGGAACCTACGTATATTAATAGTGAGCGTTCTTCGCCATTCAAAAGTACAGATTTTTCCAAAATTGGTTACATTTTTTTATTTCCTTCACAAAAATGTGGATACATGAAATAGACAAACTAATATCAACAAATGTAGCATGTGATAGTAGACAAATTTACATGTAATTATAGAACAGTTTCTTAAAATAAACAGAACAGAGCTGGCAATAGTAGTTAACAAAAAATTATAAAAATATGAAACTGTGTATAGGGGTTCTTCGCCATTTACAAGAACAGCATTTTTCTAAATTAGTTACATTTTTTTTTAGATACGGATTACATGGAATATATAAATTAAATTAGCAAAAACAGACAATGGGCCAAGACAAATATTCAAAAGATTATATAAGTTGTACTAAAATACAGAGTTGGTATTAATAGTAATTACAAAAGTGTATAGTAGGAAGATGTACGGGTTCCCAAAACTAGGAACCAGTACAACTGTACATAATAATACTGCAAGAACAAATGCATACATATGGAAGAGAAGTAATGAGATTGATGCTTAAATATTAAGGCCGTTTTTATAAATAAATTTTGCTAACAAATAGTGAATTTTAGGAGAGTTGAGACTAAGAAGGCAGGGTACACTGGTAGGAAGTGCAATTTCAAGTTTTACAAATTCATGTATGAAGTTTGGGAATTGGTCATTGATAGGACACTCAAAAAAATGGTCTAAAGTATCCTCTGAACCACAATCACAGTAAGGCGAACTGACTATGTGGAACCTGGCGAGATGGCTAAGACAACAAGTATGACCTAGACACATTCGAGTTATGGAAGAGATGTATTTTTTAGGCATGGAAGGGTATTTGTGAAACCAGGGCTTGACGGGAATAGAAGATTGAATTAGTGAGTACTGATGACCTTTTAACAGAGAGGATAATTAACGTGAGCCAGGGACGTGGAGTGCAGGAGGTCTCTGATAGAACGAGTAAGAGAGTCGCTACTAGAATTGAGAGGGGATGCGCTTATTTTTTATAGTGAGCTGAGTGAGTCTGAAAGGATGAGGGCATTTCTAATGTTGAGGGATTTGACGAGTCGTAAAGCTTCTATGATAGCTATGCATTCAGCGGAGAAAATGGAACACTCTTTGGGAAGTTTGTGTGGGAAACACAATTTCCTATGAGGTGCATAGACACTGGCCCCACAATGGGAGTCCGGACTGAATTTGGAACCATCTGTGAAAAATTTTATATAATTTGGCCAGTTATTTTCAATAATTTTGTTGAATTCTGCATTATTAGATTGAGCAGAATTTTTTATATTTTTTTACATATTCCAATAAATTGGTGCACTTTTGGATAGAAAGTAAGACTTTCATAGGGATATGAGTACAAGGGGAGAAATTCATTGCGATAGGAGTTTGTGGATACATCCAGGAAAGAGTTGAAGCAATCATAGAGAAGGGGAGGGGAATGTTTTTTCCAAAAAGGATTCAAATTAACCTGTTACTTTAACGATTGAAGTTTGGAAATCATGGGATGAGAAGTTATTGAGCATGTTTTGAAGATATATTTTTCTGCTAGGCTCGAAGTTATACCCCCCTGAAGGAGCTATAATAATTCCCGCGGAAATGGAAAAAAGTTATGCCAATAGAAAAAAGATATTTTACGAAGCAAGCACTACAATTTTTTTTGAAATCGGGGCAAATTGTTACACATTTACTTTTTAAAGGCTTATGATACGGCCACACTGAGGCCAACTTCAAATACTTAGAAGTTTGTGTGGAGGGGTAGTTCGTGCGTTGGAAGTTCGAGTTGGAAGGTTTGGAGTTCGATTTGGTCCGGAATTGCTTCCGAAGCGATTGCTGGTTCGTGCAAGTTGACCCAACACATCAGTCTGCGCAATATTATTACTTGAGAACTTAGTTCGTAGTTGGAGGGTTGGCTTTGATGTAAGAGTAGCATTATGTTTTTATTGGTGACCGGACAACTCAGAATTAACCCAACTCAACACCTCATTTGAAAAGTTATTTAAAGTAATAAAAATATTTATAATAAGATGGTTAAATAGGATACGTTAGGTTAGGTTACGGCATTTTTTTTCTTTTTTTTTTTTCATAGCTTTCAATGACTTTTCAAAGAGGTGTTACGTTAATTGAGTTGTCATGGAACCGTTTTTAATGCCGTAATAAATAAATGTAGGAACAGAAGAGAGATATTTTATCAAGCAAGCACTACAAAAATCGGAACAAATTACGGAACAAATGTTACTCATTTACTTTCTAAAGGCTTATGTTTTTATTGCCTCAATAAAGAAATGTATAAAAAAAGGTTCCGTACCAGGTCGTAACATAGGAACTCATCTTAAGGTACGATCAGAGACAAAACTGGTTTCGGTTTTCAGATTAACGGCGCTCAGTGCACGGTTTCACCGGCGGCAGTTGACGCTGAGGTGTGGACAAACAGAACGCGGATAAAACCTGAGCTACCTGCGCGGTAGCCTGAAAGCAGCTGTCAGTTTTTACGAAATGTCGAGTTCGTCACACGACGATTTTTAATCTTGGAGAATACTTTCTTGAAATTAAGGAATAAAACAGTTGTTATTCATCGAATTAATCGTAGTAGAAAAAGTCATGGTGAATATCATCACTTGTTTAGCGAACTTAAGGCGGACGAAGAAAGATTTTTTAAATATACCAGAATGAATAAGTTTCACCGACCGGCGTCACCGGCGAGCAGGAATTAAAAATTCATTCCAGTAAAGCTTATCGGCGCCGCCTCGCGCGGACACAAATCTGAATCTGCCTTCACTATGTTCGGTCTGATACGTTGACATACAAACATTCTTGTCGGCACGCCTGCGCCAGTCGGCCGCCCATGCGCCGACTAATCAGAATGCCGAAACCTGTTTTGTCTTTGTTCGTACCCTTAGTACCGATTCAGAACAACACAACTTAAAGCGGGGTCTCCTTCGATCGTGAACTTGAACATTTGCTTGAACATTATTACAAAAAAAAATGTTTTCGTCTCCTTCGGTTGTTGAAACATGGTTCAAACATTGGGGCAAAGTAGGCGTGGCCACACACATTTTGTCTAGTGGTCTGTTGTAAAGACGTATCCACGCGCTAAGCGCTTAACGTTTGACGCTTACGTAAATCGTAAATGTCAAGATAAGTTCTGATGAGGAAGAAAAAACAAAGATTTCATAAATATTTTAATAGGTATTTATTTCCGACTAATATCGATTATAACACAACCTAAACGAAACATTGAAGAATTTAGTCGACGTAAATAATCACGTAAATTTCAAGTTCTAATGTGGAAAAGATTCTTATGACGTTAGCAATAAGATGGTAGTTATTACATATAAGTATCAGGAAGAAAACGCAGATTTCTAGGTACACCGTACTACCTTGAAATTTTATTAGGTATTTATGTATCAGGAATTAAGAGTAGAAAACAAATTTGGTTTCAGCGATTTCTTCCGTCTCTCTTAAACCAATTTTGAGGAACTGGGTTTAATTAAAAAAATATGTACAAGAAAGATTTCACCAGAAGTACGAATTGGCATTGCATTAATATTTCTGGCAACCAACATTCGTACAAGACCTGAATGTACCATTTAAGAATTTCAAAACGACAAGTATTATAATAAATAAATTGTTACGTAGGTTTATGGATCTTCTAAATATAATAGACTTTATTTACAGGTGAGTTCACGATAGAAATAATCATTCATTATGACACATTATTTTATTAAACTGATAATTATTAGCTTGCGCAGTTGATATAACCCCAAAAACTCATTCGATTTGTTCTCCGTGACTGACTTCGTGACGTGCTTCGCGCGGCTACTGTAAAAGACGCCGGCCCCCCCCCGCCGGCCTTCCTCGTTCTACCCGCGAAGATAATGTTTTCTACCAACCGCGGAAAGCGTGAATATTGCAACTGCGAACCAGAATTGTTCAAAGCCACGCCCCGATTGACAAAATTTGTAGTAATGTTAAATCGAGTTTGTTCAAGCAAATGTTCATGTCGGAGGTCGCAAGAGACTTGGCTTCAGAATAGCGGAATCTCATCGAATAGCTAAGCACCCCCACACCACCCCCACCCACACACACTTCGGAGCGGCCGAATCCCGAGCCACTTCAGGCCGCCGCGCAGAAAAGTCTCACTGTGAAATGCGCCGTAAACCGTTATCTTTCTATCGGTCTTTACTTTTCTGCGCGGTGGCCCGAAGTGGCGCGGGACTCGGCCGCTCCAAAGTGTGCGAGGTATTTGGGGGGGATGGTATGTGGGGGTGGTATGTGGGGGCTGGTATGTGGGGGGGGGGTACTAATCACCAAACTTTTTGCTGATTCACGGTTACCAACAGACAGGCGTGAAAGTGAATAAGTTGCGTTCCATTTTACGGCTATTCAAGCTTGTCAAAACCATAACAAGAATTATTTAGAACGTACCTACATTCATGTAATACCAGAAAATTGCTTTAAAAATTAGGAAATTGCGAATTTCACGTTATTTTGGGGAAAATGACAAAATTTAAGAAAGTATTTTTGGTAAAATTGACGAATTTCACGTAAACCTTATGATAATTGTCATATTTCCAATTAGAAATAATGTTTTAGATGTAGGCGAGGGAGAAACATGCACCAACACATTGTTGTAGCTGTCGTCACCGGAAATGTGGTAGATTGTATGTAGTACGCTTTTTATATCCCTCAAAGAAAAAATGACCTTTTTTATATGAATACCTGACAAGATTCCCAGCTGTTTGGAGCCAGTGAGGCTATGGCATCCCCAATTGGGGTATGTTGTGAGGCTGAAGGTAGTGGGGGGGGGAGGGGATGAGAAGAGGAAGGTGGAGAATTATCTGGCTATTCAGATCTGGTCACCAAATACGGCTAAATTTCAAGCAACGTTTCAATTCAGAATGGTGGTAGGTAATCCCAAATCCTAAGTGCAAATGTAAATAGCATGTCTTTGGCGAAATTTTTTTTTACATCCTGCAAATGAAGAACGTCTACAAAATTATATTATTTATTGGTTTTTCAGTTTAATTTCAATTGAAAACTAAATGTTTTACGGGCTTTTAACCACGGAAGAAACCTAATGATAAATCATGCCTTTTTTAAAGTTTTCTCTTGCAGTATATGGAACATGGATTCAGATATGGATTGGATTCAGATAGGTATAGTATTTTGGTAAATTAACTGATCAGGAAAAGTAGATTTTTCTGAAGTAAAACATGTATTGCAGAAAATTAAGTAACCATCACACCGTTTCTTCGATAGGATAAGCCATAAGCAGAGAGGATGAACTGCCACACAGCCTGCACCCACGCACAGATGCACCATGCCTGCACCCAGCTTTGCCTTTGCTCAGGAGATTGATAAATTGAGTTGTACCGTGAAGTGAGTTGCCAACCAGTTTTCGGTTTCTCCATGAGCGAAGGTGTGGATTAAGCACTAAGCATCGAACAAACAAAGCTATAGAGGCCGACAGACTTAGCTATAAAAGCGCCGGTGTCATTTGGCTTGGCTTTTTCAGCATATCGCACGCCCTACATTCCCAATGGGAATACATGGCGAGCAATATGCTGAAATAGGCCAAGCCAAATAACGCCGGCGCTTTTATAGCTAAGTCTGTCGGCCCCATCACTTATTTCTTCATTCAGAATCATACGTAGGTACATCGTCTCATCTATTTTCTTCTACTTTTCTGATTCTTTACATAACAAAATTCAAATCACAATAAACTGAATATTACGACAAATTCCAGTCCTTTTTTCCAAATTTTTCAATCTTTATTTTTCTTTTGTCACGAAAGTTTAAAAAAAGGTATATCTGTGCATGCACTCATAATAGAGAGGGGTACATTGGATTAGTATATTTATGGGTACATTTGCGAACACGGTCAAGTTGCTCGAGCTGTCATGTCGGTGTTTCTATGGCGAGAACAATGGCAGTCACTAGAGAAAAAGAAAATAGTGCTAGACCTAGAATAATGTGTACTAGGAGATTCAATGGAAACATACCCACTTTGTCTTTTAATAGTGATAATATGTCGACGTCGACGGATAGCGAGGATCTGGCAGATCCGATGACGTACGAACTTAGAAATATCCAGAGCATAATCAACGTGACTCGGGAAAATATAGATGCGCTCAACGCCAAGTTTGCCGACTTTCCACATCCACCGTCCATGTATCTGACGGAATATCAGGAACTGACCTCCAAGCTACACAACCTGGAGCTAGAGGAACACAAACTCATAGAGCAAATACAGACTGAATCTCCGGACAGGACTGACGACAGTTATTCGTTCCAAGATGAGAGTGTCAAGAAGTATGACACCCTGACGAGGCAGCCGAAGGTGTTCCTTCGGGCGCATCTGCCTAACCAGCAGAGGACCAGCGTACAGGTCAAGGAGGGAGTCACCTTGCGCGAGGCCCTTTGCAAGGCTTTGAAGCTCAGAAATCTCACTTGTGAGATGTGTGAAGTGGTTCGCGGTGAGCACGCGAGGGACGACTATCCTATTCCTTGGGATGTTGACATCACTCTCATTGACGCGGAAGAGGTGAGTCTGACCAACCTACTACAAGGTGACATTATTTTATTCATTATTGTTTACTATTTGTGGGAAATATTTCCCTATTTGTTCAAAATGTCTGATTACTTTAGAGCTGTTTCATTTCTGCATTTTCATTGTTTTTAGAGAGTGTGAAATATAGTGTTGTAGTGACATTTTACTAAGTCCCTAATCATTTTGTCACAAAATTCTTTAAAAAGCTCTAATGCAACCAATTGCATTATAAAAATAACAGGAATCGTTATATTCATACTAATCAAACAAAAACTGTAGCACATCTTGTGAAGAAGACAGCCATTCAAAGAATGCATGTATGAATGAAATAGCTATATAAACGGCCTACTAAAGTAGGTCCACTGGACCTAGTTCAGTGAAACCACGAGCGTTATCTCAGTAAAGCCTCCATGACATTGAGCGAGTTTACAAGTTACTATCTGGGAAATTCACTATCTGTTAGTAAACTCGCTTAGTGTCATCAAATTACTTGCTAACTAGCAGATTGTGGACAATCTACAAAAAAATTGAAAGGTGGTCAACTTTACTCGCTAGTGTTTGCCTAAAGATGGTGGCCCACCAACAGCTGATTTCGTCTGTCAGAATTAGTTCATGCGGGAGCCGTTATTGACTAGCGTGTGGCGTTAGCTGCCAGCTTAAGTTTTTTACAAAATGTCAACCGAATTGGCTCGCGCGAGAGTCGTTATTTTAGCTGCTGCTGTCGCTACTGTGCGATTAGACAGTTTTGTGTGTCATCATGACAATCTCACCCGCCGATTCACCTGCTTTTAAACTTACCGGCTAGTAGCTTGTAAACTCGCTCTATGTAATCGAGGCTTTATGTATGTTCTTTTAATTCATATAAAAATGCAGTGGTACACATTTTCACAACTGACTTTTTCATTGTATTTTTACTGAATGTGAAATTCCTTATTGCTGATAAGGAAAACTAAATGATAATCATTAACATTGCGTTGCCTTTCGTTTTTTCCTAATTTTTTTTTTCTTTCAATTATTTCTGGCTTTCACCCTTCAAGGGTGTTCTAGGCCATCATTTCAAATTACAGAGAAAGGAAAGGTGAATTTATATATTCACATTATTTGAAATGTGCAAATTTCAGAATTATATGGAAGATTGGAGTCGAGTTCAAACTTAGAAGAGATGAGATGTTGTATTGAGGGGAAGTAATTTTAGATAACGCTTGATAGAGGAAAGGATATTTATTTAGAGAGGAACAACCAAAAAATATGTGATCTAAAGTTCCCACGTCTAGACCACAGAAGGTACAATCTGGGAGTCAAGGACGTGAATTTTAAACAAGTGAGAAGGAACGGAACAATGTCCGATTCTCATTTGAATAAGATAGGAAATTTCTTTTTTGAAAAATGGGGGAATTTTTGAAACCATGGTTTTGATGGGATAGTCCTTTGTATTGAGGCGTAGCAGGCTCCCTTGGATTGACAAGCAATGTTCCAATGCCCAAGCATTGCAGGATCTATCTTTGATGATGGAAAAAATATCAGATAGGGGAATATGGTTTACGAGGGTAACAATAGGGTAAGACCAGAGGTTCCCAAACTTTTTTTTCTCATGGACCACTTTCAAAATTTTACTTGTTTCGGTGGACCCCCTGCTGCAACATTTCTACCATATTTCCAAAACTCGACACGCGTTGTACTGAATATTGAATATAACGCTGGAGTTAACTACTCCAAAAAATTAAGGGAGGGTTTTAAAAAAGGAATTACATAAGAAATTAATGTTAGATAAACAAGCTATCTGATCCATATGCTGGCCTACCTGAAATTTTTTAAATTTTTTTTTATTTTCAAAATTTTTTTTTCGCGCTATCTGTTAGGATTGCATGAGAACCTTATCACCTAAAAAAATTTTGCCAGTAATTTGGAAATTAGAATCTAAAAGCTTCAAAATCCTTTTTTCCTTCAAAGCCTGTCAAAAATCACTGAAAAATTTAGAATTTTTTTTGCTCCCTTAATTTTTTTGAGTAGTGTATTATCTGCCTTCATTGATGGGTAAAACCAAGCCAACGTTGTTCTTTACTATCGAAACCAGATTTTTTTTCGTGGACCCCCAATTACAACTTGTGGGCCCCCATTTTTCTCTCATGCCTTTGTGGACCCCCGTGAAGTCTCCCGTGGACCCCTGGGGGTCCACCTGGACCACTTTGGGAATCACTGGGTTAGACGCTCCTTGTTTTGCCAAGGAATCCGCGATGTCGTTACCCACTATGCCAACATGTCCAGGAATCCAAATCAGAGTTACAGTTTTTCCCTTTTCCTACTTATTTATATTATATTGAACAATGTCAGTGGTTTTATAGATTTACAAATGTTAAGCAACCTCGTGAGGCAGAGTGAATTTTGGGACAGGAAAGAATTCAGTTAAATAATATTGTTATCTATTTAACCACTGGAGCGACCAAGCGAAATAAATAAATTTGCCTCGATGGCTCGAGATTTCCAAAAGATCATTCTTTAAAATTTTCGCCAACATAAAAAAAAATCATACCTTCGAATTTTAACATTGAAACATAAAAACTTATTAAAGTGCTTTATATAGCCAATGAATTAACCTGTATTTTACCGTTTATCTCATGTTTGTAGAATTTATAAAAAAAATATAGAAAAATCGTAAAATTTATAACCGCGCGAATCCTGCGTGTTTGTTACTTTGGAACTCCGTGAGAGGTACTTATTTGTGTCAACATAAAATATTTTCGATTTCTGTATGTTGTCTGTGGTATACTTGATAATGAATGGTGCATTTCTATAGAAAAGGACTTAATTTTAACCGTAAACAGCTGATCTGAAATTCTGTGTGAAAAAATTATATTAAAAATTTATTTTTAACATCGTTCTAAAATGGTCTACAAAGTTCGGATTTGCGACATCTATGCTCATAATAGATAAAGCATTTCAATAGCTTCGTTTTGAAATAAATGACTGGCCATGGAAATGTTTAAAAAAATTATAATAAATGTATTACGATTGGTAAGAAAATGTGGTCACTGCTATCAATCGTAGAAAAAAAAAAGTGGTCCATTTTTCAACCATAATAGCTCCAGTGGACTCATGTTAGCTACAACAGTTTCAAATAATATTTATGGAATCACAAATGTTAAGCAATGTTGTCAGGCAGAGGGGAAAAAGGGAAGCTGGTTGTGATTTACCTATTCAGAACCACAGTTATGTAAACCAGTTAGAGTTACTGTGATTTTAATTTTTAGGTTATTGTCTATGGCGGTTGTCTCTGAAGTGTGTTTGTGCGGTGAACCCCCAAAGAAAAACTACGGCGAATAAGACTATTATTTGGATTATAATATAACTTGAACAGCGTGCCACTACTCCATAGTAAAATAAATCTGACCGTACGAATGAATAGCGCACTTCACAACTCATCATTTATTTATTTATTTATGGACAAATAGTCCATTAATAACATAACAATATCAAAGGTAAGTACATATAAATGAAGAGCATTGACAAATTATAATAAAGTAAGAGAATCATCAATAGGTCGAAATTCGAGCACGACCTGCAGGTCAGCAGAAAGCTGGCTGCCTGCCCGCATGGTAGCAGAGCGTTCTGGTCGCTTGCGGGCTCTATAGGTCCCAATTTCTGCAAACCCAGTCTGCCACCTCTTACCAGACCTGACGGCTCTCTAGCAAATACCGCCGCCGAAAAGGCTAACTTATTAGGCAAAATGTTCGCGGAAAACTCGACCCTCGATGACCAAGGTGCTATTCCGCCGTCGGTTCCTCACTGCGGTTTTCGTATGAAAAAGCTGAGGATTCGGCATCGGGATGTACTCCAAGTCTTACGAGGGCTTGATGTTAATAAAGCTAGTGGGCCTGACGGAATACCTGCCCTGGTATTGAAGAGGTGCGCTGCAGAAATAGCTCCAATTTTGACGAAGCTTTTCAAAATGTCCCTGAAGTCTGGGTCTGTGCCCTCTGGTTGGAAAAAAGCGATCATTCACCCTATTCCAAAGAAAGGTGACCGCTCTAACCCGGCCAACTACCGCCCCATAGCGATCACATCTGTTCTGTCAAAAGTGATGGAACGTGTGGTCAACGACAAACTACTCACATACCTCGAGAAGAACAAAATTATTAACGACCGTCAATACGGATTCCGGCGGAACCGCTCGTGCGGTGATCTTCTCGCGTATGTGACACATGTTTGGGGGCGGTGCCTGGAACGCTTTGGTGAGACCCAAACCGTCGCACTGGATATTTCCAAGGCCTTTGACCGGGTTTGGCACCGAGGGCTTGTCAACAAACTGCCTTCTTACGGACTTCCCGCTTCCTTGTGTATGTGGATTGCCGACTTTTTGAGGGAGAGGTCGATTCAGGCGGTTGCTGATGGTTTCACCTCTTCCTCGCATTCGATAAATGCTGGCGTCCCACAGGGATCGGTTCTGTCTCCGACTTTGTTTCTGTTGCACATCAATGACCTCTTGACATGTGCACCGATTCATTGTTACGCGGATGACAGTACAGTCCATGATAGCTTTTTGTTTGACAAGCCTCCAAAGGGCTCACAAATCCCAATGGCTCGGAGGGCTTTGAAACAAAGAATGGACGGTTACCTCGAGAGTGTTTTCTCTTGGGGTAAGAATAACCTCGTCGAATTTAATGTTTCAAAGACCCAATCATGTCTGATTACGTCTAAAAGGGATCGGAATGATAATCTAGTCTCCTTCAACGGAAGCAATCTCCCGAACAGGCCTTCCATTGATATGCTTGGTGTAACTCTAAGTGACCAGCTCAGGTACGGGGGCTCCATCGAGGCCAGAGTTAAGTTAGCCTCTCAGAAACTGAGCGTACCGTACAGGGCCCGCAGATACTTTAATAGTACACAACTGCTAACCCTGTACAAATCGCAAGTGCGCCCCACGGTTGAATTTGGCAGCCACCTCTGGTCTGGAGTCCCAAAATACGACTCTGTGCAGAAACGGGCGGTCCGTTTGATAGATTCTCCTAACTTAACAAATGGACTGCAATCTTTAGAGCACAGGCGTCAGGTGGGAATGCTGTCCTTGTTCTACCGGTATTACAATGGAAGATGCTCCGAGGAACTAGCGTCACTGATCCCCTCGGCACCAGTGCATAGTCGGGAAACACGCCAAACACGCGCTCAACATTTGTACCCGTTTGACATTAGTCACATGAGAACGGGTCGTTTCTACGACTCGTTCTTGAGTTCAACAGCCCGGCTGTGGAACGATTTGCCGGCTTCTGTGTTTCCTCCCTCCTACAATATGGGTAGTCCTACGACTGCGCTTCATTCGAGCCAGCCGTGGCGCTCATATGCCCAAAATCGTATTTAAACATAAATGGCATAAAATTATCTATTAAATAAAGCCAATATCATAGATATTAACATTATTTTAATGCGTTTTTTTTCAATTTGAATTTGTATACCTCTAAAAAAAACACCCTTTATATCACGGGTGTGACTGAGATTTATTTATTTAATATCAACGGTATAAATATACCATAAGCACACATGTCACAAAATCATAGGAAACATATTAGAAACAGTAAATAACAATTATAACAGATAATTGTGGCGTTTGAAAGAGAAATGACACCAGAGATGCGATAACATTCAAAAATCTATAGTGAAAATAAAACTAATATTGATTGAAAAGATTTGATAGTATAATAGCCCTCTTGCACCTACCTTCCGTGCAGTTAAATAGATCTGCCACATATCTATTTAAAAAAAAAAAAAAAATTATTTCTCTTTATTGAGGAAACAAACAGTCATACAGAAAAATGATTATAACAGTAAAGTACATATGTTGTAGACCAATTAAGTTCCATTATGTTAAAAAATATTGGCTTAGTATTTTTACCTACTCAACTTATTAAATGACAAAGAAAAAAAAAATATATATAAACATAATAAAGAAAAACATAAAAAAGAAGAACATATGTTTTATGTTTTAATAAAGAAAAACGTAAAATTATTAACAAACATGGTTATACTATTTACTAGTTGATAATAATATAATTTTCACAAAAAAGAGAAAAAAAAAACAAAAAAGTATTTCAAGTTATTAATTTATTAAGCTGCATTTTATATGATTTCAAGTCATGGTTGAAAATGTCTACATCTCGTAAGGCATTGTAAGTTTCACAGATACGTACTATTACAGAGTTTTGCGCATATTCAGATTTGCTGTGTGGTATTCTAAATAAGTCGTTCGATCTGGTGTTTTGTTTGGGGCAACGAAATGCAATATTTTCTAACAGAAATGATGAATCAACAAGGCAGTTCACGATTTTGTGTAAGAATAATGCATCAGAGATTTTTCTGCGTTTATATAAAGCGATAGGGTCAAATTGATGATCACGATAGGATAGGTGTCTTATAAATTTGTTCTGGTTATTTTCAATCTATTAGTAACTTCATGTAATCTAGGTAGAAGCGAGGGTTTCGTATACTCAGTTCGGTTATTGTAGCATTTAAACAGATTTTAGAACGAGTGGCTCTCGTGGGTATATGAAATTCAATGAGCTTAGTTAAATCAGGACTGTCTATTCTACCATTTACAATTTTTAACATAAATATTAAGTCGGATATAATTCTTCGATCTGAGAGTCTCAATAAATTTAATGTTTTCATCAAGTAATTATAGTTTATGTTTTCAAATGAGATGCCAAGATACGCGTATTTGCTTGCTCGCTTACACATTAAGACGAATACGGAATTCTGTATCAGATGACCTACTGTCATAGGTTGTCCTTCTTATACTTAATTGTTTGCTATCTCACTTTCTCTAATGGCGCTATAAATATTTGGAAAACAATCAAAATAATTGTATTTTTTATAAAAATAAATAATTTGCGTGTATTTACACATGAAATTCAAACCAATTCCTTGGCTTTTACTAGTGTTTGCCGTGTAATGGAAACATTTTCTCGTCACACCCAAGGCCATTTTGGTGCTTTTTCAATGCAATTTACTTACTGGTAGGACACGACCTTATGCGACATGTAGCAGTTGATTACTAAAACTAGGAAATCAAAGACAAATACAATTGCCTTGTTTTTGGCTTACCACTTTTGAGATCTACCACTTGTCTATGTATTAAATATAATATCATTGACATAACCCTATAAACATTAAATAGGTACGACAGGGCTAAGTTTAATAGTTGTTGTTATTCGGTTCTGGCTATAGACGGCACACACCAAAACTAAATGCAGAAAACCACATTAGGAGAATTTCCACTGATTAGGAATCCAGTTGGTGATCGGGAGTCTTCAATAATAAGTGGTTCATCAAGATCACGAGTTTCCAATGAATACAAGGGCGGATCCACCGTTGTGGGCACGGTGGGAATGCCCACAACCCTAATAGACTTGTAAAGTCACACTTTCACGGTCCATTGAGATTGATAGGCTAAAAAGTGGTCCAGATGTACCTACCGCCTATTCATTAACGGTAGTTAATCAACTGTTATAAATGAATACTGACTCTGGATGACCTAATGGAAAAGAAAATGTGAAAACAATTCGGCCATACCAGACTCGGTAGCTCATCTCATTGAAGCATGCAACCAAGATTTGCACCCTAACAGAAAATTTTTCTTACAAATACTGGGAACTCTCCCGGTCAGCGTAGCTACCACAGAGAGATCGTTTTCTACTCTTCGCAGAATAAAATCTTGGTTGCGTGCCTTAATGGCACAGGAAAGATTATCCGAGCTAGCTCTCCTAAATACGTATACACAAAGATGTGAAACTGGATATCGATGAAATTATCAACGTTTTCGCGAAAAAGAAACGTTAGCTTGACTTTGTAATTTAAGTAAGCACCTAAATAAAGTTATTTAATGTAAAATGTTTCCTAACGTTTAATTTAATTTGATATCCTTTGAAGATGTAAAAAAATTATCAAAATCGGTTCAGTAGTTCTAATTAAGTCTCGCCTGGTGCATCTCGTTGCTGGTCATACTTCGACTCCTGAGACAGCGTTAAGATGCCTATTTAACCAGTCTAGTGTCCCTATATTGGCTTACTGGCTACTAGAAAAAAAATAAAAAAAAACATTTATTGATTGAAATTGGTTTGGAATTTAATTGAAACTGTTTGACTATTTAATTGGACGAAATCGGGTCTGACTACCTCCAATGATTATTTCCATTCCTAAGGCCAAAGTCCTGCTGCGCGGAAAAAAGGAAAAAATCAAATTCAACAGTCATTCAAGAGTCATGATTGTTCATGAGCGAGTTCGTACTCCGACTCGCACTTGGCTGATTTTTGGGTGGCTGTGACCACAACCTTTCTTGAGGGCTGGATCCGCGCCTGAATGAATAACTAATTGGACACAAACGTCCGTTCTAAACATTGTTTGATCTGGGGCGCGAACCTCCACAGAAGTTGTTGCTTAGTGAGTTCCTCGCCCATCCATTGGATATGATCGGATTTCTTCGTAATCTTTGGCGACAGTTCTCTTCCATGTTGTACTACTACTGATCTCTGTTGGGACACCTTGAAACTATAAAACCTATTCTAACGACATCTGTGGAGAGATGTTGAAACCTAAGGTCACCTGTTGAGTGACACTGAAACTACATATATATATTTACAAACACTACACATATATGTATACATATATTAATTGAATTTTGAAGAATTTGGTTTCTAGTAAAGGGTCGTAAACTGTTTTATCATTGTTTATTATACGATTTTGGCAACCTGCCGATACCTAACGTATTTTATCTCTCTTATCAATAATATTGATTTTTTTCATATTTCTCGGAAACTGACGATTATTAACGTTTTATTTGTTATCTATGGAGTTGTATCCAAAACAGTTAACTTATAACTGACTTACTATCTACATCAAGCCTTTTCTCCGAAGGGGTGGGCAGAGAGTAAAGATTGATTTGAGTTTTTTTGTTTTAAAATGCATTAGAAAAATGTTAAAAAAAAAAATCTCATGATCAAAAAAAATAAAGAGCTTTATTTGGGTTCTCTTTGTGATGTAGATTCACCAGTTTTTTACCACTGGTTTCCAGACACCATCTATAAATATAAATGTAGTTTAGAAAGAAAAACAAAAAACGAAACTTTAAACAGCTCTACTGCAAAGCTACAAAATCGCACATACAACATTGTTTTTTGGGTCGTTGAAAATGTTTAAATGTTAAAGAAATTGGTTTAAATTCAAAATTACCAATCAGTCGATTACACATTTTAGGAAACGAATATGCTAACATCGGCGACATTTATTTCTTAAAATTTGCGCAGTATAAATATGCACTCAAAAATTATTTTTCCATAATGTAACTTTATATACGCAATATGGACATGTTGAAATGAAATGATATTTCTTATTGTTCTTTTTTCTTATTTTTTGTTGTGATACACAAAATAATTGTATGTTATTTTTAATTTTAAAACTACTATTATGTAATGATATTATTTTTCTTACTTTTGTACTCTATTATATGTTTATTTATAAAAGGCAGTATAGCCGTTTATGTTTTTAAAATAAAAAAAATAAAAAAATATACTTGTTATGATGCTCCTGTACAACTTACCAATACTACATGTAAAAGCCATCAAGGCGTAAATAAATAAATAAAAAATTCCATGTGGACGTTTATTACGTGAATTTAACTCGAGAAACGTCACAGAGCAAACGGGTAAATTTTGCGATGTTTTGACTTTTACGTAATATTTTGTGGGTTTATTTTATGCTATCTTGTGTAATATTTACCGATACACATTCCTTGAACAATAAACTATGCCTAAAAACAGCGTTACTTGCGTTTATTCGATGAATTTATACGTTTTACGATCTTTTTCACGACAACAGCGCGAGAGTGACGCAAGCCAATCTGACAGTTCAAAGGCGGGAAAAAATCTTGGCCGGAGATCATAAATAATTCCACAGAAATTATTCCGCTGTGCTAGGTGGGTACATGGTATCTTATACCTTATGAACAAGAATGCCCCAAGCGATTCTGACCTTATCCTTCATACGTTTTCTTTATAATTAAGGTTTAAAATCGCATTTCAAAAAATATTTTTTAGAGTTTAATTTGGCTCGCATTTGGCGCGTGCCGGCGCGTAATCGGCAAGCAACCGGTTTTAAGTCAGGTAACTTAAATGTGGGTCATTAAATACCAGTCAGAGTGGAAGATACTATCAGTATCGCCCTGGTGTAAGACCACCATTCAGAATTGAAACGTTGCTTGAAATGGCTTTAGCCGTGTTTAGTGACCAGATCTGAATAGCCAGGTACTTCCTCCCCTTCCTCTTCCCTATCTCCTTCCCCTCCCTACTACCTTCAGCCTCACAACATACCTCGATTGGGGATGCCATAGTCTCACTGGCTCCAGACGGGAGCAGTTGGGACTCTTGTGCGGTATTTACTGTAAAAAAAAAAAAAAAAGTCAGTATATTTATTATTGTGGTTAGTTTTTAAGGTATGATAAATTTCACTCGAGGTCCTTATTGTCGACTGGAGGCTTTCTGCATGACTACGTCCAATGATCTCATCTATAAATATGTTTATTGCGTTGTTAGGTCACGGTGCGGACGTTGGACAAGCTGCCGATTATGTCGCACATCTCCCACCAGTTTATGCGCAAGACCTTCTTCACGCTTGCCTTCTGCGAGTGCTGCCGTCGACTCCTCTTCACTGGATTCTACTGCAGTCAATGCAACTACAAGTTCCACCAGCGATGTGCCGACAAGGTGCCCAGCATGTGCCATCAGGTAACTACACTATATGCTACTATATTCCCGTGTTATGGCAATACACTATATCTTCAGATACAGCATTTTGGTTTTACAGCGCTCAACCAAATCCATTTTGGCGGTGTTATGGCAATATGCCTTATCTGCATTTGCATTATCTTCATTTTTGCTTTACAGCGCTCAACTAATTCAGTTTTGCCCTATTATGGCAATATGCCATATCTGCAGATGCAGTATTTTGAATTACAGCACTCAACCAATTCCATTTTGCCCGTGTTATGGCAGTATTTTTTTTTTTTTACATTAGCCCTCCTCACAGGAGGAGGAAAATAATTTCCCTCAGGGCCTATGTCATCTTTGGGGATGCTGTGTGCTGCATCTGTGGGGATGCTGTGTGTCCTTTAAGGAAAAGGAGGAGAGGAGGGTTCTGGGAACAAAAAGGGTTTAAGGGGTGGGTAGGAATCTGGGGTTCAGTGTGTCCTGGTCACCCTCTTCCAAGACCTAGACAAATCTTACCCCATGAACCCGCATCACCAAACGTAGCGAACCATTTGGGGTGACCTATGGCAGAGGTGTTGGTTATCCAATAAAGGTTCCCTGGGCAGCGGTACCCATTCCCGCCTCCCAAATTCCACTTGTCATTAAACTAGTAAAAATGATAAAAATGTAAGTCTAAAGTCATTGAAAGAGAGAGTACGAAAACAATGTGCCATATAGTTGTTAATGATGAAAACTTGGAGCAGGTGGATGATTTTGTGCATTTACGTATGTTTACGAGAGATGGGAAGGCTGATAGAGATATTGAAAGAAAGGTAAATGCAGGTAACTCTATTAATAGAGGACTGAATGCAATCAAAGTGTTGTACGTACTTGAGATTTGTACAGGGTTGTCAAGACGCCTAGTTACTTGGTAGCAATGGCGGCTTGAGCATTTCTTTGATGGTGGGGATTGACATTTTTTACGTGTATCTACTGTAGGTACCATAATCTCACCACCCGGAGAATATACCTAATATATAATTTCTTAACCAAAATTTTGATGGTCAAATCATGCTAATTGGATAACTAAACGCAAAAAAATATAAAATTTCTGTAGTTATATACCAATTTATAATAAAGTACTATAAAAATATCGCTTTATCTTGTAAAATTATTATCGAACTTATTTGAACGCGAGCGATTCCCGCCCGAAACCCTCAAACAAATGGTTCGGTATTCTGTCTTGAGGGTATAATATCCATTATCCCCACGGTATTTGAAATTCACATACTAGTGCGCGTACGCAGTTCTCGGATTGCCTCCTATGACCGAGAAAGCAACGCAAAGAATATCAAAATACTTTGGAGGATAACGCATGCTGTCCCCCAAGTGCGCAGTAAGCTCTGCGCACTGAAAAATGGACTGCGTGAGATGGTTCGTGCGTCGTGCGCTGGTCGGCTGGTCCGCTGACCGGCTATCATTCCGCTCTCGCCGGTCAGCGTGAGCGGTCGCCGGGTCGCGTTAGATGATTGGGAATAATTTTTTGTATTTTATTTTTGCAAATGTTAATTGTTTTTATGTTTAAAGAATTCATTCATTTTGGTGAAGACAAAGCATCGACTGTTATTTCCTTTAGTAGGTTTCGTATGTAACTGGTGGGGACTGTCCCCACTGTCGACCCTGTGAAGAACCGCTGCTGCTTGGAAGCTAGATATACTCGGGCTTCTATGGAACCCCGATTGGTTTGCATATACAGATGTCACCAATACTAATAATATATTTATTTTGGCGCAGGTGCGAATGACGGACACATATTACGCAGCTCTCCTGGCGCAGAATCCGGAGACGCAGGCCGGCATACTCCACTTCCCGCCCAACTTTGAATATCAGCAGATGGCTCCACAAAACAACAAGTTAGTATCTCCATTTAACTTGTTGTGCACCCAAATCACTTTTTAAATTTGTATCTCTTGAATACTGGCCTATCTGATGAGCATTCTCAAAACATTGTAACCTTTATTTGTACAATAAAAGCTGGCAGCTCGAAAGCCAATAAATTAGGTAGTTTAACCTGTTTAATCACAGGAGTCCATATTTGTCCCAACTCACACAGGTCTCATAGAAATCGTTGTGTCTCCCTTACTATCATAGTGAGAAGTATGAACTAAACGGTATTGCAAAGAGAAAATAACACGCTTTATATTCAAATCTAAAAGTTAACCACAAAATAGTTAAAATGTACACCTTTATGAAACCAAAGTTTTCAACTGCAATTTGAAAAAAAAATTATGAAACTTTGTGAATTTTTTAATAGTTATTTTCACATGAAATGACAAAAAAGTGAGGTGACATTAACGTTTATAATTCATTTGTCTAATAAAATATTTGTTTTTAATTTTTTTTCGTTATCAATAATTTTAGTTGTATAGAAATCCAAATAAATGGAACATTCCTGAATATATCCGAAAACTGTTTTGGAAAGGTGATGAAATATGCTTTCAAATTTTATGATTGGAAATAGACATATAATTTTTTAAATAAAGGGTGTTTTTTATAGAGGTATATAAATTCAAAATGAAAAAAGACGCATTAAAATAATGTTAATGTCTATGATATTGGCTTTATTTAATAGATAATTTTACGCCATTATTGTTTAAATACGATTTTGGGCATATGAGCGCCCACGGCTGGCTCGAATGAAGCGCAATCGTGAAGTCCAATTTTCGACAACTTTGTCTAGGAACTGGGGCCATATATCGGCAACAACGCGGCAAATGTTGACTTCCAAATGGTCCAACGTCTCTGGTTTATCAGCATAGACTAGTGACTTCACATACCCCCAAAGAAAGTAATCTAAAGGTGTGAGATCACACGATCGTGAAGGCCAGTTCACAGGTCTATTAAGTGAAATTATGCGCTCACCCAATGTTTCACGCAATTATTGCGGGCCTGTGTAACGTGGATCTGTGAACCGGCCTTCACGATTGTATGATCTCACCATCATTAGATTACTTTCTTTGGGGTATGTGAAGTCACTAGTCTATGCTGATAAACATACGTTGGATCATTTGGAAGTCAACATTTGCCGTGTTGTTGCCGATACATGGACCCAGTTCCTCGATAAAGTTGGCGAAAATTAGACTTCACAATTGCGTTTCATTTGAGCCAGCCGTGGGCGCTCATATGCCCAAAATTGTATTTAAACAATAATGGCATAAAACTATCTATTAAATAAAGCCAATATCATTGACATTAACATTATTTTAATGCATTTTTTTTCATTTTGAATTTGTATACCTCTAAAAAACACCTTTATAAAAATTTTGCACACAAACATAAAAAAGTTTTAAAAACGGCTCAATTTACGTTTTTTCTAACTAAAATTATTGATGAAAAAAAATAACACATACATATTTTATTAGACAAACGTATTATAAATATTTTTGTCATCTCACTTTTTCATCGTTCCATGTAAAAATAATTAGCCTCTCTTCTGTCGCAAGCCCGCCGGTGGGCCCGCGGTTTAAATGCGATTTTAACCCTTATGTATAAAGAAACTGTGAAAGACAAAGTCAGAATCGCTTGCGCCAATATCATTTCGAAATACCATCCAATATTCAACAGGTTAATAAAAAATTCCCAAAGTTTCATAAATTTATTTCAAATCACGATTCGAAACTTTGGTTTCATATTTCAAATTACATTTTACTTCTTTCGTGGTTATTTTTTGTATTTGATTGTAAAGCGCTGTGTTTTTTCTTTCTAACACCATTTTTATCATATTTCTTACTGTGATAGTAAGGGAAATACAACAATTTCTACGAGACCTATAAGAGTTGTTTCGAAAACTGAACAAATAGACTCTACGGGTTAATAAAGGAACACATATTGTGTCAAAGGGTGATGCACCTAGTCCTTTCCTGGAAATGCAATTCATAAATTACTATGTTACAACATACTTTCTATTTGTGGGATTTTGCACCTTAAAACATGTTTGCAGATTACTGAAACAAGTCATATTTGAATGGCAACAAAATAACAAATCTGATAAGAGTCTTCAGATAGTAAACTAAATAATCAGATATCGACTTTTGGTTTCATTCAAGAGCAGCCACTTAAAAATAATAGCAGTCACTTCTGGGCCATTCCTTAATGCGGCCGCCGAGCGCGCAGTTCGTGTACTTTTTTCTGTGTTTTCTATATTTTATTTTTTTTTGTGAAAAACACTTATTTAGCTTTATGGAGAATATAATAATAATAATTTCTTTGAATATAGATAGCTAATTCTGAGAAAACTACATAGATCTGTGCAATTTGCATAAATATATAAATATATTATCTGATAAGAAGGTAAAATTTTGTGAGAAAAAAGAGTAACGAAGTGGGTCAATATTTATTCACTAAATATTAACTCGTGTTTCGTTGTTCCTTTCGCCCACAAAATTTACAAAAAAATAATTTTGCAAAAAAACACGAGTTATTACGAAAATGACACGACGGGCCGAGCGCAAATTTACTTTTAGCGCATTACTGAAGTACGTTTCAGGTTGGAGGAGCTCTGCATTTCAAAGGTTAAAAAAAATTATTATTTAAAATATTTATTCCCGGTTGCGGGAATTACTTTATGATCTTCCTAGCCGACCCAGAAGCCGCATTTTTGAATCCCGACATGCATAATTTAATTTAATTGAATTAATATAATATATTTTTATTCATTAAAAATATTAGACGTTAAAGCTCTTTCTACACAGAGATACTTACAAGCTACGTGACTGTGATGCAACCACAAGCCGCCTACCGATACGCTACTCTTTAATCTCTCATCTGTCGTGGGCCCGCCGGCGAGCTTTGCGTTTTTTTTTTTTTTAAAAGTGATTTTAACCGTTATGTATAAAGAAACTGTACGGAACTACTCATATAGGTCTCATAGAAATCGTTGTATCACATGAGAAATACAATATAAACGGTGTTAGAAACAGAAAAGACCACGCTTTATATTCAAAGACAAAACTAACCACAAGAGAAATAAAATATACACCCTGATGAAACCAAAATTTCGAATTGCATTTTGAAATAAATTTATGAAACTTTGGGAATTTTTTATTAATAATTTTTATATGGAACGACAAAAAAGTGAGGTGACAAAATGTTTATAATACATTTGTCATAACAAAATATATTTGTGTTTATATCAGTAATTTTAGTTAGAAAATACGAAAAGTGAGCCATTTTTAAAACTTTTTATTTTTATATTTCAAAAATTAGACGTTTATTTCTATTTATAAAATTAGAAAGCATATTTTATCACTTTTCAAAAACAGTTTTTAGGGATACATTCAGAAATATTCCATTCATTTGGATTTTATTGTAAAGCTGAAATATTTTACCCACAGAAATAATAAGGTCGAGGCCTGAGGTGTTAAACACCTTAGATGCTCCTTCATGCTAATTACTTATAATATTTTTATAATAATAATATATTTTTATCCCACACTGAATTCCTCTTCCTCATCTTCTTTTCCTACCCCTCACAACTCACCCCAATCACAGGCTCATAATTCCACCGGCCCCAGACAGTAGTTCATCTCAAGCTCCAATTTATTTCCTTTGATGTTGATTAAAATTCAGCCAATTAAAAGATTGATGAATCGATTGATGGATTGATTGCAGACACCCGAGATCTCTGAACCAGCAGGACCGCTCCAACTCGGCGCCCAATGTCTGCATCAACATGGTGCGGCCCGTAACCCTGGCCGAGCACCAGCACGCCGCCAAGCGCATGAATCTCCAGGTAACCTAACTACAACAAACTCACTATCAAAACACTCAATCTTTGCAGCTTTACAGTAGTAGAGTTAATGCGAACCCCGAAAATTCGAAAAAATACGTAATTCAAAATTTTTGCATAAAAAATTCCTTAATTTTTTTTCATATTAAATTATTTTTTAACTCGAAATTCGTAATTTGCAATTTATTTTTGTCCACACACGAAAATTTGTTCATGTATTTCGAAATACATCGATTTTTGCAAACAAAAACTCATATACTTTTTTGTGGAAATATAAAATTATTTTGACGAAATTACTTTGAATAATCTGAATTTAAAGGCCAGCCGCGACGGTAATCAGCTGCAAAAAATTGATTTACACTGAAATTATGCAGAATTTTTACTTCGAATATCTGAATTGGAAGGGCCGGTTGCGACGGTAATCGGTCGCGATTTGATTTATGCGGAATTGCATCGTATTTTTACGAATTTTCATCAAATATCTGAATTTAAAGAGCTGGCCCTGGCAAAAATCGGCTGCTAAAATTTGATCTACGAGGAAACTAAGTGGAATATTTACGTATTTACTTCTCGAAAATCTGAATTAAAAGTGCCGGCCGCGATGGTAAACGATTGCCAAAATTTGATTGACAAAATAAGCAGGATTTTTACGAATTCACTTTGAATATCTGAATTGGAGGGGTCGGCTGCGAAATTTCGAATTACGTGTAAATAGATTGTATTTTTATGAATTTACTTTGAATATAGTTCCGACTGCAGCGGTAAACGGCTGCAAAAATTCAATTTACACGGGAATAAGTCATATTATCACGAATTTACTCCGAAGAACCTACCCTAACTTGAATTTGCGGCCGGGAAACTCGATTTTTTGTGAATTTTTTTTTAATAAAAATTTTGAATTAACGGCGTTCTACTGAATTCGTGTTTTGACTTACCTATGAGTAACTTTTCACTTTTAAGTAAGTGTTGACACAATTTTCCACATCACCCTTCCTTCACTCAACCTGCTATCCAAGTACCTGTCCCCATCTGACAGTGTGTGACCAATGTGTGTGACACTTGCCACAGTAAATCATGTTAAAATTACTATTAAAGTAGCCCGTGTAATGGTCAACTCCAATAGCAATCTCTCAGTGCATTTAATATTGACTATGTTAAAGAAGCCTCTGTGCAGTGATTTAACTCCAAAGTGACCTTTCAGTGTGTTTAATTGGAGTATTTCATTAAACATGCAAGGAACAACAAATTGATCTCCGTGCAGTTTAATATTGACTCAATTAAAAAATCTGAGTAATGACCACCTGGTGCTCCCTCAGTATGTATAATTTTGAATACCTTAAGTGTGATTGTGCAGTGAATACCACCAGTATCCCTCAAGGTCATAAGAACGATTCTTATCAATATCAGAAGACAAAGGGTAAAACAGTCCTTCACAATATTCCAATCTTTAGTTGATGAAACGTATTTAAAATTATTTATTACAGACCACAAATTGATTCGCAGACAATATTGCAACTACAGTAAGTAAAGTTCTTCATCCACACGGAAAGTAAAGTATTGATACTCGATGATTTTAAATTTTTTATTTTTTCAATATTTATTGAGTTAGTTTTATACTATTTTAGAATATAAACTAAAATGCATATTGTAATGTTTGTTTGCGATGTGAGTACACAACATGAGTATCGTATATCTGCTTATCCCTGTGGAGCAGGGGTGTCTCTCGGAGACCGTGAACTCCACCTAACCACTATTCTTGTTCTTAGTAACTAAATAATCCATATTAATTCCAGTACGACAGTTCCCGCGCCACAGTGCGTGCGGCCGGCCCCCCGCCGCCACCCTCACCGCCCCCCGGTGCCCCGCGCGCCGCGCACTCCACGCAGGCCTCGCCCACGGGCTCCTTGCGCCCGAGGCGGCCGCGAGCTCGCTCCGCCGACGAGAGCAACAAGAACCTGCTATCGCCGCGTGAGAGCCTCGACGACTGGGTCATACACGCCGAGGAGATACTCATCGGGCCGAGGATAGGTGACCAACCAGCATCCTGTCTTGTTTATAGTTGTAGTGGGGTTATGTGGCAACAATGTACATGATTGAAATGCTGAATATTATGATTATTTTGAGCATTGTGACTCAACATGGCAAATGCAAGGATTAGGTTTTAGTTTAAAATGAAAAGAAGATATTCGAAATACAAAAGTATTGTATTGTAAATTTAAAAAGGACATTTAATGCTGTCTGGCATAAAGGGCTTGCTTAGGTAAATAGGTGTATGGTGACAGTGTTGCCAACTTTACGGATTTCCCGTCATTTGGCGGATTGGAGTGCCCCGAAACGGGAGAATTTCGTCTCTAACGGAATTTACAGGATGACGGATTTAATCGAATAAAGTCGTAATTTTATAGGCGAAAATAGCCTATATTTATGGATTTATGTAGAAATTTTTATCTCCGAAATTCTGAATTCTGACCGATGATCCGTCACGATTTAGCGGGAATGGAGATTCAGAGTTGGCAACACTGGATGGTGATGAGTCGTAGCGTGGCTTGTTGAAAACTCCTCGATTTGAAAAAGATTGAAAGGTCTGCAGAACATTGGCTACCAGCCAAAAGGGCCCTCCGGAAACAGCACAGGCTGATGTTTTCAGATGCCAATGATTTCCAGTAGCTTCAAAGATGACGAGTCACCTCCAAGATGTGTGATCACAATCGTAGCAATTTTAAGTTGATTTGTCGTATATCAGTCCAGAGGATCGCCCAACGCTCTGGGCTGCTGCACAAAGAATGAAGAAACTTTATTTTCAATTCTCCCGATTTGAATCCTGCCTGCAGGTTTGACAGCAGTTCAACTCCAAAATATTCCAAGGCTGGCAATCTGACCAATGCTCAATTGTCAATGCGCAAGTACTGGAGGGCAACATACCGAGACCATAAATATAGTATGATTAAAAGGATGCACAAATCTTGTTACAAATGCTTTTATGTAATAGCAGGGTCTGTGGAATGAGTGGATATTCTGGGAAGGAAAACGGAATGAGGGGTGGGCGGGTAGGGATCTAGGAGTCAGGAGTGACGTGTGAATGTTGGGGTCGAGAGAGTCTGGCCGAAGAGGCCAAAAAGCCTTCAGGGAAAAATGTGAAAAGTGCTCTGGAAAACCTGGAATTATCAGGATCTTTTGAAATCTGTTTTCAAAAGATACAAATATCTTTAATCCCTCAGGCTAATTTCTAACTCGTATTTCATCACCTTCCAAAAATTGTTTTTAGTTTTTGGATGCGTTTATAAATATTCCATTTATTTGGATTTTATTGTAAAGCCAAAATATTTTAACCTTCAGACAAAATAGGCCTGAGGCCCGAGTGGTTAAAGCTTCATTGGATTCTGTAATATCTCTTGTGTTCTTTCCAGAGCCATTTGTAATTTAGTAAGTACTGTATTCTCCAGTACTATAGGATGCTTATTGAAAAGACTTAGGTTCATATAATGCTGTGATTGTTTATTGAAGTATATAATAATTTATAATTATACTTCGGAGGACGAATGTCCTTCCTGGCTGGAAGCTAATTTTGATATGCGGAACTCCTGAACTCTAATGACCTTATGTTTACCTGCGGCACAACTCGGCAACGAGATCATGTGACCCAAAGAGCCCATGGACAATTATAGTAATGTAGGAACTAAATCATAGACTAATGTGAAACATTACAGATTGAGATTGGAGAGAAAGAAAGGATTGGCTTATTGTAAAATTAGATATGAGCGCATCATAATTTATTTACCCCGTCCATACTATATTCCAGGGTCCGGCAGTTTCGGAACGGTGTACAAGGCCCACTGGCACGGCCCCGTAGCCGTGAAGACCTTGAATGTGAAGACGCCATCGGCTGCTCAGCTTCAGGCCTTCAAAAATGAGGTAATTTTTTTTTTCTTTTTAAAATTGACTTGAAACGACCTGATTTGAAAATGTTTTGTTTTTAACCTCTGGTTTGCCGATTGAGCGCCCAGGACCCGCCATAAAAAAAAAATAATAATTTTGAGATGCGATTTTAAACCTTATGTATAAAGAAAATGTATGAAGGACAAGGTCAGAATCGCTTGGGGCATTCTTGTTCTTGACGTAACAGATATAAGGAACACACCTAGCCTCTCAAATAATCATCTTTGCACATATCTATGACTTTCGAAATGACATTTCTGCCGCGATTTGAGCTGTCAAACTTTGAGCGTCGCATGTCATGAAAAGATCGATAAAACTATCAATTTGTCAAATAAACTCAAGTAATATTATTTGTAAGCATAGTATATTGTTTAGGGAACGTGTTTCGGTAAATATTATATACGATAGCATAAAATAAATACGCAAAATATTACGTCAAAGTCAAAACATCGCGAAATTTTCGAGTTTCTTCCGGCATTTAAGAGGTTTATGCCTTAAAAGTTTTTTTTATTTGTGTTTGAATAATTGACCAAGTGAAATTTTTTTTACGTATCAACTATCAAATAATATTTTTTTTTACATTAGCTTCACACAAGGAGGTCCCAAAGAAAATAATTCCCCTCAGTTCATATGAAATCTTTGAGGCTGTTGTATGGGTTTTTTTTTTAGGAAAGGAAGGAGAGGAAGTTCTGATAAGGAAAATGTTTGCAGGAATAGGGTAGGAATCTGGGGGTCCAGGAGTGATGGACATAAGAATCTATCCCTTACTGCGGTACAATGCTATGTTTCGAGAGAGTCCTGCTAGAGAGGTCAAAAGCTCTCTCGTTCCGGCCTGCCACGCAACTGGTGAACACACACATCTGCCGCCGAGATCCAAACAAACCTCATCCATGAACCCAGGCAGCCCTGCTCAGTAACCAAACGTAGCGAACCACCTGGGGTGATCTATGGCAGAGGTGTTGGTTACCAAATAAATGGTTCCCGGGGCGGTAGTACCCATACCTGCCTCCCAAATAGAAGAAATTGTATATGAAAGACCACCATTCGGAATGGAAACCTTGTTTAAAAAAGGTGTTTGGTGACCAGATCTGAATAGCCAGATACTTCCCCACCTTTCTCTCTCACATCTCCTTCCCCTCCTCTCTACCTTCAGCCACAACATACCCCGATTGGGGATGCCATAGTCTCACTGGCTCCAAACGGTTGGGAGCAGTATAACTATTATCAATATGTCATGTTTTTTTATACATGGGATTTTATCACAACGTTCATACCCTGGGAAAAAATCAAAAACATTATAACTTCGGTTTTACATGAAACTTATTTCCCACTTTGTCAAATAGTCTGTTTTATATATTTTAATCAATTGCATCGTTCCTTTATGCTATGCTAGAATATCAGTTCTGCTGTGCGGTATCTTGAAAAAGTGGTTGTGTCATGAAAGATGACAATGATAAATTATTATTACGCTTATGCGGTTACTTATTTTCCCCACAGGTGGCAGTGCTGCGCAAGACCCGCCACTGCAACATCCTGCTGTTCATGGGCTGCGTTTCCAAGCCGTCGCTGGCCATCGTGACGCAGTGGTGCGAGGGCTCCAGCCTCTACAAGCACCTGCACGTGTTCGAGACCAAGTTCCAGCTGCTGATGTTGATTGAGATCGCCCGCCAGACGGCGCAGGGCATGGACTATCTGCACGCCAAGAACATTATACATAGGTAAGACCCGAGCCTCTGCGACATACTACAGTTCATGGATAACTGGTAATGTTGTCAGCGTCAGTGATTCTTAATTATCTCATTTAACTCTTTAAAAAGTCAAGTACGCCTCATATGTCATAACTCTAACTTTACCAGACGTATGGTAATGTTAGAGGTATCTTGAAAACAGCTTATGGGTCCGAGTTGTTAAACACTTGATGTTTCGATGCTAGGCGTTTCATAACCACCATTCGAATGAAACATTGCTTTTTTTATTTTTATAAATACTCTACACAGAAGGCCCAAAGAAAAATAATTTCCCTCAGGGTCTATGTCATCTGGCGAAATTGCCCTCCGTTGAACTCTGGTGTTGCATCGGAAAGTGCGATTTTGGAAAGTTCCTGAAATTCCAGCGAATTCCGTACATCAGCATATCAAGGTTTCTTAAATTTGGTGAATTCAATACACGCATCATGAGGAACAAGAGGAACCTAAAATTGAGATTTAAAACCTCCCTTATCATGACCAAAAACGACGTTAAAACTGCCAGTGAGAAATGAAATCCGCTATTTCATATCGGAAGTTACTATCTAAACCTGCTATATCGGATTAGCGTTATTTAGCACGAGCAGTTATTTTGCCAATCATATGTCAAAATTGTCTACGTGCAAGAAATCAGTATCAAAATCTGCTATATCCATTTTATTTATCGACATTACTTAAAATTGCTCTCTCTCTCTCTCCGATGGCGCTACAGCCCATATCGAGCCTTGGCCTCCCGCAACATTCGCCTCCAACTCCTCCTGTCCTCAGCGGCTGACTTCCAGTTTGTTATCTGGAGAAGCTGTGCTGCATCCCCTCTCACCTCGTCTTCCACCTCAGTTTGGGTCTTCCTACTTTTCTCTTTCCACCTGGGTGTCCAGTCAGACTTCTCTTTGGAACGCGTGTATCCGGCATTCTCTGTACATGTCCAGCCCATCTCAACCTGAGGAGTCTCATGTGGGCTGAGATGTTAGGGGCCTGATATATGTCGTACAGTTCTTTGTTGTGCCGGATGCGCCATTGTTCCCCCTCTTTCACGGGTCCACATATTCTTCTCACTTAAAATTGCTACACATACATAAAAGAATGAACATTATATAAAAAATTAAAATGCATTACTTATTTACACTAGAGATGTGTTAGTTTTTTGCAGTTTTCTCCAAATCAATGAAAGTTGATGTAGCGGATATAGAAATTACGTGACTCATTTAAAAGTGTAATTTTTGTTCCAGAGACCTGAAGTCAAACAACATATTCTTGCACGACGACCTGTCGGTGAAAATCGGAGATTTCGGTCTGGCTACTGCCAAGGTCCGCTGGTCAGGTAAGATCTAGGAGGGAAAAGCTGTGGCCAACTGTTCATTAGTTCCTAAAGAGACGAAATTCCCAAAATTAAATTCAAATACCACTCTTTGGACGAAATAAACTAAAAGCACGTTCAAAACTCCTAAAGAAAAATGTATTACAAATAAATTTTACGCTTTTCAATTAAAAAACCCAAACTTAACTAGTAATAAGAAAAACTTATTAAGGAGAAATGATACACTCTTCAACAAAATATATTCAGTGACTCAAAATTTTGTAGAAAAAGTTTTACTTTGAAAAACTTTCAATGGGAAAGACATACATCACTTTGATGCAATCACAAATATTACTGTTTTCTGCGGAGAATGATGAACAAAAGTCACTAGTGACATCTCGCAGAGATAAAGTGATCTAACTTAAATGCAGTTTTCTTGGGGCATGGATAATCATAATCACTTTACTATTCAGATATAATAAAATAATTTTGGGGGGCGGGAATGGGTACCGCCGCCCCGGGAACCTTTATTGGATAATCAACACCTCTGCCATAGGTCACCCCAAGTGGTTCGCTACGTTTGGTGATTTAGCAGGGGTGCCCGGGTTCATGGGGTGAGGTTTGTCTAGGTCTTGGAGGCGGATGGCCAGGACTCACTGAACCCCAAATTCCTACCCACCCCTTAAACCCTTTTCCTTCCCAGAACTCTCCTTTCCCCCTTTTCCTTAAAAAACTCTCCACACAGCATCCCCAAGGATGACATAGGCCCTGAGGGAAATTTTTTTCCTCAGGGCCTCCTGTGTGGAGCTCATGTAAAAAATAAAAATAAAAAAATAAAACGTAAAACATAAAATTTTGACTTACAACCCTTTTCAATGGGATGTGTAATACTTAATTACCTGCTCCTTAAATAACCTTAAAACTTTATTGAAGATGCCACGAACAGTGATTTTGCCGAATACCAAATATTCGGCTAGTCTCGGCCGTAGCGGTAACCACTCCGTGGGTGTATTTGTTTCATTTGCGAGTGAGTCATATCACAACATGCATTATTTGTTGATTATTACATCAAATTGTGTCACTTATAGTGTGTACATCTTAAAAATATCACCGTTTGTTCCCGAAAAGCTTTACGAAATGGCACCATTTATTAAAAAATCACCTATTTGGGAATACTATGAAATTTGTAGTGAAGATAATAAATGCGGTTTTTTCATGATTTGGCATTCGGTATTCGGCCGAATATTGCAAACCATTCGGCTGAATAGTAAAAAAGTGGCCGAATACCCAATAGTAGCCGAATATTTGTGGCATCCCTAATAATTATCTTCTCAAATGTTGAGAATCTTAAAATGAGAAATGTTATACTTTGAATGGATGATCAATCTGTCGAACAATTAAAATTAATTTGTGTGCGTATGATTGTAACCCTGGTTCAATGAACTCGGATTTGCTTTGAATTTTGTCATTTTCAAAATTGAAACTTCTTGCATGAAAAAAATCAGACACAGACATAAAGCAGCATCTATAATATAATTTAACCGAAAATTATTTTATTTGTCATTTTAAAAATCGGAATTGATGTGTACAGAATTCAGATTATCATGTGATTTTTCACAGATTTGCGCTAGTAATTTATATAAAAATAAATTATTTGGATTGTTTTTTTTTGTGATTGGCCAACGATAGTTGGAGTTGTTTTCGAATTGTTAATGATGTTATATTTAATGTGGTTTTACGTTCCCAGGGTCGCAGCAGTCACACCAGCCAACGGGCTCCATCCTGTGGATGGCCCCGGAGGTGATCCGCATGCAAGAGTCCACTCCGTACACCTTCCAGTCCGACGTGTACGCCTTCGGAGTGGTGCTGTACGAGCTGCTGGCCGGGCAGCTGCCCTACGCCAATATCAACAACAAGGACCAGGTAAACAACTGACAAATAGTACACATAAAGCATGGTGTTTTCTCTTTCTAACACTGTTTAGATCATATTTCTCACCATGACAGTAAGGGAGATACAACGATTTCTATAAGATGATATGAGCTGTTCCTAAAAGCAAGTCATTGGGTATTAATTTTTTGATCGCAAAACTGAACAAATTATCCTGAGGGGTTAAGAGCTATTACCCAGCGGCCGAGAATTTAAATTTCGTCGAACGATGATCTTGCGATCGTATACTTCGATCGATTACCCAGGGCGGTTCCAATGAGAAAGATTAATTATTCTCCATACCAGCATTTTAACATAATAACTAATATCGATTTTATTTCATTCCAAATTTGCTTTGATAAATACCCACATTCAAAAATGCTCAAACTCATGATGATAAAACAATTAAAATTATGTACTTTTTGTCATTATTTTTTGATCATAAGTCATTTATAATTTTTCAATAATTTCTAAGCAAAATAAGAATGTAATTTTTTTTTAAATATATTAGTTTGTAAAACCGTAAATAAATACACAAACTAAAGTATTTTTTTCACAAAACGAAATTTTGAAATCAATTTATAATTTTTTGTGGAACAGAGTCAATATGTCTAAAATTTGATTTAAAAATGACATATTTCCAGTTTTGTCTGGTTATTCCCTCTTAAATATAATACTTTTCCATGAAATTAAAAACAATTTGCACCAGTCCGATTCGAGCCGCGGTCAACAGTGGTTGTGTGTACCTTACCTATTGCTTAGTGCCGTTCGCCCGTTCCCGTGCCTCATACAGATAAGAGATTATTGTTACATTTTATTTAATTCTGTTTATCGTATACTTATTTGTTTGCATTCCTACTTACGGCTAATCCGTTTTTGTTTGTACAGTCAATGAAATAGACTGCGTATTATTTTTTCAGTTTAATTTTTAAAAGTTAAGTTTTTTTTTATACAATGGAGGAAGACGAAGATAGACCTCCCGACCCAGGATCGATATTAGATTTTTCTGATTCGGAATCTACCACTAGCCAGGCTTCCATTACGCTTCCATCTCGTAAACGACGACCATCGCATAGCCTTTACATCCCATCGAAAATTAAAACTATACCGCCGATTCAACAAACCTCGACCTCTAACGACCTTAACCCCAATAGTAACACCCAGACAAGTACTTTAGCTAGCGATAATACAAAAAGTACTGACTTACTTTATCCTGCTTCCGCTTCCAGTCCTTTTATCGTAATTGTTCAGAGAACTGAACAAGGAAAACTTATTCATCCTTTAGATTTTGGAAAATTCTTATTTGACTCAAAAAATAATAACCTTGGTATTGTTAACGGTTCAATTAAACCGGAAGGGCGATATAAATTATCTATCGAGTTTAATACTGCCGCTTCCGCAAATGGATTTGTAAAAAAAATTGACTCGCTCTCAAACCATAAATATAAATCGTTCATCCCGTCATTTAACCTTACGAGAATGGGTCTTGTTCGAGGAATACCCACGGATATCCCAGAGGCTGAAATTGTTGATGCTTTGAATAATTCCCAAGGAACCCCGAAAGTAATAAAAGCACGTCGACTGAACTACAAGGATTCTACTGATGGGAACACGATCTGGAAACCTTCCCAATCTGTTGTTGTTACATTTGAGGGACAATCCCTTCCGTCTCGTGTGTTTATTTATTATACCTCGCTTCCCGTCGAAGTTTATAAATTTCCAACTGTTCAATGCTTCAATTGCTGCCGGTTTGGACATACAAAATCCGTATGCCGCTCCCCTCCACGTTGTTACTTTTGCGGAGAAGGTCACCCATTTGATCAATGTCCAAAATCTTCCAATAATCCCATTTGCATTAACTGTTCGGGTGCACATACCGCGGTCAGTCTAGCCTGTCCGGAATTGACAAGACAGAGGAACATAAAACATAAAATGGCTACCGACAACATTTCGTACTTCCAGGCCTCAAAGTTATTCTCTCCTGCGAAAAAATCATTCGCAGAGATGACATCGTCCTCAGCTCCTTTCCAATCAACCACCTTTTTAAATTCAACGTCATCTTCTCACAGAGAAACCATTCTCAAGCCAGTCAAACCCAACCCAAAATATACTCCTTACCTTGATAAAAAACAATTGAATAATATTTTGACCAGCCCGAATGGGAATGCCAAATCTCGGACCCCCAATGGGTGTGCCATTAATAGTAATACATCCCCTCCTGCTCTCCCCGAAATATTGAATAATAATTCTTTTATACAAACTTTAATTACCCTTTTAATTTCTATCCTTACAAACAACAATACTGTACCGTCCAACGCTGCCGATTACATTAAATCTTTATTATCTTGCCTCCCCAATGACTTCGAAACTGAACAAAATTCTTCAGTGGAACAGTAGAAGCCTCTTCGCTAACAAATCTGACCTAATTCAGTTACTCGACGAACACGACGTTTCAGTGGCCGCCATTTCTGAAACGTGGTTAAAACCCTCCTTTCACTTAAGAATTCCGGGTTATTATTGTCTCAGACACGACAGACCGGACGGTAAAGGCGGCACGGCTCTGATAATCCATAATTCTATCCCGTTTAAACAAATTAATATACATACTCCCTCCGACGATATCCAGATAATAGCAGCTGTCTTATCTGATATCACAATATTATCAATATATATTCCTCCCTCTACCACTTTTATTGAAAATGAATGGGCACCAATCTTAACCCAGATTTGTTCCCCTTTTATGATCCTTGGAGATTTTAATGCACATTCCCCTTCTTGGGGTAGCAAAATAACAAATCGTTCTGGCCGCAATCTTTTAGATTTTATTGATACCCATAACCTATGTTTTTTAAATGACGGATCTCCAACCAGATTCACCCCCCCTCATCAACGGAAAAGTGCTGTTGATTTATCTCTTTGTTCATATTCGTTAGCATCTAAATGCTCTTGGGACATCCTAAACGATCCCCTCTCTAGTGATCATTTTCCAATTATAATCCGATTCCAACATCAATCTAACACTTATCCTCCACCAGTTAAAAATAATCTCAAATTTAGAATAAATGATGCGAATTGGAGCACTTTCTCTTCTGAACTAGATAACCTTATTAATTTAAAAAAAAAATCGTCCCCGGGAGACATCAGATTGCAATGTGAGACGTTTCCCTCTATGGTTATAAATGCAGCAGAAAAATCCATCCCGAAACGCAATGCGAACATTAAAATAAAACACTCTACTCCGTGGTGGGACGAGGAATGCACTCGCTCCGTCAACTCTCGTAATAAAGCAATTTCCTCTTTTCGTAAGTGTATGTCACTAGAAAATTTTTTATCAGTTAAAAAAGCCCAGGCAGAAACCAAACGAATTTTGAAAAATAAAAAACGCGCTGGATGGCGGAAGTTCTGTGAGAACCTGTCTCCGGAAACTCCCCAATCTTCAGTTTGGTCTAGCTTAAAAAAATTCGGATCATCGTATTCTCCGCCGAGAACCAAGCATATATCAGAAGAAATTCTTATAGGATTTGCGGATAAAATAGCCCCCCCATCAGTGGCCGGATGTGAAGAAATGCCTTCTATTAAGCCATATCCATCTCACTCTAACTGGCTAGATGCTCCTTTCTCCATTGATGAGATGAAACTAGTAATAAGAACCCTTTCTGACTCTGCTCCGGGTCCCGATGGAATACTTAATAGTTTCATTAAATCATTTTCTGATATGGCGGTTGAATATTTCTTATCTCTTATTAATAATATGTTTGAAACAGGACTAATTCCGGATGATTGGAAAACTCAAAAAATCATTCCCATTTTAAAACCTGGAAAAAATCCATCTGAAATTTCGTCTTATCGGCCTATTGCTCTTTCATCATGTTTGATGAAAGTAGCGGAGCGGTTGATGAAGAACAGATTAGAGTGGTTTGTTGAAAGTCAAGATATTATCTCACCAAATCAGTATGGTTTTCGGAAAAAGAAATCTACAATGGATAATTTAAGTTTGTTCACAACTGATATCCGAGTTTCCCAATCCCTAAATTCTTATACATTGGCCACATTCCTTGACCTTTCATCAGCTTACGATGATGTTTTACTGAATGTTTTGAAAGAAAAGCTAATTAAAAAACAAATCCCCCCGAAATTAGTCCAATTTATTATTAATTTGCTCTCAGATAGGTCCATTATTATTGAGTCTTCCTCTAAATGCTTAAGGCGCAAACTATGGAGAGGTTTGCCCCAGGGTTCTGTTATTAGTCCTCTGTTGTTTAATATTTATATAAGCGACCTAGACTCAGTAATTCCTTTTTCTATCAAGCGTCTTTACTTTGCGGATGATATCCTTATATATTTGTTACATAAAAATATTATTCTTGCAGCTAAGGAAATGAATTTGGCTTTACAATATATTAAAAGCTGGTTGTCATTAAATGGGATGAATCTGGCGGCATCTAAAACAAGGGTCGTGGCTTTCACGCGCAAAAGAAAAATTCCCCAATTCTCAATTTCTTTTGATAATGTGCCTCTACAAACCGCTACTCAAATCAAATTCCTTGGTCTTCTTTTGAACCATAAACTTTCCTGGCTTCCACACATTCAGATAATTTCTACAAAGTGTGAAAAGGGACTTAATATGATGCGAGCAGTTTCCAGAGTATGGTGGGGATCTCATCCTACCACTCTTAAATTAATGTATAATTCCCTAGTTCGGAGCCACTTGGATTATGGCTCATTTCTTTTTGACCCACTCCCTAAATATCTAGATAAGAAAATGGAAAGAATTCAATCAAAAGCCCTCAGAATGATTATTGGAGCTATGAAGTCTTCTCCAATTAATGCGCTTCAGGTGGAATGTGTGGAGCCTCCATTATATTTCAGAAGGCAATTCCTTGCCAATAAATATATTTTCAAGGCTTTATCGTTATCACATCATCCTATTAAACAAAGTCTTAATAGGTTAAGTGTTAATTTGAATTCTAACAAAAGATTGAGAGAAAAACAATGTTTTCCTCTCTTAATTAAAAGTTTTCATCTCTATAATTCTCTATCATCTTCCCTCCAATATCTTCAAGAAGTTCCCAATCTTCCTATATACAATATTCCATTTAAGGCAATCACTTTTATGCCGAACACAATAACATCAGTCTTTCGGAAGAATATTTTATCTTCCCCAAATAAATTTCAAAATGTGGATGATTGCTTTAAAAGCATAGTGACTTCGAAATTCCCTGGATTTTCCATCCTTTTCACGGATGGTTCCAAATTTGAAAATAAAAGATGTGGAGCATCTATATATAGTCCAGAATTCAACATCAATCTCACTTATAAATTACCGAAAGAAGCTTCCATATTTACAGCCGAATGTTTTGCAATTGAACAAGCGCTAAATCAAATTCAGGTTCTCAACATTCATCGAGCCTTACTATGTACTGATTCGCTAAGTGCTCTAACTAAAATTAGGTCAAATATTTTACGTTATCCGGAAGACAATATTATATGTAAAATAAAAAATCTTCTCAATTCTCTTAGTGAATCTGGGTTTGAGACGATATTGGCCTGGGTCCCTGCCCATTTGGGTATCGAGGGTAATGAGATGGCCGATTTTCTCGCCAAATCTGGTTCAGATTCCGGAACTATTCCACTAAATTTTAGAATTCCTATATCCGATGTCTTTCCGATTCTTAAATCCAATATGACTCGTGCCTGGGAAGAAAATTGGGCAGTCTCCAAAATAAGAACTGGATCTTTCTATGCGGGAATTCAAAACCATATCCCTGCTAAGCCATGGTTTCACGGTAAAAAACTTTCAAAACGATTCATTTCATGTATCTCGAGAATGAGAATTGGCCACTGTTCAATTGCATCTCACTTGTCTAGAATTAGAGTTTTAGATGATCCGTTCTGCCAGTGCGGTGTGGAAGAGGAAACCCTCGACCACGTTTTCTTTAACTGTAAAAACCATTCATCTTTCAAGAACATATACCGCCGGCTTATTAAAATCACACACCAGTCCCCCCTTAATATTTCATACCTTTTATCTCTTAACAATTCTCGTGTTCATACAGCTTTATGTAAGTTTATTAACCTGAATGAATTCAATATTTAATTTGTTTTAGTGATCTAAATGAGTCCAATATTTAATTTGTTTTATTATTTTCCCATTAGATTCACCGAAATTTCTTATCCATTTTAAATATTACCGGCACAAAGCACTCTCTCCAGGGTGAATTGCCTAAAACAAAAAAAAAAAAAACAATTTGGAGACAATTTCATCGTAACATATTCTTCTCTGTTTAGATCCTGTTCATGGTGGGGCGCGGCTATCTGCGACCGGACCTGAACAAGCTGCGCTCGGACTGTCCGCGCGCGCTCAAGCGCCTCACCGAGGACTGCATCAAGTTTGAGCGGGACGAGAGGCCGCTGTTCCGGCAGATCCTCACCTCGCTGGAGGGCATGCTGCGTGCGCTGCCCAAGATCACCCGCAGCGCGTCGGAACCCAGCCTGAACCGAGCCCACCTCCAGGGCTCCGACGACTTCTTCGTGTATCAGTGCGCTTCGCCCAAGACTCCGGTTAACTTCCAGTTTGGCGGCACGGGGGGTGGCGGAAGCAGCTTTCCCGCGTTTTACGGGTCGGGCGCGGGGAATATTTGAAACCGTCGCCGGACCGGACACTAAATATTTTTCTAGAATGTCCATTGATTGATTGATTAAAAGTTCAATTGATTGATTGATTGCGTTGGTTATTTCTGTCGGTATCTTCGTCACCCGCAATGTAATATTTTTTGTGCGTTGATTTTAAAATGCGATGATGTATATTATTCTTATAGGGTTTTACTAGGTAACAATAATTAATAGTTTCTCTCTTTTTCTCTATGTAATGTTTGTATATTTGCCAATTCGTAAATAACGTGGTGTGATGATATCTGTTTTGGCCCCGTCGTATATGACCGTATTTTATCTGACGTGTCGTTTGACGTATTATTATTATTATTATTGTACTTACAACCTAAAGTAGTATTCTCATACTACTCGTTGTAACTTCTGGCGACGTAAATCAAATTCACACGTTTTATTGTCTGAAATATCTTAAATGGCTTATCAATTGAAATGAAACTTCACTTTTGAGCGTAGAAAATGAGATTTGACCGCATTTGTGTCTTTTACACGCCTTGATAAAATTTTCTTAACCGCGCTCTCTTTGTAATATTTCTTACTGCTATTAAATTAAAAATGTAAAATACAGTACGAGCTCGACGATCCGAAACAAACTCTACATCTGTCGTAAAAATGCAATTTGCGCTAAAATCAGACATTCATTTACGTATTTAAAAACTAGGTGCATACACAGTGAAACTCTTGTAAGGGTTGAGACATGAAAGCATTTCTTAAGTTAGAAAACATTGTGGGTTCCAAATTAGGCTAAAATTTGAAATTAGTTTCCTGCATGCGTAAATTTTTATAAATTATTTCCTACTTAAATTTGCACACTGCAAGTTATATTTCAAATTAGCTGATCGGCCCAATCTGAAGTATTAAAAAGGTTAATTACCTTTGTATTTGATTACCGAATTACGGTACTACCGATTGACTTTGAATTATATTACAAAGCTATCGGATTATCTTTGAATTATATTACAAAGCTATCAGATTATCTTTGAGTTATATTACAAAGCTATCGGATTATCTTTGAGTTATATTACAAAGCTATCGGATTATCTTTGAGTTATATTACAAAGCTATCGGATTATCTTTGAGTTATATTACAAAGCTATCAGATTATCTTTGAGTTATATTACAAAGCTATCGGATTATCTTTGAATTATATTACAAAGCTATATGAATTGGATTACCATTTATTAAAATACTGAGCTATTTAGATTGCTGACCTTACGAATTACTGAGCTCTTGAATTACCAAGCTCTGGATTACTGTGCTATTGGAATACTGAGCATATTGATTACGGAGCTATTTGATTACTGAGCATATTGATTACGGAGCTACTGGATTATTGAGCGTATTAATGATGGAGCTATTAGATTACTGAGCGTATTGATTACGAAGCTACTGAATTGTTGAGCGTATTGATTACGGGGCTATTGGATTACTGAGCATATTGATTACGGAGCTACTGGATTATTGAGCGTAGATTTGGAGCTATTGGATTACCGAGCTTATTGATACGGAGCTATTGGATTGCCGAGCTTGTACTGAATAAAATTTGAATTATAACGCCTCTTGAATAGTCGTTTGTTTCCTGTGAAGACGTTCAACTTAAATTATTTATAGCTAATTTAAATACATTCCATGTATATACTATTGTTAAATGCGTATCATAGAAATGTTAAAATTATAGATGAATATCGTTAAAATATAGGCACATAAGTCGTGGCCCAAATCATCGATGGGAGAATAGTTATTTGTCTCCAGGCGTTTAAAGCAGAGAAGTGACTCAAATCATCGATGGGAGAATAGTCAACTGTCTATACAGGGGTTTAAAGCAGACACATGACTCAAATCATCGATGGGAGAATAGTCAACTGTCTATACAGTGGTTTAAAGCAGACACGTGACTCAAATCATTGATGGGAGAATAGTCAACTGTCTATACAGGGGTTTAAAGCAGACACGTGACTTAAATCATCGATGGGAGAATGGTTAACTGTCTATACAGGGGCTTAAAGCAGACACGTGACTTAAATTATCGATGGGAGAATGGTTAACTGTCTATACAGGGGCTTAAAGCAGACACGTGACTTAAATCATTGATGAGAGAATGGTTAACTGTCTATACAGGGGCTTAAAGCAGACACGTGACTTAAATCATCGATGGGAGAATGGTTAACTGTCTATACAGGGGCTTAAAGCAGACACGTGACTTAAATCATCGATGGGAGAATGGTTAACTGTCTATACAGGGGCTAAAAGCAGACACGTGACTTAAATCATCGATGAGAGAATAGTTATCTATCTATACAGGGATTTAAAGCATGATGGGAGAATAGTTATTTATCTATTGTGGCGCTTTTTGCTTTATTCACAATCATTTATACATAATTATCTATTATCTCTTCCTAGTGTTACTTTCTTAATCTCATTCATAATTTTTATATACCCAGAAATCTTCCAATCCAAAAGTGCATTTACCTCTATTAAATACATAATATTGATGGAAAAATTTATTAGTTGAACTAACAAATTGTTGATATTTTTCAATATATCCATAGATTTTATTAATTCTAACTATTCTCCATAGATAATTTGGGACCTAGATGAATGTAACCTGAAACAAGCTAAACTGAGTTTCTCTATATAGACAATGGTGACTGTGTAAATAAAACACGTCTCGTGCAAAACATGCCTCTTACAAAAACATTGTGCAAAAAAAGTCTCGTGTAAAAACAGTCAAATCAATTAGGCTTATAAAAATTACACGAAAATGGGCTGGCTGCACAATTTGTCTTAAAAAATAGAGTACAAGATATTGATATTTTTTTCTCTATTTATTAAGACAACTTTTTTAATAATCCCCTCATATGTGCAACTAGCCTATTGACTAATTCTCTAAGATTATATAATAAATTAATTATGTATGTACATGCTAGAACTCTTTTCATTGCTAATTTACTATTGTTAAAAATTTTAAAGCAAAACTTGACTGGATTTGAATGTTTAAATTATTTTAGGACCCCAGAACCAGAAAGGCTTAATTTGAATTTTAAAATGATTTTTTATCTGATACCGCAGAAGAGTACCAATCGCCCGGAGCCAGTAGGACCACGGCATCCTCAATTAGTACGTTGTGAACCTGTTGGGAGATGCGGAAGTTCCGGGATATTCAGATCTGGTCACAAAGCTTAACCCTCGGAATGCTAGTGAATTTGCTAGTACCTCACACTTTGTGGTATTTTGAACATTAAATTCTCTTGGCAAGGAAATAATGTATCTTACTTAACCTGTCATTTGCCGGAACAAATTTTGGTTTTTTATTTTTTTAAATGCGATTTTAACCCTTTTCAATAAAGAAACTGTAGGACAAGGTCAGAATCGCTTGCGTCAATACCATTCTTGTCGTAGCCAATGGTTTCATTCGTATAGCAACACTAAAATATTTTTAAATTAGTTATCTATGACTTAGCAGCTCAACTTTTGCAACTGTCGAAAGCAAAAAAATCGATATTTTTATGTTTTCAAATGTTAATAAATTTCTTTATTTATTTTCAAACTCCTTTGAATTGTGTTTTTTTCATGTCGGGTATGTATTCAGATTGGTGTAGAAATAATAAAATCAGTTTATATTTGTGTGAATATATTTTTTGGCATATTATTTTCAATATGGGAAATTTTTTAATCTTTTTTTAGTTAGTTAGCTATTCTGGAAAAATCCTTACAATATTATCACGCAATATATATGAATAATAAGATACGTTATCTGGTAAACAGAAAACAATCGCAAAAAGAACTATTCTTTTGTTTTATATGGATATTTGACCAAAAATCAGAAAGGTAATTTCTGCGCAGTTTTTCGAAATACGGCTGGCGTTTGAGAGATTAAGGATGGGTTGTTTCAAAAAATTTGATGGATTCATCAAATATTTGAAGTTGATTTTCACGTTCTGTGTAAGTTCTATTTCAGTTCTGTTATTATATCGCTATAGGACAGCTGCTTCACAAAACTGAAATAATCACAGAACTTGAATAGAACTTACACAGAACGTGAAAATTAACATCAAATATTTGATGAATCCATCAAATTTTTTGAAACAACCCGTCCTAATACATATTAGAAAAAACCATTCTCTGAATATAAGAATGAAGCTATCTAGGGGAAACCAGTAGGATGGATTCGCACATCCCATAGAAAAGTGTTGTAAGTCAAAAAAGTTAATTTTACAGGAGAGCGAAAACAGATGAACAAGCTGTCCTATCGAAAAGATACGGAATGTGCGATGTATGATTTTTATAAATATATAATCAATCACATTATCCGATAAGATGGTACAATTTACAAAAACATAATTTTGCCAAAAACAAGTCAGTTATTACAAAAACAGTTGATCGGCGCAAGGCGGGCCGCTCGGCATTTTAGTTGACACAAGGGTTAACCTCTTAAATGCCAGGGAAGAAACTCGAAAATTTCGCGATGTTTTGACTTTGACGTAATATTTTGCGGATTTATTTTATGCTATCGTATATAATGTTTACCGAAACACGTTACCTGAACAATAAACTATGCTTACAAATAATATTACTTGCGTTTATTTGACAAATTGATAGTTTTATCGATCTTTTCATGACATGCGACGCTCAAAGTTTGACAGCTCAAATCGCGGCAGAAATGTCATTTCGAAAGTCATAGATATGTGCAAAGATGATTATTTGAGAGGCTAGGTGTGTTCCTTATATCTGTTACGTCAAGAATAAGAATGCCCCAAGCGATTCTGACCTTGTCCTTCATACATTTTCTTTATACATAAGGTTTAAAATCGCATCTCAAAATTATTATTATTTTTTTTTATGGCGCGTTCTGGGCAAATCGGCAAACCAGAGGGCCATTTTGTTAAATTTTCAATAAACTATTTTATTTTGTAAATTGGTATGAAGAGTTCTAGTTGTGCAACAAAAATTTAATGTAATATATTAGTAAAATTGTATGAATGCGTAAAAATGTGTGCGATTATTGTATGTTTTTCTTACATTGTTACTCTCAAAACCCGTCATCAACTGTTTGTTACGCATGTCTTTTAAATATGCACACATTTATGAAAAGTGTTTGATATTTTGCAAGATTCATATTATCAGATATGATTTGAGAATTTCACAGGCAAGCATTATCATGATTTATTTTTGGGTTATTATGCCTTGTTGGATCAAATCGGAAATTACTGAACACTTTTTTCTTCTTTTTAAATTAGCTCAATTTCCATCTATTTACATTAGTCATCTAAGGGGATGCTTGTGGAGGGTGTTTTTAAGGAAAAGAAGAAGCGGAAGTTCTGGGAAGGAAATAGGTGTGAGGGGTGGGTAGGAATCTGGAGGTCAGTGTGTCCAGGAGTAACGGATGTATGAATCCATCCCTTCAACAGCGGTGCAAAGTGATGGGTAAACGAATTCTGGCTGGAGAGGTCAAAAGACCTCCTCAACCAGTCTCTCTCGATCCGGCCCGCCACGCAGCAAGTAGGCAGACACATTGGCCGCTTAGACCTTGATAAACCTAACCCCATGAACCCGGGCACCCTGCTAATTCACCAAACGTAGTGAACCACTTGGGGTGACCTATGGCAGAGGTGTGGGAGGTATTGAGAGGTATTGAAATCGGTCACTATTTTGAATGAGATCCAAAACGCATTGAGCGTGCGTAATTACAGTAATTGTCAAAAAAACACCATTAATATTAATAGAGTCGACATTAAAAGTTCTTGGTGACCGGTACTTGACAGCTGCATCAAAACTAAATGCCGAAAACCACATTAATTTAACCAATTATTGTTCGGAAATACCGGCTTTAAGAGGGTTGACAAGCGGAACACGGTATCACATATACATACATAAATTCAATACAATCTACACACTGACCTGATGAAGGAAGCCCAACATGGCGTAATAACCCAAAAATAAATACCGATAATCATAGTGTTGAACTGAAATGAACTGTAAATACTAAACGAAATGGCGTTTAATGGAATTGGGTGATAATATGTGTATGGGAAAAATAATGTATTACAAGGAAGAAGGAAAACCAATCACTTACCTCTGGGAAGGCTAACAACACAATTACGGATAAAGTTTATTTGGTTCCACTGCGGTACCTCGAGGTAATTATCGCCACAACCATACAAATAATAATAAAATAATCTTGATATGGTCAAAACACCTCCTTTTAGTTCGTTAACGAATATATATGAACCTGAACAACCAACAGAATGCTTTCAATGTAGTCCAAAATCTTCTTCTGTTTTTTTTTTTTTTCAGAAACAAAAGCACTTGAATTCACTCTAGTCATGGTTCCATTTTCAAATGCTTTTCCAGCAAGGTGATGTGGTTAGGGACGGTAGGAACTGGATAAATGACGTCCCAGTAGGAACTATGCATATTATTATCATTTCAAAACCTAACACATTAAATTTAAGTGAAAATGCATTAATGTCATGTTAAAAAACTCTTTTTTTTTTCTTTATTATATTCTTTTGTAAAATACAGTTTTTAATAATTAACATAATGCAATGGCAAGCAGTCCACAGTGGACTTTAGATACCAACCCTGATGTATGGCAGTGAGGTATGGATCTGGCAGAGGAAAGTAGACTGAGATCCCTGAGGCATACGTGTGATAAAAACATCTATGAACGTGCTGCAAACAAGATCTGAAACGAATGCAAGGCCATTCAAAGCATAATGATCAAGATTAAGGAAGGGACACTTAGATGGACATTTAGATAGGATGGGCGGTTAAAAGATTATCAGGAAACTAAATAAAACGCCCTAAAAAGAATTTGGACCATCAAGTGAATGAAATATTGAGACAATGTTGAAATAATAGAAGATATGTGACTGTGAATGAAGCAAGAGTGTACATCAATACAGATTTATCCTGTGGAGAAAATAATTTAAATAGTAAAAAATTAACATCTTGTCTAAAAAACTGGTAAATGTGTGTTATTTTACTTAGACATCTGTAATTTAATGATTTTATAATATTATTTATTATTGGGATGGCAGAATAATAGCCAATTGACTGTAATTAATTTATCTCGAGTGATGACAACAGGTGATGAAGAAGAGGAACTGGACAACCATTCACACTCTTTTATAGTTGTCTCTTTCATATTGGACATACCAGCTTTATGTAAGAGTACCTCTACCAAGTTGTATTATCAATCTTTTATTGTAAGACCCTTAAAATTTTACGAGTTTACAAACAAGTTTTAATGTTATCCTTGCTTTGTATTAAACTAAAAGTATTTTACTGTAACTTACTGAATTGTTTTAACTATAGTGATATGTTTTAAGTAAATTTATTTAAATTATTGTTACTGTCAGAACTGCTTGCTGGATTAAAAATAAACTTAATTGATCAAAAGTTTTTGCAATCAACTTTAACCGAATACATAATATTGTCAAATATTATTATAATGTATAAATATGTATCTGTTATGTTATTATATAAAACCAAACAACGTGTTTGTATTTTGGTAGAATTCCTCCTTTAGTTGAAGTTTAAGATGCGTATTTTGAAAGTATACAAAGTCAAAAGGCATCATAGTGTACTTAGCACTGATGGTTTCAGAAGTATAAAAAAAATTCCCTAGAAGTATATACGATTTGTACATACTAATCGCGTTTACTTTTTCTAACTGTGATTACTGCGTGTGTATTACATAAGGCCAAAACACACCCATAGTTTATTAGTGCTGTATGGTTTCAGAAGTACATATTATGAAATAAATTCTTTAGAAAAATTTTCAAAATACAAAAAAATATTGGTTTATAAATATAACAAACTAAGAAACCTATTTTTTATTTTATAAAAACTAGGTTCCTAGTTTGGGTTTATTTTAACAATTTTATCTATCTCTAAAAATAAACCATAACTAAGAATCTATTTTTTATTACATAAAAACTAGGTTTCTGGTTTGACACTGGTGTTGTATATTTTAAAGATAAACACGTATGTTCTTAGAAAATATTCCCAATTGCTGCGTAAAAACACAGTACACCTTCCGAGACTGCAAAGTGCAATTTAGATTTAAATGTATATGCGATTAGTACACACCTCTGCATTCTAATGCTGTATACTTTCAAAATACGCATTTGGGACTGCCTACCAGTTGTGACATTTGGCTACAGCCTGTGCGTACCCATCACTTCCAAATATATATTACTGTGACTAATTCATAACAATGGTTAGTAACTGTTCCTATCCAGTTATCCGTGGGTTCAATTCCTAGCTAGTTAGGGCTCTTCCACAGGTATACGCAAGTATTCAATACTTTTGTTGTGTACTCGTGTCACAAACAACTTATCGCGCACAGTCTGTATATGTCACTACAGAAATCATGAGGCCTGCGTTGCCACCAATTAGAATGGTTTCATAATCTCGCAAACAACTGTAATGTTTGGTATTATTCACATTCAAACACTTTTAGTTCTGTGGGGTACTTCTCAATAACAATGGGTCCTTTGATAACAAACTGGTTTATTGTGAGTTTACATATTTTACAATAATAATGCTACAAGTCACGTGCCCTGTCTATACTAGCGGCTAATTGAATCTAAGCGGTAGGCTGGCCAGAACCACTCTCAACGGCACCCCTGTCGGCAATCCCTGCTGGCATCATTTGGAAGCTTTTTCAATACACTACATTAACAGTTGCTGTAGTTATCATTTTTATTATTTTGTGTTATTGTTTGTCAACTGTCTTGTTCCTAGCATTGATCTAAAGCACACGCATTGTTACAAATTGTCTGACACAAGTGACGCTCGTTTTAAGCCTCAACGACGTGAGTAAGAACATCCTCACCCAGCTGGTCATGGAAGAGCTGGCATCGTACTTGCATAAGTAATCGATCATTGCACAAGCGATATTTTCATAGTATGGAGAATTCAAATATTGTCAGGTTATTCAAAACCCAGGAATATCACAATATATTCCAATACAGAATCAAATCACCTGGAATTTCATAGGGAATTTTCTTGACTGCAATCGTGGCGACTTGCAACATCAATGTTGTAAATGTATTAATTCATTTTGCATACTTACTTCAACGGCGTGTGGTGGAGAAAATTTTCAATATCGCCGTGGTGTATAATAACCTAACCTTCCACTCCCTATCTCCTTCCCTTCTCCACTTTATCAAACTCATCACTGTTTGACGTGTGACAATTAATGTTTTGATTATGAATGTCTGCATTATATATAATAGCAACACTTTAGTGAGGCTGTTGTCATTTGCTAGATATTTTACTCTTGATGTAAGATGACCTGGAAATGTTAAAATCTGAATTTATTATTATTTGTTTATTATAATGTAATATAGGACATGTGGCTATCAGTAAGACGGGTCGAGTTCGATACTCCTCTTTCGACGCAAGTTATGCAAAGGTATATTGAAAAAGTCTGTACTATAATTCTTATAGTATATTTTAAAAAATCTGCTGAAACTGGGGAAATATGCTTTTTCAGTGTGTGTGTGTGTATTGATGAACGCGTGAATGAGAATTACTATAATAATATGAAATTTAGTAAATAAAACAAGAAGCTGTGTATAAATTTTTGAAATAAATTATTGTTCAAAATCTTTTTGTGTTTATTGTTTTTTTTACCCTCCCTCGCAATAATGGCACACTGAGCTGCATTCTTAAAATCTTTGGTGTAAGAGGAATGTTTCTCAAACATATTTGGTGCTTTTCAAGCATACCTTTCTTCAACCCCCTCCCGACTAGAGATGAGTAAGTTCTGCATTTTGCCTGAGGCCTCCGAGGAGTGCTTCGTTTTAAAAGCACTCGAGTTCTAGGAGTGGGTCCCGCGTTCGAGTTCTTGGTTGCGGACTGAGTAGGTACTGGGCGCTATTGCGGCGCACCGAGCCGGGACGCGTATTTCCAAACCCTTTACCGGTTCAGTCGCAGTAGCGACAATTTACATTTTAAATATCAAAATTTAAATATTTAGAAACAAAATTATCAATTTCTAATATACACATAGGAAAGATTATGTTGTCTAGATTACAGAGCAATTTTTATTTTTGCAAAGTGATAAAAAATAACCAAAACAGAGGTGTATTTACAATATATGGGAATAATATCAAAATTTAAATATTTAGAAATAAAATTATAAATTTCTAATATACACATTGGAAAGATTATTTTATCAAGATTTTAGAACAATTTTTGTTTTTGATAAGTGATAAAAAATAACCAATATAGAGGTGCATTTAAAATGTAAATTGCCGCCACCGTGACTGAAATGGTACAGGTTTTGGAAATACGCAGCCGGGACACACGAGTTCGGACAAGAACTCGGTCCCGCCCTCGGATCGAGCCCGCAGAAGAACTCGGACCTGGGACCTACTCTAGAACCCGACAGCGCGCAAGGACCCGCACGCGGACTTGGGCCCGTCACCTGTCCGCGTGTTCTGCAACGTACATTTTGGCGAAGTTCACGGACCCGCCACTCATTCACACAGTAGTACCACGCAATTTGCATGCTGCCGGACCACCGACATGGGCCGAATGCCTCTCGGACTACCGGTCGCCGCCGGCGGTCGGCAGAGGCATTCGGGTTTCAGGTAGAGGCTTCGGGTTCGATTTCACGTTCCGAGTTCTGCGTTTGGGCCCGAATCCGTGCTCCGAGTATCGAGTCCGGGACAGGGTTCTCTGGGAGTGTTCGATTTGAAAAAGGAGTGGAGTAGGAATCGCTTCTCGCAAAGGAACCGAGTTCAAGAGCCCATTCCGACTGGACCGCCTCATCACTCCCCCGACTCCTACTCTTTTTGACTCGTTGAACGTTAACTGCATAGGTTGAAAGTGCACCTTTTGTTAAAACTTTTCAACTTCCAATTGCATAATATCTACAGATTAAAGAAATAACAGATGTCATGGGTGGGAGTTTGTCCCTTTCAGCGAATAAATGTATCTGACGATCTACAAGCAACTCGCATTGCTGCGCAAATTCTTCGCTGTCCCTGGCCGTAACCAAAAACCCCAGATATTGTGAAAAAATTTGGTAGTCTGTAAAGTCGGTTTACGGATGATAATTTTACGTGATAATGTCATTAGAAAACATTGATGAAAAATTGCATTGATGCGTCATAAGCCGAACGCTTAGGCCGATCGTGCCTCTCTATCGCTTGTTCCGCCCTCTCGCTTGCACGCTCGGCTCAGATGGAAAGTGACAATGAGTCATGCTTTTTCGTGCATGCAGCCGATGTTCATCGATTTATAAGACGTTATCACGTCAAAAGTTTTAAGCTTACAAAAAATAAAATATTTGTATGAGTAGTTTCCTTTTTGCAATAAGGAACTCCAGTGAAAAATATTATGGCTTTAAAAAAATATGTTCATATAGACCAATATATGCTGATTCTGAATATGTAAGTTTTATTACATAATATTTAACGTAGAGTTTTAAAAAATATTAAAAAGTCCATTTTAAAACGTGTCATTAAAACACCCTATCAAGTTGGTATTGCTGGATTTTGGTTGCGTGACGTCACCGCGCCGCGTCACCTGGGTCAAAGTTGTATAGAAATCAATAGAAATGTAAGACACAAGCCGTTCGACATTCCCTGTTATTATTGGTTTATAGAGATTTGGACATATAATAGTTTTTGTTTTTATTGAAACATTATTTAGGCCTAAATAATTCAGTATCAAAAATAAAGTATCTATTAGTTTATCTATATTATTTAAAATATTCAAAAACTCCAACTGTACAAAAAACGATCATAATGCCGAGTAAAACGCTCCAATGCTGAAATTCAAAATGGCGGGAGTCGAACAGCTGATTCCAGTTCCCTACAAAATTCATACTTCGGTTGGTCATGATGACGTCACACTAGATTCGGTGGTTTTCGGGGATCTTGAAAAATTAAAACTTTGACATTTATTTTAACTATTAAAACTAACTTTTAAAATAAAAATTAATATGCAGTTATTTAAGTTAGAAGGTCTTTATTCATAAAAAAAAATTGGACTGGAGTTCTCTATTGTCATACAATTCACTCACCGCACTAAACTTTCACTTTGTATTTTATGTCGCTATACTTACTCTTTGATGGTGTATGAGTGTCACTCACTGATATCCCTTGAAAGCTCTCCATATTAAACTGAAAAAGCTTAGAATTAAGTGGAATGTAAAGCAACGTTAATGATCATTCTTATATTCACACAGTTTGAACGCACAGCAATTCATAATTGCAGAGTTATTCCGCAAAATGTTTCATTTCACAAGTCGCTGTTCAGAATAATAATTGACATATTTTGTTCAATAAATGCACAAACCGCACTAGTGCCAAAATAGGTAGTCGGGTGGTTGCTTCCAGGTTGTCAAAGTGGTATGCACATGTGACTTTAGGACAGGTCTATTTAGTCAGTGATAGCAATGTCTTATTTTGTGCGAGAATAGGTCATCAAATTGCATAAAAGCAACCAACCACTCTTTTCTGAATGTCCTTGGTGTAAAAGAAGCATTCAATTGCATAATAGCAATGGCCTATGGCTGAAGTCCTATTTGGTGTAAGAATAAGCATCAGCCTGTCAACGGTCTGCCAATGGCGCCCTTGATGTAAAAGAAACATTCAATTGCATAATAGCAATGGCCTATTGCTGAAGTCCTATTTGGTGTAAGAATAAGCATCAGCCTGTCAACGGTCTGCCAATGGCGCCCTTGATGTAAAAGAAACATTCAATTGCATAATAGCAATGGCCTATTGATGAAGTCCTATTTGAATAAGCATCAGCCTGTCAACGGTCTGCCAATGGCGCCCTTGATGTAAAAGAAACATTCAATTGCATAATAGCAATGGCCTATTGCTGAAGTCCTATTTGGTGTAAGAATAAGCATCAGCCTGTCAACGGTCTGCCAATGGCGCCCTTGATGTAAAAGAAACATTCAATTGCATAATAGCAATGGCCTATTGCTGAAGTCCTATTTGGTGTAAGAATAAGCATCAGCCTGTCAACGGTCTGCCAATGGCGCCCTTGATGTAAAAGAAACATTCAATTGCATAATAGCAATGGCCTATTGATGAAGTCCTATTTGGTGTAAGAATAAGCATCAGCCTGTCAACGGTCTGCCAATGGCGCCCTTGATGTAAAAGAAACATTCAATTGCATAATAGCAATGGCCTATTGCTGAAGTCCTATTTGGTGTAAGAATAAGCATCAGCCTGTCAACGGTCTGCCAATGGCGCCCTTGATGTAAAAGAAACATTCAATTGCATAATAGCAATGGCCTATTGATGAAGTCCTATTTGAATAAGCATCAGCCTGTCAACGGTCTGCCAATGGCGCCCTTGATGTAAAAGAAACATTCAATTGCATAATAGCAATGGCCTATTGATGAAGTCCTATTTGGTGTAAGAATAAGTCTACAAATTTATGTTGTATTTCCCCGAAAGGGTTGCAATGGATTTCTTCTAGGAAAGAGGTTTATTGGGTAAAATACAAAAAAAACACTAGGTACATGGTTTTTTTTTTAATTTTTAGCTACCAAATCCCATATCTGTAGAAATCAATTATTCTATAAAAAATCGACACGCAATATACATCTCATAATTTTTTTGTACCAAAAAATATTTACAATATTTTTAAAATTAATTTTCGTTATAAAAAAGTTCGAATGTTACGCGCGCTCGGGTTTTACAAATACAACAACAGTGCAGTCCGACATATTATGCTAAGGTGGCTTCACTTCCGTCTTGGCGGGAATCTGAGGGAAATATTTACAAGTCCAAGAATGACCGCAACACGCGTGCAAGCGCACTCATCCCTCATCAGGTAATTCAATGGCAGATCTGTTACGTGCGTACTTGATACCAATCAATCCGCACGTATTCAGTTGACAACAAGCTTCAAGTAAATATGCAACTCTGGCCTTTTCAACTCAATCTATGCGGCACGCTTTGACACAAGTTTTAGCGAAACTCATGGATCACATATGCGACAGCCGCACAGATATAATAAACCAACATGCAATTGCAAACAATGGTGACATTTCATTGCTACAATGTCATGTTTGTGCTTCAAATCACCACGTAAAAGCAACAGTCACATTGAACACTCATCAATTCATAATAATCGAGAGGTTGGATGCAGTAACAACTTAAAAGCGCCACAAGCTGTTTTAAGTACGAGGGGGTACCCAAAAGAAACAGAACTGATGTTGTGGTGGGCCGAGTTTTTGTAGTACCGTGTTTTGCCGCTAGGGGGCGTATAGAGCAACTATTCCCGAGTCAGTAAGCCAAACGTCATCGTTAAAGAAGGTTCTGTTCGGTTTGTGTGAATTTTTTAGTGACAGTTGTTTTGTGTGCACGGCGTATTTGCTATGGTCGATTCTCGTGAACAGCGCGCGGCCGTAAAGTTTTGCTTCTTGCTCGGAAAAAAAAATTTAACAAACCGAGCGGAACCTTCTTTAGCGATGACGTTTGGCTTACTGACTCAAAAATAGTGGCTCTATACGCCCCCTAGCGGCAAAACGCGGTACTACAAAATGCTGGACTACAAAAACTCGGCCCACCACATCAGTTCGGTTTCTTTTGGGTACCCCCTCGTATCTCCAATCCCTTCTTTATCTGCTGTGTAAATATTACTTTAGATTTTACACAGATGGAGTTACACGCAAAAGTTAACAAGTAGTAAACATAACTAGCATTACCCGAAATTACAATTTTTTTCAATAAGTTGTTATTGCATCCAGCTCCTCAACTGTTAAGTTGTTAGCATGGTTATATTTAGACAGGGTTTTATTTTCTCAGTGACAAAAACTTTAAATGTAAAATCAGACTGACATTGGTTATTAGGGTTGGATTCCCAGTCATCACGGTTGCCGTAGAATGACATGTATTATCCATTGTAACGGTGGGATTACATTAAAGAACATATGGAATGTAGTCAGCGGTGAGTTTGCTCGCAGCTGTTGCACTAATGACAAAGGTTGATTGAATGACACACGTAAGAGATCAAATTCTTCTAAATATTATTACAAGTGTATCAATGTACCAGTCTTTCTTGTGTCTGGTGGCTTTTCTTACATTTTAATTATTATCTTTATTGGTTTAGTAATGTTAATAACACACTCCCGCCGCTAAGTTCCACGTCAGCTTTGAACACAATAACTCCACAAAAGTGCTTAAATTAAAATAATTAACCGTACGCTGTATTATCGATTAAGTTTAAAGATACAAAGTGCAAAACGGCCACGATTAAAAAACGGCAATTCAAACGCCGTCGAGAAAAAGACGCAAAAACACGTCTCGATCCGTCTAATTCATAAGACTCACTGGCATCAACAGAACGGTCGAATCTGGCAAATACAATAATGATACAATATTAATTAGTTTGGATTAATTATAATAACGTGTCGGCTAGCGACTTCAGTTCATCTCGCAAGACTTGGTTTAGTGCCTCGTTACAGCAAATATCCCAAACTTTGGTACAATTTTTTTTACATAAAAACCGACGATTATGAACATTATTATAAATTTAATTTCAAGTCTGATTCAGTTCATTAATTTGGTGTCTTCAGTCAGCCTCCGAAACGAAGAAAAGCCTTTCTTTAGAAGGCTATAGATTCACTCTTCTAATCGCAGCCTCAAAGTCCAATAAAGGCACCTCAACAATGTTGAATCAAGGAAATTTAACTTCAATACATTCATTCTTACCGTTATTCATTTTATAAAATGACGACAGCGGTGTACGCAAAACATAAAGATACATATATATATGTAAAGTGGCGGAAAGCAGGATATAATTGTAACCCATCATCGAGGGACAGTATTACAAACTACTATTTTATTTTAAATATTTGCCTCGCCTGTGTACCGAGTACAACCCCATAATGTGGCCACATTGTGATGTGGGTTAAGGAAGGGTATTGCACTTTTGGATGAAATTCCATCAGTAAGTTGCAAAGAAATGGTACTTTGAAAGGTTGTTTTCTACCCCACCACTCCCCAACGGAGAGTTAATAAAATCAATACGTCGAAACATTTAAACAAAAAAAAAATACAAATTTCAAATTAATTAATAATTAAAATAATTGATAATTGTTTATTTGAAATGGGTATTTCTTTTGTAATGTTTTACATTTCTCACAATTTTTTAAGTGTACTAACGTACGAAATGTAAATTTATTCTTTTGAAAGGCCATGATTCAGAGGCAAACATTTTTTTTATAAATACTCTCAGCATCACAAATCCCACAATTATAACATCAAGTGATTTTTCACGGATCTGCGCTGATTTTTGTTTATATTACTGTCACCAAGTAATAAGTTATTTTGGAAAAAATCCATAAAATATCCAATAACCTGCAATCTCCACATAAATCTAAATAAAATGTAGAACAATTTGTACAATATTTAATGGCCGGAACCCTTTTACAAAAAGTTCTCATGGACAATTATCTTAAAATAAAACAAATTGTGCAAAAGTTTAATCCAAATAAACAAATAAAAGTGTCCGTAATATTAAATCCTTATTAGCTATACTATAAGTGCAAACTTAACGGGGAGAAAAACAAAAAAAAATCATCATGGCCACTGGAATGAATAAATTACATTTGTATATTTTGTTCGTATCGTATTTACCGTTTATTTGGACCGTATATAGTTGACGTGGGGGGATAGCTCTTAGTTCAATTCGGTTCTGGCGCGATAAGTGAAAATAAAACCAAAATTAGGCCTTTTTTATCTCAGTCTTCCAAAGTACGAAAAAAAAACAAAATGCATTATCTTTTAAGGGGAGAATTGTATCAAAAAAAGAAAAACATTATTATTTTAATATGTTGTGATGACAATAAACAATACATGGAATACCTTGGACAATAATGCCTAGTCAAATCCATTTTAAGACATAGTTTTCGATTGCTGTCAAACTGAGACCTATTGAAACCTCAGTATCAAATGGTTCAGGTAATAATTATTGCATGGAAACACTCGAAACAATGTTAATAATAACATTAAGGTTGTTGCGATAGCTCAACGGTTAGAGCAGACAGTTTGAATTTAAATCCCGGTTGTGGCAATAATCTTTTAGGGCTGTCTGTTTCAACGGTTGCTAGAGTTAAAGTAACTGTAAAAGAAATTGCTACAGTTAAACATCACAAAAATGTGTATTTCAATCAATTTAAACGCCTGTTTTACGTCACTTTTAACTTTTGCTTTTACTTTCCGAAAACCGATTGCGAAGTTCAAAATTGATTATTAATCATGATTAATATTATAGAAGTTGATGGTAGTGACAATGACTTCCTCATCCAATGTCTTGCAGCGAAAACCAAAAACATTTCGAACCCGTTTAACCAAATAGTTATTTGGGACAGTTCCCAATTTTTGGGGCAGTATCGCATGTCGAAGGATCTTGTAAAATTTGTGACACACCAAAATCAAGGCGATATTACAACTACTGGAAAGTGAAATATTGTATATATTATAAATACTCACACAAATATTTTTACAGAAACAAAGCTGTCAAATTCTACGGTGACGTGAAACAAAATACAGCCAGATATTTTGACAGTTGTTCTGTTTTTCAAATTTAGCTTATGGTGTGGTCGTACCAAAAAAAAATGCTGCGCATTTTTTCACATAATTTCGAGGAATATTCTGCGCTTTAGAACGGCCACACTATCAATTATTACTTTAGCAAAAGTACACTTGAAACAGCATGTAGTCCTATTTAACGTCCTTGTTACTTTCACTGACGGTTAAAATTAAAATTTAGTCCACAATTTAACTTTCTGTTGAAACAGACGACCCTTGGAAGAAGCCAAGCCGTAACCACTAGTTAATATTTTATGTAAAAAAAATATATATATATAAACCTTTTTGTTTATATTCATGATTGGGCATATGATTTCGACAATAATTGCTTACAAATTAAGCAATGGGTTAGTTTGGTGTATAACACGTATACATTTGATTAAAATGCCAAATATGTACACTGTTAAGTCCCACAAAACAGTACAAAAAATAGTGGAGACCGAGAAAATTAACAATAATCGTTTTGGCAAGCAAGTTCTTCCAGTCAGAACTTTTGCAAAGACACCTGGACTTACAATATCTTTATAACACAATCAATTCCTCCACAAATTATCGTGTCTTCAATATTAAGTCTTTATTTTAGAATTATAATAATTACTCTAACAAATATCATCTCCAGGACATACATATCAGGAATGCTAACAGTCAAACATCAAAAAAATATGTTAAGAGTTTTTCATCCAAACTATATTATTGTATGCATGTATAAATATCATACATAATAAAAACAAATAGAGAAACGGCATGAAACGTGCCAACTGCATCGAAGCAATTTTGCAATGTGTGAACAATGTTGGCGACACATTGTGCGTAAGGTTTGATACCTTGCAATGTGTGAGCAGTGTTCCCGACACATTGTGCGTACGATTTAATACCTTGCAATGTGTGAACAATTTTGGCGACACATTGTGCGTACGGTTTAATACCGATACCTATTCATTCCCATCTCTCTTGCTTCTATTATGATATATCTAGTTTTGGAGCTCTTCATTTTTGAATTCAATAATGACAAAAGATTTTATTTTGATAAATTTTTGGGGTATTATGCCGTGTTGCGTTTCTTGATGATGGACGGTGTAATGCTGTCCGAAACTCGGCCAAAGGAGGAAGTAATACCCCAAAAACAGTATCACGACAATACTTTTGACTGTGAGAATCTCAAATCACATCTAACAAAAATTTTGTCTATAAAGACTACAAGTGTGATTTTACTTGGCATTCTTTCAAAGGTATTCTACGAAACGTAGTACTTACATCAAAAAGCTAAATATTTTACTTATGGCAGTGATGTTGGGGAGTACGATATAATCAAATAAAATATACAAATAATAAGCAAGCTATCGGGAAAAATTACGTACGTTTAGTCTAGTGAAAAAAAAGAACACAGAAAGATTTATGTACGCACAATCACACACATTTAAATTCTGGAATGTTTCAGAACACTAAATTGGAATTTTAATTTAATTCTCAGTTCCGTTTAGAATATCAAATTTTCCAACTCGTTTAAAAAATCTAATTCTTTATAGTTAGAAAACTATTTAATGTATCAGTTTTTTTTTCATAGCAATTATTAGTCAGCAGTACATTTTCATTACAGGGTAATATATATTATTATAGATGATGACTAGTTTCCATGATTTTTATAGTTTATTGAGCGATTACTTGAAGAAGAGTTGAATGGCCGAGTCTCAAAGATGCCCACGAAAACAGAACTAAATACAATACATCCGAGGTAATCACAATAATTCCTTAACACAGTACTCTCTTAGTAATCCGCCGTTCGATAATCTGACAACTAAAATTATTATAACTCGCCGTTATGGTTACTAGTTGAAAACTCAAAATCAAGCTCTATAATTTGCCAGTATATCAAATTCAGTAGTCCTGTATGTGCCTTGTACACTTGACGGGTTGGGTCATCTTATTCTTACACCATCGGTTACTATGCTGGCGTTTAGCTAAAGCTAAAGCTAAAGCTGACCACTTTATCAGTCACCAGGGTTCATTATTTACAAAATATAAACTTATACATGCAACGATTCTCGCAAGTGTAAACATGACTCCTTACGTTTACAAATAAATGTGAAATTATTTTGTAAGTACGCACTATAATCCATCGCTTTCATTAATTGGACACTCACCCGGATTTTGGGATGGCGGATTAGTGAGAGAGTACTGTATAAGAGAGTGTACTTTGGAATAGGATATTTTCACAAATAGCGTTGAAAATGTTAATTTTTTCACTAACAATGATTGATTTAAAACAGTTTGTATTTGGATTATGGTATAAACATAGGTTTTGCTAGATTGACAGGAACTGCAATCTACAATAGAAAGGTTGATAATAAAATCGATTGGCGGAAATTTTAAATACGCATTGTAAAAATCGCCGTAGAAAATTCATTCATCAAAATACCAGAATTTTCGTAATGATATAGTGAAACAATTCTAAACTTTCTATTTTTATTTGTGATCATGATAGCTTCTAACATTTTTGAGAACTAAATACTGGAGAAATTCGATTTTGTTACTTTTGTGCGTGTGGTCCTTTTGTTTAGTTGGTGTTAGTGATATTACGAATGTTTTTGGATTACCAGGGTTATATTGTATATTTTTCTACGATTTTGGGTTCGAGACTCGGCAATCAAACTTAAGTAATCGATCTCAGCGAAATGAAGAGTTCAATAAACATGTTAAGGCGATGATGAAAGGTAATAATATACGTGAACACGAAATAATAAAAGTAAAATATAAAAATATATAGCGACAATTTGTACATTTTGGAATTTCCTGCGATCGCAGACTTTACTTTAGTATAATTAATTTATAATTTTCACTTAAATTGAACGATAATTATAAAATATGAACCTACAGATAAAATTGAACACGATTTTGGCCAACTTCATGTAAAAAAAAAAAATGTCCGTTGCGAGAATGTATATTAAAAAATATATAAAACCATATATTAAAAAATATATAAATATTGCGGTATTGCACTGTAGAACATTTTATATCATATTTAAATACGATGATAGAGAAATTATATTATTATGCAAAGAAAATACATATATATATATTACTATCGTCTAAAATAATTTTTTGTAGTTTTTTTTTTTGAGAAATATAAAATGAAAAATTCTCGAGTGCAGGAGGGTGGCAAAAGGTATTTGTCGTAAATAAAATTTGGAAACCTCTAGAAATAATGTACTTATAAATAAATGTTGCGAACTTAAGCCTAAACTAGAATTAACCAAATGGATATGATTCTAAAATGAAGTATAAAATGTATTTGGCGCGACGCCGCCCTCCGTGGATTTCAGTCGTGCGGAGACGTCGCGCCCGTAAAGCTACGGGGCTAGATCTTGATAGGTGATGAAAAGTATCAAAACACTAGACGTAATGTATGTCGCCAAGACGGAAGGCGAAGGTACTATATATATATTATAGTGTACAGTCCACTGACACAGAGTGGGGTCCACCACACTTCATCAGTTCATCTGACTCTTGAGGGCCGACAGCGTGGCGTCCAGGGCGCGCGACGCTCGCTCCGCGCCGTACGGCAGGTTCAGGTACGCCTTCTCGTGCTCGCAGTCGGGCGCCTGGTTGCAACAGCGCGTGGCGAACTTGCACACCACTTTGTGGTTGTTGAGGTGCTCCAGCGACCGGAACTGCTCCCCGCACAGATCGCACTTGAGCTCCTTGGCGTGCACCTTCTTGTGGCTGTTGAGCGAGCGGGTGTTGTCAAACACCTTGGAGCACATGTCGCAGTACTTGAGCACCTTCTCGCCGGTGCACACGATGCGGTGGTTGTTCAGGCGGTCCAGCGACATGTAACGCTTGTTGTTGCACAGGTCGCACTTGAACTGCTTCTGCGGCACGCGGCCCGTGTGTACCTGCATGTGCTTACGCAGGTTGCTCTTGTCCTTGATGTACTTAGAGCACACGGCGCACTTGTTCATGTCCTTGCGCGTGTGGCTGGCCTCCAGGTGACGCAGTAGCTGGGCTTTCTTGTCCCAGGGCTCCAAGCAGACCTGGCAGCGAAAGGGCTTCTGCGACGGGTGCACGCCGGCCAAGTGTGTGTTGTACTCCAGTATGGTCGGGTAGCTCTTGCGACAGTGCGGGCAGTGGAACAACTTGCGACAGACCACAGAGCTGGCGTCGCAATACGGATCGGAGCATTCGTCGCAAGCGCCCTCTACGCTTCCCGTGGGCGATGATTTGGGCATTCCCGTCATGATGGGAATGATGGAGAGCTGATCCATAACCTCGTTCTTGACGATCTGATCCTCTTGTTCTTGGGCGGACTGTTCCTGTTTGATCTTGATGTCCACGCCACTGTTGGCGCCGTTTTGGTACTCGGAATGCGTGGAGGAGCCTCGGGAGGTGGAGGCGAGCATCCACCAGGGGTTGTAGTGCCAAGGGGCGAGGTTGGGCTGTGCGGCTTGCGTTCTGTGTGCCGCAAACGTGGAAACTTCGTTATTCTTGGTTTGGGTCTCCGCATTGGTGTATCCCGAGAAACTGGCAATATTCTCCGAGCTCTGGATCTGTATCTTCTGTCCCTTGGCGTTCTCGTAGATGTTGTGCGGCGAGATGAGGCTCTCGTAGTCATTGGGATCCTTTCTGTCTCCGTGGTGAGATCTCTCCAATTCTTTCTTGGTTGACATTGTGCCACTTCAGCAGTGGAGGCCGTGTGCTATCTGAAATCAACAACACAAACCATTATTATGAATCATTCTAAAAATGGGACTAACCATTTCTTCAACTGAAATTTCCATTATCACCATTGGAGAAAAGACAACAACTAACTGCAAAATAGATGATCCAATTCTTTCTCACTCCTTTTGCCCTTGCTCCATTCACATTCATTCATACTGTTCTACAATTTATGACAATTCGAGTATTTGATTAATATGATTGTGCATCCCTGAGGAAACACCAATTGCATACCATTCACTCCACATGGTTTTAACACACATACACCGAAGGGATCTTATTTCTACACAATTCAGTCTACTTTCACCCTGCCTCTGTCAGTTCTATGCCATGTATCACATGCTTGACAATGGCCTTTTTCCGCCTTTTTTCATGTGAATTCGCCTTCCATGTGAATTTGTAACAAGAGTCCCAACTGTCTTGATTCAGTGAGACTATGGCATTCCCAATTGGGGTATATTGTGAGGCTGAAGGTAATGGGGAGGGGAAGGAGATGGGGAGTGAAAGGATATGGGGAGGGAATGGAGATGAGGAAGATGGGGAAAATTTATCTGTGAGTTTAAATCACAGGAAAACAAACAGATCAAAACAGATTTTTCAAGATGAGGATGGTGGGGAAGGAGAAAGTCAGGAGGCCACGCCCCTAGACCGACGACATTTAACAGATAAAATAACAGATCATTTCATCTCACAGATTTGTTGCGCCTGACGGAAGGTTAAATGATTAAATTGTAAAATAACACAAATCTTAAAATAAAATTTACTTGCGCACGCCGGGATTCGAACCCGCAACCTCCGGATTGTCACTCGAGAGCCTTACCCCTCGACCATGGAGGCCGTCAGAGCTTCAGAGGTCTATCCACAAAAATGTCCAAACCATCTACGTTTTCCTTTTTTAATCTTGTTCATTATGTTCACATCGGCTTTGTCAGGTTTTTCTCATTAGTAATATTACAAACTCAAATGGTATTAATCACATACACGTTTCTATGCGGGGGTAGGCAGAAAAGATGGACTATCCTACAACCATATCTCTGCACACACTCCTTGCTCCATTCACATTCATACATCGTCTCATACATACTCTTTTATTATTCTGCCTCTTGACTTGATCTAACTCGAGTACTTGATTCACTTGCTTGTGCCATTCTGGGACTTCCCCGATTTCTTCTACCATTCACACTAATATCCTAAACGATTATAAACACGCACTAAAACCTGCCAATTCAGAATGCCCGTTTATTATTATTATTAGATACAGATGTACCGGCAAATCATTTTAAAGAAGATATGTTTGAATATATGTGTGCATACCGCCAAAGTTTAAAAAAATTTGTCCACTTATGCCTAGTTTACATGAGGACAGGACAATATTATATCGTCCCAACACCGGACCCATTGTCCCAGTTAACAGAAGTTTGGAGGTTAGGAGAATGAACCAAGACATTGTTCTTGAGGTAGACAGGCAGGCTATCTCCATAGGATGTCTTACACCCACCGCAATGCCAGGCTGAAATTGTCCGTGTGTAAACGAAGAAATTACTAAATTGATAACCATACAGAGTGAACACAAATGTTAATGGCGCATTGATTGCCTATCTTATAGGAACAAGCAGCGCAGGGATAATACGGTAGAGGCAATTGTTTCTGATATGCAAATGCCGGGTTTAATATGTTTTCGGGTTTAATTTTTGGCAAAACACGCTTAGTAGCAATTCAAACTGTTCTGATGATTATTTAATATGCTGAGAATCTTCCGCTTATAATTCTTTAAGGATCATTGCAGACAATTCCAGAAGATCTACATCCCGTCCAATTCCTAATCCACATTTTTTTTCCTTTTTATTATTTATTTTGTCCTCCATAACAATTCCAATACATCTTGGTCTTGCTTTGGATGAACCTAATATTTTTTGTGAACTCGCTCGTGATGCGCATCGTCGTGTATCCATTCTCGCAGCGTTCTGCGTTTGAACCGTAGGTCGAATTATTATATTGTCCCATTGTCCTGTCCTACGCGGTTCACGGAGCTGGGACCCTTTTGCAGAGACAGTGTACGATTAGTTCCCATGAGCACTTAGGCCACAGGCCCATTGTGCTCTCTCCCATTTTACCTCAATCCTAACAATAGCCCAGTCCCTTTAAACTTTTCGTCCCGGAATGAAAAAAATCACACATGATCCGAAGGGGGGTCACTCGGGGACCCCAATTTGTTTTGCTTATTAAAGGGTGTTAATGACATAATTTTTTGTAATTTGTTTTGGTAATAATTAGAGGGAAATATATTCATCGTGTTTCAGTAGTCATTTTCAAAATCGTTTGATAAATAAAGTCATAATTAATATTTTAATGAATTTAGACCATAACATGTATTTTTCGGTAGAAAACAGAGAAGGCGGGCCGATAGCCAACTCCTTGTTTCCGAATCTCGATTGGCAATTGGCGTTCACCGGAAACGGCCCAGACCGAATGATCTTTGACCGGCAAGCAAACATTATAGCATTGTAAAAAGAGCAAACGAGATGCGCAGTGTAAACGAACGCGATCTGGTCCTTTCCACAAACAACTTAGAAATTACTTGCTATCGCTTAGAATTGTCCCAATACGTTCAGCAGATAGGGATGGGGTACGCCCGAACAGAGGGGAAGGGGGCGGGCGGGACAGATTCTTCGCCGGAATTCGTGAGAAATTATTTAATTTTAAGAAAAGTAGTAATGCGATATTAATTTTTTTAATGCAGATCGATAACCAAATAGTTTTTCTAGGATTACCCAAATTATTGAGTATGTGGTTTAAAAAACAATTTAGATACAGCGTAAAACTCTTGTAAGTATAAGTGCGTTCCCCCGGTCCGGTACGAAAGTGTTAATAAAGTTCACCAGGGTTGTCATTGGATACATTGCTAAGTCTTCTGGTTCTACAATGTGTCTTCCCAGGTATCTGAGCCTAGTTCCCGCCAGGGTAGGCACCATAAGTGAATTGGAGTCTTCATCCTCTTCACATTTTCTATATCTATTGGTGTTTTCCACTCCCAATAGCTGCATGTGTCTCCTAAGATGGCAGTGTCCTACCAGTGAGCTGGGACAAGACAATATTGTATTACCCTTGTGTGAACTCGGCATAACCCCAAATATGCCCAAAATTCTACGTATGTAGCGACGTTTATCAATTCTGTTTAAATTTGGACTCGCGATTCAATTCGATAACGTTTTTTATGGTTTTTTTGTTTCAGTCGTCACTTTCCTAATGAAAACCAAATTTAAATTAAATTATTTTTTTATCCATCTGGTTGCATCCAATACACCACTACACAAGTCACGATATCTTTAAAACGATTATCATGCACCGATTTAAATACTAGCACAAACGATAATTTATGACAGAAAGACATAATTTTCTCGAAAAATAATCTTAAATTTAGATAAATAAATCACACCGTGTTTGTTCGTAAATGTAAAATAATTATTTACTAGCGACGGAAACCCTAAAATGAGAAAGTCGTTGTAATGAGAATAATAATAAAAAGGGAGAGAGAACTTCTTTGTTTTGATCGAATCATAAAACCACAGGAAGCGAGGTTGGGTAACTTTTATTAGTCGTAATAATTATAAGCTTAAAATCGATAAGATATTATTTTATACGTTTACACCATATTGTACACGCAATAAAAATGACGCGCAATTACGCAAATGATCACTATTTTTCGTAGAATTTGTAAAAAAAGGCAAAACGGAAACCCCGAGTTTATTGACTCTCAATGAAGACAACAATTTACTACCGTCAACATTTACGCACTTCCTAACACATTTGTTTATGTTGTGTCTCACACACCTGTTATTGTTGATATATTTACTATCTGGTAAAAAGCACACTCTCTCGCAGCTCCCAGAGTCTTAATAATCAGTTTTGATTCACCAACGAGTTTGACAAACTTGCACAAAAATGCATTTGCCGTTGCATCGCAAACGAAAACAATGCAACTTTCGCTGGCGCAATAACACCAAAAATAATAATATTACAATATACCGAACGCGCGTTTTAATTCAGCAAAATATAAATGAAAACTCGTTTAAAATGCTGCACGGTTATCATTGTTATTAGGATTACGGATGTATTATCAACAGTGAGGCGATAATTTCATAAATCGCCCACCATGAAGACCACTCAAGCAGTTCGCGTCCTTTTTACGAGAAATCAATGGTGATAATTCAAAACACTTTGTTTACAAATGGTCAAAAACACTGGCGGTGCCGAGAAAACGGGGTGTGATGAATTGATGCATTTTTAATTAAATCACATCACAAATTTACTCACAGAATAGGGGTTCTCATGGGAAATTACGATTTCTAACAAAACTTCGACAGATCGATTAATTGACTCACGCAACGGCCATTTTGTTTTGACAACAAAATCGTTGAAAAATAATACATCGTTTGTTTTTCACTTTCCAGCCTGTTAATGTCATTTCGCAAAAAATATGATTTTAATTTTCTAATAAACGGTAATTTTTTTATGGAGTATCATAAAATTAAGTTAATTATAATATTCAGAAATTATAATGAAAATAAAGGCGTTTATGTATATAAGTACCTACCCGGTGATTTTTTTTTGGATAGGTACCTACCTAAGTATTTTAGCATTTTATCAGAATATATTATTATATCTTTTACATAAATACTAACAATAATCTTTATAATATCCTTATACTTATTAATATTTTTGCATAAAGTACAGATATATATTACCAACTGTTTTTTTTATGCGGAACCGAACCACGCAAAATTACGATTTCACTTGTTGATATTGTTAGGGGATTGAAAGTGATTATCATTTTAAAAAATTACAACCCAGGTTGAAAAGTGTGTAAAATAGAAATTATAACCGAACAGATTATCTTGATGGGTAGAAAAACATAAATTTTCCGTGCTTCCGGGCATATGAGCATTCAGTTTGACAAAAATTAAAGGATCTTTATATTTTTTTAGTACGTCCTATTATTGTATCTTTGAAAAAAAAGCATTTATTTGGTTTTCACCCTTTAAGGGTGATCTTGGCCATATAAAATTTCTTAAAATTAGTTACATTTTTGTAAAACTATAGTTATATTGAAAAAACAAACTTATTTATGAAAATACAGGGAATTAAAAATTAAATCATAATTTTCTTCACCGTGTACAATATTATTACATGAATGAAATTATTATGAAAAACTAGTCTTCTGGTTGATCTCTGTCATAAATATCTATTATAAAGCAATATTAAAATTGATTCGTTGTCATTATTATTTTTTACGATATAAAATTAATTATTTCAATTCCAATAAAATAAAGTTTTCTATAGTCTATGGATAATGAAAATAATTTTTATGATTGTCTGTGCTGGTATCTGTCAAACAAATTGAAAATTTAAACTTTTATCCCTATTGATTTTATATTGAGTTGCCTATGTATATCATTATTTAGTTTTAAAATAATTTATTCGTTTTCTAATCAAAAATGTCATGGATTGGGAAAGGCCTGTTGAACGCGTTCTGGAAACCCGTCCAGTCACAAGTGAGGTTAGGAAATCAATTTTCACTTTTGTAGAAAAGGAAATATCATTACAAGAAGGAATACCTTTGTCACGACTGGTATTCAATTAATTGCATGTTTCGTTAAATTAAGTTTCGAATTGAAGTATTCTCAATAATTTTAAAATCAATAATATAACCTATATTTTTTCTTTTCAGGACACGATATTATGCTGAAACGTTAGCTAAACCGAGAGTGAGGCGGTATGGATATAAAGAAATCATACACTCCGAAGGACTCCTGCCTCACGTAGTCACCGGAACTAAAATTCCTGCACCGGAGTACAGGTACCTCGTCGAATTCAATGTTTCAAAGACCCAATCATGTCTGATTACGTCGAAAAGGGATCGAAATGAAAATCTAGTCTCCTTCAACGGAAGCAATCTTCCGAACAGACTTTCCATTGATATGCTTGGTGTAACTATAAGTGACCAGCTCAGGTATGGGGGCTCCATCGAAGCCAGAGTAAAGTTAGCTTCTCAAAAACTGGGCGTACTGTACAGGGCCCGCAGATACTTTAATAGTACATAACTGCTAACCCTGTACAAATCGCAAGTGCGCCCCACGGTTGAATTTGGCAGCCACCTCTGGTCTGGAGCTCCAAAATACTTGAAAAATACCCTCGATTCTGTGCGGAAACGGGCGGTCCGTTTGATAGATTCTCCCATCTTAACGAACGGATTGCAAGCTTTAGAGCACAGGCGTCGGGTGGGAATGCTATCCATGTTCTACCGGTATTTCAATGGAAGATGCTCTGAGGAACTAGCGTCATTGATCCCTTCGGCACCGGTGCATAGTTGAGAGACACGCCAAACGCGCGCCCAACATATGTACACGGTTGACATTTGTCACATGAGAACGGGTCGTTTTTTCGACTCGTTCTTGAGTTCAACAGCTCGGCTATGGAATGATTTGCCGGCATATGTGTTTCCTCCCTCCTACAACATGGGTCTCTTCAAGACCAATGTTCATTCCTTCCTCTCCTCAAAAAGACCCTCCGCACAGCATCCCAGATGACATAGGCCCTGAGGGAAATTATTTTCCTCAGGGCCTCCTACGTGGAGTTAATGTAAAAAAAAAACAGGTTTGTACAATATTATTTTATTACTCATTACATCATTATTTATATACATAGGCTCTTCGTTCACGGAGATACTTATGAACTGCGTGATTGTGACGCAACCACAAGTAGCTTACAGACATACTTTAATGTCAGTTTCCATATAGGGCGCTACCTGAAATACACTGAACTTGACCATTTTTTCTCTGCCGGGGAGTTAATACGATGTCAAGTGACTCTAGCGATGGTGACAATATTCTCGTTTATCTTTAGTATAAGAATTAAAAACAATATAATAGAAGATTTTGTGTTCACCCATATATCGTAAGAAATATTAACCGTTGCCGCCAGGGAACGGCAGAGATGATGACAACAAGTTTCATTCTTTCTACAGAATGTCAAAGGATTCTTATTTAAATTTGGTGCACTTGTTAACTTCTAGAATTCATAAGAAAAATACACTTTTTCCAACATCAATCCATGCCCTCTCCATTCACTAAATTCTTTCTTACGTAAACTGGTAATGTGTAGTTATATAAACACACATTTTTTAATAAACACCATTTCCAGAACAAATTTGACATTCCATTCAAGATTGATCGCCATTTCTGTAAAACGTCAAACGGTAGATATGAAAGCGCTCATTGCTGAGAGAACCGTTCCCGATAACTTTGGGAGAGAGGCAGGGGAGGGGGGGGATCTAAAAAATCTGGTTGCCTTAGTCATGGTAGCTATTTGAAAGCGAGACTAAAAAAATGCTGTCCAGTATAATAGTTGTAAATGTTGAATTCTTGTAGCAAGTGGATGAGTTTGTGTATTGGGGGAGTATGTTCACGAGAGATGTAAAGGTTGTTAAGGTCATTGGAAGAAGCTAAGAAGATTGGAATTTTGGATGGAGCCATGACATGCAGTGTATTAACTGTTCTCGTTGTCCCTTCAGACCCGCTCCCCGTTGGAACCAGAAACGGGCGCTGTTTGGGCAGAATGACTACATCGATATCCTGGGCAATGAGGGGCATCTGCACCCCACCAAGACGCTGTACAATGTGCCCTCCTGGCTGCGCGGCATCAAGGGGAATGAGTTCCAGGTAACAAACAAACAACATCCTCAGTGTTAACCTTTTCTCTAACACAGCGGTTGTCAACCTTTTTCAACTTGCGTACCCCTTGACTCTTACTACAAATTTGTTATACTCCGTACCCTCTATTTATCTTGTGTACACGTGTAATGAAAGACATGCTTCATTTGTATTTTTTTAATCCTCTCATTATTACGTGAATTTCACAATCGAGTCACACAAATACAATTTATGCATATTAATTGAAAAAATACCCTCTGTAATACACCACTTTTTTATTATTAATATTTAACAGCTGACCGGGTTTCGCTTAGCTCATGCTTCTCCAGGGCTTATTATATTAACTAAAGCTAAAGCTTAAAAACATACAGACACATATATATAAAAAAATAAAACAATTAGTGAAAGAGGAATTAGAAAAGAAGACACCTTATTGGTGACAGAAAGAGATAAAATAGAAAAGAGAGAGACAAAATTATTACAGGATGGGTAAGTAGGGGGGGAGGAAATTAGTTTTAGCGGAGATTATAAAATATTATTAATAAAGTGGTGTATTACTAAGTGCATTTTTTCGTTTCATATATAAGTAGCTTTTACCAGCGGCTTCGCTCGCATGGTTTTTGGGGGAAATTACTGTACCAATTAACAATACATAATGTCCTTTCCCTTTCCCTTCCACCTCCCCCGCCTCCCCCCACCCTTGTCTCTTCCCTCTCCGCGAACCCCACCTTCCCCCTGCCTTTCCTCCCTGCCGCTAAAATATATGAAATACACACATTTTCTTTTATACAAATTTCATAACACCAGAGCTTACCATTATATGTAGCCTATAACCTTCGCAGACGTGCGCACAACAAATCACCAAAGTTTCATCGCAATCGGATGAACGGTATGGCGGAGCGTAGCATACGAACAAACAAACAAAAATAGATTTTTATATATAAGACATATCCAAGAAAATACTGCATAGATGGTTTTGAAAATTATTTTGGGTATAAAAATGAGCCAAAGAAATGCTTTGGCATTCAAAGGTCATTTTTGAAAAAAATGTCAGCTAGAACTCTATCCAAATGAAGTAACGAAATGGATTTTTAAATTGTCACCTCACTTTGTTGTCATTTTATGTAAAAAAATTCTCAAAGTTTCAAAATTTTTTTTTGAGTTGCGGTCGGAAACTTTTAGATTTGAATATAAAGGCCTTCGCTCTTGGAGAAACTGAAATGAAACCAGTTATCAACGCACCATCACTTTTGCTTGTGTGGCAGTTGCTTTTCAGTTGCCCTGTTAACAGGTTGCCGTGGTTGCGCTCACAATTTCGAATTGCGTTGACAACTGGTTTCATTTCAGTTTCTCCGTGAGCGAAGGTCTTAAAGCGTGGTTTGTGTGTTTTCTCTTATGGAGAGATTAATCTTAAGACAGCCGATTACTTATTCTTGTCCAATCATTGCCTGTATTGCCTGTGAGTTCACTCGGCTGACGATATTACGAAGTGCTGTTTCATGATTTGGTTGTGTTTTCTTTCAGATTCTGATCAGAAGAAAGAAGTTCCTCAGCCACACGGAGTTCCCCCAGTTCCGCCCGACCAAATGGAGGGAGCTTCAGAAGAGACTCAACTTCCTCTACAAACACCTCAACCAGAAGACCAAGACTGGCTTCTCCAGGCAGTAGTCTCCGACCACTCTTCTCCGGATCCTGTTACAATACGTGTTAATTAGTTTCTTAATAAATAAAATGAAAAATCATTCAAAAATTTATTTTATTTATTATACTTGTAGTTCTGTGAACATTTGACCTCGCGTCCAAAAAGGTATGTTTCTAATTTTCTTTTTTACGCCAAGAAATTGACATTCCAGATTGACATTCTAGTTTGACACAGGCTCTTCTAGCATATTAGGCCCAAGATATAATGATGTTGGGCTGCTGTTTTACAGAACGGTGGTACTTTTAGTCCTCATACGGTGTTATTTCTGACACGTATTTATTCTTGAGTATATTTTGTTTCCGAGATCTTTATGTGTTCGGAGTAATTTAATTTATTATATTGTTGTACATTTTGATAGAAGTAGGACTGGAAAGAGTTGGAATACAAGTTCGAATACAAAATACAGTTTGTTTGTTGGGAAATAAATGGTTTTTAACTGTGTTGGGACAAAACTTTATAGTTCCGCCTCTCGGAACGAGATCACTAGTGCTCCGCTACAACATCAACCGACTGAATGGCGCGCATTTTAAAAAAGGAAGTTATGCTGCCGCACCCTGTATGAGGGTCATTTCAAGACTGATACCCTGCACTTGCTAAACATTTAAATTGCCTGGAATAAGATAAAAAAATAAATTACATAATATTTACCTTTAGGATTAGGTGTGTAACATTGAAGGATTTCAAACAGAACAATAAAGAGAAAGAAAAATAATAAATAGACTTTGTATGTAACCATTTATTAATCACAAAATTACACATTATTACAATTATTCATTGTCATCAAAAGTTTTTCACAAACACTGATTATTCAGTACTTAAATTATGTAGTTATTCTAATTTTAAATATTATTAGACTAGATTTTGGTTAAACAAATTAAATACAGATACATAGAATGTAGAATGGCTAAAAATTCTTCTAAATTTCTGACTAAGCTACTCTACCTGGGCTCCAGTCTGACAGAGAACAATGAGGAATCAGAAGGAGAATCACAGCAGCCAACAAACATACTTCTCTTGCTTCCGTGAGTTTAAGTCACGTAGCGTCCACAGAAAAACCAAAATAACTACATACAAGACCATTGTTAGAACAGTACTGGCATATGGATGTGAGGCGCTGACACTGACGGTAAAGATGGCTGAAATGCTAGATACTTTTGAAAGAAAAGTGCTGAGAAGAATATGTGAACCCGTGAAAGAGGGGGAACAGTGACGCATCCGGCACAACAAAAAACTGTACAATATATATCAGGCCTCTAACATCTCAGCCCACATGAGACTCCTCAGGTTGAAATGGGCTGGACATGTACAGAGAATGCCGGATACACGCGTCCCAAAAAGAATTTTGACTGGACACCCAGGTGGAAAGAAAAAGTGGGAAGACCCAGACTTAGGTGGGAAGATGAGGTGAGAGGGGATGCAGCACAGCTTCTCCAGATAACAAACTGGAAGTCAGCCGCTGAGGACAGGAGGAGTTGGAGGCAAATGTTGCGGGAGGCCAAGGCTCGATATGGGCTGTAGCGCTATCAGAGAGAGAGAGAGAGAAGCTACTCTACTAAATTTATAGTGATCGGACATGTTTGATTCTAAATCACTCGCTACTCGACTATTCTACCAGCCTAGTCTGCACGGGCCTTTACAGCTATTATTACTTAGGACGGATTGTTCCACAGAATTTGAACAATTCATCAAATTTCACACTTAAAATTTAGTTCTGTGAAAGTTCTATTCAAGTTTTATTATTTTTTTATCATAGGCCAGTTGTTTCACAGTACTTGAATAATAGATTTTACGAGTTGTTCAAATTCTGTGAAACACAACTCAAATTAAGTCTAGGAATGATGAAATTGTACAAAATCTTATGAACAAATATCTATATAACAGAATCGATATATGTATCGAAATTATATACATACAAGGTTTTAACTTACGTCAATAGATGTCAGTATTATATAAATAACAATGTTTTACTTTATATATTATGTTAATATTATGGCAGTAATGTATTATAAATTTAATATAATATTTTAAATTATGTTTTTCAATAATAGTATTATATACATGGATGTTATTGGATTTTGATTGGTTCCTACCATAATGTCATTTATACACAGTACCTACTCATCTTTACTAACCATCACTATCACTAGGTACTCAAATTATTTGAAAAATGGAACAGAAAATTGTTAAGACATTGAGTTCTTTGTTTTGAGCGGTATTAAGAAAAAAATCTATGGTCTCACAAAATTGCCGGTAAATTTGCTGTCGAAGAGCTTCGTTCTACTCTAAAGTTGTGAATTAAAAGTACAATTTGTGCATTTTCCTAAGTAGTAGTCAACTTTTATTGTCTAATGTTCGAAAGACAATATTTGTTTCAAATTCGGTTGGTTTATTCAGAGGTGGTGGGCGATTGCAACATGCCCATATCACCTCTATTGTTCAACATCCTATCATTTTGATTAATTTAATTATTGACTGGCATCATAAGACTTATTTACATGTAACTGAATCATCCGAAACAGTCTAAATGTTCGGCACTTTACTATGGATGACCGTCTGCACATGATTCAGTAGAAGAGTCTGTTTTATATGGGGTCCACTTGGGCACCCCAGTCGCGCTTGATCATGTCAGCTGCCTTCTCGCCGATCATGAACACCACGCTGTTGGTGTGCCCGGCCGGTATGACGGGCATGATGGAGGCATCCACCACGCGCAATCCTGCCACGCCGTGTACGCGTAGGCGGGGGTCTACCACGGCCCCGGGGTCGCTCGCGGGGCCCATCTTTGCAGTCCCGGACTGGAAGCAGACATTTTATTTCATTCAAAAATATATACAGGTTTAAAAAAGCTGTAAATATAAATATCATACATTAAAAAAAAGGTTGTGAAAAACATGCAAATTTAAATTTAAAATGCTGTCAAAAATAGTACCCAAGTATTTAATAGTAACCCATTCTAAATAAGAGCAATCACATTTGAACAAAGCCCCACGGTTGAATTTGGCAGCCACCTCTAGTCTGGAGCTCCAAAATACCTGAAAAATACCCTCGACTCTGTGCAGAAATGGGCGGCCCGTTTGATAGATTCTTCCATCTTAACAGATGGATTGCAATCTTTAGAGCACAGGCGTCGGGTGGGAACTGCCTTGTTCTACCTGTATTTCAATAGAAGATGCTCCGAGAAACCAGCGTCATTGATCCCTTCGGCACCGGTGCATAGTTGGGAAACACGCCAAACGCGTGCCCAACATATGTATTGTCACATGTCACAGGTTGTCACAGGTTGACATTTGTCACATGAGAATGGGTCGCTTCTTCAACTCATTCTTGTGTTCAACTACAGAACGATTTACCGGCCTCTGTGTTTCCTCCTTCCTACAACATGGGTTTCTTCAAGACCAATGTTCATTCCTTCCTCTCCTCAAAAAGACCCTCCACACAGCATCTCAGATGACATAGGCCCTGAGGGAAATTGTTTTCCTCAGGGCCTCCTGTGTGGAGTTAATGTAAAAAAAAATCACATATATTAGCGTTTGTCAGAGGCAAACACAAATGAAACATTGAATTTCTGTGAAACAAGTAGTAGCCCTAAAGGTGTCATTGAATTTGAATTTAAGGACTGACTGAATTTTGATGATTGAGGGCTGATGGTAAATGAGAGTGAAACAGTTGTTTGGTTCCTCACCATGTGACTGAGCGTGGAGGTGGTCTGGCGGATGGCGCACTCCCAGTACGGGTCGGACTGGAATGGGTGTCCCTCGCAGCCGGGATAGTGGCGTTGGTGCAGCGTTGCATTCAGTCTCCGGTAGCCGGACGTCTGGCTCACGGCGACGGCCTAAGGAATTTGTGAAATTTTGAAATTTTTAACATTTTTAAAAAATGAATAACTTATTTTTAGAATTTTTTGAAGATTTGAGTTTTTAGAAGTTTTGAATTTTAAGAAATTGATTAAAAAATTACTCATTTAATAAGTGCAAGAGACTTTTTCAAAATTATTTTTGTGCTTGAATATGTTTTAAAATGTTCGACGTATAATGAACACTCTGCCGTTTTTAATTTGGAAACAGTCGAAATCGCCGCTGTTAATATTAACCCGCAAATCGATCATTATTGTGAATTGTGAAACTACCACCACTCCAGTGATATAATCTGTGTATTATTATTTGTGCTGAACAAAATATTGGTTTGAACAAGATGTTGGTTTCCTACAAAATATTTCATATTTTGGTAGGAAACCAACATCACTAGAAATTTATGTATCAAAACCATTGATATATTATATTTCGATTAGACATGAGCGAAAAAATTGGTTCAACGGAGTTGGGGGGGCCCCCACCAAGTCTCTGTTTCACGAATTTAGTTGACCTACAACCATCATGTCCAAAGCAAGTTATGCGATATGCATCTGGTCAAAAGCATGCGTAAAAGGTGTTCATACAATGTATGGAACGGACTATTCTGACTGTTGAACGTCGTTGTTGTGGCGTAGCACCTCTAAAATATATCTCTATGATCAAAACATAATTTATCAATACGTCGTACCTATGTAATCAATTATTATCGGATAAATGTTTTCATTTGTGTTTCAATGAATTATTTCCGCTAAATCATAAGATGAGTGTTCAAAATTAAATTATGCGACTCCCACTCGGACCATCTTGTTTTAATTTCCTTATTACACAAATATTTACTACGACATTGTTGAAACTATTGTTGACAAGGTCAGAATTGATTAAAATTATTACAGGAAATGGTGTTGCTCTTCTGTTCGAGGCTAGGTCACTTGACAATGATTAACTGCATCTATTTGAACAACTATCAAACAGTGGCGTTCAATGTTCAATTTCGTAAAATAAATAATATGGGGTGCAGATAATAAGAGATTGCTCTGTTCCTGCTCATGTACCCGTATTGTATACAATAGGGTATTTTCACAGTTTTTTTTATTATTGAAAAAAATGAAGTAAAAAATTACGATGATAACGGAATTTTTATTTTATTTTTATGACAACGGATAAATTTTCTACAACGTTTTAAAATACGCCTTTTTAAACGGCGGCAAAACGATGTTTTCGCGCCGAATAACTCTGTGACGTCACCCCCGCCGAACATCTTGCGATCGCCGCGGTAAGTAACTGTAGTTAGTTCGTGTAAGTTGTAGCTGGTGTTATTTATTGACTTCCAGTTTGCTCGAATTATATCGTTATAATCTTCCCACTTGCTAAGCATATATAATTTGGTACACATGCGTACAAATACTATAAGAAAAACCTAAAATAAGATGTTTTAAATCCTTTCTAATGCGACAAAAAACCTTTTCTAATTCGACCGTGTACAAATGTTGGGCGTGCGTTTGATGTGTTTGAAGTGATCAATGAAGCTAGTTCCTCGGAGCATCTTCTATTGAAATACCGGCAGAATAAGGACACCATTCCCACCTGAAGCCTGTGCTCTAAACATTGCAATCCGTTTGATAGAGAAGAAAATCTATCGAACGGACCGCCCGTTTCTGATTTCTGAGTAAAGGGTTTTTCAAGTATTTTGGTGTCCTAGACCAGAGGTGGCTGCCAAATTCAACAGTGGGGCGGATTTGCGATTTGTACAGGGTCAGCAGTTGTGTATCTGTGGGCCCTATAGTAAAGCTTTGTGAGAAGCTAACTTGACTCTGGCTGCGATGGAGACCCCCGTGCCTGCTTTTTTGCAGATTTGAATTTTAACGTTACAATAAAAAAAAACATTTAGTTATTGACTATTTATATTCATAATTTAAACGCGAAAACACCTTTGCATACAGTCGTAAGATGGTTATCTACACAATAATGACGGCCCCTGTGGTCGAGGGGTTAGGCTCTCGACTAACAATCCCGGCGTGAACAAGTAAATTTATGGAGATAAATATATTTTTTAAGAAAGACAAACATTCCCGGGTTACGAATAATCTGACAATACCTATGCGAAAATCTCCTACTACCACCACATAATAGGAAAATGTTGCTTGTGTCGTGATATAACACTTAGCCAGCCGAGGAATCAAACCCGCAACGCCTGGGTGGGAACCAAACGTGGTGCCAACTCAGCCACTGACCGGTCTTTGAGTAAGTTGTGTCGCATTTCACAATTTATTCGTTTAAAATAATACGTTGTATATTTGCGGCACGTTCCTGAGTGGAAAATATTTTCAGTATCACCCTTGTGTAAGACCACCGTTCAGAATTGAAACGTTGCTTGAAATGGCTTTAGCCGTGTTTGGTGACCAGATCTGAATAGCCATGTACTTCCCACCTTCCGTTTTCCCATCTTCTTCCCCTCCCCACTACCTTCAGCCTCACAACATACACCAATTGGGGATGCCATAGTCTCACTGGCTCCAGACGGGAGCAATTGGGACTCTTGTGCGGTATTCATATTAAAAAAAAATGACTTTAGCCGTGATTAGTGACTAGATCTGAATAGCCAGGTACTTCCCCACCTTTCTCTTCAACATCTTCTTTCCTACCCTTCACTACACTACCTTCAGCCTCACAACATGCTCCAATTGGGGATGCCATAGTCCACTTCTCACTGGCTCCAGGTGGTTGGGAGCAGTTGGGAATTTTGTGCGGTATTTACAAAAAAAGGAAATTTACTTGTAGAATATCCAAAGTTTAAAATATCATCTTATGACAGGGAAGTTAGGTGACGAACTGACACTTTCTATTTTGTTCTAATTTAATTTAAAAGGGCCAGAATTGACTATTTTAGGCGTATGTTGTTAAAATGTTGAAATATAAACCAGTATATAATATGAGAGTTTGTGTAAAAAAAAGTTTTATTACCATATCGCCTTAAAACCCCGAAATTCAGGGCTTATAAAAGTACTGTTACTTATTGTAGCGCCTATTTTAGGCAATTTGTTGGATTACAACCGTAAAAAAAAACACCGTCAGTCATTACAGATGGATCATATCATATAAAACTGTAAGAACATAACACAAGCATCTTAAAAATGAAATAAAACCGTCAATAACCGCGAACAAGTCGAAAATGTTTAGACATTTGTTAGTAACATAGTGTTAAACCTCTGAACGTTGACGGGCGTGACGTCATGATTCGATCAACCAATCATGGGCCGTTTACCTAATTCAGCCGTCAGGCCTATTTTGAAATCGATAATTATGAATGAAAATATTAAAATTAAACATTTTTAATGCGATATTCATAATCAGAAAAATAATCTTTAAATCTTTCATATGTTTTTAGCGGTATCCCTGGTTTGTGAAAATACCTTATTGTACCAGACGTGCCTTTAAAGATAATTTTGTATTTTGATTGAAGACAATTTTGATTTAAAATAATTTTATTTCTCTTTCTTTTAGGGAATGGTACAAAAAACGAAGCTTGACCCCCCCCCCTCCATCCTCTCTCTCCCACCCCCAACTGTGTATATACCTACACACCTTTTTCCTTTGCATAAAAGTTTGAATTTGTGCAAAGTAGTCTTTACCATGATCTATATTCGTACGGATTCACCTTATCTTTGCACATATTCGATTTTTGTGCAAAACCATTCTCTACGTACTATATGTTAAAATTATGCAAACTCATAATAATTAATAATTAATTTTATTTACAATTATTGTAAATAAAATATCAGGGGAGCGTAGAGAGTCCGGCGAAGATGTGACGACACGCACGGTGTAAAAACGCCGCCGCGTTCGTAAACTCGGCTCGGTCCAATTCCAGGAACTCGAGCCGAGTTCTTGGAATTAAGGGGAAGACAAAGAAACGCTGTGGACCGGCAGAGTGCCAGCAACCGTCATCACAACAATATCTTCGCCTGCCCTGCTCTGCCTCTCCGATCGAACTGCAACTTGGACTTCTTCTTTCCTCTGGCCGACTTGTTCACCTGAAGACTCTGATACATTGCTCGATCGCCTTTCTCAAGGTGCAGATTTCCCCTCTACCTTCCTCCCCTTCCCCTTTACCTTCCTCCCCTTGCCTTAGACCTTTTCCTCACTTTCCCTCGTTTTTTCCCCATTTGTCCCTTTCCCCTTACTTGTCCCTATTTTTCCCCATTTCTTCCTTTCCCCTTACTTTTCCCTAGTTTTCCCCATTTTTCCCTTTCCCCACATTTTTCGTTTGTTTTTCTCAATTTCTACCTTTCCCCCGTTTTTCCCAATTTTTCTCTTTCCGCACTTTTTTACCCATTTCTCCCTAGGCGTCGAAGCGGCCAGCCGGTCCCTTCCCACTACATCGTCTGTGCGGCTGGCGACTACACAGTGCCCGTTCCGTACAACCATAAATATACCAAACCACCCACCGTACTACAATCATAGCCTAAATATCCCTGGACAGAGCATTAGTGCGATTTTGAATAAATAGCACCCCCACACAAACACTTTGGAGCGCGCCGCTTCAGACCGCCGCGCAGAAAACTGCGCTATAAACCGATATCTTACTTTCGGTCTTTACTTTTCTGCGCGGCGGCTAGAAGTAGCGCGCTCCGAAGTATCCTACATTTGAGAAGTATTGTTCATCAGAGAAAATTACAGTACATCACATATACTTACCATCTTGGCTCCCTCCACCAGCGTGTCGATATCTCGCCTGTCTGCGAGATAGTTGGGCTGCATCATGGGCCAGACGTACGGGTTAGCAGAACGCAGACTGAGGCGGCCTCGGGAGCGCGGTCTCAGCAGTATGGGGTTGATCGCGAAGGCCTCGCGGTCGCGGATGTCACCGTACAGACGGTCCGTAAACTCGGAGGTTATACCTGAAAACGTTTGAATAACTGTCATTAGTCAACTGAGCGTACCATTTCATCTATCTGAGCAGACCTAGACAGTCGTATCTCGACATTTTATTAGGTATTAATTTATCAGGAGTTAAGAATAGAATACCGATTTCGATCGGTCAATTTCTTCAGTGTCTCTGAAACCGATTTTGAAGAACTGGGTTTAATTATACCACACGTGCAAAAAAATTTCACCAGAAATACGAATTGGCATTACATTAATATTTCTGGCTACTAGCATTCATTCGTACGAGACCTAGCTCTGTGACGTCACACGTAAAAATCTAAATTATTAAAGCGCAAAAAGTTTTTAGATGTAAAATTGCAAAATATGTGACGTCACACTAGGGGGGAGGGGATCTCACAATTGTGACGATGTGTGACAGGGATGGGGACGGGGACGGGGGGGGGGGGGGGGGGGGGGGTCAAAAAATCATGAAATTCTTGTGATGTAATTTATGGATGGCCCCTTATGGACCCTCTACACATAAATTAATTGACTTTATTTACAGGTGAGTTCACGATAGAAGTAATCATCCATTACGACAGTATTTATTTACAATTTATTCAGCAATTATTAGGCTCGCGCAGTTGACATAACCCCAAAAACTCGTTCGAATTATTCTCCGTGACTGAACGCTTCGCGCGGCTATTGTAAATTAATGAACTAATCCTTCCCGCCTACCTTCCTCGTTTCACCCGGAAGGTGAATGTTTTCCACTGGCCACGGAAGCGTGAACATAGCATCTGCGAACAAGAATTGTTCAAAACCATGCCCCCATTGACAAAGTTTATAGTAATGTTCAAGCGAATGTTCATCGCAGGAGACCTGGCTGCAGTTAGTCCCGGAATGAAAGTTTCAGAACAATACATTTTGCCGAGTACCCCGAGTGGATACTTTAAATATCATTTTTCTTGTCATTATTTTACCTTCATTTCAGAAAGTTAAAGAGCTACCGGCGATCAGGTTGATTGATAAAAAAATACTTATTGAGTTTTAAAAGTAAAAGGGGGCGCCTTTTAATATACTTCGGCCCCGAAACGCTGTAGACCCTGATCTTTAAACAGATAAAAGTCACGGATCTCTACACCGGATAAAATTTGTATAGTTCGATTAGTTAAAATCTTTTTGACAACAACAGAAAACTAAAACCCGAAGACAACAAATAAGATTCAAGTATTACGTAACGCAATTTTTGAAGATTTTTGACCCTCCCTCCCCCCCATGTAACGCGCCGTAACGTTTTTCTGTACCCCCACTCCCCCACCCTAAACGTTACGTTGTTACGTAACGTTACTATTTTTACCTAAAAGACACAATTAAGTTGCCAAAGTACTGGAAAGTCGCTTAAATATCTTTGTTCTTGTTTTAATCACAACAATTTGTGTTTATGCGTATTTCGTGTTTAAAACACTAACAAATACTGACAACGAAAATAAAATAGAAATGACGTATAATACAGTCGAAGGATTCCCCGTAAAACATAAACGAAAAGGGTTGCCAACTTGGGAGAACAAAATAAAAATGACGCACTGTACAATCAAGGGTTTCCCCGTAAAACATAAACGAAAAGGGTTGCCAACTTGGAAGATTTTAATTACCTAGTTTTTTATTTAAATTAAAAAAAAAACATGTTACGTAACGCGTTGTTCGAACCCCCCCTCCAGCCCCGGTAACGCACAGTTTCGTTTTACAAGACCCCCCTCCCTCCAAATTGCGTTACGTAATACTTGAACGACCCCTAATCTCGGTGAAATTTACACAAATATAACGGAAATTCGCCTTTTTATCCCGCGACAAAATATCCTCAACAAAATATCCCCTGACAAAATATCCTACGGACAAAACATCCCCCAACAAAATTTCTACTAAAACTTAACCTAACCTAACATAACAAAAAATGGGACAAAAATAATACAGGTAACAATAATTTATTGTCTTTTCAATTTATTATTTTCAATTTTGTTCCATTTTTTTGTTAGGTTAGGTTATATTTTAGTAGATATTTTGTTGGGGGATGTTTTGTCGGGGATATTTTGTCGCGGGATGAAAATTCGCGGAACCAAATACAATACTGTAACATCAGAAATGACATTTGCAGGTTTATTAGCAAGCGCGGTCAGTACCTACCCAATAATTTAGAATTGACATTATTCTTGCTCTATTTAACACTAGCTGGTATCCAGCGAGCTTTGCTATGCCATTTAATAAAGAAATTGTTTCTCCCTATAAAATTTCCCGCAAATATATCAACATCGTTTCCACGGCAACGATTTATTTTGCTTAGCAAAATCTCGCCTTTCTTGTGGACAGAAAACGTACAATAAATATAATATATTAATATTTATAATTTCATAACGCCAGAGCTTACCATTATATACAGCCTATAGTACTCTATAATTTAGCTTTCTACTGGTGAAAGAATTAAAAAAATAGTTTTATTGTTTTATGCGTGAAAGCGTAACAAACAAACACACGCAGATTCGCATTTAAAATATTAAGTATAGAAGTATTACATATCTCATGAAAGAGATTCCGGTTCTACTAAAGGATTAGAATTTTTCCTTAACCTTGCAATTATTAAAGACTTTTACATTTACTGCGATTCCAGTTCTCTTGGACGACAGCAAAATCGTCCATAGGTAACTTTAAAATTAACAATTTTTACGTTAAATGATTGAACGGGGCAAAAAATCGTTAATTTTAAGGATAAGGACAACTCCTTATCCATCTCCCCCAGGATGCAAAATAACCATTACCGTATGACTTTTGATACAGAAATTGTCGCAATAGGCGAGTTTAAGGTCCGAAAAGCGGAATACGGTGACAAAGGTGGTCCCTTCCCCCGCCCACGCCATTCTCTGTCGCACGTGAGTTTTACGCATCTTTCTCTTTCGCTTACGGTCACTATAAAGTCAGTAGGTAAGTCGCGAGAGTGGATCGTATCAAGTTCGTTGGCATTTAAGTTTGACGCGTACTATGCAGTGCTTTATGTATTATGTCCTCCATTAGATAGAGCCTTAGAACTCATAATAAATTGTACAGCGCCTTAGAGATGAGTTTCACAAAAATGGCGCTCTACAAATTAACCAGTTATTATTATTATTATTATCATTGTTATCTTACCTAACAGTTCTCTGAGCGTTCCCGATGAATCCCCATTCAATCCACCTGTTCCCATAACTAGTTCTATGTCAGGGTAATCATCTTTGTCCATGGCGGTAAATTTGGTTTTGACGAAGGCCATACCTTCGGCTCCACCAGGCAAAGTGAAGGGCCCGGCTCTATTCACTAAATAATCAAATATAGCCCTCGGACCTCTGACCTTATTTTCATTAACGGTCACAGTGTCATTTACCAAGAAAACTAACCCGGAGAGGCACACGTGGTCCTGCAGGTTATATCCAACTTTGGCGTCTTTTATTACAGGTATTCCGTATGTTTCCAGGTTTTCTTTTGGTCCAACTCCTGAAAGCATCAAGAGATGAGGTGATCCGATAGCTCCTGCAGCAAGGATTATCTCTTTTTTAGCTTTGACTATATAAGTTTTACGCCCTTTTGTAAACTCTACGCCATACGCGCGTTTTGTGATTGGATCTATCAACACTTTCAAAACTCTGCTTTGTTTGGATATGTGAAGATTTCTGCGATTTCTGATCGGTTCTAAGAATGCTCTTGAAGCGCTGCATCTTCGTCCTTTTCGCATTGTTGCTTGAACCCTTGAAAATCCTAGATTGTCCTTGCCGTTTGGGTCCGTTACCTTGTAACCCAGCTCTTTACCGGCCTGCAAAAACGGCCTGTACAAACCAGAAATATAAGGAGAATTCTCAACATTGAGATATCCACCGTTTCCATGATATCTAGAATCTCTTAGATTCGGAATTCCGACATTTTCTGATTTTGTAAAGTAAGGCAAGATATCTTTATAACTCCAACCTTTATTTCCGAGTGCTTCCCAGCCGTCGTAGTCCAGTTTATTTCCTCTTGTGTACACTAAGAAATTTATGACACTAGTTCCTCCAAGAACTCTACCTCTTGGCCAATTGCAGACTCCATCTTTAAGCCCCAAACAAGCTCCTGGGACAGGGTCTGTTTTATACCCCCAATTCAACGCTGTAATTTGATTCAAAGCTGCCGTTAATGGCACATCAGATAAGAAAGTTTCATCTTTTCCTGCTTCTAAAAGCAACACTTCCCAATTGCGTTCTTCAGTCAGTCTGTTGGCCACAACACTTCCTCCGGAACCAGCTCCGATGACTATAAAATCATATTCAGACATGAAGACTTTTGTATCTCTGATGACACCTTCGTGAGGATTCTTGGTTGCAGATTGGTACACAGAATTAAACAGGTCGTAGACTGTAGAAAATGTGGACTCTGTAGGTTGAGCGATAACCGCGCCAAGAATGACAAAGATCATAAAAAGTAATGCCATTATGAGAAACAACTCTCTGAAATAATTAATAATTTTACTGTTATAACAGTAATTATGCCAGGATCATTAATTATCTGGACTGTCTGAATGTTCTTGCACCCAATTTGATTTGGCCTTCTCAGATCGGAACATTATTTCGCTTTTGGCTTTAATTTGAATGGCACAATCAAGGTTTGCCAGTTCGCATCACGACTCGGGGTAACCCTGAAACAGAAACAATAAAATCATTGTAAAAGTGCTCTTAAAGCGGTTACAGAAAATATGAAAGATGACTCTACATTAAAAACATTATTATTTTCGAAGGACATGCACATTAATTGAATTGTATAATGGTTTTTACACAATATAAAACCTAACCCGTCAGGTTTATTTGTCCGGTTTTCGGATCAACTCACATTAGTCTCACGGAGATCGTTCTCCCTTACTATCATGGTTAGAAATATGATCTTTTTTTTCTTTTTACATTAGCTCCACACAGGAGGCTCTGAGGAAAATTATTTTCCTCAGGGCCTATGTCATCTTAGGGGATGCTGTGTGGAGGGTTTTTTAAGGTAAGGGAGGGAAGGAAGTTCTGGGAAGGAAATAGGTATGAGGGGTGGGTAGGAATCTGAGGTCAGTGTGTCCAGGAGTGACGGATACATGAATCCATCCCTACAACTGCGGTGCAAGGCGATGGGTTGAGAGATTCCGGCTGGAGAGGATAAAAGACCTCACCAAACCAATCTCTCTCGATCCTGCCTACACACAGGAGGGACGCATCGGCCGCTAATATCTAGACAAACCTCACCCCATGAGCCCGGGCACCTCAGCTAAGTCACAAAACATAGCGAACCACATGGGGTGACCTACGGCAAAGGTGGTGGTTATCCAATAAATGGTTCCCGGGGCGGCGGTACCCATACCCGCCTCCAAAATTGAATCTCAATCTAAACGGTGTTAGAAACAGAAAATACCATGCTTTATTTTCAAATCTAAAAATTAACCGCAAAATAAATAAAATGTACCCCTTTATGAATCCAAAGTTTCCGACTGCAATTTGAAAAAAAAAAAAAAAATTTTATTAATTATTTTTACTTGAAACTTGAAAAGACAAAAAAGTGAGTTGACGATAACGTTTATAATACATTTGAGTAATAAATTATGCGTGTGAGTTTTTAGATTTTCACGGCCAAAAGTATTTTCGTTATTTGTTTTAGGGGTGTTATTCCGTGTTGCGCTACTTCTTTCTTTAGCCAACGTTTCGGACAGCGTTACAGTGTCCATCATCTATTTACAGCTTTACAGTGTCTATCAATTACAAATCTGCCCTGATGATGGACACTGTAACGCTGTCCGAAACGTTGGCTAAAGAAGGAGGTAGCGCAACACGGCATAACACCCCAAAAACAAATAACGAAAATTATGCAGTAATTTTAGTTAGAAAAAACGTAAGGTGAACCATTTTTATAACTTTTTTAGTTTTCGGATACATTAAGGACGGGTTGTTTCAAAAAATTTGATGGATTCATCAAATATTTGATGTTAATTTTCACGTTCTGTGTAAGTTCTAATCAAGTTCTGTGATTATTTCAGTTTTGTGAAGCAGCTGTCCTATAATGATATAATAACAGAACTTGAATAGAACCTACACAGAACGTTAAAATCAACTTCAAATATTTGATGAATCCATCAAATTTTTTGAAACAACCCATCCTAAGAAATGTTCCATTTATTTTGATTTTATTGACTGACAAAATAGGTGGGGACCTGGTTATCTGTTTGATTTAGATTCACTAGAGTCTCGCTTGCACTACGAGTTTCCGGACACCGTGCATAATATTTATTAGTATGTAAATCAGTTGGTTTAAAACATTAATGTTTTGTTTGTTTTTGTAATGATATATTGTTGAAAAATAATGACCGAGAAACGATGGCGTAATTAATGAAGGTCATTTTGAATGCATAAATACCACGCCAGGGTCAACGGCCACAGAAAAAACTGAAGTAACGTCTTCTACGGGAAATAAGAAATAAAACAGCAATAATCTTAATATTTAAAAGCGAATGTTTCTTTGTTTGTTCCTTATGCGTTCCTAAACCATTCATCAGATTGCGATGAAACTTTGATGATTTGTTGTGCGCACACTCGAGAAGGTTTCTATATATAATGGTGAGCTCTGGCGTTGTGAATTTTGTATAAAAAATTACAATAGGTGGCGCGCGAGTTGTTTAATATATTTTAGCGACAGGGAGGGAAGGCGGAAGAGGGAGGTAAATCCGGGATGGGGGAGGGGGGAAGAGGTAAAAGGGGTAGGGGAAGGAGGAGGAGAGGGGAAAGTGGGCAGAATTAAAACACAAACAGTTCCTTACTTTGAGCGGCATTGCAACGCATGCCGGGTACTTGCTAACTTAATCTATTAAAATGAATATTTTTTGTTTGTCCCCTATGCGTTTCTAAACCGTTCAACCGATTGCGTTGAAACTTTGGGAATTTGATGTGCGCCTGCCCACTTCGTATGTAATAGTGAGTTTTGGCGTTATGAAAATTTTTCCTACACTATTCATCCGATTGCGTGAGTTGTTGTGCGTATGCCTTGAGGGTTCCTATATATTGGTGATCTTTGGTGTTACGAAATAATAGGTGTATTAGACCAGGACGTCAGGACTTTTGGTATGTTCACACCCTAAGCACCTTGGACAACTTTCTGAAGGAATCGCTTGGGTACCTGCTCACGTACTGTACACCCCCTTTTTGACCATTCATTGACTGAACTACCATCTAAAAACGATGCCTTTTTTGTACAATAATATATTTGGAAATGATTTTAGATTTTATCGTCCAAAAGTATTGAAGTGACTTCTTTTTGGGATATTATGCCGTTTTACGCTACCCCCTTCTTCAGCGTTTCGGACAGCGTTACAGTGTCGTAATCAGGGCAGATGTGAAATCGATAGTTATTACAGAATGACAATAGAAATTCACAAAAATCTCATTAATATTAATAAAGACAACGGGTCTAAGCTCAAGAGTTCTTAGTATCCTATCCATATCCGATAGCTATCCTTGTAAATATGGAAAATAGTTACAAGAATAGTTATCCTTGTAACTATATTACATATTTTCAAAATTATCATCATAGCTTAGCTCTTGGTCTGCAACCCGCATTACGCTGCAGCTTTATCAAAAGATGTTTTTATCAAAAGATGCTTTATCAAAAGATGTTTTATCAAAAGATGCTTTATCAAAAGATGAACATGATGATGATACACAATGTAAGTAGGTTTGTTTCCTCCAAAGGAAAAAAATCATCATTTTCTTGCACCTCTCTCACACACCTCACTGTGAGGTCTCCGTAAACCCCTACAATACTGCGCGATGTACCCGCTCCAAAAGAAGAAGATGGAGAGATATGTAAATACGAATGTTAGAAATTAAGCGAAAATTGTAAAAATGTTTAAAAAAACACGACTCATTTAAAATAGAGCAAAAATCTCGCGGGGTTGTCTAAAATAACATTTAAAGAAACACTGAGATTTTTTTCATACATATAACTTGTAAAATCAGTGAAAAGAAAGTATTTATAATAATTTTCGTAGCATACTTTGCGTTTTTTTTTCTATCGAGGGAATTTCATATAATTGCCGTTCCGGCGCGGGGAATGCATAGATATTATCTTCAAGAGTAACTTATATTTTGAAGAGCTTTAAAACTTACAGTATTTAAGGAAAATATGTAATAAATCGGTAGAAATGCGAGGAAGTCGTGCCTTAAGGGGGTATTCTAGTCTAGAAGTATGAATTGTAGGTGTTTTTTCAGGTGCAATAAAAAAAACCAATAATACATTTGTAGTCATTATTTTACCTAAAGAATAAATAAAAAAAATCAAACAAAAAAATGAAAAATATAAAAAAGTTACAGGGTGTTGAAGTGGGGGGTCTCAAAAATTTGAAGCGCCCTGGTTGACACGATTGCAACCCTCCTAGTAATAATAAAAAAATCATTCAAACGAATGCTGCTATGGCATGAACCTCGGAGAAGTCATAAAACTTTTTTTTTCTTAAAATTGTTGCTATCTGAAATAAAAAGACATTTTTTTACCAGATTTTTTGACTTTTCCGATTTTTTTTGGAATAGTAAGAATTGAAATTTTGTTATAGTTCTGGTTCATGCGATAAAGTAATGAAAAGAGAAGGCTCACACCAAATTTCAAGTAAATTGGTTTAGAACTTGAGATATCGTGTCAACCGTCTCGAAAAAAGTCATTTTGAGAAAAATGCGTTAAATTTTTGTTCTATTTAGATTCGTTAGATTCCGTCTAAACCGTGACATTAAAATGGTTATAACTTTTAAAATTAAGGAGAATTAATTTTAAGGAGATATTTATGAATACTTTGGAAACATGAAGAAAATTTTTTTTTTCTAGACTAGAATACTGCCTTAAGGATTTATATTTATTGCCTTTTTTATGCCGTCGCGGTGATAATAAAAGTGTACATTGTTTCCAAAGATTAAATATTACAATTTGAAGTTTTTCTCATCAAGTTATTACACTACATACAATTAATTTAATTAAGAAAAGGTTAAGTGATTTATTTTGCACTGGCGTCCCACCGACTAAAAAGCTATCTATTATGACACCTGAATCCTCAATAGACACATGACGAATCTCTAACTAATTAACCCGTGCAGTAAACATATCACGTTTGGGTTGTGTCACCGCAGTGGCATTGAAAAGGTTAATGATACATTTATCTCCATACACACACGACACTAAACTTGGTAATGTGTGATGTAACACTTTGTATTCTGATGCTGGGTAAGTGAAGCAACCGCAAACGGCGCGAAATGTCGTTTGCGGTTGCTTTTTTCCTCTCCCATAATTCGTGGCTCGGCTCGCGGCAACACCAGTTGCAGTGTGCGCGGTTGAAAAATGGGGCAGTACAAACATTTTTCGAGTAAGCATTATCTGTACCCTCATTCACATACCTAGAAAAATAAAATAATAGAATTATTATTATTATCCACGTCAAACTATAATAATGACGTGCAAACACAGGATAGACCGTCAACTGTAAATTTGCCATACAAATAAAACAACAAAACCAAACAAGACTTGGTCAATAGAGCGCTTGTGCTAATCGTAAATGATCGGTTCTACTTTGAAAGTGTTTTTGAGTGCGTTTTTGAGGCGCGCCTCGAACTAAACAACTTGTGACCGCGCAACGGCTAAAGTTCATTTCGATTACATGTGACTTCCCTACTCCCCACCGCCTACACGAAATTAGCGGCTCTCGGAGGCGGACCCTATCTCTGCCTCCCTAGCATATTATTGTAGTGCGTTGCGTAGTAGCTCGGCGCGGCGAGCAGAAATACATGCGTGGCCGGACTGGTGTGATGAGTTACACAATATAAGAACAACCAGTCCTGGTGAAATAAGAAAAAAAATCATCAATACTGTTTAAATTGAAGTAACTTTAAAATTTGTATAATTTATAAATTGGTAAAATTTAAATGAAAGTTTTACTATATTTTGTGTTTTGGATATTTCTTTCTTCTATCTTTTTCCCTTTTTTCTTCTATTTTTTAGGGAGGCAAAGCCTCCCCTGCCTCACACACGAACCGCCACTGGGCAATACCTACATGTTTATACGCAGCATTGTAGGTACTACGGACGTGGGGAATGTTCCGGGTAAGGGTGTGACGAGAATATCGAATCAGATTATTTAGAATTATATTTAGGAATCTTGAAAAGGGTGCCGATGAAGTAGTGATGGGGATAAAAAATATCGATATTTGATTCAATATTAGTAATAATAATCGAAATTAATTATGAAACTTGCATAGTGCTAGCAGATGTTACAATAATCTAAAGCAGTGGTCCCCAAACCCCCGGGCCGGGGAGCGGTACCGGTTCGTGGATTAAATGGTACCAGGCCGCCCTGCTTATAAATCAAAATTACTTTAAAAAAATCGAACACACCAAAAAAAAATTAAATACTTATCGACAAAAAATAATTATTCAGTTGAGAACCCCTTCACGCCAAGTTACCGCCGACAAAATACTTTTGAAGTAAAAACACGAATGGGCTTTCATTTTGCGCACTCGTCTATAGAATGTAAAGAGCTCGAGTGAGACGCAACGACGTGAGTTGCAGCTCTTAAATTTTTCTTGCCCAAATGCAAATGTTTTATTGAGAATAAGTGACATACGCGTTTGATTGTATTGGTGAATTTACTCTCGTTTTTCCCGCCCCCCGGCCCCCGGACCCCGGACCCCTCGTCAGTGGGCCGCGGTAAAATTATCAAACGTTGACCGATCCGCGGCGACAAAAAGATTGGGGGCCACTGATCTAAATATTGAATTTACCTACCTCTGGGCAGGAGCCCCAAAATATCTGATAAACCTTCTTGATTCTGTGCAAATGAGGTTGGTTCATCTGATTAATAATCCGTTGTTATCAGACCGATTGCCACATCTAATGTACAGATGCAATGTATGTATAAATAATAAATATATGAAATCATTTTTAACAGCCTTACAGAAAATATTTAGTCATCTAATTCCTTGAGCACTTTTAAAAAGATTGTTAAATTATTTATGTTAGCCGAGGATTGCTAATTGGTTTTTTCAACTTTGTCCTTACTAAATTATTAGCTAAATGATTAATGTAATAATAAGCCAAATTAGTATTAGCTTTCTCCTGCCAAATTTTAAGCATATTATATTTTATACAAATATTTATTATTTACAACATAATCGTTAAAACAATGTTTTTTATACCCCCCAAACGAATACCAAACAAATGTAAACTCAAAGCAGTTTCATTGGACCTCGTACATTCAATCTTTTACCGAAAAATATTCATGACAACTAAACTCCTTCAATACATAAAGGACTTGAAGTCGTGGCTTGACAATGTAGATATTGAAACGTTGTTTGTTTAATTTCTATCACTTTATGTTTCTCACAAACAATACACTTATTATTACACTATGTACCTATAATTACAATATACCTTTATTATAACATTACTACACTTAATTTACACTTAATATTACACTATACACTCACTATTGCACTGTTGTATGTTCATTTTGTGCACAGCTGTTTAGACAATTTTTAATCATGTTTTTGCTTTATATGCCCATTGTTTGTTCTTTCTAGGTACAATACAATAATAAAATATATTAAACTATATTACCCATGCACAGGCTGCGCCTTAGTGGGTTCCCATTATTCTTATTATTTCATGATATTGTATACATCAAATGTAAAATTTGGGAAAAATAAAGGAAAAGAAAAAAACACTTTTATTTTTTATTTTAAATCAGTTCTCAAAGCTATGGTCACTCTAAAAGTCTACATGTTTACATTAATTTACTACCTAGCGCCAGCAGTTTAGTACGTACCCATAATCTCAATCTGTAAGAAATACAACAACATTGTTCTTTCAATATCTGTATAATTTTGTGTTATTTTGTTAATTTGTAGAATTGTTAACCTCAACACAGGCTTGTCCTAGTGAGATTGCAAATTGTATTGTAAACATTTTACCTGCAATGTAAAGAAACAATAAAATGAAATAAATAAAAATGTAGACGTGCTATATTTGCTACGGGTAATTTAATGGAGCCTGTTCCAAGGAGCTAGCAACATTGGTCCCGTGTACAACCGTACATCGGAGCAAGTACCTACGCAAAACTCGACGAGCGGAACACCCGTTTACAGTCGCAGTTCATTCCATGAATATCTTTGAGAACGGGTCGTTTCCCCTACTTGTTTTCTTCTCATATTTGTTTATTTTCGGGGGTGGGGGGGAAGGAGATGAGGTGGAAGATAGGGAAGGACCTGGCAAACACAGTTAAAGTCATTTCAAGCAGCGTTTCAATTCTGAACGGTGGTCTTACATCAAGGCTATACTGATGGTATCTTCTGGCTAAGGGGCGCGGCAGCCCTGTCTCGTTAAGGTTTGACCGACCGCCACAAACATTCTTGCTGATACTGCCAGACGACGAGAGAGGGAACCCTTTCAGACTGCAGAGCCATTTATTTGTATCTAAACATGTTTGTCTCTTCCCTTTCTTGTAGGGGCTTGCAGCATACGCAAGATACAATCCCCCGCGAGCTTTCTTCGTCTTGTTTTTTATCATCATTCCATGCCCTTATATATGTTTTACTAACACCATTGTATCAAATTTATTGTCTAAGCACTTGCATACTGCTTACTAACACTATATACAGGGACATTGGAGGTCTGATTCGTTCAAAACTAAATGTAGATTCGTTCTTTCGAAAAAGTTAGAGTCCTTGCGAGAGCCTTGAAGGAGTAACCATCAGTTACTTATATCAGGGCTGGTAAGTGGTGGATAACCTCAAATGATGGTATCTCCCACTTTAGAATGCGCCGCAGATGTATTAGGTATACATAATTATTTTTTATAAATAAATTGTAAAATAGCGCAAATTTACTTGCGCCCACCGACATTTGAACCCGCGGCCGCCGGAATGCTAGTCAAGAGCCTTACCCCTAGATCACGAAGGACGTTGATTAACGCAGATAATATATTCAGAAACAAAGTGTCGATTACTTAAAATTTCTTAAGATGTGTTGTAATTTTTACACGCGATATAAATACTTCTCGTTTACATATAACCTACTTCGATTGTAATAATTGTAATTAATTCCGATAATAAATAATCGATTACCAAACATTTACAATAGAAGATAACACAACATTATCATTCCATAAATCTTTTAAATGTCGCATTGTGCGTGTGCAGGCTGCAAAGGTTTCTTTTTTATTCCCGCATTTCTACCGATTTATTACTGTTGTAAAGCTTTTTTTATTATAATATATTAGGTCGTAAAGCTTTTAAAAATGTAGGATGTTATTCTTGAATAAAATGTCTATACATTCCACACACCGAAACTATTATATGAAATTCCCTCTATAGAAAAACATCGTAAAGTGTGCTCCGAAAATTATTATAAACACGTTTTTCAGATATTTTAAGCTCTACTGTAAACGAGAAATATTTTTTTAAATTTAATGAAAACAAATAACTTTGTGTAGACCACTATTTAATTAACAATATCAACATGTTTCGAAAACTATGTTTTCTTCAGGTATGTTTTTAGGTTTTCACGGCCAAAAAGTATTTTTGTTATTGTTTTTGGGGTGTTATGCCGTGTTTCGCTACCTCCTTCTTTAGCCAACGTTTCGGACAGCGTTACAGTGTCCATCATCAGGGCAGATGATGGACATACTCATCTGCCCTGATGATGGACACTGTAACGCTGTCCGAAACGTTGGCTAAAGAAGGAGGTAGCGAAACACGGCATAACACCCCAAAAACAATAACAAAAATATGTTTTCTTCGTCAGTTTTCATTAAATTAATAATGACGCCACAAAGTGAATTTGCGAATTTTAGAATTGCGAAGAAAGAAAAATATTTTATTCAACATTTTCACAATTTTCGCTTAAATATTATCGTTTTTAATATTAGTGCGCTCTCTATAACATTCGTATTTACGTTTCTCTCTATCTTCTTCTTTTTGAGCGGGTTTCCGGCGCCTTACGGCCCGCTAAGCACTAAAAAAAGGGAGATATGTAAATACAAATGTTAGAAGGAGCGAGCTAATATTAAAAAAAAACTACATATTACAATTAAGCGAAAATTGTGAAAATATTTAATAAAACACAGATCGTTTAAAATAAAGCAAAAATCTTTCTACAACTGTCTAAAGTAGCATTTAAAGATACACTGTGAATTTTTTCATACCTGTGACATATTAAATAACATAACAAAATGTGTTTTTAATAATTTTGAGAGAATACCTACCTTAGATGTTTTGTTGACGAAGATTTTTGCTCTACTTTAAATAACTTCTGTTATAATTTTTTTTTTTTTAAAAAAACAAAATTTTTTTTTAAACAAAAACAAATTATTCCTCGGTAACGAATAACCCGACAATATTTGAAAATCTCCTACTACCACCACAGTAAGCCGAAAATGTTGCTCGAGTCATGATGGAGGACTTAGCCAGCCGAGAAATCGAACACGGAGAGCCTGGGTGGGACCCAAACGCGATGCCCACTCAACCACTGCCCGGTCAAATTTTAATACTATTTTTAATAAATCCCTATTATTAATCCTAATATTAAAAAAAATCTGTTTCTGAAAAAAATAAGAAAATATACTCCTTATAAGAAGCTTCATTTTGAATTCTCCTGATTTGAATCTTGACAACAATTCAACTTAGCCTCTCAGAAACTGGACGTACTGTACAGGGCCCGCAGATACTTTAATAGTACACAACTGCTAACCCTGTACAAATCGCAAGTGCGCCTAATGGTTGAATTTGGTATCCACTTCTGGTCTGGAGCCCCAAAATACCTAAGAAAAAACCTCGACTCTGCAGAAACGGGCGGTCCGTTAGATAGATTCTCTTAACAAACGGATTGCAATCTTTAGAGCACAGGCGTCAGGTGGGAATGCTATCCTTATTCTACCGGAATTACAGTGGAAGATGCTCCGAGGAACTAGCGTCATTTATCCCCTCGGCACCAGTGCATAGTCGGGATTCACGCCAAACACGCGCCCAACATTTGTACTCGGTTGACAGTAGTCACAAGAAAACGGGTCGTTTTTTCGACTCGTTTTTGTTTTCAACAGCTCGGCTATGGAACATTTGCCGGCTTCTGTGTTTCCTCCCTCCTACAACATGGGCCTCTTCAAGACCCATGTTCACTCCTTCCTCTCCCCAAAAACACCCACTACACAGCATCTTCAAAGATGACATAGGCCCTGAGGGAAATTATTTTTCTCAGGGCCTCCTGTGTGGAGTTAATGTAAAAACAAAAACAAAAAACTCCAAAATATTCCAGGGCTGGCAACCTGATATACGCCCAATTGTCGATGCGCAAGTAATGGAGGTGCCACACACCGATACCATAAATATGGTGTGTATAAAAGGGTGGACACACCTCGTTATAAATGCTTTTATATAACGACAGTAAATTTGTATAACCGTTACATAAAAATTAATATAAAATTATTGAACTTTCACTTGGTGTTCTGACCTGGTGCCCTCAGGCAAGTGTCGCAAACTTCTTCCTTCGAGATGGCTTTTTATTTTGATTTTGTAAGAATTACATTACCGAAATTTAATCAGCGAAAATTATAGTTGCACGATCAAACACGCTGAATTATAAATGCATATTATTTAATAGTTATGCTTAATATACAATACTCTGCTTCTCTACGCAAGCAATAATAATTCAAATAAGGTAATAATGTAGGTAATAATTTTAAATTACATATTTATTTTGTTTAAGAGAAACGGAAGCACACTCTTTTTTCAATAATCCCTACATTAAAAGATGAATATTGAGCCCAACATTATTCCATCAATAACTCAACTTTGATGGTTTTGTTGAATACATCATTATTCTGTGCAATTGCTCAATTATTGTCACAGAAATTACTATCTTCTTTTATTCATCATCATCAGACATCGGATTATATGCACTAATAAAATGCCAAAATATGCATGCAAATATGCACTATAAAGACCGAAATATGCACTAAAAAGCCGCGATATGCCCAAAATATGCACAATGCAAAATCAAAAAACCATTTTTATTTTTATATATTTTAATTAAAGACGGTAAAAAACAGCGAAATATTCTTAAAATTATGCATAGTTTTGGAGACAATATACAATTAAGTATTTTTCCAAATTTTCGAGCGCAAATTTGTGACGTTTGTCACCCAGTATTAATTTGTACGCCGAAAACGACCTATCTAATGTCAACTGACGTCATTGGACAAAATTTAAAATTTGGCGCCATTTTTGGAGATACCTGTTAGGCAGGGTATGACCTGTGCCGTTGATGTAGGCATTAATGTTCTTCATGTCTTCAAGACACGGATTCTTAAAATAATAATTTAAAATTGCATCTAACTTTTTACGAATCTTTTCTGATATGGATTAGGAAGGGCGTTGGCGAGTTCGATCATTGTTTCCAGTATTTCTATTGATTTAAATAGAGTAGGTAAGGTTTTTTGTTTCCAATTTTTTCTATCGCATCTGGTAACTTGTGGAAAAGTGTTGAGATGAGGGCAATACTTTGTTAAATGGATACGTCTTCAAATACTAGCTTGCTTGACTAAACTGCAATGGCCTCAGAACTATCAAATTGACCAACTACTTGTTCTACTCAAAATTTTCTGCATAGAATAATAACATCGCTTTTAGCCAAGTACCCCATCAGGTATGTTTTTAGGTTTTCACGGACAAAAAGTATTTTTGTTATTGTTTTTGGGGTGTTATGCCGTGTTTCGCTACCTCCTTCTTTAGCCAACGTTTCGGACAGCGTTACAGTGTCCATCATCAGCTCATCTGCCCTGATGATGGACACTGTAACGCTGTCCGAAACGTTGGCTAAAGAAGGAGGTAGCGAAACACGGCATAACACCCCAAAAACAATAACAAAAAGTACCCCATCAGGTTATTATAGGTTCTGGCGGCAATGCTAGATTTGTAAATTGCTCTTCTTTGTAAGACTGCACACTTTTTTGTAGAGGAAATCAATTTGTCAACATTCCCATACTCTTGCCTTATTTCTTTTGCAAGGCAATGAAACCCGTGAGCTAAGCAGATAATGTGCCGTAAATTTGGATAAAAATTTTGTAGGGCTTGACCAGCCTTCACCGTGTATGGCGCAGCATCAGAAACAAAAATGTATCACCCGCTACTAAACGAAATATGCACGATTGGGGAAAAAGGCTAAAATATGCAATAACGCCGTAATAAGGAACTCCAGTGAAAAATATTATGGCTTTAAAAAAATATGTTCATATAGACCAATATACGCTGATTCTGAATATATAAGTTTTATTAAATAATATTTAACGTAGAGTTTTAAAAAAAATATTAAAAAGTCCATTTTAAAATAGTTCATTAAAACACCCTGTCAAGTTGGTATTATTGAATTTGTGAGGCGTGACGTCACCGCTTCCATAAAACGCTCCAATGCTGAAATTCAAAATGGCGGCGGTCGAACAGCTGATTCCAGTTCCCTACGAAATTCATGCTTCGGTTTCCTTAATATTGATTTCGATTCGTAAAGCTAAAAAAATAATAATTTCAAACAATAGGTGTAATTATTTATTTATTATATTAAATAAATAATTAAGTAATTATTTAGGTGTAATTATTTATTTAATATAATAAATAAATAATTACACCTAAATAATTACTTATTGAATAGTTTCATCACTTCTTCCATACGAAATGACAACATCTGTTGAAAATAACTAAAACTTTTGGCCAGATGACGTCACGGTGGTTTTCGGGGATCTTGAAAAATTAAAACTTTGACATATATTTTAACTATTAAAACTAACTATAAAAATAAAAATAAATATGCAGTTATTTAAGTTAGAAGGTCATTATTCATAAAAAAAATAAAAAAAGGACTGGAGTTCTCTATTAGAGAGATTTATGCATTTGCATACGCAAAATATGCAAATGCATAATGTCCGATGTCTAGTGATGAGGTACAAACAATTTGTAGTAAGAGTCAAGGGGTACCCTGGTTCCAAAAGATTGACAGCCGCTGGGATAGAGGGCTTTCCAATCCGCCAGATACCACGAGAAATCCGTCAAGTTGGCGACACTGGTGTGAAGTTAATTTAAAATTAAACACCTAGTTAGGCCCACATTAACAAAAATAATGTTCAATAAAAAAATGTTGCTAATTTATCAATAAAAATTAAATAAAACTTTTAAAGAATGTTTACATAATTTTTTGTACATAATATTTGGAAATACAATTTTCGCATATTTGCACGTACAATTTGCATATTATTAAGCCATGTCACCTGGAATTTCACAGGAAAGTTTTTTGACAGCAGTTTTGCAACACCAATAAACGTCGATCAGTAATAATTTTAAATGTATTTATTAATTTGTTTACCTACTTAAACAGTGTGGATAAAGTTTTCAAATCGCACCGGATATGAAGCTAACCTAACTTTCCAATTACTCGTCACCTTCCCTTCCCCACTTTATACATACATAGAATTCATCCCAGTAAGGCCCTCGACTAGTAGGTAATCCGAAGATCGCGGGTCAAAACCCTGTGTGCGCAAATAAATTTTAATTAATTAATTTGTTTTTTTTTACAATTTATTCACAATAAATACGATACGTTTGTATATTTGTTCCAAAGTGGAAGATACTTTCAGTATCGCCCTGGTGTAAGAACACCATTCAGAATTGAAACGTTGCTTGAAATTGCGGATCTGAATAGTCAGACACTTCTCTAACTTCCTCCTTCGCATCTCCTTCCCCTCCCCGATACTTTCAGCTTTACAACATGCCCCAACTGGGGATGACATAGTCTCACTGGCTCCAGACGGAAACAGTTGGGACTCTTGTGCGGGTATTCATATTAAAAAAAATACAAAACAACCTTTTACTTACAAAATGATCAAAAATTTTAATGATTATTTTTGTTTTGTTTCCCAACTGCTCCCAACCGCCTGGAATCAGTTGTATTATGGCATCCCCAATTGGGATATGTCGTGAGGCTGAAGGTTAGTGGGGAATGGGAAGGAGATGGAGAAGAGGAAGGTGGGGAAGTGCCTGGCTATTCAGATCTAGTCACAAAACCAGGCGAAAGACATTTCAAGCAAGGTTTCAATTCTAAATGGTGGTCTTACACCGGGGCGATTCTGAGAGTATTTTCAACTCTGGAACGTGCCGCAAATATATCTTATACTAGCTTCGTCCCGCGGCTTCACTCGCATGGCATTGGGTGGAAATAACACCGATTAATTCACTCACTTCATCCAATCCACTGTTAAAGAAACTGGTGTGGGCTCAAAGCCGTGGTTCAGTCGACAATGCTCTGAAGCAGTGCGACGAAAAAACGCGGCTTATCGAGCCTACAACACATCTCGAACGTCCGAAAACAGAATAGTTTATAACAAAATGTCAAAGGAAAGCAAGAGAATCATAAATAGGTCGAAATTTGAGCACGACCTGCAGATCAGCAGAAAGCTGGCTGCATGCCCGCATGGCAGCAGAGCGTTCTGGTCGCTTGCGGGCTCAATAGGTCGCAATTTCTGCAAATCCAGTCTGCCACCTCTTACCAGAACTGACGGCTCTCTAGCTAATACCGCCGCCGAAAAGGCTAACTTATTAGGCAAAATGTTCGCGGAAAACTCGACCCTCGATGATCAAGATGCTATCCCGCCGTCGGTTCCTCACTGCGGTTTTCATATGAAAAAGCTGAGGATCCGGCATCGGGATGTACTCCAAGTCTTACGAGGGCTCGATGTTAATAAAGCTAGTGGGCCTGACGGAATACCTGCCCTGGTATTGCAGAGGTGCGCTGCAGAAATAGCTCCAATTTTGACGAAGCTTTTCAAAATGTCCCTGAAGTTTGGGACTGTGCCCTCCGGTTGGAAAAAAGCGATCATTCACCCTATTCCAAAGAAAGGTGACCGCTCCAACCCGGCCAACTACCGCCCCATAGCGATCACATCTGTTCTGTCAAAAGTGATGGAACGTGTGATCAACGACAAACTGCTCACATACCTCGAGAAGAACAAAATTATTAACGACCGTCAATACGGATTCCGGCGGAACCGCTCGTGCGGTGATCTTCTCGCGTATGTGACGCATGTTTGGGGGCGGTGCCTGGAACGTTTTGGTGAAACCCAAACGGTTTCACTGGATATTTCCAAGGCCTTTGACTGGGTTTGGCACCGAGGGCTTGTCAACAAACTGCCTTCTTACGGACTTCCCGCATCCTTGTGTATGTGGATTGCCGACTTTTTGAGGGAGAGGTCGATTCAGGCGGTTGCTGATGGTTTCACCTCTTCCTCGCATTCGATAAATGCTGGCGTCCCACAGGGATCGGTTCTGTCTCCGACTTTGTTTTTGTTGCACATCAATGACCTCTTGACGGGTGCACCGATTCATTGCTACGCGGACGACAGTACAGTCCATGATAGCTTTTTGTTTGACAAACCTCCAAAGGGCTCACAAATCCCAATGGCTCGGAGGGCTTTGAAACAAAAAAAACAAACTTTGGACGGTTACCTCGAGAGTGTTTCCTCTTGGGGTAAGAATAACCTCGTCGAATTTAATGTTTCAAAGACCCAATCATGTCTGATCACGTCTAAAAGGGATCGAAATGATAATCTAGTCTCCTTCAACGGAAGCATTCTCCCGAACAGGCCTTCCATTGATATGCTTGGTGTAACTCTAAGTGACCAGCTCAGGTACGGGGGCTCCATCGAGGCCAGAGTTAAGTTAGCCTCTCAGAAACTGGGCATACTGTACAGGGCACGCAGATACTTTAATAGTACACAACTGCTAGCCCTGTACAAATCGCAAGTGCGCCCCACGGTTGAATTTGGCAGCCACCTCTGGTCTGGAGCCCCAAAATACCTGAAAAAAACCCTTGACTCTGTGCAGAAACGGGCGGTCCGTTTGATAGATTCTCCTAATTTAACTAACGGATTGCAATCTTTAGAGCACAGGCGCCAGGTGGGAATGCTGTCCTTGTTCTACCGGTATTACAATGGAAGATGCTCCGAGGAACTAGCGTCATTGATCCCCTCGGCACCGGTGCATAGTCGGGAAACACGCCAAACGCGCGCTCAACATTTGTACACGGTTGACATTAGTCACATGAGAACGGGTCGTTTCTACGACTCGTTCTTGAGTTCAACAGCTCGGCTGTGGAACGATTTGCCGGCCTCTGTGTTTCCTCCCTCCTACAATATGGGTCTCTTCAAGACCCATGTTCACTCCTTCCTCTCCTCAAAAACACCCTCCACACAGCATCCTCAAAGATGACATAGGCCCTGAGGGAAATTATTTTTTCCTCAGGGCCTCCTGTGTGGAGTTAATGTAAAAAAAAAAAAACTCACTCATTCACTGCCGCTAAAATATATGAAATACACACATTTTCATTTACAAAAATTTCGTAACGCCAGATCTTACCATTATGTATATCTTACCATACTCTATTACTCGAATATAATGTAGCTTTCTATTGGTGAAAGAATTTTTAAATGCGTGAAATTTTAATGCGTGAAAGCGTAACAAACAAACTCGAGCAGTTTCGCATTTATAATATTAGTATGGATAGTATAGATTATTTTTAATGATTAAATTGTCAAAACACAAATCAATCAAATAAATTTCACTTGTGAACCCGCTATCCCCTGATCGCAAGTCAGCAAACCTGCCCCTCGACTACGTAGGCCGTGTATGGCTCGATACTCACGATGTTTCTAGGTCAGGAAAGTTCCAAGCAATGGCCTCATTTGTAACAGACTGTTATCAGTAAGAATGATTTAACATTTTTTGTAAGATTGCGCAATTTGACGCAGGCTATATTTTCAAGGTTGATTTAAAACAAGTTACAGAAAATGACCGCAGTAGTGATTTCAATACACTACGCACTAATCCTCCGCCGTTGCATAAGTAAAACTTGAACATGCCGCAAAAAATATCGTCGCATGAAAGTTGTAAAAGTTTCGACAGCCTCCGTAGTCGAGGGGTAAGGCTCTTGACTCGCAATCTTGAAGGTCGCGGGATCGAATCCCGGCGTGCGAGAATAAATTTTACTTGATTAATTTGTGCTATTACCAATGAATTAATATATTTCGTTCCAGAGTGGAAGTTATTTTTTTTTTTTACATGAGCTCCACACAGGAGGCCCTGAGGAAAATAATTTTCCTCAGGGCCTATGTCTTCTTTGGGGATGCTGTGTGGAGGATTTTTTAAGGAAAGGAAGGAGAGAGTTCTGGGAAGGAAATGGGTTTAAGGGGAGGGTAGGAATCTGGGGTTCAGTGTGTCCTGGTCATTTACCTTCAAGACCTAGATAAACCTCACTCCGTGAACCCGGGCTCCTAAGTATCGCCTTTTTTTACATTAACTCCACACATGAGGCCCTGAGAAAAATAATTTCCCCCAAGGCCTATGTCATCTTTGAAGATGCTGTGTGGAGGGTCTTTTTGAGGAGAGGAAGGAGTGAACATGAGTCTTGAGACTTTGAAGCCAATTGAGCATGCTAAAATTTTCATTATCATCTTTGGGGATGCTGCTTGGATGATCTTATAAAGGAAAGGAAGGAGAGGAAGGGATAAGAAGGATATGAAGGGTGGGTAGGAATCTGCGGGCCAGTGGGTCCGGGAGTGACGAACGTATGAATCCATCCCTCCAGCTGCGTTGCAAGGCGTTCCAAAAGAGTTCTGCTTAAGAGGTCACAAGTTTTCCCTCAGCCAGTCTCTCCCGATCCGGCCTGTCACGCAGACAAATATTTTGCCACAACAATCCACCGCCAAGACCTGGACAAACCTTACTCCATGAATCCGGACACACATGCTAAGTGATCAAACATAGCGAACCACTTGGGATGACCTATGGCAGAAATGTTTGTTATTCAATAAATGGTTCCCGGGGCGGCGGTACCCATACCCGCCTCCCAAATTGTTGTCTTATTATAAAATACATATTATTATTATTTTTTATAAAAAAATAATATCAATCCAAGCTACCAATAAATCCACATACTTTTTTAATCCCGTTTGACTTGGTCATACCAGGTTCTTTGCCCTTGCCCCCGAAATATTCTAAAAATCTAACCTTCGCCTGAATTTGAATGGCACGTCAAACGTAAAATACGGCAAACCGGTATTTTAAAATGTAGGCAAGTACAAACATAATTACTATAATCTAAATTAATCAACTCGTAATATAACATTGAAGAAGAAGATAACAATAATAATCTAAAAGAAAACAAGACACAGAAAAAAATAATGGTCTGAACTTTTGTTTTTCTTGTGTCTTGTTCTCTTTCATATTTTCATTTAGATTACATAGGCGAACAGTGAAAACTTTTTTGATAATATTTACTAATTCCTGCGTAAGTTGGTATCCTGATTACGAAAACATTATAAAAAAGTCGTATCACGCACCAATTTTTCACATTTCACTATTAAATATGCTTGATGAGCCTTAAAGTCCACTTCTTATACAGCCATCTTGACTTTTTTTCATGAAAATTTAGGTGATGTGAGTGAAGAGCAAGGGGGACGGTTTCATCAGGGCCTGAAAGAGATGGTGAAACGATACCAGGGACGGTGGAATATCAAAATAATGGGTGATTACTGTTGGTCACTTCACAGAGAACAACAAAACGTAACACATCGGCGAAAAAGCTACGCAAGAAACTTTGCAGAGAAATAAATAAGCATCTAATATTCAAATTTAAGTAATTAAACATGATTGTTAGGAAAATATAACTAATTTTAAAAACTATGAATTTTTTAATTTTTATAGACCAAAATTTTCCTATTTTTTGAAATATTAAATTGATATCATATTGTGAAAGAATGGTGGGTGATGATATCATATTGTGAAAGAATGGTGGGTGATGTTATCATTATTGTGAAAGAATGGTGGGTGATAAAAAAAACTGCTATGAAATACGGGTTCAGCATCCAAAATTACATAAAATTTTGGTAAATTTGTTTAAAAAGTTTTCACAAACATTTTTTTTTGTTGGCCTGTGTTATTATTGTTATCTTCTTCTTCAATGATATATTACATTGATGGGAATAACCCACAAAAGTTATAAAAAGAGAGTTTTTCTTATAAAAAATTGAACATTCATTTAGACTTTTATAAAATGTCAACAGTTCTATATAAATAAAAACGGATATATTTATCCGAGACGCTATCTAGGTTACAAACCAATTCTTAGAATGATTGTTTCCAATAAAAAGGGTACCTATTTGCCTGTAATATGCAAAAAAATAGTTGAATTATTGTTAATTATAAAATTTGAAATATGAGATTGATTAATATGACAGTTTGATAGGAGGTGGCAAACGCGCACGTCCTGGTTAGACGAGAGGTTCTGGGTTCGAGTCCCAGTTGCGACCATTATCGTTTTTGACGTGATAACGTCAAAATATAATATATAGTCTTATAAATCGATGAACGCCGGCCGCATCCACGAAAAAGCATGACTCATTGTCACGCTGTCACGTTGTCACGCTGTCACGATGTAACGATGTCACGTTCCGCCTGAGCCGGGCGTACAAGCGACGGCGCGGAACAAGCGTTCGGCTTAAGCGTTCGGCGAGAGCTCGGAACAAGCGATAAGGTCGAACAAGCGTTCGGCCTAAGCGGTCGGCTTAAGCGTTCGGCTCGTGACGTTATCTCGTAAAATTATCGTCCGTAAACCTACTTTACAGACAACCAAATTTTTTTCTGTGTCTTGTTCTCTTTCATTATTGTTATCTTGTTTAGATTATTATTGTTATCTTCTTCTTCAATGATATTAAATTGATGGTTTTAAACTAGTTAAAATTGGCGGCAGCTGTCATCAACCCACGACACATTGAAAAACAATTGAAAGTCATAGAAACTCACACAAATTTGACAACCGATTCCACACGAGATCTTTCCCGTATCCACAAAAGATAAAGAATCGCTCCTCTGTGTAAATATTTAATATAGAGATTTTATAAGTCACAAAAGCACTCAAGTTAATATATTTATTGCGTGGATATAAATAAATAAACAGACCCTTTCCACTAGCTAGATATCGACCACGTAGATACAGACCACTAGCGTGTCGGTACGTTTTGCCCATTTTGTTACATTAAAGTTACATTCATAGGAATCAGGACAAAAATTCTTAAATTGCCTGGTATGAATGATATCAATGACGTTCAGTAGGAAAACTAGACGATGTATTTCAAAAAGCAAAACGTAAAGAGAAAGAATATATTTTTTTAATGCAGTTTTTTAAAAAAAACTTAAAATTCGGTCGAGTTTTGTGAGAGACATATTATTATTTTTATAAGTATTTTTTTCCTTCAAGATGTAGATATGAACAAACCTTGCTTACATCTAGTAAAGATTAAAAAACAAACAAAACGTAATTTTAAATAAATTAAACAATATAACTTTGTTAAAACCACTTTATATTTTATCTACGCCGACCGGTTTCGGAACGACCGTTCCTTCCTCAGGGCAAACATACAATGAGTTAACAATTAAAAAACAGTGGGTGGGTACAATAAATTATTACTAAGTGCTGTGGTAGGGGTGGGCACGTGGCCAGGGATTAAAGAAAAGTATTTTTTATTGTTTTATATTTTCGCGGGTTTCGTTGTTCACCACTAGTTGATGTTATTTCCTTAACGTGACCATGTAATTTTTGGTGACCGGCCAACTCGGAATGAAACCAACTCAGAACCATCTCAGATAAGTCATTTAGAGTGATAAAAAAATATATATTAAAAATCGGTTAAATAGGTTACGTTAGGTTGTTATCGGCTCAATAAATTTTTTTTTCAGTCGACTTTATTATCACTTGGCATGGAACCGTAATTTTTAGTGTCCGATCGAAACAGGACTTTCTACCGAAACCGAAACCGAATCTTCGGTATCTGTCTCAGTTTCGGCCGAAACCGAAACCTAAACTTTTTTAGAAATGTTACAAATCTATTGTTTTCTGAAATTTGGCTTATTTTTTACACTTATGACAGTTAACACATGTTAAGAGGAATATAAACGCTAGAAATATTTCGATTCTCATGCCTACAAAATTTTAAATCGCGCGTCGTGTTTGCACGAGGCAAGTAAGCGAAAAAGTGATTTTATTTATTTTGTGCATAATTTAATAAGAATGAAAAAAGTTAGAACATACAAAACCTCAAAAATAGTCTTAGCCATAAAGGGGTATTTTAAGGGGTAATTGTTTCTTATATGACTTCAAAGTTAAGTCATGAAAAAAAAAAATCTTTTAGTGGATTAAGCTTTTATTTTTTGTTATGTGAATAATAATTTTATTGTGATTCCAATACATAGAAAAGCTAGCAAAAACTTTAATTTATCTTAGCATATTTTTTGATGTTCATAACGTAAACCGATCTGTCGTAAAGATTATTCTAAATAGTATCTAAATACACACACTCCTTGCTTCGTTCACATTCATACCAAATCATACATGCCCTTCTATTATTCTGACTCTTGACATCGCCCGACTCGAGTATCTGATTCACTTGGTCGTGCCATGTCTTCCTCGGGCGTCCCCGACTTCGTCTACCATTCACATTTGCGTCATATATTCTCCTTACACTCCTTTCCTCATTCATTCGCTCTACATGCCCAAACCATCTGAGCGTCCCTTTCTTAATCTTATTCATTACGTTTACATCAGCCTCGCATTCTTTGCAATTTTGTGTTACCATAATAAAGAATAACGATATTGTAATAAAATAAAAAGCACAGTTTAGAAATTGCTCACCCCTGCTCAGTCAGCAAACGTAGCGAAAGGTAAGTCGTCGCCTGCGGCATAAAAGCACAGTTTGATAATTGCATTGAACGCCGAAATAGCTGTCACAGCAATAAAAACTAGTAGGACTGTTTTTTGTATCCATGGTTTGGCGCCAACTTTTAGAGTTCTGTATACGAATAAATATTGCAACCTTGAAGTAACGAATAGTATAGTTTTTATTGTCTGTGGTCACTTACTAGCGCTGGAGGTCAGGTGGGTACTTGGATAAGGCGCCAAACAAAATCAAACCGTATAAGCAGAGCAGGTGCACTTTCACGTAAGTAATACAAACCATCCGTTGGTTCATTACATAATTTTATCGAGTTATAAATTTATTAATAATTAATTTAAGGTATGATCTTATCTGGCATGATTAATAGTATGTAATGGGCAGAGTATTGGAACATTGCTAGTCAATCCAAGGGAGCCTGCTACGCCTCAATACAAAGGACTATCCCATCAAAACCGTAGTTTTAAAAATTCCCCTATTTTTCCAAAAAAGAAATTCCTCTCTTATTCGAATGAGAATCGGACATTGTTCCGTTCCTTCTCACTTGTTTAAAATTCACGTCCTTGACTCCCCAGATTGTACATTTTGTGGTCTAGAAGTGGGAACTTTAGATCACATATTTTTTGGTTGTCCCTCTGTAAATAAATATCCTCTCTTTTATCAAGCATTATCTAAAATTACTTCCCTTCCATACAACATCTCATCTCTTCTAGGTCTGAACTCGACTCCAATCTTCCATGTAATTCTGAAATTTGATTATTTAAATAATATTAATATTTAAATTCACCTTTCCTCTCTCTGTAATTTGAAATAATGGCCTAGAACAAACACCCTTGAAGGGTGAAAGCCAGAAATAATTGAAAAAAAAGTATCTATTGGGTCTCGCAGCAAAAGTTAATGCGATGGCAGTACTTACATTGATGCATTACTTAAGGCCCCGTAACCGCTCTCGAAAAGAAGAAGATGGAGAGATATGTAATTACGAATGTTGGAGAGAGCGCGCTAATATTTAAATCGATAAAATTGAAGCGAAAATTACGAAAAAGCTTAATAAAAATAGAGCTCGTTTAAAATAGAGCAAAAATCTTGTGGAGCGTATCTTAAGTATCATTTAAAGAAACATTGTGAATTTTTTCACAAATATAACTTGTAAAATAATAGAAATAGACTTGTTTTAAATAATTTTCGGAGCATACTTTGCGATTTTTTTCTATCGAGGGAATTTCATATAATTTGCATTTCGGCGTGCTACGTATCTAGATATTATCTTCAAAAATAACATATATTTTTTTAAGAGCTTAAAAACTTCAAATGTTTAAGGGAGATATGTAAGAAATCGGTCGAGATTCGAATAGCGGCGGCTTAAGGCGGCACTATCCGAATTTCTACCGATTGCTTGCATATCTCCCTAGAACATTTGAAGTTTTTAAGTTCTTAAAAAAATATATGTTATTTTTGAAGATAATATCTATACTACGCCCACGCCGAAACGCAAATTGTATTAAATTCCCTCCATAGAAAAAAATCACAAAGTATGATCCGAAAATTTTTATTTTCAAGCCTGGTCTCTGTTATTTAACAAGTTAAATATGTATGAAAAAATTCAGTGTTTCTTTGAACGTTGTTTTAGACAACCCCACGAGATTTTTGCTCTATTCTAAATGAGTCGTGTTTTATTAAATATTAGCTTTTCCCCGCGGCTTCGCTCGCACGGTATTACGGGAAATTACTGTAGCAGTTGAACTTATCAATTATCCCCCCTCCTCCCCACCCCCACCCCCTTCGCATTCCATACATTCATTCCCTTACATTCAGTTTTCAAACATCTCGCCTACCACCTAAATTTCATTAAGCTATAGCTCAAAGAAAAAAATAGTTATCCAATTTTGTTCATTCGTTCGGAATTTATGCGCTTACAAACATTTCGGATGTTTATTTTTAATTAAATATTTGGAAGTTTGTTAATATAATAAAAAATTACACTATTTATTATTCATTCTTTATACCTAATCGTTACGAATTATATTTTTAATGTAGGAACTCTATCTGACATTTGTTTCAAAACAGAAGCTTGTCCAAAAAAAAACAAAACATATTCTAATATTTGAATTTCCTGGAGCAGTAGCTGACCAGGGGGCTCAGTACCTACCAGCTTAGAGCCCACAAATATATCAACATGGTTTCCATGGAAACGATTTTTTTCTGACGTTAGCAAAAACTCGCTTTTGTTAGCGACAGAAAACGTATAACAAATAAAATATATTAATATTTATAATTTCATAACGCCAGACCTTACCATCATATACAACATATAGTCAGCGCATATAATTTAGCTTTCTATTGGTGAATGAATTTTTAAAGTCTTTTTATTGGTTAATGCCTGAAAAGGTCATAAACAAACTCGAGCAGTTTCGCATTTATAATATTAGTATGGATATGGATTTTCACAATTTTCGCTTCACTTTTATCGTTTGAAATGCTAGCGCGCTCTCTCCAACATTCGTAATTACATATCTCTCCACCTTCTTCTTTTCGTGCTCGGGTACGGGACCTTAAAAGCAGCACCCTTTTAACTTGATATTCGAGTTAAGAAAATGAAATTGAAAAAAATAATTTAAAAATTAACAATAAAAGGAATACACGCTAAAATAATAACTTTTTTTTCTTCTTATTTTCAAAATCACGTAAAGACTTGTCTCTTTTTCGCTAAAACTATGCGTAGTTATGGAACGATTTGCCGGCCTCTGTGTTCCCTCCGAAAACATGGGTCTCCTCAAGACCAATGTTCATTCCTTCCTCTCCTCAAAAGACCCTCCACACAGCATCCCAGATGACACAGGCCCTGAGGGAAATTATTTTCCTCAGGGCCTATGTCATCTGGGATGCTGTGTGGAGTTAACGTAAAAAAATTATATCCATTTTGACCCTCTGACAAAATATTGTCTAGACCTGAGTGGAACTTCCGCAGCGCAGTACATGTTTGTCTACACTTCGCGAGAAGGTTCAAATTAATATAAACTGTAAATAAAAATATGTTATCCACACTTGTAATAAAGGTCATAAACTAGATAGACTAGAATCTTTAGAAATTTCCCGCTTAACTAAAAAATAAACCATAATTTTGTAATAAATAAGCAATTAGAATCATTTGCCAAGTCTCCACTTTTGTATTCATTGTAATTTTCATAATAATTTCGAAATTAAAATATGTATTTAGTTAAAACATATAATGACCATTCCTACTCCAATGTAAACCATTTTTCCCTTCAAAAAGCAATAAAAAATCCCATGCATCATAAATATAATAACGATTTGACAGTAAAATTAGGTTATTAATAATTCATATTACTTGTAAGATTTTTCCCTGAACAATATTGAAGTGAGCTACAAACCCAAGCTTACTGGAATTAACAAAATATTTAGAAATTCGACAGTCTAAAACGACTTAGTAACAAATGTTTTACCTTACCCTCCCTCATATGTTATGAATATAAACCGTAGACTAAGAATAATTTGTACCAGTCTGAAGATGGCTCTAGCGAGCCGAAACCGGTTACGGTCAATAAAATTAAAGTGGAAAGAAGTTTTATATATGTTTTATTATAATATATTAGGTAGCCTACCTTAACATATTATTGATATTTTGTTCAAAACAACACTTTATTCTTAAGTAGTAACATTGACAAGTTTTTTTAATAACAAGAAAACCCAACAACGATATATATACAATCTATCCTTTGGCCATGTAAAATATTGAAGGTTATAAACTTTCAAATACGATGATTTCACATCAATTTTATTATTAAGAATTAAGTATTAAAAGTTTCCTTGAATTGTTTCGTTTAAAATGCTATAATTTCCGGTTTACACGCATGACATTTTATAAATTATTACATTCTTGGTTATTACCCGGTTTTACCTGCATTTCTAGCGTTGATAAATTACCATTTTTTTTAAATATTTGTACATCGTTTTTTGTGCGATTGCGAGTATGTCGAAGGACCTTGAATGATGCGTGTTTTATGTGTGTGATGGACCCCTGCACAAATAGATAATATGCACATAAAGAAAATGACTTACTGTGCTGGTACTTTCTTCCATCTTGTCTGGTTTTATTATGCACTTGTGGCGGAATATTTTGTATAATAGTAGTTCGCGATGTGATATACTTTTTGCAGCTGCGGACTTCAAACCGGTGGAGAGCGAATAGCGGAATTGGAATAGGAATTAATGCGGAAATGTTTATGCGGCGAGGGTCGATTAATGACCGATCTGATAATGACAGGTATATACGGATTTCAATTTTTTTTTTTTACATTAACTCCACACAGGAGGCCCTAAGGAAAATAATTTCCCTCAGGGCCTACGTCATCTTTGAAGACGCTGTGTGGAGGGTGTTTTTGAGAAGAGGAAGGAGTGAACATGGGTCTTGAAGAGACCCATGTTGTAGGAAGGAGGAAACACAGAGGCCGGCAAATCCACAGCCGAGCTGTTGAACTCAAGAACGAGTCGTGGAAACGACCCGTTCTCGTGTGACTAACTTCAACCGTGTACAAATGTTGGACGCTAGTTCCTCGGAGCATCTTCCATTGTAATACCGGTAGAACAAGGACAGCATTCCCACCTGACGCCTGTGCTCTAAAGATTGCAATCCGTTTGTTAAGTTAGGAGAATCTATCAAACGAACCGCCCGTTTCTGCCCAGAGTCGATCGGTTTTATAGGTATTTTGGGGCTCCATACCAGAGGTGGCTGCCAAATTCAACCGTGGGGCGCACTTGTGATTTGTACAGGGTTAGCAGTTGTGTACTATTAAAGTATCTGCGGGCCCTTTACAGTACGCCCAGTTTCTGAGAGGCTAACTTCACTCTGGCTTCGATGGAGCCCCCATACCTGAGCTGGTCACTTAGAGTTACACCAAGCATATCTATGGAGGGCAGATTCGGGAGATTGCTTCCATTGAAGGAGATTAGATTTTCATTATTCAGACTAGGGATGGGCAGGAAGGAACATGTGACAATACCAACTACAAGCACAGGGTCTATGATATAGATCTATGTAGGTACGTGTAGCTGTGTATTGTGTAAATGCCCAACCAATTTGTTTTTTTTTTATGTTACATTATTACAATGAAGTCCCGTAAAACTTTTTTGCTTTACTTACAGGTGGTCCTGAGTAAAATAATTTCGCTCAGAGCTAAGTCAACTTAGGGGCCGCTATGTGAAGAATGTTTTTAAGTAAAGGAAGGAGCGGAAGTTCTGGGAAGGAAAAAGGCAGGAGGGGTGAGTAGGATTCTGAGGGTCAGTATGTTCAGGAGTGACGAATAGAGAACTCCAGTCCATTTTTTTAAATTTTTTTATGAATAATGACCTTCTAACTTATATAACTGCATATTTATTTTTATAGTTAGTTTTAATAGTTATAATAAATGTCAAAGTTTTAATTTTTCAAGATCCACCGAAAACCACCGTGACGTCATTTGGCCCTGTGACGTCATCTGGCCAAAAGTTTTAGTTATTTTCAACAGATGTTGTCATTTTGTATGGAAGAAGTGATAAAACTATTCAATAAGTAAAACGTTATTTAGGTGTAATTATTTATTTATTAAATTATTATATTTTTCAATATTATTACGGGAGATTGGTATAAAAATTGTTTGAAGTTATTATTTTTTTAGCTTTACGAATCGAAATCAATATTAAGGAAACCGAAGCATGAAATTCGTAGGGAACTGGAATCAGCTGTTCGACCGCCGCCATTTTGAATTTCAGCATTGGAGCGTTTTATGGAAGCGGTGATGTCACGCCTCACAAATTCCATAATACCAGCTTGACAGGGCGTTTAATGAACTGTTTTAAAATGGACTTTTTAATATATATTTTTAAACTCTACGTTAAATATTATTTAAAAAAACTTATATATTCAGAATCAGCGTTTATTGGTCTATATGAACATATTTTTTTAAAGCCATAATATTTTTCACTGGAGTTCCTTATTTGAATTCCATCCATCCAACTGCGGTGCAAGGAGATTCGTCGAGAGAGTCCGGTTGGAGAGGTTCGAACCCGGCGTGCGCAAATAAATTTTATTTGATTAATTTGTGTTATTTCACAATTTATTCATTTAAAATAATAAATAGTATATTTGCGGCACGTTTCAGAGTGGAAGATACTATCAGTATCGCCCTGGTGTAAGACCACCATTCAGAATTGAAACGTTGCTTGAAATGGCTTTAGCCGTGTTTAGTGACCAGATCTGAATAGCCAGATACTTCCCCACCTTCCTCTTCCCTATCTCCTTCCCCTCCCCACTACCTTCAGCCTCACAACATACCCCGATTGAGGATGCCATAGTCTCACTGGCTCCAGACGGGAGCAGTTGGGACTCTTGTGCGGTATTAACTGTAAAAAAAAAGGTCTTCCTCAACCACTCAATATTATCATTATTACAATCTTGTTATTTAAAATTCTAAATAATGGCCTGTCTCGCCAGAGCTCATCAACTTAATAAAAATTCATATTCCGACAAGGTCAACAAGACAATCCAGTTTATTTCATTTGCCCACATGTCGAACTAACATTTGAAAAAATTCCCCGTATACATGCGCGATATAATACAAAATTTAACAATATGGACATTTTTATATCGAAAGAAGGGTAAATGTCGGTAACTCCATTAATGGATGACTGAATGCCGTTGGCGCTAATAAAAAACTGTCAAAAGGAGCGAAACTAGCAGTCCACAAAGGAGTCCTGGTACCTACCCTGATGTATGGCAGTGAGGCATGGAACTGGCAGAGGAAGGATGAAAGTAAACTGAAAGCTGTAGAAATGAGATCCCTGAGGCGTATGTGTGGTAAAACCATGTATGATCGTGTGAGAAATGTGGAGATCCGCAAAGAATGTAAGACAGATGTAAGCATAATGAGTAAGATTAAGAAAGGGACCCTCAGATGGTTTGGGCATGTAGAGCGAATGAACGAAGAAAGTAGTGTAAGAAGAATATATGACGCAAATGTGAATGGTAGAAGAAGTCGGGGACGCCCGAGAAAGACATGGCACGATCAAGTGAATCAGATACTTGAGTCGGGCCATGTCAAAAGTCAGAATAATAGAAGAGTATGTATGAGACGATGTATGAATGTGAGTGAAACAAAGAATGTGTGCCAGGACCGAGTTGTTTGGCGGTCCGTCCTCTCTGCCTACCCCTGCGGGGAAACGGCGTGATGGTTAGTTAGTTAGTTTTAACAATACCCTTCAGAAATATCGAATAGAAGTAACGCGTACGAAAATGTGGAATTTATCGAGAGCGTCTCCTATCCTTATCCTATTTTCCTCTTCCTCTCCTCACCAAAAATTAATTTAAAGATAAAATAAAACTCCTCCTTCAAGTAACTTTAACATTGGAGACCCTTTGGCTTGACTTAATTTAACTTTCTATATAAATGCATATCTCTAAATTTTATGTATAAGCTGTTTGTCTCTTACAAATAAATAGTATATCTCGATCCGGCCCGCCACGCCATAGTTGAACAGACTCATCCGCCGCCAAGTCCTGGACAAACCTCACCACATGAACCACTTGGGGTGACCTATGGCAGAATTGTCGGTTATCAGATGAATGGTTCCCAGGGCGGCGATACCCGTACCCGCCTCCCAAAATTGTTATACATTAATGCCCACTTACAAAACGATTTTTTTCATCCAAATTTTCCTTTCTTTATAAAATACTAGCGAGTTCAGTTAACGCAGTAAGAATTTCACATGTTTCCCTATTAATATGTTAAGTTATGATGTTAATTAAATCGAATCACCAAATCGAAAACCAACCCACGGAAATCTCCATCGATCGAATGATTAAATAATATAAGTAATGGTTGCTTTAAAAAACATGACACAATATGGATACATAATATTTTCATAACGTTTATTGCCTATTACGAGGAGATAATTTCACAAGACAACATCAAACCGTGGTAATGACATACAACCAAAGTCAACGTCGAATTCCTCCATTCAATGTCACGCGTAGGTTACATATTTTTGTTATTTTATTTTTATATTTCGCTTTTAAATTGTCTATTTTCCGACATAAGAATGTGGGATTGGAAAAAAACACCAAATCTTCGCTCACATTGTAACAAAGCGTATCTCATTTTACGTAGGTTTTCAGGATCAAAAAATCATTTGTAAAAAAGGTTTGGAATCAGTTATTTGAAGAAGTATTTTTTTTTTCAATAAAAAACATATGGGTAGGTATTTTAAACGACATTCGCAGTGCAGGGTATCACAAAAAGGCTGTGAAATAATGTGTGTTGTTCTTTTGCGAGAAATATAATATAATGCTAGCGAGTTCCCGGCATGCGTTGCTATGTTGCTATCCCACTTAATAAAGAAATTCTTTCTCCCTGCGTGTCCTTTCCCATTCATCCCGTTCCCCTTCCGCCTTCCGTCCCTTTCCCGCGTTCCAACTCCGCCTTTTCCGTCTTCCCTCTCCCCACTCCCCTCTCCCACTTCCCACATCACTCGAACCCCTCCCTAGTTCCCCTCCCCCCTCCCGCATTCCATTCATTCAGTCCCGGTACATTCAGTTTTCCAACAGCTCGCGTGCCACCTATTGCAATTTTTTATACAAATTTCATAATGTCAGAGCTCACTACTGTATATAGAAACCATCGCGGGCATGCCCAAATCAAAACTCCAAAGTGTCATCGCAATCGGATGAATGGTTTAGCAACGCATAGACATCTCATTAATCGCCAAACACATTTAGATTTTTATATACCTACATAGATTTTATTCCACTTTCATCAAATAAAAAAATAAATATATTTATGAGAGCATCAAAAAATTATAATTATTTTGTTCTTATTAGTAAATAAAACCAAATTATGTTGTTTTGAATAGAAGGGGCTGTGATTTTTTTCCCGCCGCACCGGGAACCTTTATTGGATAACCAACCCTCTGGCATAGGCAGGGGCGTGCACTCCATATATGCACATAAGCACTGCCTACCCTACCGTATTTGTAAAACATAAGCACGTAAATAAGAGCGCCATATCAAACGACATACCACAAACATGGCATAAACTGTAACCAGAAACTTCACGCGCGCCATCCGACTGCCTCACTAAAATGCGGCCTAAGCAGGAATTATTTCTGCGTAGAGCTAACTTCGTACAAGATATAATATCAATGTTTACGAAATGCACAGAGCATAGATTAGAACTGTCGTTTTGAATTTGCTTCCATGATTTTTTTTTGTTAGTATTAGGCAGTGCTTTCTGGAAAAAAATTACCAAATAGCAATCAGTGACGACAGTGACATCTGTTGTTAGATTTTCTATCAAATAGTTGTCTTTCATAAATGCAAATTGTCTCTTCAAAAACGTTTGTCGTACTTTAATTGCGAATTATCTGATAAAATATGGAAATTTCAACCTATGAAAATTGTTGTAGTGAAGGAAATGATGTGTATTTAAGTAACTTAAAAACAATGGTTATCTCGGTTATCTAATATGAATATATTAATTTTATCACAGGTTTTCCTACTGCCTACCCTGGTCAAAAACTCTGTGCACGCCACTGGGCATAGGTCACCCCAAGTGGTTCGCTATGATGATTTAGCAGGGGTGCCCGGATTCATGGGGAGAGGTTTGTCTAGGTCTTGGAGGCGGATGACCACGACACACTGAACCCCAGATTCCTAACCATCCCTTAAACACTTTTCCTTCCCAGAACTCTCCTCTCGTTCCTTTTCTTAAAAAACCCTCCACCCAACATCCCAAAGATGACAGGCCCTGGGGGAAATTATTTTTCTCAGCGCCTCCTGTGTCGAACTCGTGTAAAAAAAATATAATTTTTAAAAATTTCATTGTTTTTTCAAATTGCAACATTAATAATAATAATAATAATTTTTGGATAATTTCTATAGCGCCATTTTTGTGAGAAAATCACCTCAAGGGCGCTTTACAAATTAATTTATACATTTAACCTATTTATATTACAAGTGTCTTATAACTAAGATTGATAACTAAGAACTTACAACTACTACATTAGTCTCATAGAGGTGTAAATTTTAATTATTTTATGGTTAACTTATAGATTTGAATACATAGCGTGGTATTTTCTCTTTCCAATACCGTGTAGATCACATATCTCACTATGATGATAGTAAAGGAAAGACAACGATTTGTAAGAGACTTGTAAGAGAAGAGATTTGTATGAGTTGTTCCGAAAAGCGAACCTTACGTTAGCCTAAGGGATTAAGGCGCCTTATACCCTTTGAAAAAGAAGAAGATGGAGAGACATGTAATTACGAATGTTTGAGAGAGCGCGCTAGTATCAAAAACGATAAAATTGAAGCGAAAATTGTGAAAATGTTTAATAAAACACGACTCGTTTAAAATAGAGCAAAAATCTCTGGGAACATCTAAAGTAGCATTCAAAGAAACACTGAATTTTTCCACAAATATAAGTGAAATGAACGTGTTTATAATAATTTTCGAAGCATACTTTGCGTTTTTTTGTCTATCAAGGGAATTTCATATAATTTGTGTTTTGGCGTGGGTAATGTCTAGATATTATCTTCAAAAATAACATATATATTTTTAAGAACTTAAAAACTTCAAATGTTTAAGGGAGAGGTATGTAAGAAATCGGTAGAAATTCGGGTAGAGCGTCTTACAAAAAATGATTTAAATTTTGTATTGTATTGAAGTGTGTATTTCTTTTGATTAAATATCTTAGGCTTAATCTTGACAAGTGTTTGCGTTTTTACCATCTTCAAGAAATTTTTATTAGCTAATTAACTAGATTTACAAACAAATAAAAAAAAATCAATTAAAGATATAAATAAAAATTAAATACCTTTTTTGTTGATGTTATAAACACGTTATCCAAAAATTCAACATCAATAAAATAATTTTATCACCACTAACACACATTAAAGTTTTACTTAAAAAAATAATTCACAATTTAAAACTACCCCGAAAAACATCCTCTCGTTAAAAGGCATTAAAAAACTTCTTTCAACTTAATCGAGAGTTTGTGGTTTACGCATTAATCGAAACTTAATAAGTATATAATGTTAATCCGATAAAACCTCAATTGAAACTAAAAGCGATTCTCGACTGGGCTGGCTTTAATACCGATTTAATATGCACTACACTACACACTGCAAGCCCACCGAAGATACACGCCGATAGAAGTGTATTGTGAATGTGTCTGCGCGCCAGAAGTGAGCCCATTTTTCCCTCACTTCTTGTGAAATTTTCAAAAGATGTTTAAAATATCTAACTAACCAACTGACCTTCACGCCTTTGGGGCCATCCATAAATTACGTCACACCTTAAGGGGTGGGGAGGGGTGCAGAGAAGTGTGACAAGGCGTAGGGGGGGGGGGGGGGGGGGTGTCCATCAGATTTATGACGTAACATTTGGCCCCTCCCTGCACCCAGTGAATTCATAAAAAATATCTCCGTATCTCAAATAGCCCCTCCCGCAGAGATTGCATTCGACACAAAAATATCCCATTTCGCTCCGTCCGTTGTGGTAAATATGATATGATGTCACACTAGAGGGGAGGGGGTCTCACAAAAGTGACAGCGTGTGACAGGGACGGAGGGGGAGAGGGGGAGGGGGGGATTGGTTAAAAAAATCATGAAATTCGTTTGACGTAATTTATGGATGGCCCCTTTTCTTCGCAAAGGCAGAGACCACCACACAGCTCGGTCTTGGCACACATTGATGACATTTTTCACACTTGACCTTCAAAACAAGAGAAAGTTCACCTATCTACATGATATTTAGACAAACCATTTCCATCCTCTTTTCCCACCCTTAAAGCAGAATTTTGATACTTCTTGATGAAATTTTGCACACTTAACATTCAAAGTAAAATAGAAACTACTGCCTCCACCTGATTTTGGAAAACTTTGCGTAAAGCCCGGATAATGCCGGGAGTTATCGATAAATCCTTTATCGATCGACCATTCTCGATACATACCTACCAGGCTAGGATTCAGTATCGAAACGTTGCTTGAAATGGTTTGAGATCTGAACAGCAAAGTACTTCAAAATCTTTATCTCCCCACCCCCTTCCCCTCTCCACCCCCTTCAGCCACAAAACATACCCCAAATGGGGATGTCGGTGACCGGACAACTCAGAACCTCTTTTGAATAGTCATTAAAAGTGATGTAAAAGATGGTCCCATGCCAACTGAAAATAAAGTCAACTCAATCTTTAAAACAGCCCATAACTTTAACCTAACGTAACCTATTTAACCAATTTTTAAAATATTTTTTTCATCACTTTTAAAGACTTTTCTGAGGTGGTTCTGAGTTGGTTTCATTCTGAGTTGTCCGGTCACCGTAAAACATTGGTTATTTAGGTTATGTTAGGTTAGGGTTTGGGCTATTTTCAATTTTTTTTTCATAGCTTTTAATGACTTTTCAAAGAGGTGTTGAGTTGAGTTGATTCTGAGTTGGCATGGAACCGGGGATGTCATAGTCCCACTGATTTCGTCGGGAGTTGACAGTTGGTGTGTCTCAGTCTTGTGTAGTAATCATTAAAAAGTGAGTGTATGTTAGGCTAGGGTTTGGGCTATTTTCAATTTTTTTTTCATAGCTTTTAATGACTTTTCAAAGAGGTGTTGAGTTGAGTTGATTCTGAGTTGGCATGGAAACGGGGATGTCATAGTCCCACTGATTTCGTCGGGAGTTGACAGTTGGTGTGTCTCAGTCTTGTGTAGTAATCATTAAAAAAGTGAGTGTATGTTAGGCTAGGGTTTGGGCTATTTTCAATTTATTTTTCATAGCTTTTAATGACTTTTCAAAGAGGTGTTGAGTTGAGTTGATTCTGAGTTGGCATGGAACCGGGGATGTCATAGTCCCACTGATTTCGTCGGGAGTTGACAGTTGGTGTGTCTCAGTCTTGTGTAGTAATCATTAAAAAAGTGAGTGTATGTTAGGTTAGGGTTTGATTTGTTGATTTCTACGTAATATCTATCCAGTGGTGCGGAACGTGAGATGTTTCACATGATCACATTAATGTATTCAGTTAACTATAAATATACTCGTAATCCTATACTGCTTTAGTAGGTAGGTACTTCGAAATGGCGCATCCTTGTTTGAAGAATAGTGATGGACATATTTTAATAGTATTTAAACATCTTTAATGGGTAGCTGTTACTTGTTAACTATTTAAAAATATTTTTACTAGCTTTACTAGTAATTTTTTTTACTAGTAAATTACTGTAGCGCTTGCACTTATCAATTACCCCCCCTCCCGCATTCCATACATTCATTCTCGGTACATTCAGTTTTTGAAAAGCTCGCGTGTCACCTAAATTTCATAGTGCCACAGCTCACCAGTAGTAAAATAAGAATTATCCAATTGGTTCAGTCGTTCGGAAGCTACGCGCGTAGGTACCTACCGACATTTCGAAGATTAATTTTTATTAACATAGATAGATAGATATTAACTACGATGCCTGAAATAAAAAAAAATATCAACATCGTTTCCACGGCAACGATTTGTTTTCTGACGTTAGCAATAACTCGCTTTTGTTAGCGACAGAAAACGTACAAGAAATATAATATATTAATATTTATAATTTCATAACGCCAGAGCTTACCATCATTTACAGCCTATAGTCTTATAGCGTATAACATAGCTTTCTATTGGTGAAAGAATTTTTAAAATCGTTTTATTGTTTTATGCGTTAAAGCGTAACAAACAAACACAAGCAGTTTCGCATTTATAATATAAGTATAGATTATTGAATACACATTGAAAAAGTTGTAACTAATCAGACTGTTGGAAGTTTTTTTTTTTAATTGTAATCTTCTTTGCTTAATATAAAATGAAGTCGCTCCCACTGTTTGTACGCTTAGATCTTTTAAAGTACGAAACGGATTTTCATGCGGTTTTCACCAATAGATAGAGTGATTCACGAGAAAGGTTTATATGTATAAAACATGCATATTATAGTAGAGGAAAGTCGAGAAATTCAAAGATTCATTTCGAGCGGGCAGCGAGCTGGCAAGCGGGCGGTGTAGATTTGATTTGAAGGTTTGGTAATGGCGTTGTGTTTCGCTAGCCACAGCAACGTTTGGCCGGGTCTGCTAGTAATATAAGAAAATGAATGTTTCTTTGTCCGTCCCTCGTGCGTTCCTAAACCATTCGTCCGATAGGGATTGAAACTTTGGTGATTTGATGTGCGCATGCCCGCGATGGTTTCTGTACATAATAGTGAGCTCTGGCGTTGTGGAATTATTTGCCATCCAATTGCACTAAAGCTTTGGTGAGTTGTTGTGCCCACTCCCGCATACAATGATAAGCTGGCGTTTTTATTTTTTTTAATTTTTGCAATAGGTGGCGCACGATTTGTTTGAAAAATGTATTTCATGGTTCTAGGCCAACTGAGAATAAAGTTAACTCAACACCTCTTTGAAAAGTCATTAAAAGCTATGAAAAATATAACTTCAAAAAATAGCCCATAACCCATAACCCTAACCTAACGTAATCTATTTGACCAATTTTTAATAAACATTTTTAATATTATTTTTAATACATTTTTTAATCACTTTTAATGACTTTTTTGAGGTTGTACTGAGTTTTTTTTATTCTGAGTTGTCCGGTCACCGTATTTCATATAGTTTAGCCACAGAAGGGACACAAAGGAGGGACGGGGAGGGAATCCCGGAAGGTGGGGTAGGCGGAAAGGGAACTCGGGACGGGAATGGAGGCGGTAACAGGGATGCTTGGAAAAGGACACGCAGAGAGAAACAATTTCTTTCTTTGAGTGGCATTGCAATAGTACCCTTTACACACAGAGTTCGGAGCGGGACGTGCCCCGCGTCACTTCAGGCCGCCGCGCAGAAAAGTAAAGACCAAAATTAAGATAACGGTTTACAGCGTAGTTCACTGTGAGAATTTTCTGCGCGGTGGCCTGAAGTGGCGCGGGGCACGTCCCGCTCCGAACTCTGTGTGTAAAGGGTACTATTGTATGCCGGATTCGGGTACTCGCTAGTTTCAGATAAAAGAAAATAACATTTTTCACTTATTTAACTTGAATTAATTACATTTTAATTTTCTAACAATTATATACTTGTAGTTGTTTGAAAAGAAGGCTTGCATGCATGTTTCTAATTTTCGTTTATAACAAATCAAAAAGCAAAATCTTCGTCATTTGTAAGTAGGCATTTAAATACCTACATATTTAAATAATTAATAAACACGAATATTTATTAAGCCATTAAAACGGCCTCCATCTTTAGCCGGAACCGGAACGTAAATAATAAATTTACGGAAATACGAATGTTGTAAATAGGATTTCGTTGCGCTCAGTTAAACTTTTTAAAATAAAAAAAAATATAAATTAACCAAGATATTATAATACATAATTTGTACAAAACAAATCATTTTATTGTGATATTATAATGGTTAATTTGTCTGTAAAATAATAAAACGACCCAAAATAAACCGGTTCAAAATTCTGGATTTAGTTATAAGACGCCTGACAGATAAGGATGAAAGTAAACAGAATTGATTTCTCCGAGGCGTATGTGGGAATAAAACCTTGTAGATATTTATTTATTTAAGGGGGTATTCTAGTCTAGAAAAAAACAATTTTTTTTTCTTCATATTTCCAAAGTTTAAATATTCAAAAATATCTCCTTAAAAAGATTTCTCGAAATTCGCATTATTTTAAAAGTTATAACCATTTTAATGTCGCGGTTTAGACAGAATCCAACCAAAATCTAAATACTCGTAGAACAAAATTTCTAACCCATTTTTCTCCAAACCACTTTTTTCGGGGCGGTTGACACGATATCTCAAGTTCTACTAAACCAATTTACTTGAAAATTGGTGTGAGCCTTCACTATACATTCCTCTACAGCGGGAACTAGAACTATAAAAAATTTCAATTTTCACTATTTTAAAAAAATTTGGAAAGTCAAAAAAACTGTTTCAAAAACGTATTTTTTATTTCAAACAGCCGAAAAATTTTTTTTTTTTTACTTTTCTTTGATTCGGGCTATAGCCGCATTGGTTTGGATTAAGAATTATTATTATTTATTTTTTTAGATAACTGGGAGGGTTGCAATCGTGTCAACCAGGGCGCGCCATTTTTTTGAGACCCCCCACTTCAACACCCCGTTACTTTCTGAAATCTTAATTTTTTAGTTCGACTCTTTTTTTAATGGATTCTATAATGTTTAATATATATTTCATAAAATAGAAGTTGGTAAAAATATTATGGTTTTTTTTTTGTTGCACCTGAAATTCGCACAATTCATGCCTCTAGACTAGAATACCCCCTTAAGTTTTCATTCAGCAACTGGGAGGATAGTGCAATCTCAGTCTACCATATTACATAAACAACTATAATTTAACAATATTTGGACCCTTGCTTTTCTTAATCTTTATTAACGACCTTGCATATAAACTCCGCTGAAGTTTTTCTCTACATGCTGACGACCTCAAATTATATAAGGCAATTAAATTCATGGAAGATTGTGAACTCTTACAACAAGACCTTAACACAATATCTGCCTGGTGTGTTGACAAAGAAATGGAACTGAATATAGCTAAGTGCAAAGTAATAAATTTCACCAAGAACACCAACAAAACTATATTCATATAGCATATGAGGTCATAATCTGGAAACAGAGTATCGATACAAGATTTAGGAATTATATTCGACAACATACTAACTAACGTTCTACCAACACATTGAACATATTGTGAGTAAATCAAATATATTACTTGGTTTTAATGTAAGATCAACCAAACTGTTCAAGAATTCTAATAGCCTAATAATTCTATTCAATTCGTTAATCCGTAGTGTTCTTGAGTACGGGTCAACTGTCTGGAATCCACATTATATTACACAGGTATCTAGACTTGAATCCACATTATATTACACAGGTATCTAGACTTGAATTGGTCCAAAGAAAATTTACACGGATTTTGTCTTACTGATCAGGTGTCTACCATCTTCTAGACGGGCACGAACAAAGACTTACATCTACTATTCGTATTTCGACCGATTTCTTACATATCTCCCTTAAACATTTGAAGTTTTTAAGCTCTTAAAAAAATATATGTTATTTTTGAAGATAATATCTAGATATGTTCCACGCCGAAACGCAAATTATATGAAATTCCCTCGATAGAAAAAAATCGCAAAGTATGCTCCGAAAATTATTTAAAACAAGTCTATTTCTATTATTTTACAAGTTATATTTGTGAAAAAATTCACAATGTTTCTTTAAATGATACTTAAGATACGTTCCACGAGATTTTTGCTCTATTTTAAACGAGTCGTGTTTTATTAAGCTTTTTCGCAGTTTTCGCTGCTATTATACGACTTACAAAATTAGCGCGCTCTGTCCAACTTTCGTAATTACATATCTCTCCATCTTTTTCTTCAAGAGTGCCGCCTTCTAGTTAAAAGACGAAACATCTTAATGCTTTATAAAATTGTGAACAAACGAGTAGATAGTAACTCAATCAAATCAATTTATACGCCAGGTCTAAATCTACAAGAAACCTTAACATATTTTGGACCGAAATTTTTAGCAATAATATTGGAATTTTAATCCTATGTCTAGAATGTTTCGATTATACAACGATCTTGCTAAAACACACTGCTAAAATATTTTCTTCTTATTATTTATTTCATATTTTGTGATTAGGTTTTTAAGTTATGTACGTATAAAAATACTAACATTGTTTTTCAACGTGTTTGCTTCTGTGAATATACAAATGTGATTACTACAGACACATTCGTCTAGGGATATTTATATTTTAATTCGTTTTATATTACCCACAAGAATTTTCAATAAATATCCTGTCTGTGTCTCAAATAAATAAAATAAAATAACATAAAGTAAATTAAAATTTAAAGAAAAAAGGAAATAAAATGTAATAACGTTATAGGCAGGTACCTAATTAAAACATAAAATTATAAATAAATTACACAAAAATTAAACAGAATTAAAAAAAATATTTATGGATCGTCTATCGGATCACTTAATTGATAAAGATCATACTTTTAACCGCGATACAGGAGTTAAAGTCGTACATAAAAATGGAATAAGTGTAAGACGCTTTCGAAATTTAAAAAAAAAGGTAAATTCAAAGGTTGAAATCATTTATAACCAATTAAAATTAACCTTCAGCCCTATTTTAAATATGTTCCCCGTAACTTCACCTATTCCCCACTCCTCACCCCCACCTCCCTCCCTGCACTGTCCCACTCTAATATACTGTCCCTTTCTTTCTTGACAATACGTTTATATATGTGTCAGTGGCGTAACTATAGGGTGGCAGGGCTGACGAAATGCCATGGGCCCCGCGGGGGCCGGGGGCCGGGGGCCGGGGCCCGCGTCCCGAGAGGCCGCGAGCTCATAAGTAACCTAACATTTTTAACAAAATTTAGTAAAAATTGTAAATTTAAATTAAAAAGTACATAAAATCAATTAAAGTTAGACACAACTATAAACCACAAATTCAAATAAATAATTAAGATTTAAAAGCATCCATTAAAAAAGGATGTCGATCAATTTTAGAACGAATCCATTGGTTGCTTAATTTTTTGCCGCGGTACTTTGGTGGTACGGGCGAGCTAGTGACGCTCGGGGTATTCCCGCATTTTATTAACCAAGAAAGTACCTTTTCGTGGAGCTGGCGGACTAGCAGCGCATGGTGTTAGGGGAATCCCGGATTGTTTTTTTAAGTACGGAGGGCTCTACTACACATTCTTCGATTTATTGAAATTCAATTACAACGTGACGATTTTTACTGGGGGGGCCCCATCCAATGAACTTGCCATGGGCCTCAGATGGTATAGTTACGCCACTGATGTGTGTACTTCTGTGTTTGATAGCATTATTTTTATAACAGTCCTGATGATGGTACGGAGGTACCGAAACTGGTAGAGTATAAAAATATATCAATAAAGTGACTTAAAACCAAGTATTTTTTTTTCATTTATTTACGAATAGTTTTGTTGGATACAACATTATTCCGGCAAGAGTTCAGCTAATAAAAAAACAATGATGACTGCACTTCGCTACAGTATGATGGTGTCAAGTACATTAGAGGCAGTTAACATACAGTTTGTATGCCATAATTTCTGACAACCTCATTCATTTAATTGACTGCGCAAACCAGCAGCCAGTGAGTTCATACAACCTGAAGGTTACGCAGTTTATATCCATTATTACATGTAGAATTGTTAAGTATGTATGTCCGGCAATTTTTACAGAGTTTTGACCCTTTTAACAATAATATTATGAATTGTCAGAAAATTTGATGAAAACAGCGCTCTTACGCAACGATACTGCCATATTATAATAAATCAAAATATATTCAGAACTAGAAGATGCCCGGATGAACAGTTTTAGAAATCTAATAATATATACACTGAATTTTTTTTTTTTTTTAAAGATTTTCACGGCCAAAAGTATTTTCGTTATTTGTTTTTGGGGTGTTATGCCATGTTGCGCTACCTCCTTTTTTACTGGCAGATAGATGGCAAATGTGTAATTGTGTACTAACAAATACACAATTACACATTTGATGATGGACAGTGATGTCCTGATGATGGACACTGTAACGCCGTCCGAAACGTTGAATAAAGAAGGAGGTAGCGCAACACGGCATAACACCCCAAAAACAAATAACGAAAAAGAGAATTTCTTCTTGTTTTAGATCAAGTTTTCAAATTTCATCAATCTCGGAATCACCAAGTAGATTTGTGTACAAATCAAATTCCTCTTTGAAAAGTCATTAAAAGCTATGAAAAAAATTATTTTAAAATAGCCTATAACCCTAACCTACGGTAACCTTTTTAACCAGCTTTTAACATTTGTTTGTTCGATGTTCTTTCAAAGATCTATAAAGATAATATGTAATATTGTTGACTTACCGCAGTATCCTTGCTAGAGTGCGAAATATGCATTTTTGACTGACCTACATACATTTCATAATAATACAATTATTATGGAATAAAAATATTGTACATTGATTGAATTTGACGGCCTTCACGGTGTGGAGTTTGCGATTACTGAATTCGGATAAAAAGGTCGCGGTTAAAATGCAGTAAAAATATTAAGAAATTGTATAGTTATTAAGTACATATTTTACAATATTTTTGTGTAAAAAAATATGTGCAACAATAGAGTACAGTATTCAGTATTCATTCCTGTTTAACCAAGTAGAACCGGATTTATAGTAAAGTTTAGTTTAAGATAGATATATTTTAAATATTGTCACTTGTCAGGTTATTCGTAACCTGGGAATGCTTTATTTTATTTTTATATGAATACCGCAAAAGAGTCCCAACTGCTCCCGTCTGGAGCCAGTGAGACTATGGCATCCCCAATTGGGGGATGTTGTGAGGCTGAAGGTTGTGGGGAGGGGAAGGAGATGGGGAAGAGGAAAGTGGGAAGTACCTGGCTATTCAGATCTGGTCACCAAACACGGCTAAAGCCAGTTCAAGCAACATTTCATTTCTGAATGGTGGTCTTACACCTGGGCGATACTCAGAGTATCTTCCACTCTGGAACGTGCCACAAATATACTATATATTATTTTAAATGGATTAATTGTGAGATAGCACAAATTAATCAAATAAAATTTATTTGCCACGCCGGGATTCGATCCCGCGACCTCCGGAATGCGAGTCAAGAGCCTTACCGCTGGACTTAGCCGGCCGTCGCCGGTTTGGGAGAATTCAAATATTGCCAAACGATTTAGGTGCAGTTTTCATATCTCACGTAACGGCTGTGTATCGAACTTGGAGCCGGAGTCTCACACTCGGGGACGTCGCCACAACTTCTTGAATTATCGATCGAGTCGTTCATTCGTGAGAAGAACGACCCGTGATCCGAATACAGTAGATCAGTGTTCCGCAAACTTTTTGTGTTCAAGGTAAACCTACCGATTCAGAAATTTTGGAGGTAAACCAAAGAAAAAAATCAACCAATATTTTATATTAGCTGGTACCCGGCATGCGTTGCAAAGCCATTAAAAGAAATAAATTGATTCTCCCTGCATGTCCTTTCCTTTCGCGGGCGTGCACACAATAGATCACCAAAGTTTCATTGCAATCGAATGAACGATATGGTAGCGCATAAAATACGAACAAACAAATAAATATTTATTTTTATGGATAAGTTTTTAGATTTCACGGCCAAAAGTATTTTCGTAATTTGTTTTTGGGGTGTTATGCCGTCTTGCGCTACCTCCTTCTTTAACCAACGTTTCGGACAGCGTTACAGTGTCCGAAACGTTGGCTAAAGAAGGAGGTTGCACAAGACGGCATAACACCCCAAAAATAAATAACTAAAATTGATATTCATATTTAAGATTTATTATTTAAAACAATATAATATGAAAAGATGTTTAATGAGAAATGTGTGCTTACTTAACTGAGCACAGGTGCTCAAAATTTGAAGCAATCGTCGATAATCCTGGCAAATGGTAAGAAAATTGCAATAGCACGCTTTGAAAGCAGTGGATAGGTCTCATTTTTTATTACAGCCAAAAATGTGCTAGCTCTGTTTCGGAAAATTTTGGGTTAAATCAGTTCCGATCAGCTTTTAGCCCCATGAATTCTTCCTGCTCATTCATCGGTAAGTGTCCAAGTGAAATGCTATCTGATAATGGATTCCGTACCCAGTCCATGGGTTGCAGGTTACACTTAGGAAAATATGAGTTATTTTTTTCTGCTAAAAGCTCCAAGTATTTTACTATCAAAGCCTGTACTTTTTTCTGTATCGGCAGCCACGACTGGTAGCGTGGTTGATCCATAACACTAACTTAGCGCGATAGCTTTCAAACTTGTCCGACGACGTTAGAATATTAGAACCCTGCCTTACCTTTTTTGTTGAGCTCATTTAAATACGCAAATATGTAACATTGTAATGTTGTAACAATGTAACATTGCGGCAAGGCACACCAGTGTGCCGCGGCACACAATTTGCGGAACACTGCAGTAGATAACAAATTTGACGTATTCTTTGAAACTTACAATAGTACCCTTTACACACAGAGTTCGGAGCGGGATGTGCCCCGCGCCACTTCAGGCCGCCGCTCAGAAAAGTAAAGACCGAAAGTAAGATAACGGTTTACAGCGCAGTTCACTGTGAGACTTTTTTGCGCGGCGGCCTGAAGTGGCGCGGGGCACGTCCCGCTCCGAACTCTGTGTGTAAAGGGTACTATTGAGTTTACACGGTTTTTGGCACCTCGTGCTAAAAATGTATTTTTAGCGTAGTGTCGTAGCGTAGTGACGTAGTGTCAAAAACCACAGTACTAAAAAAAAAACAGATAATGTTTTATAACATGTAATGTTGTAATTTGTAATATTACGTACATGAATATGTTACAACATTCAAAATCACTTTGCTTGCGAGCGAAAGTTAATTTATTAGATGTTTAAAATCAGGCGAAGGGTTTTCGAAAAATTGGTGTCAAATTAATTTAATTTATTTTTTTATAAATATGAATAACATATCATTAAAACATTATGTACAGACCGACACACTTAACTTTACGTTTGGTGGCGTTGTCATTATTATTGTGGATATTGGAGATTAGTGTACAAAATAAATCCCTCAAGGTACCATTTTTGTTTTATCTTAACTCCACGCAGAAGGCCCTGGAAAATAATTTCTCTCAGTGCCTGTATCATCTTTGGGACGGTGTGGGGCTTCTTTAGATGAGAGGAAGGAGTAAACATGGGTCTTGAAGAGACTGGAGGAAACACGGAGACTGGCAAATCGTCCCACAGTTGACAGACGAGTCATAAAAACGACCGGTTCTCGTCAATACCTACCTATTAATTTCAAATCTACAAAAAAAGTCGAAAAATATTTTTCCTCATCACGTTTTTAGCATTTTCCTTATTTCTAAATGATTGTTGTCAGATTTGGGGAAAAACATTGTATTACAGCAGCTGTCTAGTCATCAAACCAATAAAATAATCATTAGAGGCACTGACGTCAGAAGATACAGACTTGCCCTAACATGAAATCCGGATGTTTTATTATTTATTTTATTTTTCATTGTATTTGTAAAATAAACATAGTAAAATTATTTTTTTAATGTTTTTAATTTACTAACAAATAATTGCCCAAGTTGCCTCTATAATCATGAAACACAAAAATTTTTAATGGCCTTTATTTTATAATTTAAAGCAAAAATAAATAAAGTAGCTCACACCTGTACCTATTTGATATACCTTTTGATTACAAAAATTGTTTTTCAGTTTGGTTGGGTATTTTGATCTCAAATCCAAATTTAAGATTTGTATGAAACTGACCGAAATGAGCTTTCTGCTTCATTATTTGGAGAAAGAAGAAAGTAGAATAGAATCTATACTAATATTATAAATGCGAGACTGCGTGTGTTTGTTTGTTACTCTTTCACGCATAAACCAATAAACCAATTTTTAAAATTCTCTCACCAATAGAAAGCTTAATTATATGCGAGTACTATAGACTGTATATAATGGTAAGCTCTGGCGTCATGAAATTATAAATATTAATATATTATATTTTTTTATACGTTTTCTGTCGCTAACAAAAGCGAGTTATTGCTAACGTCAGAAAACAAATCGTTGCCGCGGAAACGACGTTGATATATTTTTTTTTGGTTCCATGCCCACTGAGAATAAAGTCAACTCAACACCTCCATGAAAAGTCATTAAAAGCTATGAAAAAAATAATTTAAAATTAGCCGACAACCCTAACCTAACGTAACCTATTTAACCAAATTTTTATATATATTTTTTTATCACTCTAAATGACTTATCTGAGATGGTTTCATTCCGAGTTGTCCGGTCACCATTTTTTTTATTTTATTTCAGGCGTCATAGTTAATATATCTATATAAACTATGACGATATCTATATAAATAAAAATGATTCCTCGAAAAGTTGGTACGCGCATAACTTCCGAACGACATAACCAAATTGGACAATTCTTTTTTTTCTATTGGTGAGCTCTAGCATTATGAAATTTAGGTGGCACGCGAGCTGTTTGAAAACTGAATTGAATGAATGTACCGGGAATGAATGTACGGAATGCGGGAGGGGGGAGGGGTGGTAGAGGGGGGGAGAGGATAATTGATAAATGCAAGCGCTACAGTAATTTCCCCATAATATGCGATAATAATAATAATAACTATGCGAACGAAGCCGCGCATAAAAGCTAGTGTAAAAATAATTCATAAAAAATTTATAAAGTTTCATAATTTTTTTTTCGAATTTTGGTCGTAAACTTTGGTTTCATAAAAGTGTACGTTTCAATTATTTTGTGGTTATTTGTTATCTTGAAAATTGAACATTTTGACGTTTACCGCGCTCCGTTCGCACAACCTTCCACAAATTCCAGCCGACTAATGAATTCCCGTTCAAATAGTTCATTCGCATCCCTTCGCGTTTCGTGACGTCATTCCGCGGGCGAATGAAAACCAATATCTAACAATGTTGGAACGCTTCATTCGGCACTGTCTCTCATCACTATCGTTTCATCGCATGTTCAGACGGGTCATTTCGCGGGAAAGAGGCGGAACGACGTCACGAAAGGAAGGATTAATGAAACGTCTGTTATAGCCATAACTAAAACCTAACTTTCTAACCAAAGAACTGATTCCTAAATATTAGTTGACCATTTTCTTTCAACTATTTCTATTTTAAACTTGCGATTTCCCGGCACGGGTTGCAATGCTACTTAAGGCGGCACTCTTGAAACGCACGGCGCTGAAAAAGAAGAAGATAGAGAGATATGTAATTACGAATGTTGGAAAGAGCGCGCTAATATTTTAAGCCGTAGAATAGCAGCGAAAATTGCGAAAAAGTTTAATAAAACATGGCTCGTTTAAAATAGAGCAAAAATCTCGTGGAACGTATCTTAAGTATCATTTAAAGAAACATTGTGAATTTTTTCACAAATATAACTTGTAAAATAAAAGAAATAGACTTGTTTAAAATAATTTTCGGAGCATACTTTGCGTTTTTTTTCTATCGAGGGAATTTCATATAATTTGCGTTTCGGCGTAGAACGTATCTAGATATTATCTTCAAAAATAACATATATTTTTTTAAGATCTTAAAAACTTCAAATGTTTAAGGGGGATATGTAAGAAATCGGTCGAAATACGAATAGAAGACCCTTAATAAAGAAATTGTTTCTCCCTGCGTGTCCTTTCCCATTCGGCCCGTTCCCCTTCCCCTCCCATTACCCCTTCCCCTCACGCGTTCCCCTCCACCTTCCCCGCCTTTCCTATCCCCTCTCCCGCACGACCGCTACCGCTACCGCTCCCGTACCGCTAACCCCCTCCCACATTCAATGTATTCAGTCCCACTACATTCAGTTTTCAAACAGCTCTCGTGCCATTTATTTACATTTTTTTAATTCAAATTTTCATTTTACGTTTTAACAAACATTAGTTTTGTGTATTATAAGAGCAATCAATCAAGTTTGGTACCTAATAGGTACCTATTTAAAATACCTGTAATTCTTACTTACTCAGTACTTCAAGTAAATTCATTAATTTGACTGATTTCATTACTTCAAGTAAATTCATTAATTTGACTGATTTCATTACTTCAAGTAAATTCATTAATTTGAAAATCGAATTTTGATTGAATAATCGTCGGTTTGCAAAATGCCATTCCCAAATTGTGAAGTTTTTGACAGCTTTGTAAAAGTTTTTGTAATGATCAAAAAACTTTGCAGATGTATTGTCATGTGGTTGTAATAATCCAGAAACCTTCGCGTTGATGGAAAGAAGGTATTATGAAAGTTTCAAACATTTCCTATGCTTAATATAGCAATACATAGACAACCCACGTATATACATATAAGCAAGCATATTTTGAAGTTTACATACCTATATAGATAAATAGTTTTCGTTCCTCCTGAAAACCTGTGTAAAATGAGATAAACGGTGTTATTAAATATGTATCATTGCAACATTCTTCAAAATAATATCAAGTTAATTTGGTGTATGGAAAATAGATTTTATTTAAATATCTCCAAATGTCAAATAGTTAGATTTTCTCAAATAAAAAATCCAGTGATCTTTAATTAAAACATTGATAACAAAGCTCTTGAGACATTAACACAAACTAGTGGTCGCCCAAGGTCGAAATTCGACAATAATTGTAATGTTTTTTTAATTGATTTAATGTATTTTTTATGCATGATTAAAAAAAAATATTAGCATTCTGCACTCCTTCTCTATATAAACTATAAGTGTGCGAAATTTCACACTCCTCCGTCCGCGCAATTTTCGTAAAAAGGGGTACAGAGTTTTTGCTTCACATATTAATAACCACATAACAGAAATCTCTAATCAGGGCTTTAAAATGTTGGGATTTACAACTAGGCTAACTAGATATTTTTTGCGTATGTTAGAAGTCAACTTGAGTACAATTCTCCCGTCTGGAATCCACATTATAATATACATGTACATGTACAAGCTGTTGAAAGAATACAAAACAAATTCTTACGTTTTCTAAATTTTAAAATGGGGATTCCAGCAATTATGTTGAACTACATCACTCTGTTAAGGCCGCACTCTTGAAACGCACGGCGCTGAAAAAGAAGAAGATAGAGAGATATGTAATTACGAGTGTTGGACAGAGCGCGCTAATATGTTGAGTCGTAGAATAGCAGAGAAAATTGCGAAAAAGCTTAATAAAACACGACTCGTTTAAAATAGAGCAAAAATCTCGTGGAAAGTATCTTTAGTATAATTTAAAGAATCATTGTGAATTTTTTCACAAATATAACTTGTAAAATAAAAGAAATAGACTTGTTTAAAATAATTTTCGGAGCATACTTTGCGTTTTTTTTCTATCGAGGGAATTTCATATAATTTGCGTTTCGGCATGGAACGTATCTAGATATTATCTTAAAAAATAACATATATTTTTTTAAGAGCTTAAAAACTTCAAATGTTTAAGGGGGATATGTAAGAAATCGGTCGAAATTCGAATAGTAGACCCTTAAATAATATGAATCTGCTCAAATTGTCAGACAGAAGAATTTTCACTGACTTGGTATTTCTACATTAAATTCTACATGATTTAGTTGATAGTCCGGTATTGCTTGAACTGATAAGCTTCCGGATACCACAACGTAAAACAAGAAGTCAGGATTTATTTCAGTGCAGAAATTCTGGGACTAACTACCATATGTATTCCTCTTTACCCAGAATACCAATGGAAGGAAACAATCACACCAATTCAGTGGATATCTTCAGTTTATCTTTAAACAAATATAAAATATTGTTACTGAGGCAGTTCAATTATGTACAATAAATATTGAATTTCTTACCATTCATATGTAAAAGCCCTGAAAAAGGGCGTTAATCAATAAATAAATAATGTGAACGACGATATATTGTGTATCCAAAAATGCTTCAATAAACAGAATTATAATTCAAACACTTTATTAATTTGAGTGGCATTGGAAGGCATTCCGGGTTTTCGCTGGTAAACAAATAAAAATAAATAAATTCTGAATTGAGGTCATTCAACAGGGCGATACTGTGAGTATCTTCCACTCTGGAACGTACCGCAATAATAATAATGTTTGTATATATATAATATCCGAGGTGTATCACTCGAAATATAATAAATCATTCACAATTGGTCATTATCACACAAATGTACTTATTCATAATTCATAATAATAAATAATGATAAATTCTTTCTGTTTGTCCTTCCCACATACACGGAAGCTGACGATTATTTGAATAAGGTCACGCGAATTATAATTTAATAGAGGAAAGAAACCAAATATGGATTACCATTTCGTTTTTTACGCATAAAAAAATATTAAAAATCAAAAACTCGTAAATTTGATGGGATCATAGACTTATGGATATTAGTAGGCGAAAACAGACAGGAGAGGGGTACCAACTAGCCAGCGGGACGCGAAGGGGGGAAGATGACTGTGATGATATGTGATTCGTCAATAAATCAATCTGACAGTGAGTAGGCATCTCGCATTATAATTTCACCATTTAGTTCTTAAAAATAAAATCTGCTTTTGAATGAATAGACCTTTTTACATGGGAGCGCGATTTGCTCGCCACGTTATGAACAAATTTACGAAGTCCAAATACGGTAAAGTAAAGTTCACCTGTTTTCAGAGTCGAATATTTTGTTGCCGTATTTAGTTAAGACACTTTTACAAATGTTTCATAATTTACTTATCCCAGTAAACAGCGACGAGCACACTTGAGAAACGCCTCTATTAGTTATGGTGATAGAGGTGTTTCTAAAACTAATCATATTTTATGATCTGAATAAGCTTAAAAGAAAGTAAAATAATTTTATCTATAGAATGTAATACGAAAATTGGATTTATTCTCTTGTTCACTTCCATTTTTTAACGTTTTCATAGAACAAGCCACCATTTTTGCCGTGCTATTTCGTAAAATGTTCCGATAAGAGCTCGACGCTGGTTCACAAGAATGATGACGTCACATTTTTTAGATCTCGAGGCCATTCGCGAGCCCAGCCGGCTCCAAATGGAACCGGTATGGGGAGCGGGAAATAATACGCTTTTATCACTTAGAACAGGTCTAGTAATATTCATTTGTCTATGGATGGGAAAGTCCTTTGTATTGACTAGAAATACTCTGCCCAATATTTGGACCTCTATAAGAAATACTCTGCCTAAATATTTGGGCTCACAATATTGTGAGATCTATCTTTGAGAGTAGAAAAATGTTAGATAGAGGCATGGTAATAATATTGTCGGATGCTCCTTGTTTTGTCAAGGAATCCCCAAAATCTTTACCCATGATGCCAGCATGTCCTGGAATCCAAATCAGAGTTACGATTTTTCCAGAGCTTTTAGAACAATCGAATAAGGCATACAAAGTGATCATCAGGATGAAAAAGAGGACTTTATGTTAAGTAGACTTGAAATTTGACGAAAATAAATAAATTATAGAAATTGAAAAGAAATTTACTCTTGCATAAAATAATATTAAAGCGACTGTCAACTCTGTTGAAGATGGTTTCGAAAGGTAATAAATATTAAATAATTTTCTTTAATTCATTATTTTGTGGATTTCACTTTTTTGCTTAACATGTAACAAATATTATCATTAATTCTATTTATGTACGTTTTAATGAGGACATTTAAATATATTAAAACATATACATTTGTAACGGTTGTTGCAAACGTCAGACAATTTTTCATACCTTAAATCTAACTTTTAACATTATTTGCAGAAATCCTAATAGTCATCAAAATTTTCTTTAAAATTTTTATTGATGAGATCTGAGGTCCTTTTGGCCAAGTCATTTGGGAAAGAAGAATTATCCATTTTTTTCTAATTCTACTCCAGTATTTTCGATGTTCATGAGCAATCTAGTACAGATAATCCGGCACTCTTCAAGACCCGCTTTAGTAAATCTCTTTCTATCACTCTGGAGACGGGAAACGGTCAAATATCATTTGTTAAAAAATAATTAAATGGGGCAAAGATATTACAGATAACAATAATTTATTGTCTTTATGTATCTTTTTTGGGAAGAATTCGGCAAAAACTTTCTAGAAAAACTGCAGTCACTATTTATAATTCAATTATTGCTCCACACTTTAACTACTGCTCAACTATCCTTTTCCTGTGTAATGAACGAGAACAAAATAAGTTTCAAATTCTCCAAAACAGGGCAATGAGAATAATACTTCGGCGAAAAAGATTCTCAAAAGTAAATAAAATGTTAAAGGAACTAAATTGGCTAACCGTGAAACAGATGTTGACCCTGACACGATGATATTTATCCATAAAATAGTGAACAACATGTTACCAAAATATGTCTCAAACAAAATTATTTACAACAAGGACATTCACAGACATAACACAAGGACTTGCAAGGAAATCAGACTACAAAAAAGGAAAAAACGAATACGCAGAACAGTTTACTATACAAAGAGATGAAGTTATACAACACTCTACCAGTAACTTTAAAGGCCGCACCAATTGGAAAATTCAAAATGTATTGTAGGAGATACATAAAACAAGAAAATATATAGTTTGAAATATGAAATGATATAATTAATTAGGAAATTGTAAACTTAAATGGACAATTTACTAAAATAAAACTAATAAATAAATAAATATGTTTGTCCCATTTTTTGTTTGGTTAGGTTTTAGTAGATATTTTGTTGGGGGATGTTTTGTCCGTAGGATATTTTGTCGGATGTTATTTTGTCGGGGATATTTTGTCGGATGTTATTTTGTCGGGGATATTTTGTCGCGGGACGAACAGTCGCGAAACCGAAAATCTTTATTCCAAATTATTTATAACTAGCCTTTCCCCGCGGCTTCGCGGTATTACAGGAATTTACTGTAGCGCTTGCACTTATCAATTATCCCCCCACCCCCACCCCCACCCCCTCCCGCATTCCCTTACATTCAGTTTTCAAACATTTCGCCTGCCACCTAATTTCATAATGCTAAAGCTCAAAGAAAAAAAGAATTACCCAATTTTGTTCATTCGTTCGGAATTTGTGCGCTTGCAAACATTTCGGATGTTTATTTTTATTTAAATATTTGGAAGTTTGTAAATATAATAAAAAATTACACTATTTATTATTCAGTCTTTACAGTTGTTACGTATTACATTTTTAATGTAGGAACTCTCATCTGACATTTATTCCAAAACATAAGCTTGTCAAAAAAAAAAAACAAAACATATTCTAATATTTGAATAAGGTAGGGGGCTGAGTACCTACCAGCATAGAGCCCACAAATATATCAACTTGGTTTCCATGGAAACGATTTTTTTTTTGACGTAAGCAAAAACTCGCTTTTGTTAGCGATAGAAAACGTACAACAAATATAATATTTATAATTTCATAACGCCAGAGCTTACCATCATATACAGCCTATAATCTTCGCATATATTTTAGCTTTCTATTGGTGAAAGAATTTTTAAAGTCCTTTTATTGGTTAATGCGTGAAAGCGTAGCAAACAAACTCGAGCAGTTTCGCATTTATAAATTGAGATGCGGTGACAATCCTCTGGACTCGCAACTTCAATCAACATTGCACCTCTGTTTTTGATTAGGTACTTGTACATAGTTCGTTGCTTATTAGTGCAAAAAGGGATTTATTTTGCAATATCTGCGATTACGATGGCACCGACTGCAAAGTTTTGCTTGTCATGCTGTATGGCATTTTTTGCGAAGGCCAGAAAAAAAGAATAAAGTAATAATATGTTTACGATGTGCCGTAAAGTCAACCACTCAACAATCATTTAAGTATGCAAATCTAATCGTTTTCAATATTAAAAGAATGAATCTGGAATGTTCATTTTCCTTATGATTAAAGTAACATTTCTTCCTTATTCGCATCCTGGTAGGACCAACTTTATTTCCTATTGATAAAATATGTACATTATTAAATCCAAATAAATGTATTGTCTACAAAATGTCAAGGCACGCGGTGCATTCCTTGAAAGATCTTTTTGATAATCGAGAAACATCATTATGTTTTAAATTTAGAGCATTTTTGTGAAGAATTATAATATAATAGGATTTGTGATGCTGAAAGTATTTATAAAAGAATTTTTGCCTTTCAAAAACCAAAAAAGTCAATTTTAGAGTCGATCAGAAATTCTGCTTTCGAACGAAGACTGCGGCGACAGCGCAATTTAAAACTTTTTTCTCCGATTGCTCGACATTTTTCGGCGATCATTTTGAATATTTTCCGCACAAATAAAAAAAATCTTATCTCCGAATTTTAATATGGAGACATACAAACTGATTGTAGATCTTTTTAGCCGATGAATTCACCTATCTTTTGTCGATTATCACATATTCGTAGGATTTATAAAAAAAATATTATAAAATCGTAAGCTTCTACTTAATTACTTACAAATAAGGCAAAATTTGCCAAAATTGGCAGCAAAGCAATCCGAGGTATTTTAAATAGTGCCATATTGTGGCAAAACGCGCTCCAGAAATAAGTAAAATTATTGTGTATCTTACGTAATTTAATTATAAATCTGCCCTGATGGTGCTATCCCGTTGGCTAAAGAAGGAGGTAGCGCAACACGGCATAATAATCCAAATCATACCATTAGTAATCATGAAAAATTACTAATGTAACAATATGTTAATCTGCTGATTGTGAGAACAATTCGGACAAACGTAGCTACAAAAATTATTTTAATTTTAAATAATTAATTAGAAGGAACGGCTGGAGGGTTTTTTTCATACAAACATAAAATTTGTATTAAAGCCAAAATACTTAACTAAGTAAAAATAATATTCTTATTCCAAAATTGATGGATTACTTATTAGCTGGTTCCTGGCATGCGTTGCAATGAATGCCGTATTCATAGAAATAAATAGTTTCTCCCTGCATGTCCTTTCCCGTGCGTCCCCGTTCCCCTTTCCCCTCACGCGCCCACTTCCCCACCCGCGTTCCCCTTCCACCTTTCCCGCCTTCCCTCTCCCCTCTCCCGCTTTCCCGTCCCGCCAAATCAGTTCAGCACATTCAGTTATTCATTCCATATATTCAGTCTCAGTACATTCAGTTTTCAATATTAATTTTTGTATATTATAAGAACAATCAATCAAATTTGGTACCTAACATTTCATAGGTTCCCATTTAAAATATCTGTAATTCTTGATTCGATTCAAATTATTATGTAAGTACTTCAAATTAATTCATTAATTTAAAGAGTTTTGAAAATTGAATTTTGATTTAACAATCATTGTTTTGCCAAATGTCATTAACAAATTCTTGACAGTTTCGCAAGAATTTTTGTGATGATTAAAAAACTTTTTTATATTTGTTTACATTTATGTATTTGGCAAAATCTTAATTAAGGCGGCGCTTCCCCGCTCAAAAAGAAGAAGATAGAGAGATATGTAATGACGAATGTTGGACCGAGTGCGCTAATATTTTAAATGATAAAATTGTAGCGAAAATTGTGAAAATGTTTCATAAAACATGACTCAATAGAGCAAAAATCTCATGGAGAGCATCCTAAGTATCATTTAAAGAAACATTGTTAATTTTTTCCACAGCTATAACTTGTAAAATAATAGAAACAGACGTGTTTTTAATAATTTTCGGAGCATACTTTGCGATTTTTTCTATCGAAGGAATTTCATATAATTTGCGTTTCGGCGTGGAACGCATCTAGATATTATCTTTAAAAATAAAATATATATTTTTTAAGAGCTTAAACACTTCAAATTTTTAAGGGAGATATGTAAGAAATCGGTAGAAATTCGGATAGCGGCGGCTTAAGGCATCATTTAGAAACCTGCGTTCTCAAGGAGCGTAGAGGCAAAATAACGACATTTAGACATTTAAATTACTACTATTATCAAACTTTTAAAAATAATGCCTGACATGATATCTGCATCTAACTAAACCAGCGCCGACGGGTGATTCGAGCGTTTCAGATTACTGCCATTAGTAATTGTATATACACATATTGGCAGCACCCTGTACCAATTCATGCAGTATAAATATATTATGCATATATTATCTAGCTAATATACGCCCCGCTTAAGAAGTTGTGACATAAAATTGAGTAGGTACTAAAAAAGTACATAATTCGTGTCACATTGAGAGGACGTCCTTGTAACTTGGTCGATTATAACAAATTATTAGTTTTAATACAATATTTTTTAGTACAAATTATTAGTTTTAATACAATATTTTTTAGTACAAATTATTAGTTTTAATACAATATTTTTTAGTACAAATTATTAGTTTTAATACATATTTTTTAGTACAAATTATTAGTTTTAATACAATATTTTTTAGTACAAATTATTAGTTTTAATACAATATTTTTTAGTACAAATTATTAGTTTTAATTCAATATTTTTTAGTACAAATTATTAGTTTTAATACAATATTTTTTAGTACAAATTATTAGTTTTAATACATATTTTTTAGTACAAATTATTAGTTTTAATACAATATTTTTTAGTACAAATTATTAGTTTTAATACAATATTTTTTAGTACAAATTATTAGTTTTAATACAATGTTTTTTAGTACAAATTATTAGTTTTAATACATATTTTTTAGTACAAATTATTAGTTTTAATACAATATTTTTTAGTACAAATTATTAGTTTTAATACAATATTTTTTAGTACAAATTATTAGTTTTAATACAATATTTTTTAGTACAAATTATTAGTTTTAATACAATATTTTTTAGTACAAATTATTAGTTTTAATACAATATTTTTTAGTACAAATTATTAGTTTTAATACAATATTTTTTAGTACAAATTATTAGTTTTAATACAATATTTTTTAGTACAAATTATTAGTTTTAATACAATATTTTTTAGTACAAATTATTAGTTTTAATACAATATTTTTTAGTACAAATTATTAGTTTTAATACAATATTTTTTAGTACAAATTATTAGTTTTAATACAATATTTTTTAGTACAAATTATTAGTTTTAATACAATATTTTTTAGTACAAATTATTAGTTTTAATACAATATTTTTTAGTACAAATTATTAGTTTTAATACATATTTTTTAGCACAATTTAATTTACATATAAAATCACGCATTCCGAAGTTCTATCGACATAAAACATACTTTCCCAGACTTCCCTCGAACAATTAAAAATTTTAAGCTGTTCAAAAAATATAATGCGTTGTTTCTGAAGATAATCTCTATTCAGATGCAAGGTTTATCAGGTTTTGCATAGTGATCGAAAGAAACATCTTATGGTACGGTCACACTGAGGTCAACTTTCAACTTCAAACGTTTGGACGATTATGTGAGGAGAGGTAGTTCGTGCGTTGGAGGTTCAAAGCTGGTTCACACACAGCTATCAAATATAAAAGATCATAGCATGCCAAATAACGCTCTCCATACAATCCCTTCAGACCGTTCACACCTAAGCGTTTTTAAGCGCAGATCAATCATAGACAATACACATCTTAGACGTAACCGCTCCAGACGCGATATCCCAAAAGATAAGTCTCCCCCTCTCCGACTAAAACAGGAGAGGGGGTCATTGTAATTACGGAGCTGCCTAGACCCGTAGATGACAGATGTCAAGTTGACAGATTTCAATACAAAAAATGTGCATTCCGTTGCCGCTCCCTAATTCAACTGACACCCTCTCCTACCACAGGAAGAAATATTTGAAAGCCTCGTGTGAAAGCACAAAACATAAGCTCTCGCGAATCAACAGATATCTGCTCGCAGATTTATAGCTCTGTGTGAACCAGATTTCAAGCAATAAAGTAGGTAGGTACTAGGTACCTGTAATCAGAAAATTATTTTATTTTATATATTAATAGTTCTACATTTTAAATGTTTATTTATACGTTTTATAAGATAATAAGTTACAGTAATACAAATAAATGTTTATAATCAGTACTGTATGTAAATAGGTCTAGTAGTCTTTTGTGAACACCGCACTAGGAGAACCTGTGCTGAGAAGTTCGCGTTTTTTATTTATTTTTTTATATGAATATCTCACAAGAGTCCCAACTGCTCCCGTCTGAAGCCAGTGAGGCCATGGCATCAATTGGGATATATTGTGAGGCCGAAGGTAGTGGGGAAGAGGAAGGTGGGAAGTACCTGGCTATTTAGATCTGGTCGCCAAACACGGCTAAAGTCATTTCAAGCAACCTTTCAATTCTTAATGGTGGTCTTACACCAGGGCGATACTGAGAGTACCTTCCACTCTGGAACGTGCCGCAAATATACTATTATTTTAAATGAATAAATTGTGAAATGACATAAATTAGTCACATAAAATTTATTTGCCACGCCGTGATTCGATCCCGCGACCTTCGGAATGCGAGTCAAGAGCCTTACCCCTGGACTACGCCGACCGTCGCTTGTTTATCAAGCACGTTTAAATTGCCACTATAAAAAAGAGATTTCCAAAAAACTGGTTCTAGATATCTACATAATATCTACTCGTAATATTTCAACATTTCAGCATCTGAATTATTTCAAAACATTTTTGAGATATTCATTTATTTAAATTGATAATATGTTATGTACTATAAAAAGTAACACGGCTTAAAATATAGGTACTGGCAACCCGTGAAAAATTACGGGAAATTATGAAATTAAATACCTATCTCTGTCTAGGTATAACTTATTTTAACAACCTCCCATTAAGGCGGCGCTTCTCGGCTGAAAAAGAAGAAGATGGAGAAATATGTAATTACGAATGTTGAACAGTGCGCGCTAATATTTTAAGTGATAAAATTGCAGCGAAAATGGCGAAAAAGCTTAATAAAACATGACTCGTTTAAAATAGAGCAAAAATCTCGTGGAACGTATCTTAAGTATCATTTAAAGAAACATTGTGAATGTTTTCACAAATATAACTTGTAGAGATATCGAAAGAAGGGTAAATGCCGGTAACTCCATTAATGGAGGACTGAACGCCGTTGGCGGCAGCAAAAAACTGTCAAAAGAAGCGAAGCTAGCCGTCCATAATGGAGTGCTGGTACCTACCCTGATGTATGATAGTGAGGCGTGGAACTGGCAGAAAAAGGATGAAAGTAGACTGAATGCCGTAGAAATGAGACGTACCTATGTGTGGTAAAACCATGTATGATCGTGTGAGAAATGTAGAGATCCGCAAAGAATGCAAGGCTGATGTAAGCGTAATGAATAAGATTAAAAAAGGGACGCTCAGATGGTTTGGGCATGTAGAGCGAATGAATGAGGAAAGGAGTGTAAGGAGAATATATGACGCAAATGTGAATGGTAGACGAAGTCGGGGACGCCCGAGGAAGACATGGAACGACCAAGTGAATCAATAATTAATCAATCAATTATAAATAAATACGGCCAGCGGACATTCACTTATCTTGTCCCCACCATATTTAATAAGATGCCGATGAATTTCAAAATCGAATCCAATTGCCCCACTGATCTCAAAAGAAAAATTAAAAAATGGCTAATGGGTCAAAACTTTTTGTACTGATATTGTTTGTGTAATCTTATGTATAAATACTATCTATAATTAATTTAATCTATCAGTAATTTACCTGTGTTATATCTGTCTGTCTGTATATTTTATCTGTGTTTTATTAATATTGTCAAATTGACCTGCTGACAAACTGCCTTGGCAGTTTAGCGGGTGATTAAAATGAAGAATAAAAAAAAAAAAAAAAAAAAAAAAAAAAAAAAAAAAAAAAAAAAAAAAAAAAAAAAAAAATACTTGAGTCGGGCGATGTCAAGAGTCAGAATAATAGAAGAGCATGTATGAGACGATGTATGAATATGAACGAAGCAAGGAGTGTGTGCCAAGATCGAGTTGTTTGGCGGTCCGTCCTCTCTGCCTACCCCTGCGGGGAAACAGCGTGATGGTTAGTTAGTTAGTTATAACTTGTAAAATAATAAATATAGACTTGTTTTAAATAATTTTCGGAGCATACTTTGCGATTTTTTTCTATCGGGGGAATTTCATATAATTTGCGTTTCGGCAACGTATAACGTTCGTGGAACATATCTAGATATTATCTTCAAAAATAACATATATTTTTTTAAGAGCTTAAAAACTTCAAATGTTTAAGGGAGATATGTAAGAAATCGGTCGAATTCGGATAGCTGCGGCCTAATCCCACAGCTAATTTGTTCGCTTTTCGGAACAACTATTACAGGTCACATAGAAATCGTTGTATCTACCTACTATCATGGTGAGAAATGTGATCTGTACGGTGTTAGAAAGAGAAAACACCACATTTTATATTCAAATCTTAAAGTTAACCACAAAATTATTAAAATGTACGCCTTTATGAATCCAAAGTTTCCGACCGCAATTTGAAAAAAATTAGGGAATTTTTAATTAATTTTTTACATGAAACGACATAAAACAGGGTTGACGATAACGTTTTTATGTCGATTACGTTTATATAACGATGACGTTTATATGACGATAACGACGTTTTCTAACAAAATAGTGTGCTTTTTTTTTTCGTTATCAATAATTTTAGTTAGAAAAAGAAGTAAGGTAAGCCATTTTTAAAACGTTTTTATGTTTGCTAATCTTGTTAGTAAATAACGCTTTCTTGAAAACGAATAAGCAGACACTCAAGTTTAACTTAAATAAAAGAAGTACATGATTTAAAATAATTTTTCAGTTATAAGTTGCTTGACTGTATACTTGACATAATCAGTTCTAATTTGGAAAATGATTATTAAAATAATTTTCCGTTTACATGTTATATTATGGGTAGATATTTTATCGCTTTTTCTAAATTCTTGACACAATTAAATTCCATTTTGAATATGACACCTAAACACAAGAAATCCGAATTCATTGAACCAGAGTTACAATCGCTCACAGACAAACCCACAACCAACATTGGTATGTTTTTTTTCCACACAGGAGTCCCTGAGGAAAATAATTTCCCTCAGGGCTTCTGTCATCTGGGATGCTGTGTGGAGGGTCTATGTTAGATTATTCAACATGAAAAGGCTCATCCCGGCAAGGACAAAATTATATAGGTACCCACTAAGGAAAAAAGTTTAAACAGATGCAGATTTTATTTTCGAAGACTAAATATAGTGGTAGTATCATGCGAATTGCCTGTAGACTGTCAGGGGGTCAAGCACAGAGAAATCAATAATTTTTCAATATCGGATCGATATTGTACAGTTATCGATTTAATATCGATACACCGAGCACGGTTTCACTCTTGACAGCCGAACCGATATTGACAAATAATAAATAAGTAATTGATTTGCGCTGGCAACACTAGATATGGTTTCTATGATTTCAAATTCCAAAACGTCAAACGCCAAAATATATCAATCGTTGGTCGGAATATCTGTCATCTGTCGTCAGTCGTCGACCGTGCCCGCAAATATTGATAACTGAACATAGATGACGGACTTAATATCGTATTGATATAGGATATTATCGATGGTTCGTGCTAGACCTCCTAGGTAATGCGTAACATTATTTTCGACCGCGGATAAATTTTGTAAATACGCCACCGGGTTCGAACCCGCGAGCTTCGGATTGCGAGTCAAGAGTCTTACCCCTCGACCACAGGGGCTGTGTACACCAGCATGTAAAGTAAATTAGTTTTATATCCGTACTTTATTATTAACTCTAGAAGCCCAATCTAGGTCATTTTCACCTATACGCAAACAATTGTCTGCTTTCTCTTTCGCGCCCTTCTTTCGATTGCCCTGATTGATTGATCGAACCAACTTAGTACCCGCCAAGAGCCCACAGGAGACGGCAGTGTTGCCTTGGTAAGTCCCTTCACATTGGAGTTATCGTACTGTTGTAGGTCAATGTGACCTATGTTTAGGCTTTATAAATGTTTGTTTAAATGTCATTTTTAAATTTGTGTGAAAAGTGTTTATAAAGAAAAAATAATTATATAAAACTGTTTAATTGTTATAAAACATTTATTGGCAAGTAGAAAAAGAAGATTTTGTATAGTTTTTTAAAAATATTTTGAGTTTAAAAGAAGCAAACCGAAAGGAACTCATTTTATTTATTTATTTATTGACGCCTTATTGAACCTTTACATATCAAATACAAATTTAATTTATAACAACAGTATAACATAAATAAAAAATAATATTTGAATAAAGCATAAACTCAACATAATAAATTTATTTATTTATTTATTTATTGTTGTTATACGCCCATATGGGCTTTTACGTAGATTATACAATAATATTTAAGATATCGAGGATTATACATAAATAGAATTTAAATCAAAAGTTATAAAAATGAAAACATTGTAACGTGCATTTCTCGGCAGAGCAACATGATCTCTCTCAAGCTTATGGGAAGAGAAATACAGGTTTTTTCTTCGGGTATTTTGTGATAAAATAAAAAATCATTTAGCAAATTACAAAATCTCCTATATTTTGAAGGTATATATTTCATAGGTGCCCTCCAAGGGACTCCAAATATTATCGTGACAGAACATACCTGTTGGACCAATTCTAATTTACTACTATATCCCGGAAGCACTTTAATAGATATCACTTTGCGCGCCGATGGGCTGCAAGCCGTAAACTCGAGAAAATACGAAGAAAAGTAAGAAGACTCTAGGAGACCCTTCTGCAAACCAGGCCCCTTCCCTTTGTCAGGCAGCAGGTTCCACGCCCTCGATCAGGTCCTCGGCTGAGCGCACCAAGGTACCCTGAGATTTGTCAAGTTCCAGAAGGTGCCTTCATCCATTATGTCCGCCGGGAATTCGTCAAAACAGAAATACGGGTAGCAGCGGCCAAGCAAGGCCATCAAGGTGCTTTCCCGCAAATAACGTCGCCATCCGAGACAGGATTAAAAAGATATACTCCGACAAAGTCATGGTTTTTCCACGTGAAGGTCACAAAAACCGGCGACCGATAAAGCCCGATTCACTACAATGGGTCGTGTTTTGTATTCGATCAAACATCAGGATCCGGCTCGCGGTTTGTAATAACTTTATCAAAAAGGGTTTATCCCATATTAAAAAATCCACAAAACTCTATCTTAAGTGACTGGTCGAATTGACTCCGGCTCCCAGGCGAAGCAAATTCAAAAAGTGCCGCCGGAAATAGATGGCGCTAGACGCTAGCGGTTTTAATCTTTTCGGCGATCATAATTAAACGACAGCGGCCAGGTGAGTTTAATATTAAATAGGTCAAGACAATATTTATTTAATCCAAATAAATATTATCGTGACAACATTTAAAAAATATAAAGGTAGTTTTTGAAGATTATAGCGTAAAACCGTGAAATATTTGAAACAATATAACATTTGACAATAACATAGAATAAAATACAATATAAAACATTACAATAACACATCAAATCGTTAAATATATTACACCCACGTTATAATAATTTGTAGGTTTCCACAAAGTGTTGGTTTAAAATGCATTTTAGATTATAAAGGGAATCAGCGAATATATCTACAATATCACCAAACTTGTTGCCTAAATCATGCATCCTATTGGTAAGTGAGTGTGATTGATAGTTGGTTGTGTATGTGTTGCAAAAGAATGTAATATTTTGTCTAGTATTCCTTGTCGGTACATGGAGTTTAATGGTACTAACAATGGCAGGGCTGTCAATTAGGTTGTTCATGACTCTGTATAATAAAATTAAATCTGAAATGATTCTTCTGTCAGATAGCGTAATTAAATTAAGTCGATTCATCAAACTTATATAATTAATGTTTTCTATTGGGATTTTGAGCTTGAAATTTAAGTACCTAAGAAATTTGTGTTGAACCCGTTCTATTTTGTTAGAGTGTACTTTATAGAAAGGGGACTAAATAGGTGAATTATATTCCACTTGATTTCTAACTAATGAAATATAGAGTGTTTTCATGCAATCCAAGGACTTAAAATCAGTTAAGGTTCTACAAAGGAAGCCAAGCATCTTTAAAGCCTTATTAGTTATTTCATCTATATGTGCTGTGAAAGTTAAGTTTGAATCGAATATAACTCCCAAGTCGCGAATTTGTGATACTGGTGTTAATTTAACATTATTTAAATTATATTCATGTAAGATTTGAGAATGAGTTCTGGAAAATCGAATTACTTGACATTTCTCAATGTTCAAAAATAACATATTTTGTTTGCACCATTTAAAAAGTTCATCTAAATTAGCTTGTAAAATTAGGCAATCATGTATATTTCGTATTCTTTTAAAAATTTTTAGATCATCTGCAAAAAGTAGGACTTGTACATCTTTAAATATATTTACAATGTCATTAATGAATAAATTAATAAAAATAATAAAATGAATAAATTAAAATAAAATAAAATAAATCAATAAAATAAATTAATAAAAAATAAAAAATAAATAAGAATATAACTAATGCTAAATCCACATGGATCACTTTAGAGAACTCGTAGGTACAATTATTTTGTAACAAATTTTTGTATTAATTATTAAAAGTTGTTTCTTTTGAATAAATTATGTTACAAGTGTATAAATGTATTCATGTAGGTAAATTTGACCTATGATTGGGCTTTTAGATAGCAAAATATGATTGGGCTTCTAGGGTTAAAGGTATTTTTGAAGTCGACTTTAGGTTTGAAATTGGTTAATATCATCATCATCATCGTCCCCTTATCTTATTCGGGTCGGGGACCCATTGCATCGACAAGGCTCCTCCATACGTCCCTGTCTTGTGCTGACTGTTCGGCCTCCGTCCATGGCAGTCCCGTCCTCTCCTCACACATTTTCTGGAGTTGCCTCCCCCAACTCTGTCTGGGGCGGCCCACTGGACGTCTACCCTCTGGAATCGTACATAGTATCTTCCTCGGAATTCATATTCAACAGACATATTCATGTAGGTAAATTTGACCTACGATAGGGCTTTTAGATAGCAAAATATGATTGGGCTTCTAGAGTTAAAGGTATTTTTGTCGATTTTAGGTTTGAAATTGGTAAATATCATCATCATCATCTTCGTCCCCTTATCCTATTCGGGTCGGGGACCCATTGCATCGACAAGGCTCCTCCATACGTCCCTGTCTTGTGCTGACTATTCGGCCTCCGTCCATGGCAGTCCCGTCCTCTCCTCACACAGTTTCTGGAGTTGCCTCGTCCAGCTGTGTCTAGGGCGGCCCACTGGACGTCTACACTCTGGAATCGCACATAGTATCCTCCTCGGAATTCGGTCATCAGGCATTTTTAATACATGCCCAAGCCACCTCAGTTGCGATTTTTCTACGAAGAGTAGCAGTGGGTCAATGTTTAGATCGTCTCGGATTGTCGAGTTTCTTATATGATAATATCTATTTCGTAACCCCTGCCACTCCTCTCAAGTACCTCATTTCGGCAGCTTGGACTCTAGAGCGCGTTCGTTCGCTTAGCATCCATAATTGGTAAATATAATGCACAAAAAATATAAATATAATAAAGTGAGAAATTTTCAGGGATCAACTGCATAATGTGGCAGAGCGTCAGTCCGATTGAATGCACCTTATATTTAAGATTTTAGATCTTCGATTGTATCGCGAAGTACCTAATAATTTAACTAGAATTATGTCTCTGGTGCCTCGGGCCGAAGTCCTTGATATAATCTGGGTTAAATATCGATAGAGCAAATACGCGAGAAGTACTTAAGCATTACTGCTAAGTGCTAACCGCACCGAGGAATTTCAAGACATTGAAATCAAATCGGTGTTCAGCTGGACAGGCTGTAGGTAATTAATTACTGAATTTGCGGTTTTATTATTACTGTGACGATTCACGGTACCGTGACGACATAAAAAGTCAATAAACATATGTTACTCAACACAGTAATGTTACAGCTCTTTCAAAAGATGAGATACACAATGAACGTAGGTTTGTTTCCTCCAAAGGAAAAAGTCATCATCTTTCTTGCATCTCTCACACACCGCACTGTGATGTCTCGGTAACCCCTACAATACTATTAGTGTGAGTGAATTCCAAAAATTCAAAAACATCAAATGTGAATGCATCTATGGTTTTGATTTTATTTTATTTTATTTTATTTGGGAGACCAACAGTTTACATTAATATCAGAACATAAAAGCTGGTTCACACAGAGCTATAAATCTGCGAGCAGATATCTGTTGAAGCGCGAGCGTTTATCTTTTGTGCTTTCACACGAGGCTATCAAATATTTCTTCCTGTGGTAGGAGAGGGGGTCAGTCGAATTAGGGAGCGGCAACGGAATGCATATTTTTTGTACTGAAATCTGTCAACTTGACGTCTATCATCCACGGGTCTAGGCAGCTGGCAGCTCCGTAATTACAATGACCCCCTCTCCTGTTTTAGTCGGAGAAGGGGAGAGTTATCTTCTGACATATCGCCTCTGGAGTGATTACGTCTAAGATGTGTATTGTCTATGATTGATCTGCGCTTAAAAACGCTTAGGTGTGAACGGTCTGAAGGGATTGTATGAAGAGCGTTATTTGGCGCATAGATCTTTTATATTTGATAGCTGTGTGTGAACCAGCTTTAATAGTAATTGAGTCACAATAATTGTACCATTTACAGGTTTCCACAAGGGTATTAAAATATAATTAATTAATTCGTATATTATACAAGTGATTCGAAAGATAATAAAAATTATATTACAAGAAACATTATTACAAGTTATTTAGGTTGAAATAGGGATGGGGTAGGATGGGGAGGGGGGGTGATCGGTTTAGTTGAGGAATAGTAATAAAAATATGCAAAGCAAAAAAAAAAAGATGTTCATAAGATGAGGGTTGCATTAGATGGCTATCTATAGTTATTGTTATTGTGGGCGTCGGGATTGTATAGATATTACCTTAAAAAATAACATATATTTTTTAAGAGCTTAAAAACTTCAAATGTTCAAGGCAGATACGCAAGAGATTCGGGTTGCGGCGACAATATTTTTTTCTTCTTTTCTTTGATACGAGTCGCGTATCGCAATTTGTATACACGGCTTCTTTACTTATGTCGTTAAGATTCTGAATATATTTTAGGATATATTGTTGTCTTAAACTAGGGGGGCATACATACATCAACTTTTTAAACTGGGAGGGGGGCTCATTTAGCTTTGCCGCCCCAGGCCTCTGGCTTAGTCCGCCACCGGATTGGTTTATTTCTTTATATTTCCAAAGTTTAAATATTCAAAAATATCTCCTTAAAAAGATTTTTCGAAATTTGCATTATTTTAAAAGTTATAACCATTTTAATTTCGCGGTTTAGACGGACTCTAAGCAAAATCCAAATAGAACAAAATTTTAAACGCATTTTTCTCAAAACCCCTTTTTTCGAGACGGTTGACACGATATCTCAAGTTCTACTAAACCAATTTATTTGAAATATGGTGTGAGCCTTCTCTATACATTACTTTATCGCATGGACCAGAACAACAACAAAATTTTAATTTTTACTATTCGAAAAAATGTCTTTTTATTTTGGACAGCCGCCATTTTGCGAAAAAAAATTTATGTCTTCTGCGAGGTTCACGCCATAGCAGCATTTGTTAGGATTAAAAATTAATTTGTTTTTGTTTTTCGGGTTGCTAAGAGGGTTGCAATCGTGTCAACCAGGGCGCGCCATATTTTTGAGACCGCCCACTTCAACACCCTGAAACTTAAATTTTTTTTCATTTGATTTTTTTTTAATGTAATTTTTAATATTAAATAAATATTTGGTAAAATAATGGCTACAAAAAAATTATTGGATTTTTTTATTGCATTTGAAAAAACACCTACAATTCATGCTTCTAGACTAGAATACCCCCTTAAATAAATGTAGACATGTAGAATTTACAAGAAGATTTATAGACAAGATTGCTACTACGAAGAGTGCGAAGGCCGCCTATCGATCTATTGTGAAACTAAACGCAGGAACAACAAATTGTAAAACCAGTATCTATCTACAGATATGCGATTCGATAACGTAAGTATTTCTTTGTTGAAATAAATACTAAATTACTAGGTCAAGTTTTCCAAGTCAATGTTAATCGGTTTAAAGAGCGTGCATTTATTGCTTTTAAATGCTAATTTTAACATTTTAATTTAAACTAGCAGCAAAAACTTGCGTCTGAAATTAATTGAGATTAATGTGGAACCCGCTCTGCAGGTTTTTGCTGCTAGGCTCTGCGGGTGGCTTTTGATTCGGCTTCGCCCAGTTGGTGTTGGTGACCATTTTATAAATACATATAGCAACTGGTTCCAGAAGTAGCCTGTTCCTCGGATCCACTGTGATCCAGTGATAGCTAGTCATCGGGACAAAGTAACCGGGACAGGCAAAGACGTCATATGTAGTATAAGCCGCGTGATACTATTATTCACAACTCTAAGTATTACCGTCTATCTTTCCATATCCGGAGAGATACTCAAATTCTACAAATCCGTAGGTAGTACTTATACCTAGGAGGGGTACATCCTCGTGCGATCCGCTAACGTAAGTGGCGCCCTCCTTTGATGAATTCTTGAATTCGAAACCGAATCACATCATTTTTTTATATGAATACCGCACAAGAGTCCCAACTGCTCCCACCAGGAGCCAGTGGGACTACGGCATCCCAAATTGGGGTATGTTGTGAGGCTGAAGGTAGTGGGGAGGGGAAGGAAACGGGGAAGAGGAAGGTGGGAAGTACCTAGCTATTCAGATCTGGTCACCAAACACGGCTAAAGCCATTTCAAGCAACGTTTCAATTCTGAATGGTGGTCTTACACCAGGACGATACTGAGAGAATCTTCCACTCTGGAACGTGCCGCAAATATACTATATATTATTTTATATGAAGAATTTGTGAAAAAACACAAATTAATCAAATAAAATTTATTTGCCACGCCGGGATTCAATCCCGCGACCTTTGGAATGCCAGGTAAGAGCGTTACCGCTAGACTACGCCGGCCGTCAACTTGTTTGAAATTTCACGTATACAGATGTTTATCTGGCGTAGCGCGTACGGCGCGGCGTTAGACATGCACTCGTAGCGAGGTTCTTAAATTTCAACCACGCAGACGCTAACGTATTAATATTATTAGACGGTACCTACATGGGTAGGTATGGTACCTGCGGGCAGGGGCGCCCAGGAAAAAATCGGGGGAGGGAGTTTTGTACACAACATAAAATGTATGCTGTATCCGGTTGCACAACAACTCAAAAAGTGGCATTTGGAGTCCAAAGCCACGCAGCTAGCTGCTAGCCGCTTCGTCGCCTAGGGAGAAAGGTGGAGAAAAAGGGAAAAAATCGGGAAAGAAAGGGAGAAAAGGGGAAAAATGGGGAAAAGTTTGAGAAAGGGAGAATTTTTTTTTTGGTACACGAGCTCCACACAGAAGGCCCTGAGGAAAATTATTTCCCTCAGGGCCTATGTCATCTTCGGGGATGCTGTGTGGAGAGTTTTTTCAAGGAAAGGAAGGGGAGGAGAGTTCTGGGAAGGAAAAGGGTTTAGGGGTGGGTAGGAATCCGGGGTTCAGTGTGTCTTGGTCATCCGCCTCCAAGACCTAGACAAACCTCATCCCATGAACCCGAGCACCCCTGCTAAATCACCAAACGTAGCGAACCACTTGGGGTGACCTATGGCAGAGGTGTTGGTTATCCAATAAAGGTTCCCGGGGCAGCGGTACCCATTCCCGCCTCCCAAATTGAGATGGTGATTGAGAAATGGTGAAAACGAGAGAAAAATAGGGAAAGAAAAAGAGAAAAAGGGAAAAATGGGAAATACCAGGGGAAATTGGGGAAAAGGTCGATGACAAGGGGTAGGAAGGTAGAGGGGGAAACCTGCGCCTTGAGAAAGGCGATCGAGAATTGCACTGGAGTCTTCAGGAGAACAGGTCGGCCAGGAGAAAGAAGAAGTCCAGGTTTTCAGTAGTCGACCGGGAAGGCAGAGCAGAGCAGGCGGAGATGTGCTGATGTAGCTTGAAGGATGCTGGAACTCTGTCGATCCAGAGCTTTCAAGGCTGTATTTAAAGGTTAATTTCCACTTCCAAGATTCCGTGGCAATCATTCAATCAAATAAACAAAAGTGAAATTCAAGTAGATGTAATTAAAATTAAACACACAAAAATGAATAAACTAATAAAAATAAATATTTACACAGAAATAAAAACCAGGTGAGAAGCAATATTAAAAACGCCATTAAAAAATGAATAACATGTTTAATTAAAACAAAAATAAGATACAAAATCTAGACCATAATTAAAATTAATGCTAATAGCTATGTTACACGGTTCACTTGTGCAATGCAATTTGGATGAAGCAGCCAAATTGATTGACCAAATGTATTTGTAAAAGTGAATAATTCAATGTCGTTGTCCATGAATTCGATCGCATTGAAAATATTGCGTTTGCTCAATGCGATTGAATTCAACATTCAACACGGTTGAATGAGAAATGAACATGTAAACACAAGTATTGAATGATTCGAAAGATCTTTATTCATGCTTGGCGCAGCCATACGAAGATTTGCATGTGGGTGGTTTGGTATATTTATGATTTGCATTGCCAATATAGTCAAGAGGAGCATATGTCTCTGTTTTTGGAACATTTTAATAAGTACCCTAGCATTGGGAATTTTAAAGCAGAAGGTTTTATTTAATTAATTTGTTATTTAAATGATCACAAATGAACGTAATTTCCAAACGACGAACTGATTCAAAGACATTCTCAGCAATGTGAATTGAATGGTTCACTTCTTCAGAATATGTGTAAACAGCATTTTTTCAATTTGATTCATTCATCCAAAGTGAAGCAATTTGGTTGAACTGTGTAATATCACCATAAGAGAAAAAAATTATGAACATAAATAATTATTAATATTACAACATGATTCTAAATACCTTGATAATCATAGATTTATATAATTAGATTTGACAATGAGATAATAGAAACAAGGGAGACAGGCCATGAATCATATTGAAGTATTGAACCGCGTGGAAAATGCATACGCCAACAATATTCACCCATACTACTGCTGCTCGCATCTACTCACACAGCGGTGCATGTGTTTCTATCCACACCGAAAAGGCATATATTTAATTAGCTCTGCCGTTTTCACATATTGTAACCCTTCCACGGGTTCCATGACAGTTGATCCGCCAACAATTGGCCCCCCGGCATACTTATGTACAATATGCAGTCGATTTAGGGAAAATACGGTATACCTAATTACACAAAATGTAACTAAGTGACGCCGAAGGGATGGATAGAGAGTGTACCGTCGAATAACAAAGTATAAAACATATTTTCAATCAAATGCATGAAAAATCTAATTGTCTGTATACGTATGGGTACGAACAGAATCAAAACGGGTTTCGGCTTTCTGATTAGTCGGCGCATGGGCGGCGGACTGGCGCAGGCGTGCCGACAAGAATGTTTGTATGTCAACGTATCAGACCGAACACAGTAAAGGCAGGTTCAGATTTGTATCCGCGCGAGGCGGCGCCGATAAGCTTTACCGGAATGAATTCTTAATTCCTGCTCGCCGGTGACGCCGGTCAGTGAAACTTATTTATTCTGGTATATTTAAAAAATCTTTCTTCGACCGCCTTAAGTTCGCTAAACAAGTAATGATATTCACCATGACTTTTTCTTGTACGATTAATTGGATGAATAACGATTGTTTTATTCCTTTATTTCAAGAAAGGATTCTCCAAGAGTAAAAATCGTTGTGTGACGAACTCGACATTTCGTAAAAACTGACAGCTGCTGTCAGGCTACCGCGCAGGTGGCACAGGTTTTATCCGCGTTCTGTTTGTTCACACCTCAGCGTCAATTGCCGCCGGTGGAACCGGGCACTGAGCGCCGTTAATCTGAAAACCGAAATCAGCTTTGTTTTTGTTCGTACCCTATGGGTAGAAACACAAAGAACGCTGGTTTCGGCTTTCAGATTACCGGCGCCCAGCACCTGAGTCCGCCGGCGGCAGTTTGCACTGAGTTGCAGACATCTGAAACTGGCTTCACTGTGTGCGGTTTCGTACGTTTAAATACAAACATTCTTGTCGGCGCGCCTGCGCAGGTCGGCCGCCCATGCGCCGACTCTGAAACCCGGTTATCTGTGTTTCTACCTTACACCAGCGCAATCACCAAACTAAAAATCAACAGTGTGTATAAATTCGTTTGATATTCATAACAACTTATTATTAAGGATATTTTTGAAGTCGATTTTATGTTTGAAATTGGTAAATAATGCACAAAAAAAATTATCTCAACCGTATGGAGCCAGTGAGACTATTGCATCCCCAACTGGGGTATGTTGTGAGGCTAACGATAGTTTGGGAGGGGAGGAAGGTGGGAAAGTACCTTGTTATTCAGATTTGATCACCAAACACGGCTAAAACCATTTCAAGCAACGTTTCAATTCTGAGTTGTCTTACCCCATGCGCCCAATACATTAATAAACAAGAAAGATTTTGTATATCAGAATGTGAGCATTGAAATTTACCAGCTGCCTTTTGCTTATGGCGGCAGTACACCTTATCAGAAAAGAAGAGCACTTGTACTTATAGCATCTGATTATGGAGTCACGTTTCTTACTTTGGTTTGAATATAATTGGTCTTTATTTATATCTCACTTTGTTTCTATTATCTATGGATATGACGCTAGGCTTTCCAAGTGACTGCACTCAAGTGGTACAAACTGGTAACTCAGCTCGGCTGGGTCGAACAGTCGCTTACAACAGAGAGAAATACATTCCTATAAAAATTGGAAAAGTCTGCATCGTAACTTGTTGAAGGAAGTGGTTTTTGTTTTTTTTTTAATCACTGAAGACAATATTAGCGACTCCCAATCAAAAATCTGACAGAAAGAAATATGGTCACATTCAAGAATTGAACCCAAGACCTTAGCCTTGCCAGGGTGAGCTCTGGCCTCCTAGAGCTGATCTTTTTCTGATTTTTCTGATGATTTTCGATTGAGAGTCGCTAATATTGTCTTCACGCCGTTTCCCGCAGGGGTATGCAGAGAGAACAGACTGCCAAACAACTCGGTCTTGCCACACACTCCTTGTCTCATTCACATTCTCGTCTCATACATACTCTTCTATTATTCTGACTCTTGACATGGCCCGACTCAAGCATCTGATTCACTTGGTCGTGCTATGCTTCCAGGGGTGTCCCTGGCTTTTTCTGCTATTCACATTTGTGTCATATATTCTTCTTTCCCCGTTCATTCGCTCTACATGCCCAAATCATTTGAGTGTCCCTTTTTTATTATACTTACATCAGCCTTGCATTCTTTGCAGATCTCCACTTTTCTCACATGTCGTACATGGTTTTACCACATTTGCGCCTCAGGGATCTCACTTCTACAGCATTCAAACTAAAAAAGTTTGATTTTTAATCACTCGGACTCATAATGTTTTCGAAGCAATTTAACGTGTCCAGACATACATATGAAGTAGGAGTATATAAGGTAGGATGTATAAAGTGTAGGAGGCATATCTAACTTATCAATTTTTCAGCTTTATAAATTACATTAGTAGTGTGTCCCTATCGCTAGGAAATCCTGGGTTGAGAGCCGGCGCAGTTTATTACTCCCAATATAAAAAATAAAAAAATTAAACCAAGTTAAGAGAGATGGAAAGACTGATAGAAACATTGAAAGAAGGGTAAATGCAGGAAACTGCAGGAATGGAGGATTGAATGCGGTTGGAACTAGCAAAAAAAATTTCTGCAGTCCACAAAGAAGTGCTGGTACCTATCCTGATGCATGGCAGTGAGGCATGGAACTCGCAGAGGAAGGATGAGAGTAGATTGAATGCTGTAGAAATGAGACAAATGTTTCTTGTGAGGAATCTGAAGATTTGCAGAGGATGCAAGACTGATGTAATATGCGTAATGATTAAGATTAAAAAAGGTATGCTTAGATGGTTTGAGCATGTAGAGCAAATGAACGAAGAAAGAAGTGTAAGGAGAATATAAAACGATGCTAATGTGCATTGTGAAAGAAATCGGGGACACCCGAGGAAGTTATTGCACAACCAAGTGAACCAGATTCTTAGGTCGGTCCACGTCAAGAGTCAGATTAACAGAAGAGTATGCATGAGACGGTGTACGAATGTAAATTAGGCAAGGAGTGTGTGCCGAGTTGTTTGGGAGTCCATCCACTCTGCCTACTCCTGCGGAAGCATGATGGTTAGTTAGTTATTAAAACAAATTTACAACATAATCACTGTTTACAACATAATATTACAAAATAAAAGACAATCAACATCGTACCATTAGTAATACACATACTTATAAACAGACTTAAAGAAAATTGTTATGTTTTTTAATCTATCTTGACTGGTGATGCAAGACTTGGTGTTCAATTTATATTTAGAGTAATTAATGTTCTGTCTAATGGCCAGTGGAAGTGCATTGTATAGCTTTGTTGCAAAGTATCTAATTTTTTTTTGGCCAAACTTTCTTTTAAGTAAGAGATTATGCCCTTTGGTTCTAGTATCATCTTTATAAATAATTTCTGAGCTTTAAAGATAGAATCAATGGCGGCAGCGAAAGCTCTTCCCCGGGCTATAATACCGTACTCAATTAAAGATTGACAGAAAGGATATCTTAAACACATTTGAAAAATATTTTTGCCCGTTCTGCTTAAAAAAAACAATCATTATTGACAGGTGGGTCTCAAATTTTCTATTCAAATTCAAATTAAAAAAACCTTTTTTTTACATAATAAACATAAAGTACAAAGGGTATTATAGCTTAGAGTTACATCATATTACAGCTAAACCATTCTTCTTTATATGTAAGTATATTTACAAATTTAAAATATGACATCTTAATTCACACAATTCCAAAGATATTTATCTACATAATATATTTCAATGCATTAAAACCATATACATACAGTAAAATCTCAAACGATCGTTTGTTGAATAACTATTTTTCCTCATGTGTTGTTTATTTCTTACAGTCCTGAATTTATTTCGTTAAATACTTGCAAAAATAGATTGCATCGATCGATCCTATATGCATCGCTTACTGCATTCATTGTTAGAGCATATTTTTTTGTACTATTTCACTGGATCGATCGCTGCTAGTGGCCGCTCATAACATTGGTTGCCATTATTCAAACACAGCGATAGGTTTTCACCATTTTACTTAAAAAAGTCACTCTTTAAGAAAGATTAAAAATTGCGATGAGTATAAAAAAATTGTTGGTTAGGAATCGCTGCAATTTAATTTAATCACTAGGAACCAAATGCTTGTTTTCAAATTATCTACAACAATACCAAACATATGTAATGACGTATGAGGCATACCTGACTTATTAAACACATTAATTTATATGTAAATTTTGTGTCTTTTTAAAAGGATATTTGAGATATAAATATAGCTTCTTCAAACACAGCAAAGTTATTTAGTGGCATCATTTTAGTTAAAAAGTTATCACCTTTTAGTTTCAATTACTTTTAATTGTTTAAAAAGCCAACATGCTTTGTAAAAAATGCTTAAAAGTATTGATTAAATTTGAAATACATGAGGAGCTCAGTATCAAAGTGGGACATACGCCACTTTTTCTAAAATGCATATTTTGATTGATTATGGTGGTATGTCTGATTCTCTTACTGAATATGTAACTGAGAAAATCTATTGGAAACGGACAATTAATACAAGAAAACGCATGTTAAAGTTTGCACTTTGTTTCAAAAGTGGACACTTGCAACTCGTGTTTGCAACAAACTCGGACATACATTACAAAAGCGTCACATAAAAAGTGCCATGGCAGCTGTTATTTTGACAGTCAGGCACTCAGGCCCCGCCGCCCCCCCGCAACCGCCGAATTTGATATGGAGTTGACAGTTTTAGGACGAAATTTAAAGTTTATTGAGGTTTTTCAGCTTAATATTGATCAAAATAGATGAAATGGAGATTACTAACACTAACAAACTCCGAAAATTGGAAACGAGCAAAAGAAAAGACGTTAAAGTAAACCGCTTCTCTCGTTTTAGTGTCAAAAGCGGACAAAAGCATTCTTAAATTTAAAAATAAAATAGTAAGAGTATTAAATTATAGAATGTTATGTATGGCTTGTGATTCTTTATGCGCAAGGATTATGCAGGTAGAAAAAAATATCAGATATTTCGTACCGGCATATTCGAAACAACAAACTCACTCTACTGAAAAATAATCCAAATGGCTTATGTCTGACTTTGATACTAAGCTCCTCACATATACAGCTTTTTTCTATATTCCTATATCCATTGTTTTGCCGCATTCATAGTTTATTTTAATAGATCTTTCAAAAAACGATTGATGGAGGTTTCACTGTATTTATTGCACCAATTGAGAGGCAAGTATGATAAGAATTCTCTGATATCCATCAATAATTCCCTCCTCATAAAAACAAATATAGCAATTTTTTAATGTAAATAAAATCCTCAGCATGGGAAGATCTTAGTGATCTGCAAAATTTGTAACAATATTATTATCATTAAATATTTTTAAAAGACGCCACATTTACACAACCGGCATCCAATCATCTTCATTGTCGCTTCGGGCGGCCGATTCTTCACTCGGGTCTCCGGAAGTGGGGAGAGGGCACAGGGTCTGAGTTCTGCGCTCGATGCGTTTGCATTTGGGGCAAGTCTTCAGGTTCTTGGTCCAGCATACGCGGTGGAACAGTGAGTTGCACTTCTCGCAGTCGATGGATCCTGAGTCAAAGGGGAAGATTACTTCATCGTTTCCGCACAGTTCGCACAGATACCCCTTACCGTAGCACACGGCACAATCCATTATGTGGCTTCGGAACTTCTCCACCAGCTTACTCAGGTGCGAGACCAACAAACCGTCTCGCGCCATCTCTAAGTCCGCCACGCTGTACAGGTTCCCAGTCTCCACCATGTGCAACAAGTCTCCGGTGACCAGGAGCCTCCCTTCACCGCATGCCACAAGATAGCGATGCATCAGCTTAAGATCGCCGCGCATCTTGCGCACGAAATCTAACTCCGCAACGAATCCAAATAATTTGTTGTTCACTTCTTCCAGATTGATAAGCGGCCGCTTCTTGGTAAGCACGAGCAATTGGTAAGCGGATTGGGATACAGACTGCTTGTCCCAATCCCAGTTGTGAACAATTCTTGCCGGGATTTCAACAGTATTGTTCCAGTGACAAGTCGTGCAGAAATAAAGACCCGAGTAATCACACAGACGCGGTTCGTTCCATCTGCTGTTGCAGCCCTTGAAGCTTAGATCGCTTTGACATTCGGCGCATTTGTACATCTGGGCAGCTAGACCTTTCTGTGGGCAGATGGCGGTGTTCAGGTGGCCTTCCGTGGACAAGACGTGCGCGCAAACACGTGACACCTTTCCGATACACTTGCTGTGGCAAATAGATCCACAATCTTGACATTTATAGGAACCTTGGACAACGCTCCAGATGACCCCGCTACAGTGATCGCAGTACTGCCTCACGTTTGTGTTGACGTGAGGTTGGTTCTGAAAATGGTGCCCGGCAATCGGGAATATCAACACGGTGGGAGCATCTTCGGGGTCTTGCAGCTCCTGGGCTCGGTAACGGAGCTCAACAAGGTAGCGGACCAGCCACTTCCTTTCGTCGGACCATTGGTCGCAGCTCAACACGAGTTCCTTGCACTTTTCGATGGCTTCTAAAACAGTTTTCAGCGAGGCGTCGGGACTGACTATCAACTGTCTGCTCCGAAGTCCGACGGGCATTTGGGAAGACTCGCACAGGGATATGTCTCCGGACAGACAGCCCGACGTTGAAGAGGAAGAAGACGATGCTATGGAAGGTAATTCACTGATACTTATATGTGTCGAATTTATCAGCGCCTCGATGCAATCTATCTCCCCAGTAATTGAAGCCATTTTCTATAGTGTCAAAAGATTCAGATCAAAATTATACTGTTGATGTGAAGCCGGAACGACGGTGAATAATATTTTCGCTAAAACAACATATATTTGTAATTAAAAAGTGCAATTTGACAAGCAAAATTGCTGAAAAAAGTTAAAAACAAATTCACAAACTTCAAACTTTCGTAGAGTAGTTGTAGTTTAGTTTCGTAGTGTAAAGGTTAAAACTGTAAAAAAAACTTTCTCAAATGCTGTCCCAGCTGATAAATATAACATAACACTATATAAATTGTCCAATCGTTACTATTATTAACTTTTGCGACGTTTTGTCATCGAACAAATCTATTGTTATTCACAGAATGTCATTTGTCATTCTGACATTAGCAGCGTACTTAACCACAGACAAAGAAATAAATATATTTGCATTAGTGTTGTGCAAACCAATTTACCTTTAACCACAGATAAAATAATAATTTATTGTGTATTCCGTAATTCCATAGTGTTGGACAGATTTTTATAATAAAAAATCTATAAAATATTCAACGGTTTGCACAATAGCACTCCCCACACGTAGAGTTCGGAGTGACCGTGTCACTTCGGGCCGTCGCGGTCGCACAGAAAAGTAAAGACCGAAAGTAAGATAAAGCGCAGCTCACCGTGAGATTTTTCTGCGCGTCGGCCTGAAGTGGCGCGGAGCACGTTCGCTCCGAACTCTACGTGTGGGGGTGCTAATATCTCCAGTGGCGACGCCAGCAAATGCATTCAGAGGAACGACTGCGTGATCTTTTTTAGACAAAATTAACATTTGGATACCCAACCAAACTGAACAATTACATTTTTAATTAATATTATGTAATATAACATTTTTATTTTTATTTCATCATATATAAGTAGTAAACAGAGCAATTAAAAAAATATATCATTAACTCTCAAATAATTGCCCAAGTTGCCTTTGTAAATTGTTAAAAATCGCACATTTTTTTATTATAATGGTGTATAGTTTAAATCACAAATAAATAAAGTGGCAAATATCAGTATAAGATATTTGCTATAATTTCTGATTAAAAAAATAAAAAATCAATTTGGTCTAGTATAGGGTGTCCCGAAATTAGCAACATTTGAATTAAATAGATAAGACACAGTTTTTAGTCTTAAGATTGTTATTTTTTTATTAAATCATTAAGCAAATAGGAAAGGGGTTATTTATAGAATAAAACATCGGGCAAATGGCCTCCGCGGCCTTGCTGGCACATACGCATTTCTTTTGTCGAAATTTTCCATGACCATTCCGCATAAATGTGGCTGAATTTCGTTGATGCAGTGCTAGATGAAGCTATACGTGAAATCCTATTTCGATACTATTTAGTTTCATCTTTACGACGAATCGGTTTACAATATGAACATCAAAAAATATGCTACGGATAAATTGAAGCTTTTACTAGCTTTTCTGTGTATTGGAATTACAATAAAATTATTATTTACATGACAAAAAATATAAACGTAAACCACCGAAAAAAAAAACTTTCATGACTTAACTATGAAGAAATAATATAAGAAACAATTTTTAAAAAATACCCCTTTAAGGCTAAGACTATTTTTCAGGTTTTGTATGTTCTAAGTTTTTGTAATTCTTATAAAATTATGCACAAAATAAATAAAAACCACTTTTTCCGCTTACTTGCCTCGTACAAACACGACGCGCGATTTTAAAATTTGTAGGCACGAGAATCGAAATATTTCTAGCGTTTATATTCCTCGTGTGGTTGTGGGATTGTTGACATAAACCTTTGACTTCAAATAAAGCGATGAAAAGAAATCTAATGGTGTCAAATCACACGATCTAGGGGCAGTGGCGTAGCGTGGGTGTCAGCCGCCCGGGGCGGAGGAAAATTTTGCCGCCCCCCCCTATATAGGTATTTCGAATTTTGCCGCCCCCCTATATAGGTATTTCGAATTTTGCCACCCCCCTTTATAGGTATTTCAAACGTAGATTTCCTTTTTTTATAACGACCGCATTTTTTATACGACAGTTTTTATATCACATGAATCGACTTTCTTCCAAAAAAATCCTGTTTTAAATTCTGATACACATTTATAACTGCTCTCAAAAATCGATAATGGTATCCATGTAATAGTATTTCGTTTCTCGAATTTTTACCAAGTGTTTATAACACAAGGCAGGTTTCAACTTAAGATTGATTTTGCGTTAGAGAACCAAAATATTAGTGACACATGGAACAGTCATAATAATCTGAGGGAAATTATTTTCCTCAGGGCCTCCTGTGTGGAGTTAATGTAAAAAAAAACAGTCAATTTTAAAAATTTTGCAGCGTATGGCATGCAACTCGAATGTAAAACTTGACTAGGTCCTCTATGAATCTGCAACTTGTTATTATCTTTAAATAAAATAAAAAAAATAAAAATTATAATTTATTGTGAAATTTTGCCGCCCGAGAGCCCCCCGGGGGGGGGGGGGGGGGGAGGGCCTGTCAATTCTGATCACCGAAACGAGAGAGTAGGTACATGACCAGAAAATGTCTCATGCAGTAATTGAATTGTTTCACGGGCTGTACGTATCCATTTTTACTAGCCCTAAACTCTCAGGCTGTCAAATTTGTTGTTTTTTCAGGGCTGCCAACAATTTACTGCACATATTGACTGGTCAGTGGTTGAGTGGGCATCGCGTTTGGGTCCCACCCGGGCGTCCCGTGTTCGATTCCTCGGCTGGCCAAGTCCTCCATCACAACACAAGCAACATTTTCGGCTTTCTGTGGTGGTAGTAGGAGATTTAAAAAAAATATATATATATTATGGCGGCAAATTTTGGGATATCCTATATTTTGGTGTCAGACCCCTATTTAAGTTTTATGTGAAAAAGGCCGAGCGACCGTTCTTCTCAAGTATGTCAATTACATATTATTTTCGAGTTTGCAACACATACATTGTTTCACAATATATTAGTTAATCCTGCAAGCCATGCGGGTAATGCATTCTTAATAAATTAACGCATTGTGGGTATCGTAGGTAAGTACTTAATTACTTATTACAGAATCAACCAGCGCCGAATCGTCATAACAAAATAATTATTCAAATTATTATTATTATTATTATTTTCATAATTTTAAACATGCTCCGCAGGTTTTTACTGCTAAGCCCTGTGGGCGGCTTTTGGTTCGGTTTCGCCCAGTTAGTGTTGGTGACCATTTTATAAATCCAACAGGAGCTGTTTCAAAAACAGCCTGTTACTCGGATCCATTGTCGTCGAGTGATAGTCACCGGTACAAAGTAACCGAGGCAGTCAATGACGTCATGTGTAATATATAACCGCTTGATACAACTATGTATTACCGTCAATCTTTCCATATCCGGAGAGACACTATACGAAATACTGACGAAAGTAGCGACATCTTGTGATGAATTCTCGAATTCAAAACCAAAAACCAAAATTACAACGGTAGCTTTGTTTGAAATTCCACGAACACAGATGTTATTTGTGGCGCGACGCGTACTTTATTTGTATTTCTGCACTGGACAGGCTCGCACAGTCCAGCCGATCCGCTGAGCAAATCCGTGTGTGAATCTGCGTTAAAGAATTTTGATATTTTGCATCTTCTTGTAAGTGCCTCAATTTTCTTTGATATTTTATTTACTTTGTTTATATAAATGAGTTTTAGACCTATCAAAATGCACTGCAATGGGAGGCATGGATTCACGTATCACTTTGAACACACCCGGAACTTCCTCTTCTTCCTTTACTTAAAAAAGACCTTCCACACAGCATCACCAAAGATGACATAGGCCCAGAGAGATGTTATTTTCCTCAGGACCTCTGGTTTGGAGTTAAGATGAAGTTATACGTGAAATCCTATTTAGATTCATCTTTACGACGAATCAGTTTACATTATGAACATCAAAAAATATGCTACGGATAAATTGAAGCTTTTACTAGCCTTTCTATGTATTGGAATTACGATAAAATTATTATTTACATTACAAAAAATATAAGCGTGAACCACTAAAAAAATGTTTTTTCATGATTTAACTATGAAGTAATATAAGAAACATTTTTTTTAAAATACCCCTTTATGGCTAAAACTATTTTTGAGATTTTGTATATTCTAACTTTTTTTCATTCTTAAAAAAATATGCAAAAAATAAATAAAAACCACTTTTTCGCTTGCTTTCCTCTTGCAAATACGATGAGAAAGTTTAAATTTTGTAAGCATAAGAATCGAAATATCATGAATAAATAATCAACAGAAAAAGAACCGAAATCCAGCACTGTACTTGGAAGACCAGTGAGATTGCTTACTAATGCCTGACCTCTCAAAAAGAGCAAAGAAGTAAGTAAGTACCTGCCTGCCTACAAAGCTACTTATTAGTACGGTTAACACCATTTCCACAAGTTACAAAGATGGCTTAGGACCTTAGAAATTGAGGAGTGCCCCAAGGTTCGTTGGGAGTGCCATACGTAGTTATACAGTTTGACAAATAACAGTAGAAAACATAAGAGGGCGACACTGTTGTTCAAATGGCAATACTAAAAATGTAACTCATTGTGGAAATGTAAAGCTGTTTAATCTACTTTTTTGTAAAAAATTTAAAAGGCATAAAACTGCAAAAATTATTTTTCATTGCAATCTAGATACCCACTGATCTCAAAATAAAAATTGCATATATATATTACACCTTTGCAATTTTGTGTTAACACAATAAGAGTTAAGTTAAGAAGAATAACGATATTATAATAAAATATATATTACAGCTTAGAAATTGTTCACATTTATTTAAAACTAACTTAAATGCCTAGCATTCCCGAGCTTTAGATCATGTCTTTAATTTTAGATCTGAATATATATAGCCACTGGAGCGCTTTTTGCCACAATGAAGCGCCCTTTAAAAAACCTGGGATTGCTTTGCTGCTGAATTGCAGCAAATTTTTCAATTTTGCAACGTGCCCGAGGTTCAATTTTGGCGTGTTTTATTAAGTACGTGAAAGATACTACTTATATTCGTATTCAACAGATGGCAGTGTACTTCAGAAATTAACGAATTATGTTTATTTACAAAATGGTACACAGATTTTTCCAAGTTTCCACTAACAGAATGCTTCCGTGTAAAATGCGGCTTTTTATCGTGTTTTAGTAGATTTTTCTAACATATTTGTATACCAATGTAATAATGATTGAATTAGGTAGTAATGCATTCAACGAGTTTTAACGTGTTTCGGTCTTTAAAATTCAGTGTATATTTGAAAAACATAATTTTTGTGGTTATATTTGGGTATTTTTTTGCCCATCAGACTGTGATTTACAATGCAGTATTATCAATAAATAAACCCATTATTGAGTTAATTGGTATTGTGGATTGAAGATAATTGAAGTATCTGTTTGAGTTTCTGCAGTTATCTTCAGTAAGTACCTTATAAATTTCATTTTAGTCCACTTTAAAGTGTCACCATTTCTCGACCATAATTTCTGTCAAAAGTTTGTTCAAAGGGAACATTAAACACTTCACAACTTATCAAAATACAGTTTTGTTATATATTATATTTGTAGATTGTGATAATCCAATAGACCAGTGTTCCGCAAAGTGCGTGCCGCGGCACACTGGTGTACCGTAGCCGTTAGTTGATGTGCCTAACCGCAATGTTACATTGCGACGCTGCGCCCGCTTAGTCTTCCAAGCGGTCCGAATTTTTAGAGACCCAGGGTTCAGATTTTGCTTTTCTGTTTAAAAAAGAAGAATGGGTGGCAAAATTTGAGTGTATGGCGGACATATTCGCTCATTTAAATCAACAAAAAAATGCAAGACAGGATTCTAATACGTCATCGGACAAGATTGAAAATTTCGGGCTAAGTTGGTATTATGGGTCAACCACGCTGCCAATGGTAGTAATGAACACTTCATTTGAGAACACATCCCAAATGTCATTGCTGCCGATTTAGAAAAAAAGTGCAGGCTTTGATTTGAAACACTTGGAGCTATTAGCAGAAAAAATGAACTCATAATTTCCTATGTGTACCAGCATCCTATGGACTGGGTACAAAATCCATTCCCAGATAGCATTTCCCATGGACACTCACCGATAAATGAGCAGGAAGAATTCATTAGCAATTCTCTTAGCATTTGTCTTGTCCTAGCAGGGCCTCGAAGGGCCTAGCAGTAAAAATCCTCAGGGCGGGTTTTTAACCGCTCGTTATCAACGTTTACTCCAAATTGCCTGTGCTACGTTAAGTAGGCTCACATCTCTCATTAAACATATTTTCATACTATATTGATTGCCTAAAACAAATATTAAATAAACATTGGTTTTTTTCTTTGGTGTACCTCTAAAATTTCTGAATTAGTAGGTGTACCTTGAACACAAAAAGTTTGCGGAACACTGCAATAGACATTACTGTGCGAAACTTATTTTTCAAAAATTTGGTATTGGCGCCATCTATGAACGAGCAGTTTAAGGATATTCTTTACTTGTTCGATGATAGTTATTATTTTTCATCAAATCAACGTTGCTGGTTTGCGTCTATAATAATTTAGTAAATTGTACGACAGATAGATGGCGTTATTCGCAGAAAAGCAAATTCATGTATTTATGATATCGATTTAGGTAGATTGATTCAATTTCATTACGGGCTGATGAAAATAAATAATTTTTTTCATACAAAAAAATTGTTCACAATGTCATATACACGTTCGAGAAACCCCATCAAACTTGATTAAGGTATTAAGAAAGATATATTGCCACCATTAAAATCCATAAAGGACTTAGGGGCAGTCTTTGTTCCCAAACTTATATTTTCAGAACATATAATACGTATCGCTAATGTCAACATTCTAACGTTTTTATCGTGACATAAATTGAAACTCGTAAGGTGATAATACCGCCGTATTTCCCTTAATCGCTATAAAACTGACCATCGTAATTACCTGTGGTTCATCTAGACGCAGAATAGCAGAATCGACCACGAGGGACCTCAATTCGGGCAAGATCGCCAACTTATCGTGAGTACCCTTGTGATCCTACCTTTGCTATTTGATTCAGAAGATATACCATATCGAGATCTACAGGTATAGCTCTTGCCTAGAGTGAACATCAGCTTCACTCTAACCCTAATAAGGTGGTGCCATCAGCGCGCCTGCCTTATTCATTTTTATCATTATTTTTTAGTTTAACTTTTTATGAGTAAAACCTCAAACTTTTAATTAAATATAATATTACAGTTGACAACATCATGCTACAAGCTTCTAGGCCACAGGGGTCACCAATTACTTTCATTAGGGGTCCGTTTTTTAAAATAATATATATGACATGACCATCGCGGTCTGCGAGGGAAAAAGCCTAAACCCCCCCCCCTCCCCGGCTTAACAATTGAAATAATAAAGTGTACTATTTTAATATGTGTAGATACAACATCAAAGAACATATAAATCGAATGGGTTCCGGAACATTATTTTATTAAATAATAAACAAACATTTTTTTTTTTTTTTTTTAATTTCTTTTTATTGAGGAAACAAACAGTCATACAGAAAAATGATTATAACAGTAACATTCCTATGTTGTAGACCAATTAAGTTCCATTTTGTTAAAAAATATTGGTTTAGTATTTTTACCTATTCAACTTATTAAATGAAAAAATGTTAACATAATAAAGAAAAATATAAAAAAGAAGAAAATAAAACATAATAAAGAAAAACGTAAAATTTTTAACAAACATGGTTATACTATTTACTATGGTTGATAATAATATAATTTTCACAAAAAAAGAAGAAAAAAAAGTATTTTAAGTTATTAATTTATTAAGCTGCATTTTATATGATTTCAAGTCATGGTTGAAAATGTCTACATCTCGTAAGGCATTGTAAGTTTCACAGATACGTACTATTACAGAGTTTTGCGAATATAAAGAAGTACCAATATTAATGAGAAAAATGACACTTGCCTTGGACTATCCGTCCGAAGTTTGGACTAAAATTTGAGCAGGCTATCGTCATTAAATCTTAGAGATGTTCATTGGTAAGTCTGCTCAGGAATTTATTTTTAATGAAGTTCATCTTGGAAAATGCTGCTCCACAAACATATGTTGGACCCATACAAAGTGATAAGTTTCAAAGCTATTTTTTTTTAATTCTGGGGATTTATAAGCACAGACAAATTTTATCCAAAACTCATGACAAGAAACCTATTTTTGGTGTTTCAAAACTGTATTTTCTTGGAAATCGATCATTTCCATCTGGAGAGCAGCTTTATTACTTCCGAAAATATTTGCAGCTTCATTGCTCCATTCATCACCAGGATGCAGAGAGTAAATGTTACTGAGGATGTCGACGATATTCTCAATTTTCTTAAAATCTGTGAATCTGTTTTTAAATTCAGATTTAAGATCCTTAATGAACGTCTTGTATTGTTAACACAAGGTCCGCACAAAATAGGTCGGTGATCCGGTCCGCCATTTGGTGACCCCTGTTCTAGGGTTTGTCATAAGATCGTACGAAAAGTTTTCAAATCCTGAAGTAATGGTAGCGTTGTATATCTAACTGCATTATAAGGTCTAAAATTGAATGGCTTTGCTGTATGGGCCCCAAACCAGAAAAATACATTGAAAAATTGGAATAGATTAAAAAACTTTTTAGATACCTGTATATGAGAGTGCACGGAGAAGTCTCGCGCATCATTTTTGACGTGATAACATCTTATAAATCGTTGAACGCCGGCTGCATGCACGAAAAAGCATGACTCATTGTCACGTTCCGCCTGAGCCGAGCGTGCGAACAAGCTATCTCTCTTCCACTCCATCGTTATTATATGACGATGTAAAATTATGTTTGTGACGCATCTATCTCTCTTCCACTCCATCGTTATTGTATGACGACGTAAAATTATCGTCCGTAAACCGACTTTACAGACAAACAATTTATTTTTTATTTAATATAATGGTACAACGATTAGATGTTTTTGTAAATTAAATAAAGTTTTTCTTTCAAAAATACATTAATTAATACGCATTACACCTTTTTTTAGAGCAGAGCTTGCATCATGCATGCATCACGAAGGTCTGCTCGCCGAAACGCGTTGCCAAAGTTTCCAGTCGAGGAAGAGTGGGGCCCATGCAGTACAAAAACATTAATAATTTAATAGTGAGAGACCACCATTCAAAATTGAAACGTTGCTTGAATGGCTTTAGTCGTGTTTGATGCCCAGATCTGAAGAGCCAGGTACTTTCCCACCTTCCCTACCTCCTTCCCCTCCCCACTACCTTCAGCCTCACAATGCCAAATGGGGATGCCATAGTCTCACTGGCTCCAGACGGGAGCAGCTGAGACTCTTGTGAGGTAACATTTAAAAAAAAGATGCCCATGCCTCCTGGAATGCTATAAGTTGTTCGTGCCGAACAGCTTCAGCCAGGAACGGTACCATGATCTTTTATGTACCCCACATAGCAGAACGGACGTACTGGCTCGGCGTAGCATGACACGAGCACCATAGCGCTGTTAAATAACGCTTCCAAAAGTGAAGTGAAAGCTTTTTTAGCACCGTTGTAATTTGAAACTCAATGAAACGAAAAATAGCGACACAAAAAAACAACATATATCTGTAGGATTTAGCCTGCGAGAGAATGAGATAGTATAATCGGTCTCTGTGCTTCGTAGCCTCCCCAATCTTGTCTACTTTAGTTTTCTGAAGGTTTCACTTCTACCGCTTGTGAACTGCAAACATGATTTGTTAGTATTATCTTCTTCATCAATGATATTTTTAGTTCCATTTAAGTAGATGACGCACACAACTATAAAAGCGCGAGCAGATGTACGTTGAACCGCGAGCACTTATGTGTTGTACCGTCACACTACGCTATCAAATATTTCTTCCTATGATAGGAGAGGGGGTCAGATGGATTAGGGAGATGCCACGAAAAGCCATTTCTTTGTACTGAATCTGTCAATTTGACATTCATTGTCATCCATTTGTCATCCGCCCGCTTAGGCAGCGTAATCAAAATAACCCCCTCTCCTATTTACCGCGGAGAGGGGGGCGCATAACTTTTTGCATATCTCGTAGGTAGCGGTCACGGCGTAAGATCTGTATTGTCTATGGTTTATCTGAGCATAAAACCGCTAGATGTGACAGATCTGATTGGATTGTATGGAAAGCGATATTATACGTGCGATGATCTTTTATATTTTATAGCTGCGTGTGGCACCTGTCTTAACTCTTTAATTCCCAGTTTCACTTGTGGGTGACAAAAGTTTGATTTTTTTTTTCTACCATACGGAAATTTTATTTTTTAATTCTACTCTATTCGTTATTTTTTTCTGGTAACACTAGCCACACGTCATTTGTCGAATTCATTCTCAGCGCCCTTGAGGTGATTTTTCACAAAAACAGCGCTCTACAAATTATCCAATTATTATTATTATTATTATTATTCTCGCGTTTCACGCGAAATTGGTACAGTCTGACTTTGTGTGATCTCTTGCGACATAAAGTGAAATAAAAATGCCTAAACCGTAAGCATTATAATTTTTCTTACTGTATGCAATAAATGAATAAGTAAGCTAAATTACAAATGTATTTTTTGACAAAAATAAATTATAGAATGTTTGTTGCAACGTTGGAAATATGCTATGTCACTTGTGGGTGACACTGGGCATTGTAACCATTCTATTGTTGGTATTTACTTCCCTAATAGGGACACACTCAATATGCACTTTTTATTACAAAAACACTTAACATCAGTTAGATAATAATGGGAAGTAAGTATTTCAGTTTCCGGAATTGAAAAATAATGAATTTTAATAGTTATTTCGTTAAAATTAAAAACGAATATTCGCTCGGCGACCATTGTCATTGATGTCAAAGTTTTGAGGTTAGTTTTTTTCTTCTCTTTTTTAATCCAAAATATTAATATATGACCCTAAAATAGGTTCTTAGGTTCTTAGTTTGGGTTTATTAAAAAAGGAAAAAAAAACTAGCCTAAAATGCTATTTTAATATTATTATATCAAAACATGGCGTGAAGAAAAGATGTGTAATTGTCTGTTTTTTAATGAAATATCTACTAAAATGCATTATTTTCCAATTTCGGAAAGTGAAATACTCACTTTTAGTTATTATTTAACTGATATTAAGTGTTTCTGAAATAAAAAAGTGAATATTAAGCGTGTCCCTATTAGGGAAATATTTAACCTATTGTTATAACGACTCTATTGTTCGAAATTCATTCTAAGTAATAAGTAACTAGACCGTTATTTACATTTATCCTATGTTGTGATGGTGTTTTAGAATTTGTTGTGAACCTTACCAGGGTGCGACCGGCCCTGGACTCAAGATGCAATCCGGCCTAGGAGCTGCTGTTATTTTAGAGCTTCATTCAAGATAACCACAAGTGTCAGGACCCTACAATTTATACTTTGATCATTTTTTCACGGGGTTTGATTAAATTTAAAATATTTGCGAGAGCAGAAGTTTGGGGGTACAGGTATTGTTCGAGAAAACCATCTAGAGAACTGCAATTTGCCGCACTCGAAGGAAAAGAAAAAAGAGCCAAATGGTAAGCTATGCCATAAAGCTTATGTGGAAATCATTGCAGCTAAATGACATGACAATAGCATCGTTAACATTGCATCTAACGGCGATGGATTGGATCCTATCTCGAAGTGAATCGAATTGGATTTGTGGAAAAAAAACGGGCAGATTGCCTTGCTATTATCAAGATGTACAATAAGAACATGGGTGGGGTAGACCGTTTTGATGAAAACTTTCACACCATGAGGATAATACTTCGCGGCAAAAAGTGATGGTCCCCTCTGTTTGCTTTTGGTCTAGATGCAGCTTGCCAAAATGCATGGCTGATCAAAAGACAGTCAGAAAACAACTGGACCGGTCGCAACCATATACTTGCAAAAATATGGTAAGCCTTCAAGCCGCAAATCCGATTGTGGCGTACCTCCGCAGATACGAGTGCCTATCGAGGTGAGGGAGTGCAGAAAGTGCTGATGATCCACTCGCAAATCTACTGCTCTCAACGAAGATTTGGATATTGTCACCAACGCACCGGAAAAATGTGTGCCAATTGCAATATCTGTTTGCATCTCAAGTGTTGGTACAGCTTTCACAATAAATAATTGCTCTGTTTTTTTTTTATATATACCTAAATATTATCATAAAACATTAAATAAATAAATTTATTTTAAAACTCATTATCATTCATTGATATTTTGTTACTACCGTCATAACATACTCATATATGTTCGTCCTCACCTGGAATACTGTTCACAGGTTTGGAACCCGCGCTATATTGTTTATGTTAACAGATTAGAAAGAGTTCAGGAGCGATTTCTCAAATTCCTCAATTTTAAATCATTCATATACAACTCTTACGACGAAATCGAGAAACATTTTCGAATCACAAAACTACTCAACAGGCTTGTCGCTGATCAGATGCTCCTGTACAAAATTATTAACTCAAAAGTTGACTGCCCGGATTTGCTAAACAAAATAAATTTCCACACGTCCATTCGATACAGTAGACAATATACCCTTTTCTATATTGATAGATGCAACACCAATTCCAATCAAAATGAATTTATACAAAGGACATGTACTATAACAACAAATTTGCAAATATAGACACACGTGCTGACGTATTTACTTCTAGTTACTGTCGCTACAGAACTTCACTGTATAACATTCTAGGTACGAATAACACATGAATTAATTGTATCTAATATTTTTATATTACTTGCGTGGCAACTTTCCCTTATCCCTCTCCTCCCCTTACCCTTCCCAACCCAAATCCTTATTTTGCAGTCTATTTCAGTTATAATCACACTTATTTTAATGTTGTGTATTAGTTTACCATTTGTTGAATTCACATTTGTACTCTTATTATTTTTTTAAATATTCTAGTCTATATTCAGTTAGTATTGTTTCTAAATACCTATCTGTGAACATAAATAATTGGTCTGTTTTTTTATCATCCTCTTATGTTTATTGTATTACTAAGACTGTTAATGTTCCTTAAATAAATAAATAAATACTGTATCCTCTTCAGAGCCTTAACTGCACATTGCCCAGTGTAACCTGTAGGTGACACACCCATGAAAAGAAGTGGGAGTAATTAATTTATTTATTAAATGTTTTTTTATCTAAACTTTATTTTATTTAAAGTTTAGATAAAAAATGATGTTTAGATGTTTTTTTATCTAAACATTATTTTATTTAAAGAGAACATAAAAATCTTTATTAACTTTGACATAGGAATTGAAGAGTTGTAGAATTTGTTAACAGAATTGTACTTCCTCGTACTTAATTCTAGTAGTGAGTATGTCGCTAGGGGGCATAGCGATAATAATGATCCGGTCATTATCTCTGAGATATGGATTAAGTTGTACCACAATAAATCTTACTTCTTTAATCGCTTACGAATATTTTTTTTATCAGCTGTTAATAAAAGGGTTGCAATGTTGCGGAATATGTGGGTACATTTTATATTGCTGTTTTTTTTTTCACATAAGTCCCAACTGCTCGCAACCGTTCGGCACCAGCGAGACAATGGCATTCCCAATTTTGGTATGTTGTTCCAAAGGCAGTCATGATGCTTTCTTTTCTCAGTATCCTGACAATTCTGTCACCAATACGGCATACTACCCAAAAGTAAAATCGTGATAATTTTAAAAAACTATTTTTTTCATTTCAAATTTTAATTCCTCTCAGGGCCTGCGTCATCTTTGGGGATGCTGTGTGGAGGGTGTTTTGAGGAGGGAAAGGAGTGGAAATTCTGTGAAAGATAAATATATGAGGGGTGGGTAGGAATCTGAAGGCAGTGTTCGTCCAGAAGAGACGGACGCATAAATCCATTTCTCCCACTGCGGCGCAAGGCGATGGACTTAGAGTCTGGTTGGATAGGTCTAGGATAGATCTCCATCAACCAGTCCCTCCAAATCCGGCCCGCCACGCAGTAGGTGGGCAAACGCATCCGCCGTCAAGACCTAGACAAAATTCACCGCATGTAACCGGGCACCCCTGCTAAGTCACCAAAACTTAGCGAAACGTGATCTATGATGGGGTGTTGGTTATCCAGTCAATGGTTCCCGGGGCGGCGGTACCCATAACCGCCTCCCAAATTATAATATTTTTTATGGTAAAATCTAAAATCATTTATGTTATTAAGTTTGTTTAGTTACTAAATCTGAATAGCTGAGCATTTTAAACCTTTCTCTTCCCCGCCTGTAGTACTACCCATTTCATTCATCCTCCCAATGAACTGCACATTGTGAATGCCTTAGGTTGGGTTGTTTCACAGAAATTCAAATGTAACATCGTCTACAAATGCATATTCGGCGCCATTTTTTTGACATTTGACAGGTCCGTTAAGAGGAACGTACGCGCGGCCCATTTTGGCCCGTTTAAACGAATCTTAATTCTGGATTTGAGATCAAAATACCCAACCAAACTAAAAAAATATTTTTGTAATCAAAAGGTATATCAAACATCTAGTACGGATGTGAGCTACTTTCTTAAATTTTGCTTTATATTATAAGTTGCAGGCCATTATAGATGTTAGTGTTTCATGATTTTAGAGGCAACTTGGGCAATTATTTGTGAATAAATGAAAAACATTAAAAAAATACTTTTACTATGTTTATTTTTAAAATAAAATGAAAAATAAAATAAGAAGATTTTATTTAAGACAAAACCGTAAATATGTTATTTTTAAATCAAATTTTAGACGTATTCACTCTTTTCCACAAAAAAATATAAATTGATTTCGAAAGACTGTTCTTTTATCTAGAAAAGCAATTTTTAAAATTTTGAGAAAATATGTTTATTTTTAGTACAATAAGGTTTTACCGTAGGTCGTTGGCAGATTTGTTAAATTTTCAAACAAAATTTTGTATTGTACAACACACATTTCAAATAATATAATCAGCAAATTATTTGGGAAACCTGCTTTTCAGAATTTTAATTTGAGTTCAAATAAAATCATTAAAAAAGATCCACGCCCTTGTTTTGTGACGAAAATACTTCAGTTTGGTATGTTTTTTTTTTTTTTTTTTTTTTAGGTTTTCACGGCCAAAAAGTATTTTTGTTATTGTTTTTGGGGTGTTATGCCGTGTTTCGCTACCTCCTTGGGAACTTGGGAAGTTTCCTCTGGAAACAGATGGAGTATATAAACTCAGCTGTTCCGGATGTGACAAGGTCTATGTAGGCCAGACAGAGCGGACGATCTCCAAAAGGATTTCGGAACACTTTCGTGCTTGTAAACTTGGCCACCCTGACAAATCGGCAATCGCCGAGCACTTAATCGAAACCGGCCATTACTTTGAATTTGTTCCTGAAGTCCTGGGAAGACCCAAAACTTACAGAGCGCGCCTGATTACGGAGGCAATTGAAATCCATAAAAACCCCATCAATATTAACAGAGACGACGGAGCTAAGCTCAATAGTTCTTGGTATCCAGTAATTGACGGCTACACCAAAGCTAAACGCAAAAAACCATGCTGAATTTTTTCTAACACCAGCTCGTAGAGAAATGGAGCTGGCAGCACGGTATCGCTTCGACACACATAAGTAAACACTCTCACCAATATCATTTACTCATCTGCCCTGATGATGGACACTGTAACGCTGTCCGAAACGTTGGCTAAAGAAGGAGGTAGCGAAACACGGCATAACACCCCAAAAACAATAACAAAAATACTTCAGTTTATTTATTTATTTACCGTCTTAGAAACTAAAATATATAACATTCTTACTTTGATTAGACATTTTTGAAATATTATAAATTTTATTTTTATTTTTTATGAATGCCGCACAAGAGTCCCTAATGCCCCCATCTGGAGCCAGTGGGACTATGGCATCCCCAATCATGGTATGTTGTGAAGCTGAAGGTAGTGGGGAGGGGGAGGAGATGGAGAAGGTGGGGAAGTACCTGGCTATTCAGATTTGGTCACTAAACACGGCTAAAGCCATTTCAAGCGACGTTTCAATACTGAATGGTGGTCTTACACCAGGGCGATACTAATAGTATCTTCCACACGAACGTGCCGCAAATAAATTATATATTAATTTAAATGAATAAATTGTGAAATAACACAAATTAATCAAATAAAATTTATTTGCCACGCCGGGATTCGATCCCGCGACCTTCGGAATGCTAGTCAAGAGCCTTACCGCTGGACTACGCCGGCCGACAATGCTTACGATAAAAAAATAATTACAAACAATACATAATTTTAATTGTTTTATCGTCACGAGTTTGAGCATTTTTGAATGTGGGAATTTATCAAAGCAAATTTGGAATGAAATAAAATCGATTTTGAGTTATTATGTTAAAATGCTGGTATGGAGAATAATTAATATTTCTCATCGGAACCGCTCTGTACCGTTGCAAGGGTACGATCGCAAGATCATCGTTCGACGAAATTTAAATTCTCGGCCGCTTGTTATGGTTCTTAAGGGTCCACCATTCGAATTTCGACCGATTTCTTACATATCTCCCTTAAACATTTGAAGTTTTTAAGCTCTTAAAAAATATATGTTATTTTTGAAGATAATATCTAGTTACGTTCCACGCCGAAACGCAAATTATACGAAATTCCCTCGATAGAAAAAAATCGCAAAGTATGCTCCGAAAATTATTTTTAACAAGTCTATTTCTTTTATTTTACAAGTTATATTTCTGAAAAAATTCACAATGTTTCTTTAAATGATACTTAAGATACGTTCCACGAGATTTTTGCTCTATTTTAAACGAGTCATGTTTTATTAAGTTTTTTCGCAATTTTCGCTGCTATTTTACGACTTAATATATTAGCGCGCTCTGTCCAACATTCGTCATTACATATATCTCCATCTTCTTTTTCAGCGCCGTGCGTTTCAAGAGTGCCGCCTTAAGAGGAACGTATGCGCGGCCCATTTCGGCCACTTTCATACAAATCTTAAATTTGGATTTGAGATAAAAATACCCAACCAAACTGAAAAATTATTTTTGTAATCAAAAGGTATATGAAATACCTTGTACGGATGTGAGCTCTTTTATTTAATTTTGCTTTAAATTATAAGATAAAGGCCATTAAAGATTTTAGTGTTTCATGATTTTAGAGGTAAGTAAATTTTCTTCTTGTAACCCAGAAAACATCAATTTTTGTTTATTTCACTACAAGTTTTTTTTGCATTATAATTAGAGAATACAATCCCGGGATCCCGAATCCCGTGGTCCCGGGATGCCGGCCCATTTTCGATCCCGAAAATACCGGGACTGCACTTTGGCTAATCTCGGGATTTTCGGGATTGCCACAATCAGGTATAGTTTGCATTCCGTAATCCGTTGCGCCTTGATTTCTTTGGAAGTTATGCACGTACACACATTTCGGAGATTCATTTTTATGATTGAAGGCATTATCAGAAGGTGAAACAGCGGTCACACGTAATAATAATTAATTACATAGAAGAACTTGTTTATAAATAAACTGTTTTTATAAATTGAATAAAAATATTATTGAATATATAAAACAAAATAAAAAATTGAAACTGAGTTCTACAAATTAAACTTGATAACAATAAATATGTTAATAGTCAATTAAAAAGTATAAAAAAACAACATTTTTTTAAAAGAAGCCATCTTAACTTTATTTTTATATTAATACTTACACTTATAATTATTTATTTTATTATTTAGACTTCCTGTTTTGTTGTTTGTTTTTAAAAAAAATTATTTTGTAAATGAAATTTATACACATTCTAAAATATTTTTTATATTTAATTTTATGTAATTATTTTTTTGTGACATTTTTAAGTAATTAATCACATTTAATTTTTTGTCTTATTTATCTATATCTACTTGTATGTATTTTGTTATTTTTATATCAATCTCTTAATCTGGCGAAAAAAACTTTGTTTTTAAAACATGTCGATAATATTATTTATGCAGTGTTATACAAAGTAAACTGTTTTTATTTAATTAAATAAATAACAAAATAAATTATTATTAATGTGGTTTTCACATGGGTCTGCGCCAATTATTGTTAAAATAAGTCTTTGCATCCCTTTAAATTGCTTGCAATTTTTTTCACCTCCCCATCCTATAATTCCATATCTACCGATTAATGGCCGGACTTTCGCTGAATAGATTTTTTTTTAAATGATCTCACTTAAGAATATTTCTTTATAAATTAAATTTCCTAATAAATGCGCTTAGTAAATTCAATTAAAAAGATTCATTCTGCTTGCAATTTTATTGAAACAATAAAGATAATTTTTTAATTCAAATGTCATTCGGTACCTAGAGATAAAAGCAATATATTACCTTGACATACTTGTAATCTTTTTAACATTGGATATAAAAACGAAAAAAAAAATTCTCGGAATTTTGTGTAATGGATTACAAACGGAAATAACTATAATTCGATTTAAATCGGTAGAATTAAAGCCTGGATCACACGCACCGAGTAGGCGGGCGAGACAGTGCTCTCGGCCGAGTGCTCGGCACGTGTAAACACGGGCCTATATGTAAAACACGTACCGAGCGGCGAGCCAAGAACACGGGCCAAGAGCACTGTCTCGCCCATCTACTCGGTACGTGTGATCCAGACTTAATCAAAATTATTGATTCTACGTTTTATATCAGTTGACTATTTAACGAAAGTTTTCACGAGAATCTACGTCACTCTCTGATATCACTATTTTTATTTATTTTTTATATCATTTTTAGGGGAGTGGAGACAAACGTTCACCGTTTGTCTCATTTTCGACTGTTGTCATTTAGTGCGTAAGAAAGAGCGGCAGCTATATGTGTAAATTTGTATGTATACATAAATGTATGTTTGTGCGTATGTATATATGTGTGTGCATGTATATGTATGCATGTGTATTGTATATGCATACATGTAATTGTTACACATGTATGCATGCACACACACATATACATCTATAAGAAGGAATTATATATTTGAATATGATCTAATAATGTTGTGCATGACTTTTCTTTTTTCTTTTCTATTTTCTAGTCTCTATTAAAAAGATGTAATTCTCATGTTAAGGCGGCGCTTCTCGGCTGAAAAAGAAGAAGATGGAGAGATATGTAATTACGAATGTTGGACAGAGCGCGCTAATATTTTAAGTGATAGAATTGAAGCGAAATTTACGAAAAAGCTTAATAAACCATGACTCGTTTAAAATAGAGCAAAAATCTCGTGGAAGGCGTCTTAAGTATCATAAAAAGAAATTTTGTGAATTTTTGCACAACTATAACTTGTAAAATAATAGAAACAGGCGTGATTTTAATGATTTTCGGAGCATACTTTGCGATTTTTTTCTATCGAGGGAATTTCGTGTAATTTGCGTTTCGGCGTGAAACGTATCTAGATATTATCTTCAAAAATAACATTTATTTTTTTTAAGAGCTTAAAAACTTCAAATGTTTAAGGGAGATATGTAAGAAATCGGCCGAAATTCGAATAGCGGTGGCTTAAACTTTCTTCATAAAAATTATTTGCTTATTAATTATGTCAGTTTTGGTATTTACATTTTTTCTTATTTCTAAGATTTCAAAACCATTTATTTGTGATGCCTTATAACCCGTGTGTAAAATTTTAAGACCTAGGTTTAATTGTTATTAATTATTCTCGTAAAATGCCGGTTGAATATAAAATAGTGTTGTAGTTCAACATAATTGCTGGAATACCCATTTTAAAATTTAGAAAACGTAAGAATTTCTTTTGTGTTCTTTTAACAGCTTGTACATGTATATTATAATGTGGATTCCAGACGGGAGAATTGTACTCAAGTTGACTTCTAACATACGCAAAATATAACAGTTTAATAAACTTTATATTGTTAAAATTTCTAGTTAGCCTAGTTATAAATCCCAACATTTTTAAGCCCTTATTACAGATTTCTGTTATGTGGTTGACAAATGAAAGATTTGATTGAAAAGTGATGCCTGAGTCTTTAATTTGTGTTAGTGTCTCAAGAGCATTGTTTTCAATGTTGTTATTAAAGATCACTGGATTTTTTATTCGAGAAAATCTAACTATTTGACATTTAGATATTTAAGTCAAGTCTATTTTCATTACACCAAATTAAAATTTTGTTCATTTTATCTTGAAGAATGTTGCAATGATAAATATTTTGAATAATTCAAAAAAATTTTAGGTCATCAGCAAAAAGTAAAATATTAAGTAAGGAAAACCATTTTCACATTATTCTCTTAATGTGGAAATGGTTTTCCTACCAATTATATAATTATTAATTGATAAATTTATTTTATTTTGTCCTTTATGAACGGATTAGTTATCCGTTGCGTTTTATCTGAGATTGCGAAATGTTACATTGTAGGGATCAATTAATTGTCTTTTAATGTAGCGAAGGCGTAATATTTTATTACCAGCGTTACCTATTTTCTTATATTTCATTGAGTATTTATTAATCATATCTTTTCTTAATACTTTTAAGACGCCAGTTTTCAAGGATAAAACCATTGAAAACAAATAATATTTCGTAATACGCTGTGTAGAATTAATCCTAGGTATTTTTAGATCAGTGATAAACAACCTGTAGCAGGTGGGATGCACGGAGGCTCGCGGGTCACTAGTTGAGCATAACAGAAAAAAGCTCAATTTTCTTGGCAGCATCATCTATATATATAAAAATCAAATTATGCTTGCTTGGATATAAATATATAAGTTGTCTGTGTATTGCTATATTAAGCATAGCAAAGGTTTGAAACTTTCAAAATACCTCCTTTCCAACCTCGCGAAGGTTTCTGGATTATTAAAACCACGTGACAATACATCTGAAAAGTTTTTTTAATCATTACAAAAAATCTTACAAAAATATCAAAAAGTCACAATTTGAGAATAACGTTTTGCAAAATATCGATTGTTAAATCAAAATTCAATTTTTGAAACTTCATATTAAAATTAATTGATTTATTTGAAGTACTCACCTACGGTACTAACCAAAATCTAATACTTTGAATCTAATCGAAAATTATATTTTTTATAATAGGTACCTATTATGTTTGGTACTAAATTTGATTGATTGTTCTTAAACTATACAAAAAATGAATGTTTGTAATAGAAAATTTGTAAAAAAATTGCAATAGGTGGCACACGAGCTGTTTGAAAATCTGAATGTATTGAATGCGGGACTGAAGCAATCATCATCATCATCATCATCAATATATTAATACGTGAAGCCAAAACTTTGTACCCCTTTTTACGAAAATTGCGCGGACGGAGGAGTATGAAACTTCGCAAACCTATAGTTTATATAGGGGAGTATATAGGGGAGTATAGATATACTAGTGGTCGCCCAATGGTCGAATTTCGACCATTGGGCGACCACTAGTATATTGAATTTATTGAATTGACTGAATATATCCGGGACTGAATATATTCAATGCGGGAGAGGGGAGGGGATCACGGGAGGGGGGTTCGCGGGAGAGACTCTTGACTCCCAATCCGAAGGTCGAGGGATCGAAATAAATTTTATTTGATTAATTTGTGTTATTTCACAATTAATTCATTTAAAATAATATATAGTATATTTGCGGCACGTTCCAGAGTGGAAGATTCCCTCAGTGTCACCCTGGTGCAAGACCACCATTCAGAATTGAAAAATTGCTTGAAATGGCTTTAGCCGTGTTTGGTGGCCAGATCTGAATAGCCAGGTTCTTCCCCACCTTCCTCTTCCCCATCTCCTTCACCCTCCCCACTACCTTCAGTCTCACAACATACCCCAATCGGGGATGCCAATGTCCCACTGGCTCCAGACGGGAGCAGTTGGGACTCTTGTGCGGTATTCATATTAAGATGAAGCTATTACGTGAAATCCTATTTAGATACTATTTAGATTCATCTTTACGACGAATCCGTTTACATTATGAACATCAAAAAATATGCTTTGGATTAATTGAAAAGCTAGTAAAAGCTTTTCTATGTAATGGAATTACAATAAAATTATTATTTACACAACAAAAAATATAAGCGTAAACCACTAATAAAATGTTTTTTCATGACTTAACTATGAAGTAATATAAGAAACAACTTTTAAAAATTACCCCTTTATGGCTGAGACTACTTTTAAGGTTTTGAATGTTTTAACTTTTTTTATTCTTATAAAATTATTCACAAAATAAATGAAAACTACTTTTTCGCTCACTTGCCTCTTGCAAATACCACGCGCGATTTTAAATTTTGTAGGCGTGAGAATCGAAATATTTCTAGCGTTTATATTCCTCTTAAAAAAAATTAAACTAAATTAATGTAAATTCCGGGTAACGCCGGGACTTCACTTTGTTGATAGATATTTTTGAATTTCGTTGTTACAAAACAGTTGATACCGGAAATGATAAGATAAATAAGAAAGTAATTAAAATTAATACAATAATTACTTTCCTTTCGTCATCATATAAGTTTAAATACTGGTAACTAACTACGTGCATTATAACTTATCTTTTGGATTGAAGAGTGACACAGTTATCTTATGTAAGGATTATTATCTTATAAAATTGAAAACGTTGTGAATATTCGACAGCAATAAAGTTATTAAGGGCTAAATAATAATTGATTATTTTAATCCAAATAACTTTCATTCAAATCAATCATAAGTGCATTTTTTGTCAAAATCGTCTACTGTTTATATCACATGAGTGACTTGCAAATCCTGATACAGGAATACATCTCTAAATCGCCAGGTACTTCCCCACATTCGTTTTTCACCATCTCCTTCCCTTCCACACTACCTTCAGCCTCACACCCCAATTGGAGATGCCACTGTAGTCTCACGGGTTCCAGAACTGTTGGAAGCGGTTGGGACCATCGGAAAGTAGTTGATTTTTTTGAAGGTGTGCAGTAGTATTGGTTGAGATTATAGTTGTTTGAAAACGAAAATAATTCGTTCATTTAGTTGATTTTTTGAAGGTGTACAGTAGTATTGGTAACAATATCGGCGACGATAGGAAGCACAGTCCCACCCTGTAAAAACTGCGGATAGCACATCTATACTTCTATATCTATACTAATATTATAAATGCGAAACTGCATGTGTTTGTTTGTTACGCTTTCACGCATAAACCACTAAACCGATTTTAAAAATTCTTTCACCAATAGAAAGCTAACTATTGGTAAGCTCTGGCATTATAAAATTTATTTATTACACGCCCTAATGGGCTTTTACATTCTAGTTTATAAATTGAGTACACATTTATTTTTAGTACATGAAAATTAGAACAATAAAGAAAATATAATACAATGAGAAAAAAAAGACTATAAACAACAAAAGCATATGTATACATAATAAAAATAACATACATTTGTAGAAATGATATTAAAACTTACATAAATAGATAATGAAATAAACAAACAAAACAATTGCAGAAGTTATACACGTCTATTTGTGCCTAGATATATAAAAGAAAAGGAATAAACAATATTTATATTGGTAATTTGTAAGGTGAAATATATCTCCTAGATCAGAATATTTATTTCCAAGGCTGTGAGTCTCGGGATTGGGGAATTTTGGTAAGACAGTGTTCTGGTGTTGTTAAAATAAAATGGTAATAAATGTCGGCCAGATCTTTTGGGAATATGGATGTTAATTAATTGAAGCAATTCAGGACAGTCAATTTTGTAATGCAGTATTTTGTGTAATAAAATTAAGTCTGTGTTTATTCTTCTCTCTGAAAGTTTTAATATGGACATTTTATCCAATAGGTAATTATAATCAATGTTTTGTACCGGAATATGCAATTTATAGTTTATATATCTTAAGAACCTATTTAAAAATTTACTTATTAAAAATTTGCAAAAGGTGGCACGCGAGCTGTTCGAAAACTGAATATTCCGGGACTGAATATATGGAATGCCGGAGGGGGTAGGGGACTCTGGAGGGGGAGGGGAAGAAAAGGGAGAGGGTTCACGGGACGGGGGAAGGGGGGAGTGGAGTGGGGACAGGGAAGGTGGAGGAGGCGGAGTGGGAACGCGAGAGGGGAAAGGGACGAATGGGAAAGGACACGCAGGGAGAAACAATTTCTTTATTAAAGGGCTAGCAACGCAGCCGCGTACCAGCTAGTCCAAAGTACCAAAGATATTTCCAAATCTTTGATGACCCCTTAGACGACGTAGTAACTAGAACAGTGGTTCTTAACCTTTTTGGAGGTTCCGAACCCCGCCAGTTACATATGCGCATTCACCGAACCCCTCCTAATTTGAAAAATAAAATTAGATTTTTACAAATTCAAAACATGGTATATATTTATAAATAGGTGTACAAAATGAAAAAAAAACAAAGATCCAAACATTAAATTTTAATGGTTAAATCTCAACATGAAACATATTAATTAATATTTACTTCAAATCAGTGTGACTTCTGCTGTTGCCTTTCAGAAACCAATTCAGAAATTCGCGGCTTTACCTTGGCAAGTGCCACTCTCATGTCATTTTCACAACATCTATTCCTCTTCTTCGTTTTTATATCCAGCATCTTCGAAAACGATTGCTCGCAAAGATATTATGTTGTAACAAACGGTATAAAAATCTCCAGAGCTTTCTTAGCAATAACAGGGTATGTTTCTATTTGTTGACACCAAAACGTTGAGAGCGATGTTGTTCTGGAGAGTTGCTGTTGAACCTGGCTCTGCTGAATTTCAATGATTTCATCAAGGTATTCATGATTGATGTTGACTGCTGTCTCAACACTAAACGTGAACGGCTGTCTCACCCATGCTGGATATGACTCTCTTGTAGGGAAGTATCCATCGACAGAGTTTGCAAGCTCATCTAAGTGCGTAGCAATTGCTTGCTTCAGTTCCGCGGGTATTTCAGGTACATCTTCGTTCTTATTTACACAGTCGTCTAGCAGGTGAAAGTTTGCAAAGTTATCATTCTATGTTGGTCGTTTCCATAACGGTAACTTTTTTTGAAAAGCCTTCAGGCCTTCTTCCGCTTCGATGATGTTGACTCCACCGCCCTGCATCTGTTTATTGAGATGATTGAGAGCTGCGAAGATATCAACCATGTACGCTAAAATAAGAATGAACTCTGAATGAACTGAAATGAATTTTTGAAGCAATCTGCATGACAATGTTGGTGCTCTGTGTAATGTCAAAAAATGAATCGTCAAGATGGCGGCTATATCGTGACCATAGAATTTTGCCGTTATGGAGCATAGAGTGTAAACATGTTCTTTTTATATTTGAAAGTAGGTAGGTACCGACGATACACGTAAAATGTCTATGGTCCGTATAAAATGTCTATGGTCATTTTCGGGCGGCCATCTTAACCGGTAATCGCAAGCTCTACCGCTGCGTGATCACCTGCAGCCAATGATGGACAAGCGGGGCGTGTCACCACGAATCTTATATAAGTCGGGGTCTTGACCTCCACCGAACCCTCGAGACTGACTCACCGATCCCCTGGGGTTCGATCGAACCCAGGTTAAGAACCACTGAACTAGAACATACTGACAAAGAATATTACTACCGGCCACGTAAATTAGCTGGTATTAA